>CM027122.1:29593803-30193803 GCA_015476505.1 Urochloa ruziziensis
ACAGGCATTAAGGTGGACAGCAGCAAGATTGATGCAATTCGGGAGTGGCCTACACCGACGACGGTCACAGATTCAGAGTTTTCTTGGGCTTGCAGGTTTCTACCATCGATTCGTACGTGATATTAGCTCTATTGCAGCGCCTCTTCATGAGCTTAAAAAGAAAGGCGTGCCATTTAGTTGGAGTGATTCACAGGAGCTCGCCTTCACCACTTTGAAAGATAGTTAACACATGCTCCTCTCTTACAATTGCCTAATTTTAGTAAATATTTGAGGTCGAATGTGATGTCAGTGGTATTGGGTTAGGTGCTGTTTTGTTACAAGAAGGAAAACCAGTTGCTTATTTTAGTGAAAAATTAAGCGGTGCTAGCCTGAGATATTCTACTTATGATAAGGAACTTTATGCTTTAGTGCGTACTTTGCAAACATGGCAGCACTATTTGTTTAATCGTGAGTTTATAATCCATTCTGATCATGGGCTTTAAAACATATTCGTACCCAAAATAATCTGAATCGTCGTCATGGTAATTGGGTAGAATTCATTGAGTCTTTTCCTTACATCATTAAACACAAGAACGGGAAGGAAAATGTCACTACTGATGCTTTATCTCGCCGATATACTATGTTGTCCATATGTGGATGACGTGGTCGTGAAGACCAGGAATCCTGATGATCTCATTGCTGATCTAGAAGAAACTTTCGCATCTCTACGGAAGTGGCATTGGAAGCTTAACCCAACGAAGTGCGTCTTTGGAGTACCCTCTGGGAAACTACTCGGGTTCATCATCAGTCACCGTGGCATTGAGGCCAACCCGAGAAGATCAATGCTATTACTGCTATGGAGGCTCCAAAGACGATCAGGACATCCAGAAGCTTACTGGGTGCATGGCGGCACTACGTCGTTTCATCTCACGACTCGAGAAAGAGACTTGCCCTTCTTCAAGCTCTTGAAGAAGGGAGACAAGTTCCAATGGACGGAGGAAGCGGCAGCAGCATTGAAGGATCTTCAGCAGCACCTGCAAAAACCGCCAATACTGACTGCCCCGCACGATGATGACAAAGAGCTGCTACTCTACATCGCAGCAACCACTCATGTGGTAAGCACAGCGCTGGTCATTGAAAGGACTGAGGACAATCACGCATATCCTGTGCAGAGGCCGGTGTACTTCGTCAGGGAAGTTACTCACAGAGTCCAAAGCCCGATACCCGGCGGTGCAGAAACTACTCTATGCACTACTCATCACATCAAGGAAGCTGCGCCACTACTTCAACACATACACCATCTCAGTGGTCATGGAGTTTGGCCTTGGAGAAATCTTACACAACCCAGACGGCCACTGGGCGAATTTCAAAGTGGGCAGTCGAGCTCGGCGCACTCAGCATCGAGTTCAAGTCCAAGAAGGCCATCAAGTCGCTAGTCCTGGCAGACTTCATGGCTGAATGGCGCGAAAATCAGGTGGATATCCCGGTCGGCAGACCAGAACATTGGATCATGTACTTCGACGGCTCTCTGAAGCTTGAAGGCGCCGGCGCGGGAGTACTTTTTATTTCACCCAAGGGGGACCAGCTTAAGTTACGTTCTGCAAATCTTACAACAAAGCAGCGTACGAGGCGTTGCTACACGGCTTACGACTGGCGATTTCCCTGGGAATCAAACGATTGATGGTTTACGGCGACTCTTCTGTCGTCATCAACCATTGCAACAAGGACCGGGGACCGCCAGAAGGACAACATGGATGCTTATTGCGAGGAAGTGCGCAAGATGGAGAACAAGTTCACAGGCATCGAGTATCATTGGGTAGTCCGTGACGACAGTGTCGCTGCGGACGTATTATCCAAGTTGGGATCCACTCGTGCAGAAGTCCCAGCGGGAGTTTTCATTCAGGAACTCCACAAGAGGACGATCGACTTCGAGAAATCAACTCCTACCAACAATGGTGACCACGGACCAGATCAAGAGGTCCTAGTCATCGAAGAAGACTGGCGTATCCCTTTCATCGAGTACATCAAGAACAAGGCTCTTCCTCTGAACAAGACAGAAGCTGAGCAAGTCATGCAACGGTCAAAGATTATCTCTTGATAGGAGATCAGCTATACAGAAGAGGACTATACACCAACATAGCTATGCGGTGTGTCCCAAGAGCAAGAGGTAAAGGAATTCTACAAGAGATACACGACGGCGCGTGCGGGAATCATGCAGGATCACGTACAATGGTCGGAAGGCGTTCAGAGCAGCTTTCTACTGGCCTACAGCTTTGCAGGACTAGAGGAAATTGTTCGCAAGTGTCCCGGGTGCCAATTTTTCGCCAGACAGCAACACGTGCCCGCGCACAATTTGATTGCTATTCCTCCATCATGGTCGTTTGCATGCTGGGGGCTGGACATGGTGGGCAAGCTCACGACTGCTCCGGGTAACTTCACACACGTGCTGGTCGCCATCGACAAGTTTACCAAGTGGATCAAAATCAAACCAGTCACAGACATATCAGCAGCCAAGGCCACAGGGTTTATTACTGATTTGATGATCAGGTATGGCTGTCCTCATCGCATCATCACAGATTTGGGTTCTAATTTCAACAGCTACGAGTTCAAAGACCACTGTGAGAGGCACAGCATCGAAGTTGTTCACGCATCAGTAGCACACCCCAAGGCCAATGGACAAGTCGAGAGAGCTAATGGTATGATTCTGGATGGTTTGAAGAAGCGATTGTTCGAGCACGACAGGAAATATGGAGGAAAGTGGATCTACGAGTTGGGCCATGTAGTCTGGGGGCTTCGTACCTAGCCTTGCAAGCCCACCGACCACTCGCCATACTTTCTGGTTTATGGATCTGAAGCTATCCTACCAGTTGATCTCTTGTACAAGTCATCACGAGTGGAGCAATAGGATGAAGGCATCGCTGATGACACGAGACGACTGGAGATTGATTTGATCGAGGAGGAACGATGCACAACACTGCTGAACTCTGCTTGATACATCCAAGGAATGCGACGCTACCATGACAGAAAAGTCCAGGAGAGATCGTTCAATGTCGGCGACTTGGTATTGCGCAGAATTCAGAAGACTAGGGTTTGCACAAGCTTATGTCTCGCTGGGAAGGACCTTTCATCGTCCACAAGGTGACAGGACCCGGGTCATATCGTTTGAGGAACAACGAAGGAGTAGAAGAGAGAGACTCCTGGAACATCGAACACCTGCATAAGTTTTATGCTTAGAGTTCTTCTTTTGAGTCAGTCAGAGTCTGTAAATACTTTTGGGATTCATGGTTGAGTCATCAAAGATTGAATAAAGTGGATTTCATATTCTCAGCATTTGATCTCTCGCCTATTATTGAAAGTATACGCTTTTGTTGTCTTATAAGACTACTCTAGCTCATATAAATTCCGGAGTTCCTTTTGATACTTGTTGATACAACAGTATACAAAAGCTAAAATCTGAAGAGTCACTAATACGACTATCAAGATCCCTGAGTACTTAGTTTTAACTAAGACCAGGCTGAGCACCTGTAGAGGCCAGCTAGCCTTACAAAGCATCTACCTACGGGTACTTTACCAGGATCTCTGAGTACTTAGTTTTAACTAAGACCAGGCTGAGCACCTGCCGAGGCCAGCTAGCCTTAGAAAGCATCTACCTACGGGTACATTAAGATACTTCCAAGTCTATTGATTTTTACTCACGAGTATATCACAACTTGAAAGTCTATTAAAATCTAAATCTTTGAATACTGATTTCTCAGTATTTCAGAGTCTCTATTCTAGAAAGAGTAGCGATTTTTCGGCACATGGAAGCCAGAATTGCACAAAGCAGTAATCATTCACATAAACTGCGCATATTCATAAAATATGTTACAAAAATTAAAATTCTTATATTACACAACTACGGCACATGACTCTGTTCCTGCAGGGTTACATATTCACTGCAATTTCAGGTTCTCTACAACTTCTGCTGCTATGGGTTCGAAATGCTTCAGATGCTCTTGAACTTGGTCTTCTCGCAGTCATCAGCTCTACCCGTTGGGACATCATCAATCTCCGCCTCTGGGTAAAAAGATTGGATGACTGCTAGCACATTATCTGCAACATAGCAGCAGGTTTTCTTCAAGTATGCGGTGAACTTGCTGGGGGCTTCTTGGATGCGCTGTAAGAGTGGTTTCCCAGACTCTTTAGGAGCATCGTGATCCATGGAGTTCACCAGCGTCGTTGCCACCTTGACAAGTTCTGTATGTTCGGCTTTCAGAGCTTGTTACTTCTCTCCGACTACTTTGCCCTTTTCCAAAGCGTCCTTGAGGGTGGCATCTGATTGCTCCAACATCTTCATGGCTTGATCATACTCTGTCATAAACTCGTTATGAGTCTCATACAGCGCAGTATAATCACGGAAGAGTTTTTCTTTTTCTTCTGTGGCTCGATACATACCATTCTGCCCTGAAGTGCATTCAGCTCTAAGCTTCATATATGCTATCATATGCTCTGCGCAAGGATACGATATTAGTATAAAGAACCAAATTACAAGTCGTGGAAGAGGTTTTTGAACAGGGAAACTTACCAGTATTGGTCTTTGTCAAGGTCTGATTCCTTTTCTTTCGCCGTTCTTCCTCGGCTTCCATTGTTCCTGGCGGACAGCATGTTCTTACTGCACTTTTTCCAACTCTTGACGAGTGGATAGCAAGTTCCAGTCCATAGAAAAACAATAGACCTCGAAGGAAATCGCAAGTCGGGAGGCCTAATCCCATCAAGATGAAGTGGCTGAACATCAATGTCTTGTCCACTGGAACCATTAGGGCCTTTTCACTTGGATCTGGGATCTCCCACAACAGTACTTGCTGTTCCTTGAGGAATCCGTCAACAACCAACTTCTGGAGATGATCCTCTGCTGCCTTGGATGCCTTCATGTAGGTATTGGGCATCGGATGAGATCTTTTCTGCAACTTGTCGCACTTTGGCGACGGCAGCTTCACTTCTTTTCCATGGGATTCACCACGGCTTGTCCTCTTGTCCTTCTTGGATGTCATACCGGTTGGTGATTGGAAGCGACCCTGATGGCTAGCTCTGAGATTGGATGGCTTCTGCTCGGGGGCTTGCAAATTGCTTTGCTCGGGGGCTCGTGGATTACTTCGCTCAATGGAGATTGGCAGCACTTGCTTTGGCGGCGGTTAGGGTTGTTTGCCCTGATGGTTCGGCTAAGTACTGGTGGGCGCGCCGTTTGGCATTCACAAGCTACAGTTATAGGTTATTTCCATTTTTTGGGACTGGATTTAAAATTAATTGATAATTCCAGGGGGTAACCTGGGAAGACAATTATTTTTATTTTCCTTTACTCTAAAATTTTGGATTTATCTCTTTTCTACTCTCAAACTACTCTGTCAGTCTTGAGACTTGATCCTTTTCTATATGTACATATAGTTCAAGGCTCGGGGGCTGCAGGGTAGTAAAAGAATTGGGAGTTTATTTTTTTTGAAGAATGAAGACTTAAAATCAAGACCCTCGGCTCGATTCTGTGATTCAAACCAAGGCTCGGGGGCTACTTGATATCAAGTGCAATTTTTCAAATTGCACCTTTCAAGATCAGATGAAGATTCAAGATTCTGTAGACCCTCAACCTGATTCTTCGATTCATCTTAAGGCTCGGGGGCTACTCCATATGGAGTGCGACTTTCGCCGCACCCCATATAAAAGATTCAAGACTACTAATTTGGTCAAGATCAGCAGGGTATAAGCACCTCATGGCCTCGCAACAACCCAGGACTTTCTAAGACTGAGTAAGTACTCGAAGCACTCGAAAATGTACTCGGTGGACTTGGCAAGTACTCGGTTGATAACAAAGCTCGACGATGAAGCGCTTGGGGGCTTGTTGGAGGTACGACCATGGGCCTGCAAGGACGCATAGATAATCTCTGAAGGAGTCGTACCAAGCGTGAAGACTACGAGTAGAGCACCGCCAGGACTCTCCTCGTTATGGAAACCAGTCGTATGACTTGTAAACTACTCGGATTGACTTGTAAAGCACTCTACGAGTTGTAATAGGTTAGGATTCTACTCGGAACTGACCTTGTAACCGTGCCCTCCATGTATATAAGCTTGGGTAGGGACCCCCTCCAAAGAACACACACGATCATTGAATACAAACCACCATACAAGACGTAGGGTATTACGCTATCTCGGCGGCCCGAACCTGTCTAAAATCCTGAGTCTCTTGGCCTTTGCGTTCCTGATCTCGGCGAAACCCCACCTGAACTCTACTACCTCGGGATACCCCTCGGTAGGATCGACAGTAGAAACACCGACACAAGGAGCTCAACAAAATTGAGTTTGCATTTTTTCCAATTTTTCTGTGATTTTTAACCGATTTTACAAGATCTCATCTTTTAAACTTAGTTATGAAGAATCTATTTACAGATTAGCCCTTGGAACTTTGCAGAAAGGACCCTAGAAAGATCTAATCTCTCGCAATGTGGTCCATGGACCATGGCCTGCGGCGGTGTCAGCCAGATTCCGGCGATGTGGGGCCACGGGACTCGGGGGAAGGAGGCTAGGGTTGCTCACTGGCTCACCTCGAGTAGATCTTGCACAGGAAGCTCGGTCGGAGGTGGTGTGACGGCAGTGGGCGGCGGAGCAGTGCAGCGGCAGGCCTCTCTTCCCTAATGCCGGCGACGGCAGTGGCGGAGAGGGTCAGGCTAGGGCCTGGGGAAGCTCGAGCGGTGGCATGGGCGAGCTTTGGTAGAGGAATGTGTGGACAGGGAGGCCGGGACGGCGAGCTTCGACGGCGGCAGCCTAGCGGCAGCAATGGCAAGCGGTGGGGGAGGCGTGCTCGAGGGGGGTCGGGGCCCTTTTATAGGCGGTCGAGGGGCGAGGTACGGGCAGCGGTTTGGGAGCTACAAAGCTACACGTGGCGACTCGGGCGGCTCGGTGGCTTGGCACCCACGGCGGGCGGTGGCGCCGGTCGAGAGCCGGTCGCGGCGTCGCGGCGAAGCAAGCGCGTGAGATTGGGGGACAGCACGGGCCGGACGGGCATCACATCACGGTCAGGACGTGGCCGTGCGACCGGTCGGGCAGCGGCAGATTGCGGCGTGCCGCGTGGCGCCATGCGAGCGGCGGCTCGCCCGCGGTAGGGAGGAGGCGAACACGCGGGGGAGAAGCAAGCGCGGGGATTGGGCAGCTTGTGGATGCATGGCCTCACCGTATTAAGTGCCCGGTCGACCTCGGCGTCCGTGTCAGACGGCGGCTGCCACATGGCGGGCGCGATCGGCTGGAACGCGCAGGCGCTCGGGAGTGCCGGCATTTCGTCGAGCAGCTAGTGTGCGCAGGTTCTAATTGGCCCTTCTCCAAAATTTTGAAGTAAAGTTCAAAATCTCCAAATACGAAAGTTGTGTCCCATAGTGCAGGCTACAACTTTGTAAAGGTTGACCATAGAAAACGTCTATAGATCAACGGGAAATTTGAGGAGAAAATAGCATGAACTTGGGTGTCAGCCTGGGTGAACTTCTGGTGTGTGACTGGCTTTGCCTGAGTTTTTAGGCATGTTACACTTAAATCTCATCAAGCTCCAATTGACAAAGTTGTGTCCCCATAAAAATTTGAACAACATTTGTATTAGCTCATTTTTGAGTTCTTAAGTGAAAAGTCAAATTTGAAGCATGCCAACCGAGAAAGGTGGAAGTTCACCGGGCTACACATGGTTTCATTCGACTTAACCCTCTTCCCAAGTAAATTTAAAATGCTTAGGGTGTGAACACTTGATGGAGAACATCCCCAAGGGCAAGTCCAAACATCAATGATTTAATTTAGGGAAAAGTTCATGAAAAGTTATACATGAAATTCCAAATGGCAAGCCTCAACTTTAGAGAAAAACTGCTGTCGTCCAGACTTAGAAAATTTTCTATGTCCTAAGCTGAAAACAGGTTTGACTGCTGTTTGACCATGATTTAGAGCATCTTCCACTCAAAAGTTTGAAAACCACAAATTAACAAAGTTGTTCCTTATAAAATTTGGGACAACTCTCTTATTGACATATTTGCAAGTTATTAAGCGAAATTTTGAATTCAATCAATTCATGCTCTAAAGGTTCGGTGCATGGAATTTGAAACCATTATTCAATGTGTTGACTTTGGTCATAACCACAAGTTTAATTGTCCTTAGAGCCTTAATGAGGTGATTATACATCAGAGATGTCACATGGACTTTGTTTTGGGATTGCCTAGAACTAAGAAGGGGAGGGATAGTATTTTTGTGGTTGTTGATCGATTCTCCAAAATGGCTCATTTCATACCTTGTCATAAAACTGATGATGCTAGTAATGTTGCTGAATTGTTCTTTAGAGAGATTATTCGCTTGCATGGCCTTCCAAATACAATAGTTTATGATCGTGATACTAAGTTTCTCAGTCATTTTTGTAGATCACTTTGGAATAAAATGGGAACTAAATTGCTATTTAGCACAACTTGTCACCCTCAAACTGATGGACAAACTGAAGTTGTTAATAGAACTTTGTCAACTATGCTTAGGGTTGTTCTAGATAAAAATTTAAAACGTTGGGAGGATTGCTTGCCTCATGTTGAGTTTGCTTATAATCATGCTACGCATTCCTCTACAAAGATGTGCCCTTTTCAGATTGTTTATGGTTACATTCCTTGGGCGCCTGTTGATTTGTTTCGATTGATGTTGATGGTGCCCCACACTTATATGTTGTTGCACATGTTGAACATATGATTAATTTGCTCAACAAAATATTGCTGCTGCTAATGCTAAATATCAGGTTGCTGGTAGTAAAGGGAGAAAACTTGTTACATTTGAACCTTGTGATATGGTTTGCTTGCATTTGAGAAAGGATTGTGTCCCTACTTTGCGTCGTTCTAAATTAATGCCTCGTGTTGCTGGTCCTTTTAAAGTACTAACCAAGATTAATGATAATGCTTATATCCTTGACCTGCCTATAGAGTTTGGTGTTTCCACTAGTTTTAATGTTGCAGATTTGAAGCCGTATGTGGGAGAAGATGAGGAGCTGTCGTCGAGGACGACTTCAGTTCAAGAAGAGGAGGATGATGAGGACATCAACACGAGCACATCTACACCAGCAGCACCAGAAGCCTAGGTGCCACATCCAGAAGCAAAGGCACCACCTCCACTTCAAGCCCAGGCGCCATCTCTTCGACTTGGGCCAATTACTCGGGCCCATGCAAGAGAATTGAGTTTCGTCATGCTGCTAAAGAATGAAGGCCCAGAAGAATAGAAGCTGGCCCAACAGGAGTCCCAGGTGGGGGCGCCTGGACTGGTGATGTGACAACCCAGAGCTTAATAGGATTGATAGAATACTAATATCAACAAGTTGCAACTTTTTTCCGGAAGCTCATCTCAAAAGAACTCCAAAGTTAAGCATGCTTGGCTTGGAGCAATTTCGGGATGGGTGACCGACCGAGAAGTCCTTCCCGGGTGCGCATGAGTGAGGACAAAGTGCGCAGAAAGGACATGTGTTGGTCTATGAGGGCAGTCTTGAAGTCCTAGAGAGCTGCCAGGGTAAGCGGGCCCGGCCTCAGGGAGGCGGGACGTTACATTTGGTATCAGAGCCGACTCTCGCGGTTTCACAGGCGCATGGGGTCGCAGTTGCGCAGGCATGGTTCGCATGGCTGGTGTGAGCCCAGAGTGGTCACATAGCATGGCACATGCTCTGGCACTGGGCACATGGACGTGGCCGGAGGGGACGTTCCTGGCCTGGGGTTGATCGACGAGGGCGTCGATCTCCTAAGGGGGTGAGATTGTGACAGCCCAGAGCTTAATAGGATTGATAGAATACTCATATCAACAAGTTGCAACTTCTTTTCCGGAAGCTCATCTCGAAAGAACTCCAAAGTTAAGCGTGCTTGGCTTGGAGCAATTTCGGGATAGGTGACCGACCGGGAAGTCCTTCCCGGGTGCGCATGAGTGAGGACAAAGTGCGCAGAAAAGACATGTGTTGGTCTATGAGGGCAGTCTTGAAGTCCTAGAGAGCTGCCAGGGTAAGCGGGCCCGACCTCGGGGAGGCGGGACGTTACAGGTGAGGCCCACCTTGGGCGCGCCCCCACCCCCTCCACGGCGTCCTCCTTGCCACGTCGACCCTAGGGGCTGCGCCACCTATTTAGATAGACTCATTTTGTATTTTCATACTTCAGTTTTGTTGTACATCTAGCTTCGGCTACATTCGACACGCACAAATATGTGCTGTCCTCGTGTGATTCAGAACTCCACCTTCGAGTGATATTAAGATTGCTCGCCTCTTTTTCTTGTTTGTTCTTCGATTGCGTACAGAAAATTGCTAATCTTGCTGCAACAAGGTCAGTAACCACAGGGAGTTCGTTCAGCGATTGCATTAGCGCCTCGGGTTCGCTCGTCGTAGTCGGATCATGAGGGTCTACTTCTACCAAGTCAAAATTATCCTCACTCACTGAAAGATCGGGCACTTCAGCTCTATCAACTGCTTCACCACGAGTAGATGATGGCCTACTAGCACTCTCAGGGGTATTACCCTGACCAGCAGTAGTAGCCAGATTCTAGCTTGGGGGAGGACACCGACAGAGGAGGTAACTTGTATCTTTATCACTTTCAGACCCTTGTATGAAAAAAACTAAAAACTTAAAAAGACCAAAAATATTTACTTCTTTCCTATGCGCGGTTAGAATGTTTATCCTTCATGGCTAAAATGATGAATAGTTGCTCTGTTTATTCTTTTCTTATTCCCTTATATAACTTAGTATCCTACCTAAGTCTTGAGTTGGTTGGCTTGTTTGATCAATCCTTAGCTTGAAACTTGTGGGTACCGATAGCTTGATCCATGCCTAGGTTGTTGTGAGGTGTGATATGGTAGAATAGAGCACTAAGATCTTGTTTATGTGAAACTTGATATCCGGAGTCTTTTTTTTTTTCAAAACTTGAAACTGCTAAGTTCCTCAATGATAAAGAAATTCATATCCAAGGCCATATGTTGATCATATGCTGCATAGCCTCCACATATGCTACTTGTTCTCTCATTGAGCTTTGTCAAATTGTTGTGACCCTTAGCGAGAAGTTTGTCGTGCTCCCATGATCAAGAATCACATTTGCAAAACTTCTATCCAATGTAATGCACTTTATCCATTCATTCCATCGCCATAGAAAGCTCCTCAATGTTTCATTACCTATCTCTCTGAAATACTTGAAAGAAGAGTCTTGGGCTATATATATATATATATATATATATATATATATATATATATATATATATATATATATATATATATACACACACAAAAAAAAAGATGCATACCTAGAGAAGGTATGCGACATGCCTTAAACAAGCATGTCAAAAAAGAGGAGAGAAAAATAAAGAAAGATAGCCCAAGCCTCCAAAAGAAACAAGGAGAGAGAAGGATCATCCACAAAAGAGTTCCACATATATCCATCCATATTCATCAACCATACACACACTTGCACATTCCTGATCAAGGTGTATGATTTGCTTCTCCAAAGGATCTGGTCTTTGACTCACCAACATATGAGAAACAAGTATGCTTTCATTTCCTTACCTACGGCTCCACATAAAGCCTATTAGGAGTGGTTGAGAAAAGAAAGGCATTCTAAGCCTTAGAGAGGAATCATACACATTTGAGTGATTCGAGTGAATCATTTGAGGAACTTGTTTTCTTTTCAAAATATAAATCTTCAAAACCCTCCGGATTGATTATTGATCATGAATGAGTGAATGGTGTTCTATATAACTGTTCCAACTCTTAGCCGCCCAAGGTAAGTGAAGCTACATGCCCCACAGTCCAGCGAAGGTAAGGTCAATGCCGACTTATTTAATCCTTGGTAGAGTACTTTGTTGTAAAAGAGGCATAAGTTAAGAATACAACATCGTAGCAACTCCTGATTAGTCATAAACCTAAGTCCAAGTGTTTGCTCGGGAAGAGTAAGAGGCTAGCTTGGGGGCGTGGTTGGCGGATGTTAAGTACCAAAATAACCGCCGACATTCTCCACTAAAGTAACGGATTTGCAATGCTAACAAACATATTTCCCTTTGAATAATGTAGTTCCACATGCCCTTGGATAATATTTGGTTGTAGGTGTTTTGCTACGGAAAATAAAGGAAATTGAAGGAGAATCCACCTCATGGATCCAAGTGACAACTTCTTGACGAATCAGACGTCGCCACGTGTGCATCACATGGATTGAGGGGCCCACCAGGGACCAAACCGCCTTAACTCAGTGTGTGCACGTGCAGACAGCACTTGGGACCCACTTGTCAGCCACCTTGAACAAGCACAATCCAAGGGAGGCCATGGAGGGGTCGGCCGAACCGCCTCTGGCTCCTCTCATCTGGTGCTTCCACGTGTCAGCTCTTAGTGCTCTCCCAAGGTTGGTTCTAAGGTGCTCCAGGGAATATTCGCTCGAGATGCTGCTGCTTGGAGCCTATAAATATGAGGAGGGGACTCCAAATGAAGACACACAACTCTTGGGCAATTTACTCTCTTCCATAGGCTCTAGGCTTAGTGGAGTAGGCTAGAGTAACTCTATTCAGGTTCTAGGTCTCGTTTGAGCTTGGGTAAGGCTATTGTATCTCTTAGTTCTAGGATGACTTTGATCTACTTTGATTATTTATCTTTTCCATATAATGTTTGTCTTAGTCATGATATGATTGAGTTGTGTTCATGTCCTTGTTATCATGATATGCTTGGCTTATATGCTAGATTAGTCTTATACCCTTGCATAGGTAGTAAAGCTATGAGTGCCCTCTCTCGTATTAGACTTTGCTCTAGTTCAATTAGAATAAGGTTGCATGTCTTGCATGATCTTCATGATCAAAGTCGTGGTATAGGTTCACCGGCTATTCTTATAATAGCGGCATCGATCCAACTCTTAATAGTCCGAAACGGTCGATGTGTTGTGAACAATGCGAGCATGGAGCTTGGGTTGGAATCAACGGTTGATTATGAGTGTTCACCACGGTTTGGTCGCGGTAGGCCGCGGGTGGTGACAGCACCGTTGACCCTCTAAAATTCCCCACGTTCGGGTTCCCTGTAGAAGTTCTGAAATGAGTAACAACCTGGCTATGCTTAAGCGGCGAGGAAGGTTATCTCCCCTTGCCTAGGTGCTTTGGTCTATTTCATGATGATGTATAACTGTTGGCGCCATTAAATGACACACTTTTACCCCTGTTTAACTTTGATATTTGCATGAATTTAATGTCTAAACTATTGATCATACCTCATAACCGGTACGTTTTCGTATATGCATGTGTTTTTGGAGGATTTTGGTTTATGCAAGATAAATGATAAATTAGAGACGAATATGGGCTAAATTCGAGACAAGCGAAAGACGAAGGCCGGAAGCCCGTGAAGCAGGCCTACTAGGCCCAAGTGCCATGAACATGGAGTTGAAGCCCACTCATGCCCGGATGCAGCCCACCAACCTCCAAGATTGCTTAAGGACTAAGCAAATGAAGATAAGATCAAGTTACTTCGGGATGAAGGCAATTCAAATGCAAAGTCATCAAGATATAATTTTATCCCAAAGCAAACGATGTCCAGGGGCCACATGCAGCGAAAGGAAGACTCTAGAAGCTATCACCAGGTGTGGGGAGAAAGTTAAGCACGAGAGGGGCAAGGAAAGGCCCAGGCCGCGCAGCCCAAGGCCCCTCTAGCCGCGCCGCCCAGGGCTTTCCTTCGCCGCCTCACCTTCCCCTTTGACCTAGGGTTTCCCAGGGCTATAAGTAATTCACCTTTCGGTCGGCACCCATTCATTCAAAGCAGAAGCCGAGGAACTTGAGGGACATCCATCTACGGAGAGCTGAGAGTCGTGCAATTGTCTAGAGGCTAGCCTAGGCTAGGCTCCAGCCGGCGGGATCACCCTGTGAGGAAGATCACGCCGGAGTTCTGGAGCTAGGAGTTACAAGAAGGTATGGCCACGGTTGTGATCTTGTGATCTACAATCATTCATGGTAAAGTAATAGATGTGTTCCGGTTCATTTGCGATCTGTTGCCTCTTTCTTTGATTTCATTCTCTCTCGAGTTTGCTTATTCCAATCTATGGTCGACGTAGATTGCATAGGGTGTTCTTGTAGTTATGGTGACTAGAGGTCCATACTGGATCTATCGAGTAGTATGACATGTGCTTACGTTCATGCCCTTGTAATTACTTTGCTTATATGGAGCGTCGTGACAGGGCGTGGCCTGTGTAAGGTGGTGATTCTTGGGAGTCAGACCGGATGGTAGAGATTTAAAGATGCATTGAATGAGAACCATGTTTTGCTTACCAATCTAGCTAGAACTACAACATATGCATAGGCTTGGCTTTATCCTAGATGAGTTACCTCTTGTTCATAAGCGTTTATGCTTGATCATGTTCACAATCATCTTGTAACTAGATCAATGTTTCTTGATGCGTAGTTAATCTAGGGTTTGTGACCTTGTTTCCACGGATTGATAACCTTGGGGGAGTACTCTCTTGTGGGAAGAGCTACAACTGATCCGTGCGCTTGCGGTGGTTCTTGGTGTGCGTTTGCGCCGCCAACAAGCTTTTCTGGCGCCGTTGCCGGGGAAACAAGTGATCGAATTTTAGATTGATTTTTGCATCTGTACATATTTTTCCTTGTTCATAATTTTTTGTGAATATTTTTTTATATATTCTTGATCTTGTATAGTTCTTGTATATGTTTTTTCACTAACCCTAATATGAGATGGACTTGTGCCTCCCAGAAAAAACAAAAATATTTTCTTTTATCTTTGTGTATGAAAAAAAAATTGCAGGCACAATCAAGCAAGTAGCAGCAACAAGGAACATCGGAAGCAGAGGCCAAAAGAATCACCACTTAGCACTCCAAGAAGAAGCCCAGTCGAACATCAACCACAAGTAGCAATAGGAGAACAGCCCGAGCGCAAGATTCGCGAGTTCTGGACCCCAAATGTCGACGATCTGCCGATCTTCAAGCTAGTTGAAGTTGGAAGCCCGTTCGAGATCAAGATTTCAATCATCGAGATGGTGCAAGACAACCCGTTCACTGGTAAGGAGGATCCCAATTCCCATTTGCAGTCTTTCATACAATTGTGCAGCACTTTCAAGATCAAAGGGGTCAACGACAATCAGCTACGTGCAAGACTTTTCCCGTTCTCGTTGATGTGAAAGGCACTTCAATGGTTCTACACGCTGGAGGCATCAACGGTCGAGATGTGGGAGAGCCTAGTGGAAGCTTTCATCGCCAAGTTCTACTCGCCCGGGAAGACGCAGACCCTTCGCAGCCAGATCTCGAGCTTCGCCCAGAGTACTACGGAGACCATCACTGAGGCGTTTCAGGCGCTTCAACGACTATGTTCTCGCTTGTCCACATCACAGGTATTCAAAAGTAAACCTAGTTATGAAGTTCTACGGTGGCTTGCAAGCGTCATCACGCACAATCATGGATGCATCCGCCGGAGGTTTCATCATCGACCTCACTCCTGCCAAGGCTTATGCATTATTCAAGAAGGTGGCTGATAACGATGCTTGGGCATCGGTTGGATGCACTCAACTCATTCCGTCCATGGGCAAAGCAAAGATCGTGCAAGAGGAGAAGCGCGATGAAGACATAGAGGCCAAGATCGACTTCTTGATGAGAAGGATTGAAGAGCTAGAGATGAGAAGCCAGCTACAAAGCTCAAAGGAGAACGCAAGCCTGTAGAAAAAGAAGAAGAGACGACTGCAGCACCATCACGGGACGCTGGTCAAAGCAACAACCCGAAGGTCCAGCTATAGACGATAAACGAAGCACTTTGCGGGAGGCAACCCGGATGTCGAGTCAGGTAATATGCTTTTGGGAGGACAACCCATTTAATTTTCAGAGAGTCATTTGAGTTTTAGAGTTTTGCTACACAAGACACATCTTGATCTTTTGGACGTTTTTGTTGAACACCTTTGATACATGATTCTTTGCTTGGTCGTTAACATTTTATGTTTCTTCTTAAACCCTTTAACCACACCAGTGACATACACCCACATATTTTTATTTCTTTTACCCACCTGTGAAAAACCACAACCAGAGGAGCCAAAAACCCCTCTGGCCACGCGGCCAGAACCCCTGTTGGCCGAGGGGCCAGGCCCCTTTTTGCACTTTCCAGAGCCCATCTTCGAGTAGATCCTGCGTTGTATTTTTCTTGATCTATCTTTGTAAGTATACGCGTGGTAGGCTCATGAAACATAAGGATAAAAATCTCTTTTGGTTCATGCCTATTGAAAATCCCTGGTTTTTCTAGTTAGAATTTTCCAAGCCTTTTTATTTTATTTTCTTCAAAATTCTCTCTCTATTTTTAGCCAAAACTAGAACCTAATCCCACACCCCACATGGTAAATATCAAAGTTTATTTAGTCTAATTTAATAGACTAAGTGTCTTTGATTTAATCTAAATTAATGTAGTCAAGAGTTCTTGACCTACATTGGTTTTTTACAATAGAATTCATCTCTGATTTCCATAATGTCTTGGTGATTGCACTGAGCATGGTTTGACATTGGAAAAAAAAATCAGATTTGAATTTTCTTGTTGAGAGCATCAGACCACGACCAAGCATCGATCATATTTTTTTGAGCCTTGGATTTTGTGTTTCATTTTGCTCCTTCGCGTCGGCAAGAAACCCCGGCGTGTTCTTTGTTTTGTGCTCTCTTGCAGGGATGACGAAAAAGATGATGAACAAAGTGAGGAACAAATTCAAGAGCATGTCAAGGAAGTTCTCAAGAGGAGGGCGAGCACTAATCACTCTTCAAGTTGACGCAATGATGCGAGGAAAAACAAGAGCCAGACTATGAACAAGACGACTATTTAGGGAAGAAGAAGAAGGAGAAGAAATAAATAAATAAATTACTCACGGTTTGAATCTCTTCCTCCCCTGATTTTCATGTGAACAAGTTTTGTCATGTGTAGCATGTTTTCTATTTTATTAGTGTAAGTCGAATAAAATGATCATCACAAGGAGCTTAACTTCATATGGTCAATGTTTATTATGTTGTTCTTGCAAATTGAAATATGATGATAGTTGCCGCTTTGTACTTTCTTCGTACTTGATTTATCCATAATTAAACTATGCTCTCCCTAATATGATCTAAAAATTGATATAAATACTCGCTCAATCTTTTGTGGAGGTTATGATAATATATAAACCCATATTTATTATTCTTGCTCTCTCTTTTAAATAATTCAAAGGTTGTTTTAATAACTATGCAAGGGCGATCTTCTCTTGCACTTCTTTTGAAATACATTCATCCTGACCTTGTCATTAATACCTTTGCAAATGCTCTACCTATCCAAAGCCTAAATACCATATCATGTTGAACCATAGTTGTGCAAGAATTATTTTCGAGTGCATTAATTCAGGATTTGTTTCTTCGGTACGAGACTAAGAAGCTGGCCATTCCGTTTTTGCGTACCTTTCTTATTGTTAGCCTTTTCTATCAATGCATTGCTTGGTTTCACATCGAGAACTTAGCAAATCTCGCTGGATATCCATCCAAAAACCCAAATTATCTTTTTGTGAATACCACCTTGACCACAACCCATTTATTGAGTATGGAAAAATTATTTCGACGGAGTTTCAGAAGGATCAGAGCCATCATTGAAGGAACATAATTTTGGGAGGCATCTACAAGTGTGCAGGAGAAATATCAGAAGAAACAGAGGCACCAAAGGCACGTGCCACGAGTCCAGAGGTATTCCTGCCTCTGATTGCTTACAAATTTTTTGTCGAAGTCCCCCCTGAAGATTCAAGCTATTCTTTGCGAAATAAGAAGGTTTCATACCCTGCTCAGTGGTCATTTTATTTTCCACTCCATTGCTCGAGGACGAGCAATCGTGCAAGCATGGGGGAGAGTCATCGCATTATCTCTGATCATCGCTGAGTAGATATTGTGTTGCAAAAGGTTCTAAGGAGCAGAAATAAAAAAAATGTGAAGAATAATGAAAAGAAAAAAAAGTGAAAAAGTAAAGAAAAGAATGAAGAAAGAAAGAAAGAAAATAAATGTTCCTTAGTTGTTTTTGTTTCATTTAATTCTTGGTGCCTAGAAGATATAATCCATACTCAATCACTCCAACCATGTGCAATCCGACATAGAGGACTTCATTTGTGCCTCATTGTCATCCTTTGCCATTTGCACATGTCCATCATCTAAAAAGTGTGTGTCCATTCTCTCCCTCTCCACAAAGACACTATTTTCTCATGGCCATTTTGACGAGTCTCGGTAAATCCGTAAGATGTTTTTCTCGTTTTGATAATATCTTGACTATAATATCTTTGCTAGGACTAACCTTTCCAAGCTCCAGATAAGCTTTACACTTATATACATGAGAGAAAGAAAGGATGAGAGTGCTAGCAGGTTCGAGAGACAAGTTGAGTTGAGAGTTCCCATGAGCAATTTGCAAGGTTTAAATTATTGATCTTGGTTTAGTTATTCTTTTTAACCTAAAATTCCATTACGTGAGGCTTGTATAAAATTGAGAGCATGTGGATTTAAATTCTTTGTGGGTTGCACTTAATTCATATCTATCCTCCATATTAGAAAGAGCTAGTTACAACTTGAACCTTAATTGAAAAATCTTTCGAGAGCATTGTGTTTTCTCGGGATGATCAAGTGCAGGGATTGGACATCGGAGGGCAACGCTGAATTCTATCGAAAGACTTACTCGAGGACGAGCAATATTTAAGCATGGAGGGATTGTTGGCGCTGTTAAATGACACACTTTTACCCTGTTTAACTTCGATATTTGCATGAATTTCATATCTAAACTATTGATCATACCTCATAACCAGTACGTTTTCGTATATGCATGTGTTTTTGGAGGATTTTGGTTTATGCAGGATAAATGATAAATTAGAGACGAATATGGGCTAAATTCGAGACAAGCGAAAGACGAAGGCCGGAAGCTCGTGAAGCAGGCCTACTAGGCCCAGGCACCATGAACATGGACTTGAAGCCCACTCATGCCCGGATGCAGCCCACCAACCTCCAAGATTGCTTAAGGACTAAGCGAATGAAGATAAGATCAAGTTACTTCGGGATGAAGGCAATTCAAATGGAAAGTCATCAAAATATAATTTTATCCCAAAGCAAATGACGTCCAGGGGCCACATGCAGCAAAAGGAAGACTCTAGAAGCTATCACCAGGCGTGGGGAGAAAGTTGAGCACGAGAGGGGCAAGGAAAGGCCCAGGCCGCGCGGCCTAGGTCCCCTCTCGCCGTGCCGCCCAGGGCTTTTCTTCGCCGCCTCACCTTCCCCTTTGACCTAGGGTTTCCCAGGGCTATAAATAGTTCACCTTTCGGCCGGCACCCATTCATTCGAAGCAGAAGCCGAGGAACTTGAGGGACATCCATCTACAGAGAGCTGAGGGCCGTGCAGTTGTCTAGAGGCTAGCCTAGGCTAGGCTCTAGCCGGCGGGATCACCCTGAGAGGAAGATCACGCCGGAGTTCTGGAGCTAGGAGTCACAAGAAGGTATGGCCACGGTTGTGATCTTGTGATGTACAATCATTCATGGTAAAGTAATAGATGTGTTCCGGTTCATTTGCGATCTGTTGCCTCCTTCTATGATTTCATTCTCTCTCGAGTTTGCTTATTCCAATCTATGGTCGACGTAGATTGCATAGGCTATTCTTGTAGTCATGGTGACTAGAGGTGCATACCGGATCAATCGAATAGTATGACATGTGCTTACGTTCATGCCCTTTTAATTACTTTGCTGATAGAGAGCGTCGTGACAGGGCGTGGCCTGTGTAAGGTGGTGATTCTTGGGAGTCAGACCGGAGGGTAGAGATTTAAAGATGCATTGGATGAGAACCATGTTTTGCTTACCAATCTAGCTAGAACTACAACATATTCATAGGCTTGGCTTTATCCTAGATGAGTTACCACTTGTTCATAAGCGTTTATGCTTGATCATGTTCACAATCATCTTGTAACTAGATCAATGTTTCTTGATGCATAATTAATCTAGGGTTCGTGACCTTGTTTCCACGGATTGATAACCTTGGGGGAGTACTCTCTTGAGGGAAGAGCTAGAACTGATCCGTGCGCTTGCGGTGGATCTTGGTGTGCGTTTGCGCCGCCAACAAGCTTTTCTGGCGCCGTTGCCGGGGAAACAAGTGATCGCATTTTAGATTGATTTTTGCATCTATAAATATTTTTTCTTGTTCACAATTTTTTGTGAATATTTTTCTTATATATTCTTGATCTTGTATAGTTCTTGTATATGTTTTTTCACTAACCCTAATATGAGATGGACTTGTGCCTCTCAGAAAAAAACAAAAATATTTTCTTTTGTCTTTGTGTATGAAAAAAAAAGCAGGCACAATCAAGCAAGTAGCAGCAACAAGGAACATCGGAAGCAGAGGCCAAAAGAATCACCACTTAGCACTCCAAGAAGAAGCCCAGTCGAACATCAACCACAAGTAGCAATGGGAGAACAGCCCAAGCGCAAGATTGGCGAGTTCTGGACCCCGAATGTCGACGATCTGCCGATCTTCAAGCTAGCTGAAGTTAGAAGCCCGTTCGAGATCAAGATTTCAATCATCGAGATGGTGCAAGACAACCCGTTCACCGGTAAGGAGGATCCCAATTCCCATTTGCGGTCTTTCATACAATTGTGCAGCACTTTCAAGATCGAAGGGGTTAACGACAATCAGCTACGTGCAAGACTTTTCCCGTTCTTGTTGATGGGAAAGGCACTTCAATGGTTCTACACGCTGGAGGCATCAACGGTCGAGAAGTGGGAGAGCCTAGTGGAAGCTTTCATCGCCAAGTTCTACTCGCCAGGGAAGACGCAGACTCTTCGCAGCCATCACATTATTGTCAATTTCTCCCTTTGCATTAACAATCCATAGAACTCCTCGTATGAAACATGGAAGCTGACAATCAGAAGGAACAATGGGCTGAAAAAAATAAAGAAAACAGGTAAGAACATGAAGGGTGTAATGTAACATAGAAAATGTATGTATTGGAACATGGAGAGGCATGTATTGAAATGTAGTCAGGTACTGGTTTGCAAATAAGGATGAAACTGCAACATTGTAAAAAGGTATACTGAAACATTTATAATAAATGTAAAACATGATGTAGTGACTAAATTAATATTGAAACATTTTGCAATCACTGCTGCAACAATAAAAATATCACTAGTGCAACATGATGTATTGACTGACTTATAACTGAAACATTTTCCAATCGCTAATGCAATTTAAGATATTAACAATACAAAAAATACAGATGAGAATGCACCACCATCTAAATTTTGCTTACATATTTTGTGTATGTCACCTTAGTGTCTTCATCAAGCCTATCCTCTTGGGCTTCTTGTCTTGGTATTGACTGCAGCCCACTTCCTCCTATTCTTCTTCTCATCAGTGCTTTGAGCCACTATTTATATGGATGGAATCATTGCTGATAGCAGTCGAAACACAGACAATCATTAACGACTTAGAAACTGAATGATAGGCAATTCATCACTGAGTATATCGATGTTTTGTCTACATGCTATGATAGAGTATACCTAGAATGTACTATTGTTGACCACATAAACATAAAGATCAAATGGTAAAAATGCTTAAATCAACCAAAATGGCTATCAAAATGTACAGTAAATATAAAACTGCAGCTAAAATCATGCAACAAGAGTGACGATGAAACACAAAAGACTGCTGAAAAAATAGAGGATATAATTTCACGAGGAACCTTAGCAAAAAAAACAAAAAACTCCTGCTATATAATTGAGATGGGCAAACAAACCTACACATCTAAATATTTCATAGGAATCGAAATATTTCTAGACAGTATGTGTATGGGATGAACCCTAAATGAAACACAACCCCAGCAAAACATATGCATCAAACTGAATCATGGGAATAGAGATGTAACAACTAGATTAACTCACTTAGGAGTCTCGACGCCTTCTTCGGCTTCGTTTGAATCGCGGCCGCTGTCCACCAGATGCATCGCGCCGCGCTTTGAGCGCCACGCATGGCTGCCGCGGGGTGCTCGAGGCTGCACCTTGCCTTTCCCCCCTTGCTTGATGTGTCGTCGCCGGTGACCTCCGCTGCCGCACTTCTGGATGGATCGAGCGAGCGCAACGTTAGGATTGCTAGGGTTGCCGCGTGTTGCTGGGAATTGGAAGCGCTGGGAAGGTGGGCGCTTCCAGAAGGATGGCAGCCGTAGGATGCAACATGAGAGGACAGACGATGGATACGTGCATTAGATGGATGGAGAGGGCGTCGGACGCTGATCGATAGCATTACCGCATATGATAATTCTGATTCGTGAATCTAACCTGTCGTCCAATAACATCTTGCATCCGATCTGGTCTCTCAGTCTGTCGATCACATTATTCACGTCTACTGTCTACATAACGTTGTCACAGTGATTATACAGGGCACAGTATCCTATGGAAACCAACTTTTTGTGCAAACTATGAAAACTCTCATCACAACCACTGAATCCCCATCCGAGGGCCAGCTAGAGAGGTGAGAAATTTTAGCACTTAAACTCTCCCACCATCAGCTTTGCTAATCATAATTTTCCTTAAAACCCCCCTCCAAACAAGCCTGGAATGGAGGGATCCGTCACGCCTGGGCAGCGACCCAGGCTCCGCCTGGGCCGCCACCGTCGCCGCCTAGACTAGGCCGCCACATAAGCAATGCATCTTCCTGTCAATAATTCAGGGTCAACACTCCGTCTGTATCAACAGTCCTAAATACTTATAGGATCAGCACACAACCTCCCTGATAGAGCTGAAGTGCCCGATCTTTCGGTGAGTGGAGGTAATTTCGATTGGTGGAAGTAGACCCACACGATCTAACTACGACGAGCGAGCCCGAAGCACCAATGCAATCGTTGAACCAACTCCCTGGGTTACCGAACCTGTTGCAATCAAGATCAGCAACTTCCTGTACGCAATCGAAGAACGAACAAGAAAAAGAAGGCGAGTAATCTTATTATCACTCGAAGGTGGGGTTCTGAATCACACGAGGAAAGCACGTATTTGTGCGTGTTCGGTGTAGCTAAAGCTAGATGTAAAACAAAACCCAAACCCTAATGTGGTGGTGGCTACTGAATATATGGGGGTTAGGTCGTGGCCTACCCTCCTGGTCACACCCCTATGGGCTCCAACACGATACACGGGCCAACGGCCCAAAAGACGGCGACGCAGCACCTGAACAGAAAACCTTCAGTCAAATGATTTGACGATTGCGGCCGCCTTGGGATAGATATGGACATGAGTCCAGATCCATATGAAAGTAGACTTCATAAGATTTCCATCAACTACTTGAACGCCCCAAATGGAGTTCGGATGAGGTCGTGGCAGCTGTCGAAAGTCAAGACTTCCCTACAGTCCGATTCCAGCGTTTTCAAAACGTGTTGGATTCAATCTATTTATTTCCTTAGGCCAAAAGTGACGTGATAGCCTGGTGGAGAACGTGAGAACACTTGGACTTGGTCCCCAATCAACCTCTTTGGTTCTCTATGCCTTCCATGTGTGTTTAACACCCTTCATGTGTGTCATGTCCTCATCATCCTCCCCTTCTTGACGAAAAGCCGTCCTCGGCGTCAATTGTACTTGAAACTGATCCTGCACAACACAAAGGAGAACGGGGTTTCGAAAACCAAGGAAATAAAAAATATTAAGGGGAGGGATGTCACTATGTTTGCAATTGGTGAAAGTGTCATCTCGCATAGAACTTTTAGCAAGCATGTATGCTTCTTGATCGAGCGACACACGATGTTTTTCAACAAGATCCTGCACAAGATGAGTACCAACAAAAAAAACGCAGGCATATATAGCAATCAGCAAGGCTCCCCTTCTTTAAAGTAAACTTGTTTCATGAAAATAGAATTAGAGGAATGTAAACTAGGATGTGTAGTATGGCTGTCCTCTAATTGATCATAATCTTTCACAACAAAAGGAGTACTCATAGAGCAAACAATGTAGACTCTTCGTATCATATATTGTCCTTTCTTGTCATATTTGTCAATAACCGCTACTACAGAAAACATTTGTAGGAGCCAGGTGTTTTTTTTAGGGGCGGACTAAAAGGCGACTGCGCCCCTACAAAAGAGCGCGCAGTACTGTAGCTAAGGGCCGTGATAGAGATGGAGTGCCCGATCTTTCGGTGAGTGGAGATAATTTCGATTTGTGGAAGTCGACCCTCACGATCCGACCACGACGAGCGAACCTGAAGCGCTAATGCAATCGCTGAACCAACTCCTTGTGGTTACTGACCTTGTTGAAGCAAGATCAGCCTGATCACGAAGATCAATTCCTGTACGCAATCGAAGAACGAACAAGAACGAGAGGCGAGCAATCTTATTATCACTCGAAGGTGGAGTTTTGAATCACGAGGACAACACGTATTTGTGCGGCCGTGAATGTAGCTAAAAGCTAGATGTAAAACAAAACTCAAGGATGCTAATGACGGCTATAGGGTTTAATAGCACGGCCACAAGGGAGTTGGGGTCGTGCTACAACCCTAGAACGCATCCCTAGTGGACCCAACTCGATACACGGCCCATTGGGCCAAAATAAGGTGGCGCAGCACCTTGGACAGAAAACAGTCCGACTCAAAATGACGATTGCGGCCGCCTCGGTGAAGATATGAAGGTGATTCCGCCTCGGTGAAGATATGAAGGTGATTCCATCCTAAAGGGATCCCCCAACAAGTCAATATGGTCGGAGAAATCATACTCTGAAAGCCCAATATGCTAAGCGTAGAAACACTCATGAAGATGGTGGAAGCCGTCGCCGCCAAGGAAAAGAAGAGGCATGACCGCTATCATGCATGACGAAGGATATCGAGAACCAAAGCGCTGGAAGAGCAAGCAAAGCGCGATAAGGAGGTTGAATCCAAGCCCCGTCCCATCCGAAAGGAATGGCGGGTGAAAGCAGTCCCGAACAAAGATTCGGAGAGTTTCGCTCAGGATGAAAAACTCGAGCCCTCGCCGTAAGGTATACGGTACGTATCCATGCATTGCATATAGAATAGGTTTTTCGTTTCATTGCATTTCAATTCTTTTCATTCAGCAAAGCATGTTTAAATTTTGAAAACTTGCATTCATATTCTATTTATGCATTAGCATATAAAAAAAGAAAAAAAAATTGGCCAAATTCTAGGCCGGCCGACCCCACCTAGGCCGGCCGGCCCCACTTGTCAATGGCTATGGCCAGATCACAGCAGCAAGTAGCAAGAAATCATGCATGGGCATGACACGAGAGAGTTGGAGAAAACGGGGCAGCAACCCAGGCCGCTCGGCTCCACCCAGGCCGGCCGGCCTCTCTCCACCGTTGTTGTCGCGTCTTCACCTACCAACAGCACCAAGAACAGCAGCGTGACCACCGACAGCAGGATGGGCACGACCGGCACCATGTGCAGGCCGATTGGCCTGCCTCAGGCCGACCGGCCTCCCCCTGCGTCGCCTCTATAAATTCCAGAGACCAGCACGCTGAGGAAATCGCCCCAAGTGCAGGTATGCAAACATCTCTAGCTCTGCACTTCTCTCTTGCTCTCAATTTCGAAAATCTCTAAACAAGGTTAGAGTTTGAACCACAAGAAAATTCTGCTAAAAATCCATCCTTGAATTCTTGTGAGAACGAACCCCTGCTGGTTGAACGAGAATGTTTGTGGTGGTTCTTACCCCACAAGAACGACTAACCGAGTTGTGGTGACTAATCTCCCACAAGAACGCCTAACTTCTGACTGCCTAACCCCTGATTTCCTTCGGGTATTGTGAGACTAACCTTTTGCAAGAATCATGTGGACAAGGGCACGCTAGACGGCACGTGGAGTCGTGACCAAGCTTAGCTCTTCAAGCTCCCGTCGCTCTCAAGGATCGTCTGCCTCCCGAGACACTATGAATATTGACTCTGCTCAACAACACACAGAATCTCAGGAGGTGGATGATAGAGCTGAAGTGCCCGATCTTTCGGTGAGTGGAGGATAATTTTGATTTGGTGAAAGTCGACCCTCACGATCCGACTACCACGAGCGAACCCGAAGCGCCAATGCAATCGCTGAACCAACTCCCTGTGGTTACCGACCCTGTTGCAATCAAGATCAGAACTTCCTGTACGCAATCAAAGAACGAACAAGAAAAAGAAGGCGAGCAATCTTAATATCACTCGAAGGTGGAGTTCTGAATCACACGAGGACAACACGTATTTGTGCGTGTTCGGTGTAGCTAAAGCTAGATGTAAAACAAAACTCGACGATGCTAATGACGGCTATAGGGTTTAATAGCACGGCCACAAGGGAGTTGGGGTCGTGCTACAACCCTAGGACGCGTCCCTAATGGACCCAACTCGATACACGGCCCATTGGGCCAAAATAAGGTGGCGCAGCACCTTGGACAGAAAACAGTCCGACTCAAAATGATGACTGCGGCCGCCTCGGTGAAGATATGAAGGTGAGTCCAGATCCATCTGAAAGTAGATTTGATAAGCTTTCCATCAAGTACTTGATCACCCAAAACGGAGTCCGGATGAAGTCGTGGCGGCCGTCACAAGTTGACGTTCGTGCGCAGTCCGAATCCAGCCACATATCCTTCATTCTTTAGCACCATGACGTAGTTCAACTCTCTTGCACGAGCCCGAGTGATTGGCCCTGAAGGTTGGTAGGGACCGATTTAAGAAAGGTCCAAGGATGGCCCGATCTTCACGGCAGTAGGCTTTGTAACCAAGATAACTTGCTGCACGCAGCGGGGATAACTAGCTTTATACCTGGCCAAGGTTGGATGCGACCAAGCGACGGGGAGAGAGACACCGAAACCGTGAAGACTTCGACTCGA
Source organism: Urochloa ruziziensis (assembly GCA_015476505.1). Taxonomy (NCBI): domain Eukaryota; kingdom Viridiplantae; phylum Streptophyta; class Magnoliopsida; order Poales; family Poaceae; genus Urochloa; species Urochloa ruziziensis. The sequence goes on from CM027122.1 coordinate 29,620,584, forward strand.
TCTCCGAACGACCGCAGAACCACAACCGGAGCTAATCCACACAAGACGGGGCAGCCGTACTGGAACCCGCAGAGCACGAATTAGTGGATCTCGGAGAGATCTCTCCACAAGTTCAAGAAGAACAAGGAAGAACAAGGGTTGAGTAAGACACTCAAGCAGCTCGGCTGCAAATATCACTGGGATAATCTTAAATTATCAAAAAGTTGTCTTTGGCTTACAAATAAGGGGTATTTATACTAACAACTAGTCCCAAAAATAGATGTGAACTGAAAGAGCCTCGTGGGAAGGTGGAAGGCCAACTGGCTTGATTATTCATACAGTGGTCGTCAATTCCCCGCGTGTCTTCTGGCCTTCTGAGTGGTCTTCAATGTTTTGATCATATCTCCAGCTAGGAACGTCCAAAAGACGCGGGGCCAGATGCGTTGGAAAGCTAATTTGATAACCTTTCACCCCATGTGTAGCATGCTGCACGAAATATTGTAGAGTGATACAGTTTCTTACGGAAACTTGGATGTCAGGCTGACTATTGATCTTCTGAACAGTCTGCACCAAAACCACTTGGCTGCCAAGCTGGGAGCTCTAAAGCACTCGGCACTTAGTGGCATTAGAAAGTTGACTTCAACAGCTTTCCAACAAGTACTCATGGACCTTCACAGCTTCTATGAATCAAGAGATATGACTGTTTCTTTTCAGGCTGACTATTGATCTTCTGAACAGTCTGCACCAAAACCACTCGGCTGCCAAGCTGGGAGCTCTAAAGCACTCGGCACTTAGTGGAATTAGAAAATAGACTTCAACAGCTTTCCAACAAGTACTCATGGACCTTCACAGCTGCTATGAATCAAGAGATATGACTGTTTCTTCATGATAGTTTTGCCAGGCCAAACTGGTTCGACGTAGTTCTCTCTGGTTCAGTCTCGGCGTGTCCTTGTCATCCTCCTTGGTGAACCTGAGTAATAGCAACATGCACGATTTAGGAAGTATATAATTCTCATTAATAAATGGATTTTCACAAAGTAGCGCGTGCACCTCTTGTTGTAGCTGTTTAGCTCGGCTACGAGTAATTGGTCCATTGAAGACATGAGCTGGTGCAGCTTGACATGATGATTGTTCCATCTTGCTTGATGGTATGGTCGGCGTGGGCATATCAAAGGTGGTGCTTGGGGTGAAGGTGCTGCTGGTGTAGATGTACCGGTGATGTCCTCATCATCCTCCCCTTCTTGAACTGAAGTCGTCCTCGACGGCAACTCCTCATCCTCGCCCGCATATGGTTTCAAATCTGCAACATTAAAACTAGTGGAAACACCAAACTCCGCAGGCAGGTCAAGGTCATAAGTATTATCATTAATCTTGGTTAGCACTTTAAAAGGACCAGCAGCACGAGGCATTAATTTAGAACGACGCAAAGTAGGAAAACGATCCTTCCTCAAATGCAACCAAACCATATCACCGGGTTCAAAAGTAACATGTTTTCTTCCTTTACTACCAGCAACTTGATACTTATCATTAGTAGCAGCAATGGTTTGTTGTGTTTGTTCATGTAGGTGAATCATATGGTCAACATGTTCAACGGCATCAATATGTGGGGCGTCCACAGCATCAAGCAAAAATAAATCAATAGGCGCCCGAGGAATATAACCATAAACAATCTGAAAAGGGCACATCTTTGTAGAAGAATGTGTTGCATGATTATATGCAAACTCAACATGAGGTAAACAATCTTCCCAACGGTTCAGATTTTTATCCAAAACAGCCCTAAGCATGGTTGACAAAGTTCTATTGACCACTTCAGTTTGTCCATCAGTTTGTGGGTGACAAGTTGTGCTAAACAGCAATTTAGTGCCTAATTTGTTCCAAAGAGATCTCCAAAAGTGACTTAGAAACTTAGCATCACGATCAGACACAATTGTTTTAGGAACACCATGTAAACGAATAATCTCCCTAAAGAACAATTCAGCAACATGACTAGCATCATCAGTTTTATGACAAGGAATGAAATGAGCCATTTTAGAGAATCTATCAACAACCACAAAAATGCTATCCCTCCCCTTCTTAGTTCTAGGCAATCCCAAAACAAAGTCCATAGAAATATCAAACCAAGGTAAAGTAGGGACAGGCAAAGGCATATACAAACCATGGTTGTTCAAACGTGATTTAGCCTTTTGACATGTAGTGCATCGTGCAACCAAGCGCTCAACATCAGGACGCATCCGAGGCCAAAAGAAGTGGGTGGCCAGCACCTCAAGCGTTTTGTAAACGCCAAAATGTCCCATTAGTCCGCCTCCATGAGCTTCCTGTAACAACAAAAGATTAACCGAGCTAGCTGGAATACACAGCTTGTTAGCGCGAAACAGGAACCATCCTGCATGTGAAATTTCCCCATGGTTTACCAATCATACAATGTTTATAAGCATCTTTAAAATCATTATCATCGACATATTGATCCTTCATAGTGTGTAAACCAAAAATTTTAAAATCCAATTGTGACAGCATATTATATCGGCGAGACAAAAGCATCAGCAATCACATTGTCCTTCCCGTTCTTGTGTTTAATGATGTAAGGAAAAGACTCAATGAATTCTACCCAATTAGCATGACGACGGTTCAGATTAGTTTGGGTACGAATATGTTTTAAAGCCTCATGATCAGAATGGATTATAAACTCACGATGGCAGAGATAATTCTGCCACGTTTGCAAAGTACGCACTAAAGCATAAAGTTCTTTATCATAAGTAGAATATTTCAAACTAGCACCGCTTAATTTTTCACTGAAATAAGCAACCGGTTTTCCTTCTTGTAACAGAACAACACCTAACCCAATACCACTGGCATCACATTCGAGCTCAAATATTTTACCAAAATCAGGCAATTGCAAAAGAGGAGCATGTGTTAACTTATCTTTCAATGTAGTGAAGGTGAGCTCCTGGGAATCAGTCCAAGTAAAAGGCACACCTTTCTTTGTAAGCTCATGTAGAGGTGCTGCAATAGAGCTAAAATCTCGTACGAATCGACGGTAGAAACCTGCAAGCCCAAGAAAACTCCGAATCTGCGTAACCGTCGTCGGTGTAGGCCATTCCCGAATTGCATCAATCTTGCTGCTATCCACCTCAATACCCTATGGAGTAACAACATAACCAAGAAACGAAACACGTTGTGTGCAGAAGATGCATTTTTCCATGTTAGCAAACAAGTGAGCTGCACGCAACGCATTAAAAACACACGCAAATGTTCTAAATGCTCTTCCATAGACTTGCTGTAAATCAAGATATCATCAAAATATACAACAACAAACAAACCTATGAAAGGCCTGAGAACTTCATTCATCAAACGCATAAAAGTGCTGGGAGCATTAGTCAAACCAAACGGCATAATCAACCATTCATATAAACCAAATTTAGTTTTAAAAGCCATTTTCCATTCATCGCCCAATTTCATTCGAATCTGATGGTAACCACTACGCAAATCAATCTTAGTAAAAATAATGGCACCACTAAGCTCATCTAGCATATCATCAAGGCGTGGTATAGGATATCGATAACGAATAGTGATGTTATTAATAGCACGACAATCTACACACATACGCCACGATCCATCCTTCTTTGGAACAAGTAACACTGGAACGGAGCAAGGACTAAGAGACTCACGAATGTACCCTTTGTCAAGCAACGCCTGGACTTGGCGCTGAATCTCTTTCGTCTCGTCGGGATTTGTGCGGTACGGGGCGCGATTCGGAAGCTGTGCGCCGGTAATGAAGTCGATCTGGTGCTCAATGCCACGAAGTGGACGTAGTCCCGATGGTAAATCTTTGGGAAAAACATCAGCGTACTCCTGCAAAATGTTAGCAACCGCAGGGGGAATATCCAAAGATGGTACATCATCAAGTGAAATGAGCACACTAGAACATACAAGTGCATAACAAGGTAGCTCATCAACACAAAGATCAACAAAATCAGCACGTGTAGCAAATAAAACAGGCGCATTCAACTTGATTTCAGAAGGTGATGGTACAAGTTGTTTAGCATTTTTAGCGGCTCGAGCAAGGTCATCTTTAACAATTTGTTCAGGTGTCATGGGATGTATAATTATTTTCTGACCTTTAAACAAGAGAGAATAATGATTCCAACGACCATGATGCAAGCTATCAGTATCATACTGCCAAGGTCTACCAAGTAACAAAGAACATGCCTCCTATAGGAATAACATCACAATCAACAAAATCAGAATAGGCACCTATGGAGAACGGAACACGTACCGACTGTGTTACTTTAATCTTTCCACCATCATTAAGCCACTGAATATGATAGGGATGCGGATGCTTACGGGTGGGTAAGACAACTTCTCTACCAGCGTTGTACTCGCCAAGTTGTTGCAGCTACCACTGTCAATGATGATGCGAATCGACCGCTCCTGCACAACACCCTTTGTATGGAAAAGAGTGTGTCGCTGATTTTTCTCTGGCGGGGCGACCTGTGTACTAAGAACACGCTGCACAACAAGACTTTCATACCTATCTGCGTCACTAGGAGTAGCATGGACCGCCTCATTATCTGCATGGTTAGTGGCAATCATAGTATGGTGAGGTTCATCGAATCACTAGCAGAAGAGTACTCACCATCGTCACGTATGATCAAAGCACGGGTGTTGGGGCAGTCCCGAATCATGTGCCCAAAGCCTTGGCAACGAAAACACCGAACATCTCGTGTACGTCCCGAGGAAGAAGCTGCGCCTGGTGCAGGGGGTGCTGCAGGTTTCGTCGTCTTCTCACGCGGCGTAGTGCTAGGTGTAGAAGTCGTCTTCTCACGCGGCGTAGTGCTAGGTGTAGAAGGTACTGGAGTGGAAGACGTAGAACTGGACGACGGGCTTCTTCCTGCAAAAGGGTTAGTATATGTCTTCGAACGGCGTCCCTGCACTTCACGTTCAGCTTTGCAAGCATATTCAAATAACGTGGTCATATCATTATACTCCTTATAATCAAGTATATCCTGAATTTCCCTGTTCAACCCACCACGAAATCGTGCCATAGCAGCATCATCCTGTTCAAATAAACCACAACGAATCATACCCTTTTGTAACTCTTGGTAATACTCCTCAACGGATCGTTGGCCTTGCTGGAATCGCTGCATGGTGTTAAGCAAATCTCGGGCATAATAAGAAGGAACAAAACGATGTCGCATAGCAGCTTTTAATTGAGCCCAAGTAGATGGAACAGCAGTGGGATGTGTGAGTTTATATTCACGCCACCAAATTAAAGCAAACTCAGTAAATTCACTAATAGCAGCCTTAACTTGAGACGTAGCAGGGATATCATGACATGAAAATTTTTGTTCTACCTCTAACTCCCAATCAAGATATGCAGCAGGATCATACTTGCCATTAAAAGTAGGAATCTTAAATTTAATCTTCGCAAATGAGTCATTAACCGGATTACGTACCACACGGCGGGCACGAGGTTGGCGGTCTCCATCCTCATATTCCGTGTCACCACCATAGCCCTTCTGCAATTCCTATGAGCGTCGCGTTCATCGTCGTGAGCGTCGTGTTCATCGCATCAAGCCGGGCCGTCAAGGTGTCAAATGTACACTTGGCGGCTGCCTGAGCAAGGTCCTGCTGGTCGAGACGCTCGTTGGATGAAGAGAGCGCGGAATCAACCTTCTCGTGCAGCGTCTTTATGTCGTCTTTAAGTCCATCAAGGTCGGCCCGCATACCTTGCAGCTTGGAGTCCATCTTGTCGTCGTGTCCTGACATGGTTAGCGCAAACACAAGAAAAACAGATCCTACGACAACAAAGGTGTGGGTGGAAAGCTCACAAAGATGCTGCGATCAAGGTCTTATCCGTTCTTACCAAGCAACAGGGGCGATCGCAGACAACAAGTAGCACCTGTGAAAGATTGGAGCAGCGATTGCCTGGAGAAACAAAAGTCTGCTCGTCGTAGGAATATGTGTAGTTCTGGGTAGGCTGCACTCAAGTCAAGGATTAGCACAATCAAACAATAAATGCAAAGCTAATAATAGTGCTAAACACGTAACAAAGCTGCTGGAAACAAGTGCCACCCGCGATGGATCAAGAAAGGGCAACAAGGAAGTGGGGTGCAGAAACAGAAAATCTCCTGGGCCACGTTACGCTGTGTAAACAGCGTTTTTTGGCCTCGAAACCGACTTCACCTGGCGCTACTGCAGGGTGCCCCGTATAGGAAATTTCGTAAGCTTTCCGAAAAAAAAGAACGCTGAAATCGGAGATCCGAGCGAAAAGTTATGGCCGTTACAAAACAGGTGTTCGTAACGACACAAAACTGCCAAACGAAAAACCGAACTTTCCAAAAACGAACTGCTCTTTCCTTTTTTTCTTTAATTCTTTCCTTTGTCTTTCTTCTCAGAACTTTCCTTTTTTTATTTCCTTTTTTTGTCTTTCCTTTTTTTTCTTTCCCTTTTTTTCTCTCTTTCCTCAAACAGAAACACGAAACCGAGTAGGGTTCGGTTGGATCGGCGGCGCGTGGAGTGCGGCTTGGGGAAGGAAAACGAAACCGAGTAGGGTTCGGTTGGAGGGGGGGAACGGCGTGGTAACTCGGCGTGGTGGCGACGGCGTGGTTTTGTAGGGTTTGTGGTGATGCAGACGGCGGCGACGGCGCTGGTGGTGATGATGATTGTGGCGGCGGTGGCGCTGGTGGCGAGGTAGGACGGCGGCGGCGGCGGCGGTGGAGATGGAAAGCGGCGGAAGCACAAAGTGACCAGCAACAAATTAACGCGAAGCACACAAATTCAACAACGCAAATTATTGAAAGAAAGTGCAAGGCGAAGAAAGGTTTTGGGACAATGGTCTAACCTGATTTTTTTTGGTTTTGTGGACTGTAGGTAATGGAACAACACTCGATAAAAACTCACCGATCAACCTGGAAGCTGATACCACTTGATAGAGCTGGAGTGCCCGATCTTTCGGTGAGTGGAGATAATTTCGATTTGTGGAAGTCGACCCTCACGATCCGACTACGACGAGCGAACCCGAAGCGCCAATGCAATCGCTGAACCAACTCCCTGTGGTTACTGACCTTGTTGAAGCAAGATCAGCCTGATCACGAAGATCAATTCCTGTACGCAATCGAAGAACGAACAAGAACGAGAGGCGAGCAATCTTATTATCACTCGAAGGTGGAGTTTGAATCACGAGGACAGCACGTATTTGTGCGGTCGTGAATGTAGCTAAAAGCTAGATGTAAAACAAAACTCAAGGATGCTAATGACGGCTATAGGGTTTAATAGCACGGCCACAAGGGAGTTGGGGTCGTGCTACAACCCTAGGACGCGTCCCTAATGGACCCAACTCGATACACGGCCCATTGGGCCAAAATAAGGTGGCGCAGCACCTTGGACAGAAAACAGTCCGACTCAAAATGACGATTGCGGCCGCCTCGGTGAATATATGAAGGTGATTCCGGACCCATCTGAAAGTAGACTTCATAAGCTTTCCATCAAGTACTTGATCGCCCAAAACGGAGTCCGGATGAAGTCGTGGCGGCCGTCACAAGTTGACGTTCGTGCGCAGTCCTGAATCCAGCCACATATCCTTCATTCTTTAGCACCATGACGTAGTTCAACTCTCTTGCACGAGCCCGAGTGATTGGCCCTGAAGGTGGTGCTTGGGGTGAAGGTTCTGCTGGTGTAGATGTACCGGTGATGTCCTCATCAGGCCGCCCCTAGAGAACGGTTTCTAGGGGCAGGGCATGGGGACAACCGCCCCTGGAAACGGCTATCATTTTCAAGGGCGGGTGACCGCATCGTCCGCCCCTGAAAATGGACATTAGCAGGGGCGGACCATGGGATCACCCGCCCCTAAAGATGGTAGACTTTCCAGGGGCGGGTCACCCCATGCCCCGCCCTTGAAAATACAATAGCAGGGGCGGGTCGCCCTATGACCCGCCCCTAAAACTCCTCTACTGTACAAAACTGAGCCTTTCTTTCCCAACCCGACCAGGTGCACTCAAAACTCTAAAAAGAGTGGGAGGTGCTGCCCAAATTTTCCAAAAAAAGGTGGGGAACAATCCCCTCATTAGGAGGTGAGTTGATACTTATCCTATGACTATTTTTGAGCTTATTGCATTGATTAGACTCAATTAGGGTTTGTGTTACCTCTACCTAGATCTAGATCTTCATGGTAGTACATGGCCAATTTGGACCCCAATTTGGCTCAACCTTGAGTATGTAACAAGGTTAGTAAAGTAGGAGAAGATGATTCTTCCATTTATTTGTTTCAATTTTGACTTTGAAGCCTCATTCGTGCATGAGGAAATTGCTAAAGCCATGGAGGAGATATTTGTGTTTTTAACAACAAGCGTGCATTTGTTTCTTGCATTTTCAACTTTAACATCATCTAATGTCTAATATTTTTTGTCATGGATGTGTCTAATTTTTATTATTGATGGATCTACATGTTTAATTATTTTTTAAGGTTAGAAGATGGATCGGTCATGGATGTACAATATATCGAGGCACGGTACTTCTTTTCGTGTAGAGCTTGACAAGTTTCTTAGAGTCGCAGAGAATAATGCAAGGGATGAGAGGACAAACGATATACGTTGCCCGTGCAAAATATGTCAGAACCATCGTGTTTTCGACGACTTGGTTACGATCTGATCACATGTGATGGTGAATGGTTTCGTGAAGGATTACACACTATGGACATACCATGGTGAGAAGGATACTGACGTTGTGGACCTGTTACAATACATTAGCCTAGACGCTGAAGCCATGAACAGCTATTTCCAGTGTTATGATGAAGATTATGGTTTAGAGGATGACGAAATGGATGATGGTCTTGACTTTGGAAGTGGTGGTGATGGAGTCAGTGGAGGTGAGGACATTGGTGGGGATGATGGTGTATAGGACATTGTTGGGGATGAAGCTGGCGATGGCAGTAGTTGTGATGAATTAGAGGACAGCGATTTCTTGGGTCACTTGTTGCATCATACCAAAGCGGAACTATTAGTTGGCAGTGCAAAAGGCACACAAAATGTTGAGGCGTTGAAAAAGGCAGCTCAGGAAACTGTGTACGAGTGTGCAAAGGGTTGTCCTAGGCATTGGACCTTGCTTCGCTTCATACTCGAGTTGTTGATTCTAAAGGCTAAATATGGTTGGTCCGACGTTAGTTTCAATGAACTCCTACGTATCTTAGCATGGTTGCTTCCAAAGCCTAATAACGTACCGGAGAACACTTACCGAGCAAAGAAGCTTATCAGTCCCTTCACAATGGGTGTGGAAAGAATTCATGCTTGTCCAAATCATTGTATCTTGTACCGCGGGGAAGCATTCAAAAATTTGGACAAATGCCCGGTATGTGATGCAAAACGGTACAAAAACAATGCTAGCTATTGTGGGGACGAGGAGAATGTTCAAATTGATAAAAATAAAAGAAAGAGGAAGGGTGTTGCTTGCAATGAGGAACCTGACACTTGTGTAGGTGTTGATGACGGGAAGCAGAGAAAGATTCCCGCCATGGTTGTTTGGTACCTCCCTGTGGCTGATCGCTTGAGGCGTCTGTTCTCAAACCCAAAGGACGCCGAACTGATGCGCTGGTGGGATTCTGAAAAGCGCATCAAGGGAGATGGAAACATTCGCCATCCAGCCGATGCAAGCCAATGGCAGAAATTCGACGACAAGCATAAGGATTTTGCAAAGGATCCAAGAAATGTTCGGTTTGCTTTGAGTACAGATGGAATGAATCCATTTGTGAAAGGAAGAGCACACACAGCACATGGCCAGTCGTTATGAGCATGTTCAACCTACCAACATGGTTGTGCCAGAAGCGAAAGTTCCTTTTCCTATGCATACTAATAGAGGGCCCAAAGCATCCAGGCATGTCGAAACACTTGAGCTTCAAGGACGGTTTTAGTAATGATAGGCAGAGATACAGGCGTCACGATCAATACAAGGATGAAATTAAAGAAGCAGCGGAGAAAGCACTGGAAGCAAGGTTTAATGACTATTTCGCGACGGCATTTGCGGAGCAGCAACAACGACAAATGATCAGCCAAATAATAACTTAATGTTGACGCCGTGAGATGGGGCCACTGCCTCACAGCTTCATCCGAGTAGTGTTGCCTCTACGTCAGCAGAACCATATCCGGTAGATGCTATAACTGTTGACACTCCTTGCTCGTTGCACATTCCGATAGGCAGAAGTGGAAGGTCAAAGGAGGCTGCCAAAGGTGTGGCATTGATGGTGAGCAATAATCCCGGCTTGGAGGGACAACCTACGCCGCCATTATATGCATGGGTAAAAGTGGTCACAATTACGGATCCAAGACATGACGATCACTTCTTGGACTTAGCCCTTCATGATGGCATTGAAACCTTGGGACAAGCCGTTGGAAAGAATGCACCGTGGCATAAACGAGATATCATACTGGAAGCTCCACCACCTGAAGATCCTCCCTCACTCACACTTTGCTCCCAGAGGATGGTGACACCGGCACAAGTTCATGGTAAGAACACACCAGAGGAAGTGCCGCCATTACATCAATCGTTCCCAGATATTGTCCCAGTGGTTTCGTTATCACGCCTGCCATCACCACAACAACAACTTGTGGCCACCACTATCTGCAGCCCGTCATTTCCAGAGGTGCAACAGGAGGCCAACCCATCATCACAACAATAAATTGTGGCCACCACTATCTACAGCCCGTCATGTCCAGTGGTACAACAGGAGGCCAACCCATCACCACTAGTACAGCAGGAGGAGCAACCCCTATCACCCGTGCATCAATATGAGCCAGCGGAGGTCCAAAACTCGCCACCACGACCTGACCAGTTTATGGGGTCGCTGCCACGGGTGATCATGGCATACAAGAATACAGAGCCTGACGTTGTGAACAGGTGGATGATCGCCAACAACGGCACAAAAAAGAAGATGACTCCGAAAAAAATAAAGAGAAAGGAAGCAGTGGTGCCAACTGGACCGGGGTTTTCCAAGCCTCGTTCGGACACGACATTCGTTCGTATAGTTGGGGTCGATGAGATAGGAGATTTGCCAGATTGCCCGAAGAAATTCGAGTATGGCAAAGACTTGCTACTCGGATGGGCTCTTCATGAATGTCCAGGTGAAATGCAGAAGTTCCATAGTTGGTACCGTAGGGCATGCACCCTAGGGCTCAAAACTATATGGGCACGGGTCGATGTGGAGGTGTTTGGTTGCAATAAATGGAAAAACCAAGGTACTGATATAATCATCGATTTCAATGACATCCATGCAATGTACCGCCTGCAAATGATGGATCTAGGCCCCATGAGATTGTGGTGTATGTAAGTGCTCCGTGTCCATACACCATGTATATATGCATATGGTACTGGCCTTTGTAGTCTCAAAATCATTTTTTTCGGTGTGTTGTGCAGGATGCAAGGTCGCCTCGCAGTGGCTTCGAAGACCAAGATTGGGTATCTTGACCCTTTTATTATTTGCGAGGCTAGGTGGGCATTCCCCCTCAAGTGGCCGGATGCCGCCGAGGAACTAAAGGATTGTAAGACGGCCAAGGATAAACAAAAGAAACGAAGGGAGTTTTCCATTGATCTTAGAAGGAAGGTGTCAATCTACATAGCAACTATGATGGATCGTCATCGAGACGCGGAATGCATATGGGCTCCCTACCTTTTCGGGTACGTTGTCTAAATTCTAACAATTCTCCAATCCTACATATATCAATTATCTTGGTACTTATCCCAGCTATATAACACTGTGACAGGAGACACTGGGTTGCTTTTATGCTTTTGCCGAGGGAAGCCAAATATGTGGTCTTTGACCCATTGGATTACCCACCGTCACAATACAATGATTTCACCATCATCCTAAAGAGGTAACCCACTTTAAGATTTCTCACACATCTTTGAAAATATTCAAGTCGGTAATTACATACTAACTTGTCCCATTGTTTCAAGCAGTGCTCTTTTTTTCTACATTAACCATTATAAAGGGCCGGCGCCTAAGGGGGCAAAGGACTGGATTCCACGCACACACTTCCCATGCCATAAGCAACCAGCCGGATCTTTGTTTTGCGGCTATTATGTGTGCGACTATATTAGGAGCTGCAAGCACTACACACCGAATATTGAGCGTGTACTTGTCTTTATCATATTTTAGTACTTTCATTTTGCGTCTAACTATCACTTGCTTAAATCTTGCATGCTTTCATACATTACAGATGGTTAGTGACTTCGTTGCCGGGAAACCACTTGGAGAGGTAGATCTGCTGAAGATAGTCGGCGAAACATGTCACTTCATAATGCGTGAGGTGGTTCTACAAGAATATTTTAGTGAAGACCAATACGATTCTCTTCGTAACTGGCACTTGGAGAAGTATCGCCTTACCAAGTGAGGGTGTGAAGGACACTAAACTTGTGTAATTAATGTAATATACATTTGTGAATTTGCCTTATTAAAAAACAAGAATTACTTTTATATAATTTGCAATTATAATAAATTATGCACAATTACTATATTATTTGCAATGAGCAGATTTGTGACTACCCCTATATTAGTTGCCGGACGAATAGTATTAGAAATTGAATAATATTAAAAAACAATATTAGAAAATCAAAAAACAAAAACTGAAAATAGAACTCCAGGGGCGGTTCTCGCCGTCGCCCGCCCCTGCAAACACCTTTTCCAGGGGCGGACCATGCCATTGCCCGCCCCTGGAAAAACCTTTTCCAGGGGCGGGCAATGGCATGGTCCGCCCCTGGAAAAGGTGTTTGCAGGGGCGGATCATGCCACCGCCCGCCCCTGCAAATAGCTATTTGTAGCGGCCAAAAGCAGGGGCAGATTTTGGAGCCGCCCCTAGAAACACCCGTTAACCCGCCCCTACAAACGTTTTCTGTAGTAGTGAACATGATAAGTGTGTTTACCAAACCAAGGCAAATCAACATTGTGAAATAGTCTCTCTTGCAAACAATCTAGATTACACAGATCATCAAATTCAATGTAACCCAAAGTATGTAAAGAAGACAACAATCTTAGCTCATCATTTGCGCTAGCAATATGCATAATATGTTTATTTTCAGTACAAATGGTTGGTTCCAAAACATGTAGAACTGAAGCATGATCAATCAATTCATCTTTATCACAAGGAACAACAAGCACATCATCATGTGACAAAGATTCGTCAAGAGATGGTTCCACTAACAATTGCTCTATGATAGCATGAGGTGTGGAAAAATTCAGCACATCAGAAGTGGTCTCACCATCCGTGAGTGGAGCACCTGTGGTCGAGGGCGCTGTAGGTGTGGTCGTCCTCTCGCGCGGTGTAGTGCTAGGCGTGGATGGTGCAGGGAGAGCAGGATCTACACTGGATACCGGGCTTTGTCCTGCAAAAGAGTTAGTATATGTCATCGAGCGGCGTCCCTGCACTTCACGTTCAGCTTTGCAAGCATATTCAAGCAATGTGGGCATATCAACATAATCTTTATAATCAAGTATGTCCTGAATTTCGTGGTTCAAACCACCGCGAAAACATGCCATAGCAGCGTCATCCGTCTCAAACAAACCACAACGAATCATACCTTTTTGCAGCTCCTGGTAATAGTCCTTAACAGATTGTTGACCTTGCTGAAACCGCTGCATTTGTTTAAGCAAATCTCGAGCATAAAATGAAGGTACAAAGCGATGTCGCATAACAGCTTTTAATTGAGCCCAAGTGGTTGGAATAGCCGTGGGATGTTTTAGCTTATATTCACGCCACCACATTGAAGCAAAATCAGTAAATTCACTAATAGCAGCTGTAACTTGCGAATTAGCAGGAATGGCATGGCATGAAAAAATCTGTTCTACCTCTAATTCCCAATCAAGATATGCAGCAGGATCATATTTTCCATTATAAGATGGAATTTTAAATTGAATCTTAGCAAATGAATCATTATGTGGATGACGTACCACACGGCGGGCATGACCGCGGCGTTCTCCATCCTCCTGCTCCGTGTCACCACCATAACCCCTCTCTAGTTCCGTGAGCGTCGTATCATCGTCTCCTGACATGGTTAGCGCAAACACAAACAAAAAAAACAATCATAGGACAGCAAAGGTGTGTATGTGTGTGTATGAGATGCTCACAAAGATGCTGCGATCAAATTCTTATCCGTTCTTACCAAGCAACAGGGGCGAACTGCAAGCAATAGTAGCACCTGCGAAAGATTGGAGCAGCGATTGCCTGGAGAAACAAAGTCGGCTCATCGTAGGAATATGTGTAGGTCTGGGTAGGCTGCACTAAAATTAATGATTAGCACAATTAAACAATAATGCAAAGTTGAATATTGTGCCAAACACGTTACGAAGCTGCTGGAACCAAGTGCTCGGAGTAGGGGGGGCGATCAGGGGGAACGAGGAAACAGGGGGTTTCGGTTTGCTGTTGTTGTCTAACGCCTTGGTGTCCTGCGTGAAGACAGGATGACCGAGTCTGCCCCAAGAAAGAGTCCCAATCAGGTAACCTTGGTTCTTTCTTTTTCTTTTCTTTTCTTTTCGTTTCTTTTCTCTTCTTCTTCTTTTTCTATTTTTTTCTCTCTTTCAAGTAGCACAAGTATGAAGCTTTTGCAACAACAGATAACAAGCTACTTACGGCAAGTAAAATGATTACTCGGTAAGGGTGATGCAGCAGCAACGTCAAATAAGTGGTTGTTTTGCAAAATCAGCAGATACGCAAATCTCTAGGACGATTGCGAAGCGCTCAGAATGAGTTTGGAACCAAGGTCAGATCCGTTGGAACAAGCACAATTCAAGGTTTTCAGATTGTATTTAAACACACAATTCGGACATCGGACAAAGGAAGTATGGCGATTAGCAGGGGGGTGGCGCGTGGTGTGGAAGGGGAGGGCGATTGGTGGTGGGGGCGATCTGCAACGGAGGAGCGACGGCTTGTGAAAGGGAGTGGGTGATTTGCACGGGGAAAAACAAAACGGCGGCGGCGGCAAGAACACAAGTAACCAGCAACAATTGAACGCGTAAAGCACACAAATTCAACAATGCAAATTATTGAATGAAAGTGCAAGGCTAAAAATGGTGCTGGGACAAGGATCTAACCTGATAAATCTTTTTTTTGGGTTTTTGTGGACTGTAGGTAATGAAAAGCACTCGATAAACTCACCGATCAACCTGGACTTTTGATACCACTTGATAAAGCTGAAGTGCCCGATCTTTCGGTGAGTGGAGGTAATTTCGATTTGGTGGAAGTAGACCCTCACGATCCGACTACGACGAGCGAGTCCGAAGCGCCAATGCAATCACTGAACCAACTCCCTGGGTTATAGAACCTGTTGCAATCAAGATCAGCAACTTCCTATACGCAATCGAAGAACGAACAAGAAAAATAAGGCGAGCAATCTTATTATCACTCGAAGGTGGGGTTCTGAATCACACGAGGACAACACGTATTTGTGCGTGTTCGGTGTAGCTAAAGCTAGATGTAAAACAAAACTCAAACCCTAATGTTGTGGCGGCTACTGAATATATGGGGATTAGGTCGTGGCCTACCCCCTAAGACGGCGACGCAGCACCTGAATAGAAAAACCTTCGGTCAATAATTTGACCATTGCGGCCGCCTCGGGACAGATATGGATATGAATCCAGATCCATATGAAAGTAGACTTCATAAGCTTTCCATCAACTACTTGAACGCCCCAAACGGAGTCCG
Organism: Urochloa ruziziensis; assembly: GCA_015476505.1. NCBI lineage: Eukaryota > Viridiplantae > Streptophyta > Magnoliopsida > Poales > Poaceae > Urochloa > Urochloa ruziziensis. The sequence continues at coordinate 29,636,243 of CM027122.1, forward strand.
GATGAGGTCGTGGCGGGCGTCGAAAGTCAGGACTTCACTGCAGTCCGAATCCAGCGTTTCCAAAACGTGTTGGATTCAATCTCTTTATTTCCTTAGGCCAAAAGTGAAGTGCTAGCCTGGTGGAGAACGTGAGAACACTGGACTTGGTCCCCAATCAAGCTCTTTGGTCCTCCATGCCTTCCATGTGTGTTTAACACCCTTCATGTGTGTCATGTCCTCATCACTCCCCTCGCAACCCAATACCGGTGTAGGCCATTCCCGAATTGCATCAATCTTGCTGCTATCCACCTCAATACCCTATGGAGTAACAACATAACCAAGAAACGAAACACGTTGTGTGCAGAAGATGCATTTTTCCATGTTAGCAAACAAGTGAGCTGCACGCAACGCATTAAAAACACACGCAAATGTTCTAAATGCTCTTCCATAGACTTGCTGTAAATCAAGATATCATCAAAATATACAACAACAAACAAACCTATGAAAGGCCTGAGAACTTCATTCATCAAACGCATAAAAGTGCTGGGAGCATTAGTCAAACCAAACGGCATAATCAACCATTCATATAAACCAAATTTAGTTTTAAAAGCCGTTTTCCATTCATCGCCCAATTTCATTCGAATCTGATGGTAACCACTACGCAAATCAATCTTAGTAAAAATAATGGCACCACTAAGCTCATCTAGCATATCATCAAGGCGTGGTATAGGATATCGATAACGAATAGTGATGTTATTAATAGCACGACAATCTACACACATACGCCACGATCCATCCTTCTTTGGAACAAGTAACACTGGAACGGAGCAAGGACTAAGAGACTCACGAATGTACCCTTTGTCAAGCAACGCCTGGACTTGGCGCTGAATCTCTTTCGTCTTGTCGGGATTTGTGCGGTACGGGGCGCGATTCGGAAGCTGTGCGCCGGGAATGAAGTCGATCTGGTGCTCAATGCCACGAAGTGGAGGTAGTCCCGATGGTAAATCTTTGGGAAAAACAACAGCGTACTCCTGCAAAATGTTAGCAACCGCAGGGGGAATATCCAAAGATGGTACATCATCAAGTGAAATGAGCACACTAGAACATACAAGTGCATAACAAGGTAGCTCATCAACACAAAGATCAACAAAATCAGCACGTGTAGCAAATAAAACAGGCGCATTCAACTTGATTTCAGAAGGTGATGGTACAAGTTGTTTAGCATTTTTAGCGGCTCGAGCAAGGTCATCTTTAACAATTTGTTCAGGTGTCATGGGATGTATAATTATTTTCTGACCTTTAAACAAGAGAGAATAATGATTCCAACGACGATGATGCAAGCTATCAGTATCATACTGCCAAGGTCTACCAAGTAACAAAGAACATGCCTCTATAGGAATAACATCACAATCAACAAAATCAGAATAGGCACCTATGGAGAACGGAACACGTACCGACTGTGTTACTTTAATCTTTCCACCATCATTAAGCCACTGAATATGATAGGGATGCGGATGCTTACAGGTGGGTAAAGACAACTTCTCTACCAGCGTTGTACTCGCCAAGTTGTTGCAGCTACCACTGTCAATGATGATGCGAATCGACCGGTCCTGCACAACACCCTTTGTATGGAAAAGAGTGTGTCGCTGATTTTTCTCTGGCGGGGCGACCTGTGTACTAAGAACACGCTGCAGAACAAGACTTTCATACCTATCTGCGTCACTAGGAGTAGCATGGACCGCCTCATTATCTGCATGGTTAGTGGCAATCATAGTATGGTGAGGTTCATCGGAATCACTAGCAGAAGAGTACTCACCATCGTCACGTATGATCAAAGCACGGGTGTTGGGGCAGTCCCGAATCATGTGCCCAAAGCCTTGGCAACGAAAACACTGAACATCTCGTGTACGTCCCGAGGAAGAAGCTGCGCCTGGTGCAGGGGGTGCTGCAGGTTTCGTCGTCTTCTCACGCGGCGTAGTGCTAGGTGTAGAAGTCGTCTTCTCACGCGGCGTAGTGCTAGGTGTAGAAGGTACTGGAGTGGAAGACGTAGAACTGGACGACGGGCTTCTTCCTGCAAAAGGGTTAGTATATGTCTTCGAACGACGTCCCTGCACTTCACGTTCAGCTTTGCAAGCATATTCAAATAACGTGGTCATATCATTATACTCCTTATAATCAAGTATATCCTGAATTTCCCTGTTCAACCCACCACGAAATCGTGCCATAGCAGCATCATCCTGTTCAAATAAACCACAACGAATCATACCCTTTGTAACTCTTGGTAATACTCCTCAACGGATCGTTGGCCTTGCTGGAATCGCTGCATGGTGTTAAGCAAATCTCGGGCATAATAAGAAGGAACAAAACGATGTCGCATAGCAGCTTTTAATTGAGCCCAAGTAGATGGAACAGCAGTGGGATGTGTGAGTTTATATTCACGCCACCAAATTAAAGCAAACTCAGTAAATTCAGTAATAGCAGCCTTAACTTGAGACGTAGCAGGGATATCATGACATGAAAATTTTTGTTCTACCTCTAACTCCCAATCAAGATATGCAACAGGATCATACTTGCCATTAAAAGTAGGAATCTTAAATTTAATCTTCGCAAATGAGTCATTAACCGGATTACGTACCACACGGCGGGCACGAGGTTGGCGGTCTCCATCCTCATATTCCGTGTCACCACCATAGCCCTTCTGCAATTCTATGAGCGTCGCGTTCATCGTCGTGAGCGTCGTGTTCATTGCATCAAGCCGGGCCGTCAAGGTGTCAAATGTACACTTGGCGGCTGCCTGAGCAAGGTCCTGCTGGTCGAGACGCTCGTTGGATGAAGAGAGCACGGAATCAACCTTCTCGTGCAGCGTCTTTATGTCATCTTTAAGTCCATCAAGGTCGGCCCGCATACCTTGCAGCTTGGAGTCCATCTTGTCGTCGTGTCCTGATATGGTTAGCGCAAACACAATAAAAACAGATCCTACAACAACAAAGGTGTGGGGGGAAAGCTCACAAAGATGCTGCGATCAAGGTCTTATCCGTTCTTACCAAGCAACAGGGGCGATCGCAGACAACAAGTAGCACCTGTGAAAGATTGGAGCAGCGATTGCCTGGAGAAACAAAAGTCTGCTCGTCGTAGGAATATGTGTAGTTCTGGGTACGCTGCACTCAAGTCAAGGATTAGCACAATCAAACAATAAATGCAAAGCTGAATAATAGTGCTAAACACGTAACAAAGCTGCTGGAAACAAGTGCCACCCGCGATGGATCAAGAAAGGGCAACAAGGAAGTGGGGTGCAGAAACAGAAAATCTCATGGGCCATGTTACGCTGTGTAAACGGCGTTTTTTGGCCTCGAAACCGACTTCACCTGGCGCTACGCAGGGTGCCCCGTATAGGAAATTTCGTAAGCTTTCCGGAAAAAAAAAGAACGCTGAAATCGGAGATCCGAGCGAAAAGTTATGGCCGTTACAAAACAGGTGTTCGTAACGACACAAAACTGTCAAACGAAAAACCGAACTTTCCAAAAACGAACTGCTCTTTCCTTTTTTTTCTTTAATTCTTTCCTTTGTCTTTCTTCTCAGAACTTTCCCTTTTTTTATTTCATTTTTTTGTCTTTCCTTTTTTTCTTTCCCTTTTTTTCTCTCTTTCCTCAAACAGAAACACGAAACCGAGTAGGGTTCGGTTGGATCGGCGGCGCGTGGAGTGCGGCTTGGGGAAGGAAAACGAAACCGAGTAGGGTTCGGTTGGAGGGGGGAACGGCGTGGTAACTCGGCGTGGTGGCGACGGCGTGGTTTTGTAGGGTTTGTGGTGATGCAGACGGCGGCGACGGCGCTGGTGGCGATGATGATTGTGGCGGCGGTGGCGCTGGTGGCGAGGTAGGACGGCGGCGGCGGCGGTGGTGGAGATGGAAAGCGGCGGAAGCACAAAGTGACCAGCAACAAATTAACGCGAAGCACACAAATTCAACAACGCAAATTATTGAAAGAAAGTGCAAGGCGAAGAAAGGTTTTGGGACAATAGTCTAACCTGATTTTTTTTTTGGTTTTGTGGACTGTAGGTAACGGAACAACACTCGATAAAAACTCACCGATCAACCTGGGAAGCTGATACCACTTGATAGAGCTGGAGTGCCCGATCTTTCGGTGAGTGGAGATAATTTCGATTTGTGGAAGTCGACCCTCACGATCCGACTACGACGAGCGAACCCGAAGCGCCAATGCAATCGCTGAACCAACTCCCTGTGGTTACTGACCTTGTTGAAGCAAGATCAGCCTGATCACGAAGATCAATTCCTGTACGCAATCGAAGAACGAACAAGAACGAGAGGCGAGCAATCTTATTATCACTCGAAGGTGGAGTTTTGAATCACGAGGACAGCACGCATTTGTGCGGTCGTGAATGTAGCTAAAAGCTAGATGTAAAACAAAACTCAAGGATGCTAATGACGGCTATAGGGTTTAATAGCACGGCCACAAGGGAGTTGGGGTCGTGCTACAACCCTAGGACGCGTCCCTAATGGACCCAACTCGATACACGGCCCATTGGGCCAAAATAAGGTGGCGCAGCACCTTGGACAGAAAACAGTCCGAGTCAAAATGATGATTGCGGCCGCCTCGATGAAGATATGAAGGTGATTCTGGACCCATCTGAAAGTAGACTTCATAAGCTTTCCATGAAGTACTTGATCGCCCAAAACGGAGTCCGGATGAAGTCGTGGCGGGCTTCACAAGTTGACGTTTGTGCGCAGTCCGAATCCAGCCACATATCCTTCATTCTTTAGCACCATGACGTAGTTCAACTCTCTTGCACGAGCCCGAGTGATTGACCCTGAAGGTGGTGCTTGGGGTGAAGGTGCTGCTGGTGTAGATGTACCGGTGGTGTCCTCATCAGGCCGCCCCTAGAGAACGGTTTCCAGGGGCAGGGCATGGGGACAACCGCCCCTGGAAACGGCTATCATTTTCAAGGGCGGGTGACCGCATCGTCCGCCCCTGAAAATGGACATTAGCAGGGGCGGACCATGGGATCACCCGCCCCTAAAGATGGTAGACTTTCCAGGGGCAGGTCACCCCATGCCCCGCCCTTGAAAATACAATAGCAGGGGCGGGTCGCCCTATGACCCGCCCCTAAAACTCCTCTACTGTACAAAACCGAGCCTTTCTTTCCCAACCCGACCAGGTGCACTCAAAACCCTAAAAAGAGAGGGAGGTGCTGCCCAAATTTTCCAAAAAAAGGTGGGGAACAATCCCCTCATTAGGAGGTGAGTTGATACTTATCCTATGACTATTTTTGAGCTTATTGCATTGATTAGACTCAATTAGGGTTTGTGTTACCTCTACCTAGATCTAGATCTTCATGGTAGTACATGGCCAATTTGGACCCCAATTTGGCTCAACCTTGAGTATGTAACAAGGTTAGTAAAGTAGGAGAAGATGATTCTTCCATTTATTTGTTTCAATTTTGACTTTGAAGCCTCATTCGTGCATGAGGAAATTGCTAAAGCCATGGAGGAGATATTTGTGTTTTTAACAACAAGCGTGCATTTGTTTCTTGCATTTTCAACTTTAACATCATCTAATGTCTAATATTTTTTGTCATGGATGTGTCTAATTTTTATTTTTGATGGATCTACATGTTTAATTATTTTTTAAGGTTAGAAGATGGATCGGTCATGGATGTACAATATATCGAGGCACGATACTTCTTTTCGTGTAGAGCTTGACAAGTTTCTTAGAGTCGCAGAGAATAATGCAAGGGATGAGAGGACAAACGATATACGTTGCCCGTGCAAAATATGTCAGAACCATCGTGTTTTCGACGACTTGGTTACAATCTGATCACATGTGATGGTGAATGGTTTCGTGAAGGATTACACACTATGGACATACCATGGTGAGAAGGATACTGACGTTGTGGACCTGTTACAAGACATTAGCCTAGACGCTGAAGCCATGAACAGCTATTTCCAGGGTTATGATGAAGATTATGGTTTAGAGGATGACGAAATGGATGATGGTCTTGACTTTGGAAGTGGTGGTGATGGAGTCAGTGGAGGTGAGGACATTGGTGGGGATGATGGTGTAGAGGACATTGTTGGGGATGAAGCTGGTGATGGCAGTAGTTGTGATGAATTAGAGGACAGCGATTTCTTGGGTCACTTGTTGCATCATACCAAAGCGGAACTATTAGTTGGCAGTGCGAAAGGCACACAAAATGTTGAGGCGTTGAAAAAGGCAGCTCAGGAAACTGCGTACGAGTGTGCAAAGGGTTGTTCTAGGCATTGAACCTTGCTTCGCTTCATACTCGAGTTGTTGATTCTAAAGGCTAAATATGGTTGGTCCGACGTTAGTTTCAATGAACTCCTGCGTATCTTAGCATGGTTGCTTCCAAAGCCTAATAACGTACCGGAGAACACTTACCGAGCAAAGAAGCTTATCAGTCCCTTCACAATGGGTGTGGAAAGAATTCATGCTTGTCCAAATCATTGTATCTTGTACCGCGGGGAAGCATTCAAAAATTTGGACAAATGCCCGGTATGTGATGCAAAACGGTACAAAAACAATGCTAGCTATTGTGGGGACGAGGAGAATGTTCAAATTGATAAAAATAAAAGAAAGAGGAAGGGTGTTGCTTGCAATGAGGAACCTGACACTTGTGTAGGTGTTGATGACGGGAAGCAGAGAAAGATTCCCGCCATGGTTGTTTGGTACCTCCCTGTGGCTGATCGCTTGAGGCGTCTGTTCTCAAACCCAAAGGACGCCGAACTGATGTGCTGGTGGGATTCTGAAAAGCGCATCAAGGGAGATGGAAACATTCGCCATCCAGCCGATGCAAGCCAATAGCAGAAATTCGACGACAAGCATAAGGATTTTGCAAAGGATCCAAGAAATGTTCGGTTTGCTTTGAGTACAGATGGAATGAATCCATTTGGTGAAAGGAAGAGCACACACAGCACATGGCCAGTCGTTATAAGCATGTTCAACCTACCAACATGGTTGTGCCAGAAGCGAAAGTTCCTTTTCCTATGCATACTAATAGAGGGCCCAAAGCATCCAGGCATGTCGAAACACTTGAGCTTCAAGGACGGTTTCAGTAATGATAGGGAGAGATACAGGCGTCACGATCGATACAATGATGAAATTAAAGAAGCAGCGGAGAAAGCACTGGAAGCAAGGTTTAATGACTATTTCGCGACGGCATTTGCGGAGCAGCAGCAACGACAAATGATCAGCCAAACATCATTAAATAATAACTTAATGTTGACGCCGCGAGATGGGGCCACTGCCTCACAGCTTCATCCGAGTAGTGTTGCCTCTACGTCAGCAGAACCATATCCGGTAGATGCTATAACTGTTGACACTCCTTACTCGTTGCACATTCCGATAGGCAGAAGTGGAAGGTCAAAGGAGGCTGCCAAAGGTGTGGCATTGGTGGTGAGCAATAATCCCGGCTTGGAGGGACAACCTACGCCGCCATTATATGCATGGGTAAAAGTGGTCACAATTACGGATCCAAGACATGACGATCACTTCTTGGACTTAGCCCTTCATGATGGCATTGAAACCTTGGGACAAGCCGTTGGAAAGAATGCACCGTGGCATAAACGAGATATCATACTGGAAGCTCCACCACCTGAAGATCCTCCCTCACTCACACTTTGCTCCCAGAGGATGGTGACACCGGCACAAGTTCATGGTAAGAACACACCAGAGGAAGTGCCGCCATTACATCAATCGTCCCCAGATATTGTCCTAGTGGTTTCGTTATCACGCCTGCCATCACCACAACAACAACTTGTGGCCACCACTATCTGCAGCCCGTCATTTCCAGAGGTGCAACAGGAGGCCAACCCATCATCACAACAATAAATTGTGGCCACCACTATCTGCAGCCCGTCATGTCCAGTGGTACAACAGGAGGCCAACCCATCACCACTAGTACAGCAGGAGGAGCAACCCCTATCACCCGTGCATCAATATGAGCCAGCGGAGGTCCAAAACTCGCCACCACGACCCGACCAGTTTATGGGGTCGCTGCCACGGGTGATCATGGCATACAAGAATACAGAGCCTGACGTTGTGAACAGGTGGATGATCACCAACAACGGCACAAAAAAGAAGATGACTCCGAAAAAAATAAAGAGAAAGGAAGCAGTGGTGCCAACTGGACCGGGGTTTTCCAAGCCTCGTTCGGACACGACATTCGTTCGTATAGTTGGGGTCGATGAGATAGGAGATTTGCCAGATTGCCCGAAGAAATTCGAGTATGGCAAAGACTTGCTACCCGGATGGGCTCTTCATGAATGTCCAGGTGAAATGCAGAAGTTCCATAGTTGGTACCGTAGGGCATGCACCCTAGGGCTCAAAACTATATGGGCACGGGTCGATGTGGAGGTGTTTGGTTGCAATAAATGGAAAAACCAAGGTACTGATATAATCATCGATTTCGATGACATCCATGCAATGTACCGCCTGCAAATGATGGATCTAGGCCCCATGAGATTGTGGTGTATGTAAGTGCTCCATGTCCATACACCATGTATATATGCATATGGTACTGGCCTTTGTAGTCTCAAAATCATTTTTTTCGGTGTGTTGTGCAGGATGCAAGGTCGCCTCGCAGTGGCTTCGAAGACCAAGATTGGGTATCTTGACCCTTTTATTATTTGCGAGGCTAGGTGGGCATTCCCCCTCAAGTGGCCGGATGCCGCCGAGGAACTAAAGGATTGTAAGACGGCCAAGGATAAACGAAAGAAACGAAGGGAGTTTTCATTGATCTTAGAAGGAAGGTGTCAATCTACATAGCAACTATGATGGATCGTCATCGAGATGCGGAATGCATATGGGCTCCCTACCTTTTCGGGTACGTTGTCTAAATTCTAACAATTCTCCAATCCTACATATATCAATTAGCTTGGTACTTATCCCAGCTATATAACACTGTGACAGGAGACACTGGGTTGCTTTTATGCTTTTGCCGAGGGAAGCCAAATATGTGGTCTTTGACCCATTGGATTACCCGCCGTCACAATACAATGATTTCACCATCATCCTAAAGAGGTAACCCACTTTAAGATTTCTCACACATCTTTGAAAATATTCAAGTCGGTAATTACATACAAACTTGTCCTATTGTTTCAAGCAGTGCTCTTTTTTTCTACATTAACCACTATAAAGGGCCGGCGCCTAAGAGGGCAAAGGACTGGATTCCACGCACACACTTCCCATGCCATAAGCAACCAGCCGGATCTTTGTTTTGCGGCTATTATGTGTGCGACTATATTAGGAGCTGCAAGCACTACACACCGAATATAGAGCGTGTACTTGTCTTTATCATATTTTAGTACTTTCATTTTGCGTCTAACTATCACATGCTTAAATCTTGCATGCTTTCATACATTACAGATGGTTAGTGACTTCGTTGCCGGGAAACCACTTGGAGAGGTAGATCTGCTGAAGATAGTCGGCGAAACATGTCACTTCATAATGCGTGAGGTGGTTCACCAGAAGGGAAAGTACATCCATAAGCTACAAGAATATTTTAGTGAAGACCAATACGATTCTCTTCGTAACTGGCACTTGGAGAAGTATCGCCTTACCAAGTGAGGGTGTGAAGGACACTAAACTTGTGTAATTAATGTAATATACATTTGTGAATTTGCCTTATTAAAAAACAAGAATTACTTTTATATAATTTGCAATTATAATAAATTATGCACGATTACTATATTATTTGCAATGAGCAGATTTGTGACTACTCCTATATTAGTTGCCGGACGAATAGTATTAGAAAATTGAATAATATTAAAAAACAATATTAGAAAATCAAAAAACAAAAACTGAAAATAGAACTCCAGGGGCGGTTCTCGCCGTCGCCCGCCCCTGCAAACACCTTTTCCAGGGGCGGGCAATGGCATGGTCCGCCCCTGGAAAAGGTGTTTGCAGGGGCGGATCATGCCACCGCCCGCCCCTGCAAATAGCTATTTGTAGCAGCTAAAAGCAGGGGCAGATTTTGGAGCCGCCCCTAGAAACACCCGTTAACCCGCCCCTACAAACGTTTTCTGTAGTAGTGAACATGATAAGTGTGTTTACCAAACCAAGGCAAATCAACATTGTGAAATAGTCTCTCTTGCAAACAATCTAGATTACACAAATCATCAAATTCAATGTAACCCAAAGTATGTAAAGAAGACAACAATCTTAGCTCATCATTTGCGCTAGCAATATGCATAATATGTTTATTTTCAGTACAAATGGTTGGTTCCAAAACATGTAGAACTGAAGCATGATCAACCAATTCATCTTTATCACAAGGAACAACAAGCACATCATCATGTGACAAAGATTCGTCAAGAGATGGTTCCACTAACAATTGCTCTATGATAGCATGAGGTGTGGAAAAATTCAGCACATCAGAAGTGGTCTCACCATCCGTGAGTGGAGCACCTGTGGTCGAGGGCGCTGTAGGTGTGGTCGTCCTCTCGCGCGGTGTAGTGCTAGGCGTGGATGGTGCAGGGAGAGCAGGATCTACACTGGATACCGGGCTTTGTCCTGCAAAAGAGTTAGTATATGTCATCGAGCGGCGTCCCTGCACTTCACGTTCAGCTTTGCAAGCATATTCAAGCAATGTGGGCATATCAACATAATCTTTATAATCAAGTATGTCCTGAATTTCGCGGTTCAAACCACCGCGAAAACATGCCATAGCAGCGTCATCCGTCTCAAACAAACCACAACGAATCATACCTTTTTGCAGCTCCTGGTAATAGTCCTTAACAGATTGTTGACCTTGCTGAAACCGCTGCATTTGTTTAAGCCAATCTCAAGCATAAAATGAAGGTACAAAGCGATGTCGCATAGCAGCTTTTAATTGAGCCCAAGTGGTTGGAATAGCCGTGGGATGTTTTAGCTTATATTCACGCCACCACATTGAAGCAAAATCAGTAAATTCACTAATAGCAGCTGTAACTTGCGAATTAGCAGGAATGGCATGGCATGAAAAAATCTGTTCTACCTCTAATTCCCAATCAAGATATGCAGCAGGATCATATTTTCCATTATAAGATGGAATTTTAAATTGAATCTTAGCAAATGAATCATTATGTGGATGATGTACCACACGGCGGTCATGACCGCGGCGTTCTCCATCCTCCTGCTCCGTGTCACCACCATAACCCCTCTCTAGTTCCGTGAGCGTCGTATCGTCGTCTCCTGACATGGTTAGCGCAAACACAAAACAAAAAAAACAATCATAGGACAGCAAAGGTGTGTATGTGTGTGTATGAGATGCTCACAAAGATGCTGCGATCAAATTCTTATCCATTCTTACCAAGCAACAGGGGCGAACTGCAAGCAATAGTAGCACCTGCGAAAGATTGGAGCAGCGATTGCTTGGAGAAACAAAGTCGGCTCATCGTAGGAATATGTGTAGGTCTGGGTAGGCTGCACTAAAATTAAGGATTAGCACAATCAAACAATAATGCAAAGTTGAATATTGTGCCAAACACGTTACGAAGCTGCTGGAACCAAGTGCTCGGAGTAGGGGGGGCGATCAGGGGGAACGAGGAAACAGGGGGTTTCGGTTTGCTGTTGTTGTCTAACGCCTTGGTGTCCTGCGTGAAGACAGGATGACCGAGTCTGCCCCAAGAAAGAGTCCCAATCAGGTAACCTTGGTTCTTTCTTTTTCTTTTCTTTTCTTTTCGTTTCTTTTCTCTTCTTCTTCTTTTTCTATTTTTTTCTCTCTTTCAAGTAGCACAAGTACGAAGCTTTTGCAACAACAGATAACAAGCTAGGCAAGTAAAATGATTACTCGGTAAGGGTGATGCAGCAGCAACGTCAAATAAGTGGTTGTTTTGCAAAATCAGCAGATACGCAAATCTCTAGGACGATTGCGAAGCGCTCAGAATGAGTTTGGAACCAAGGTCAGATCCGTTGGAACAAGCACAATTCAAGGTTTTCATATTGTATTTAAACACACAATTCGGACATCGGACAAAGGTAGTATGGCGATTAGCAGGGGGGTGGCGCGTGGTGTGGAAGGGGAGGGCGATTTGGTGGTGGGGGGCGATCTGCAGCGGAGGAGCGACGACTTGTGAAAGGGAGTGGGTGATTTGCACGGGGAAAAACAAAACGGCGGCGGCGGCGAGAACACAAGTAACCAGCAACAATTGAACGCGTAAAGCACACAATTCAACAATGCAAATTATTGAATGAAAGTGCAAGGCTAAAAATGGTGCGGGGACAAGGATCTAACCTGATAAATCTTTTTTTTTAGGTTTTATTGGACTGTAAGTAATGAAAAGCACTCGATAAACTCACCAATCAACCTGGACTTTTGATACCACTTGATAAAGCTGAAGTGCCCGATCTTTCGGTGAGTGGAGGTAATTTCGATTTGGTGGAAGTAGACCCTCACGATCCGACTACGACGAGCGAGTCCGAAGCGCCAATGCAATCACTGAACCAACTCCCTGGGTTACCGAACCTGTTGCAATCAAGATCAGCAACTTCCTATACGCAATCGAAGAACGAACAAGAAAAATAAGGCGAGCAATCTTATTATCACTCGAAGGTGGGGTTCTGAATCACACGAGGACAACACATATTTGTGCGTGTTCGGTGTAGCTAAAGCTAGATGTAAAACAAAACTCAAACCCTAATGTTGTGGCGGCTACTGAATATATGGGGGTTAGGTCGTGGCCTACCCCCTAAGACGGCGACGCAGCACCTGAACAGAAAAACCTTCGGTCAATAATTTGATCATTGCGGCCGCCTCGGGACAGATATGGATATGAGTCCGGATCCATATGAAAGTAGACTTCATAAGCTTTCCATCAACTACTTGAACGCCCCAAACAGAGTCCGGATGAGGTCGTGGCGGGCGTCGAAAGTCAGGACTTCCCAACAGTCCGAATCCAGCGTTTTCAAAACGTGTTGGATTCAATCTCTTTATTTCCTTAGGCCAAAAGTGAATAGATAGCCTGGTGGAGAACGTGAGAACACCTGGACTTGGTCCCCAATCAAGCTCTTTGGTCCTCCATGCCTTTCATGTGTCTTTAACACCCTTCATGTGTGTCATGTCCTCATCACTCCCCCCGCAACCCACGTGCTCTTCAATTCGCCACGTCTAGTTGCATCCTCGACCATGCCTCTGCAGACCGGACAACTAGAACGAGAGATTCAAGGTCAACGAACTTCACAACATAGCTGATCAAATGCAAATTAGTACTCCGTAAATCAGTTGATTGTGTCTCTAGGATGAACCTTTCTCACGGTGTATTATCCTCCCTGCATCGATGAAGAGAATATCAGGGAAACCAGAAACCTTTAGTGCATCCATAAGGTCAGGCTCGGCACAAGCATCTACCGCCACACACTACAGAATGATAAGTGCATCGTCAGAACTTGGAAGCTCCTCGAAGCAGGCGACCCAGTCCAACGACGACGATCCCAGGCGGCGGCGGCCATGGGACACGACGGATCGCTGTCCAGGCGTGACGTGATCACCTCCGTTCCAAGCTTGGTTTGGAGGGGGGTCTTTAGAAAAATTGTGATTAGCAAAGCTAATGGTGGGAGGGTTTAAGTGCTAAAATTTCCCATCTCTACGTGGCCTTCGGATGGAGATTCAGCGGTCGTGATGGGACACAGAAAGTTGGTTTTATAGTTTGCACAGAAAGTTGGTTTTATAGTTTGCACAGAAAGTTGGTTTTCATAGGATACGGTGCCATTATACAGTACCGGTAATCCCATACGTCTTCGACTTCGAGTAACTAGTATCCCCATCGATCGCACACCTCGCCGCGCCCGGCTGCCTCCGCCTTCGACCTTTGCGTCCCCCTGTCGACATCCCCCTGCTCCTTGCCCACCACCGGCTCCCGCTCGCTCGCCGTCCTAACCGCTCCCCCTCCTACTCGGCTAACCCTACCCTGCCTCTGCAGCCTCCCGTCGACCTTGCCCCCCTAGCGGATTGGACCAGAGATCCATCCGGATCCTCGTCGGCCGGAGAAGGACCCGCCTCGCTGGAGATGGCCACGGGACCTCCTCGCCGGGCTAGGGGAGACGTAAGTATCGAGTCCCTGTCGCGGCCGGTCGCTGTCGACCACCGCATCAGCATCCAGCACTACTTCCGCATCGCCGACAACCTCCGCCGCCAGGTGCCCTATGATCGATTCCTCCCCCTTCTTGCGCAAGACTGCTTAGCTTTGCGTTTATAAGTGGTAGCTTTGTATTCGAGCGTGTGTTCCAGTGAACTGCCAGAATACCGTAATTGTGGGCAATTAACACTCAGGGTGTATCGAATTCCGGTGTTTTTGGTGGTGTCCACAGGCTGATGTGTATCGAGAGGAGAACAACCTTCTGGACCTGTACATCATCCTCCTGAGATATTCCAGGTGAGGTTTCTGACTGAAATCTGGTCAATTGCTTGTTAAAATATTCAGCCTGGATGTTAATGCCTTAATGGGGTGCTTGGTTTGAGGAATGGAGTGATCCATCACCTTCTCACTCAATTTTTTGTTTGTTTGGATAATGGAATGGTTTCACCCATCACCAGCTCTTCCTCCACAAACACATAGTTAGCTTAACAATCAAGATTCATCTCATCCCACCAAAATTCATGCGGGTTACCCCATGATGGACAATGCCATACTAGATGAGGTGGTTCATCAAGCCAAGCATGCTATAAATATTATCTTTGTTCATTGGCAGCTTGTTGATTGAGACGATACCCAAGCATCATGATTACAATTCATTTAAGGCGAGAGAAAAGGAATTCCTGAAGAAAGGTCCCCACAACTCTCAGGTATTGCCTATCTACCTTTTGTTTATTTTTTCTAGTGTTCTTAGATAGATACTTTCTTGTTTCTTTAAACATGTAATTTTTCAAGATTAGAAGCGGATCAAGCACTTCAGGATCACAGTGTCTTGTTCTTGGATAGCTTCTATTTATTTTTTGCTAAGTGACTGAAATTGTTTTAATTCTTTTTGTTGTAGAAACTTCGTAGTGTTGTTAATGAACTAGAATCCCTGAAGCCAGTTGTACATCAGCAATTTGCCAACCGTAATAGCGAGGGTGTAGAGGAACCTAATGGATTACATGGTACTAGGATGGAGCAGTATATCCCAAGTCCATACATGCCAAAGGTACATAGCCTACTGTAGCAATAAGCAAGCGACCTAATGGGTTATGTGTTTCAAATTGTCAATTTATTGTTCTGGTTGCTTGTACATTCCCCTCCATTCACAGTCATTGGCTGGAAGCCCTACTGGACTACGACAGAAATTGTTATCTAGTTCAAAGCATCAAGCAGCACCATTGCAGAATGTTCAACCTGAGAGGCAACTAATCAAACAGTAAGTTTGATGTGCTACAGCACATTTATCTTGAGCTGTAAATAGATTAATAGATATATGGGATTTCAGATTGAACAGTTGTTTTCAATCTTGTATTTGTATAACCGCAGAAAATAAGTTGATTTTTTCTCCGAATTTACCTTGAATATTGCAGTTAGTTAATGAATTTTACTTGGGTCAGCTTATAGGGATTTCCTTGCTGTTACAACTGCTCATGTTTGGTTCCAAATTCGTAGTTGTAGGTGCTCTCACTGGGGTAGTTTGAGTTACAATGAGTTCATTTTAACACTTTAGCTGTGGAGGTATTTTATGGACTTAGAATCACATGGTTGTGCGCTTTGAAAATGCACAGCGGAAATCATAGATGAAAAGATAACGATATATAGCATATGTTCTTGCAAACTTTTGTGGTACAGAATTTAACATACTCCCTCCGTCCCATAAAGAATGCAATTCTAAAAATTGGATCACAACTACCTTCCTAATTAGGTGGCCAGATTTGATTTGCATGTCAAAACTAACCACTTTAGGTAAAAAACCAAGGGCAGGGTAGTCTTTTCGCAGCACCACTAATCTGTCTGAAAAAAACTAGAATTGCACTCTTCATGGGACGGAGGGAGTATGCTCTTAATACAATTAGGACACTTGTATTGTCAGAATATATCTGCTTCAATTTTTACAGCACACTCATTGCCAAATTTGTTTTTTTTTTCAAATTTACTAGTGCACATATTCTAACATTTTGCATCTACTGTTTCGGTGCACTAGCATTTGTGTAAAAAATAAAGCTTATAGGATCCTTTCCTCTTAGTTGCTTTTGGGTAAAATTTATGAATGACATAAGCGTGTGGTTTCACTTGGTAGGAGTGAGCTGTCTTTATAATTATCTTGATGATATTATTCTGAGGAGAAATTTCAATATTTGACATCAAATTCGCAAGCCTCACGCGATATAACCCTCAATTTGCAAGCCTTTTGAAATATAACCTATGAGATGCCCCGAATCGAAAAAGGGAAGCAATCCCCCGAATCGAAAGAATTCACATCCCGGAGGTTATATTTCAAAAGGCTAGCGAATCGAGGGTTATATCGCGTGAGGCGTGCGAATTTGATGTCAAATATTGAAATTTCTCTATTCTGAGCATTGCCGGATTGGGTCACGCAATCCACTTATTTCTTATGCATGTACATTGTACTTTATACTTGAATAAATCATTCTGAATGCATTCCTTGCTTGCACCCCTTCTGTTATATGACTTAACATTGTATAGTTTTGAATAATTTTATAATAAATATTTCTTGAACACTCTTTTTGTTAATAAATAGATATATTTCTTCATTTACTTTGTAACTCATGCAGATATTCCACTTTGCCTTATCCAAAAGAGGAAACACTATCAAGACACTCGATACTAGGACCAAATGGGCTGCATGGCCAATGGGCAGGGCCTGTTACTGGTATCAGGGTATATTTTGTTTATTTTTTATATTTGCATTTTCTTTTGTGTATGCTTCGAATATAATGATTGGCATTTGTGTTTCGCTCATGCCTGTTGCAGATTGAGTATCCTCGTAATTCTGAATTGACCCAAACTGATATCTCAAGGTGAGAACTTGGACAATTATTAGCTTATCCTTTGTAACGAAGCCAGCCTCTCACAGTTATATGAAGTTACAAGTTACTTTCTGAAGACATAATCTTATCTTTCCATTGTCTCTGCAGTTTAGTGCCATCAATCTCGAACCAGGACAGCTTGCATGGTCCCATTACAGTATCACGGGACAAAAATGATGATATGCTGTCTGTTCTCTCACTTGATGACGACAGATGGTCTTTACCAGTAGAAGAACTGGCCTCAGTCCCTACTGGTTTGGAAGCAGAGTTTTCCCAGCTGAATATCAGACAACCTTCTCCCCCTCCTGTCCTAGCGCAGGTGCATTCTGAGCATGGACCAATTCCTCCATCAAAAGTTGCTGATCCAAGACCAGGACTTGCTACCTCTGACACTGGGCGCTATCAGAATTTGCATGTGGTAATCTCTTCATGGATATTTTCTTTATTTCTTTTTGACATTATGATCCCAAATCTACTACATTTGAGCAACATATGGATAAGTATGTTTTTTTAACAAGACACATGTTTATTCTCGACTACTCCCTCCATTCCAAAATGTAGGTCGCTGACCTTGGCCGCTTAAGCTGTAGGCTTGGTTGGTCGGTGTTTTGTTCCTTACCATATAGAGAGTTTGCTACCTGATATGGGAGTGGAGGTTGAGTTCTGTATGTGGGCCGGTCCTGGTCGGCCCTTTGTTTGTATTCTTAATAAAATGACATGCAACTCCTGTGTTGTTTCAGAAAAAATAAAAGATATAACGCATGTCCAGGTGCATAGTTGAATCTATGAACCTAAGAAAGCTAAAACAGCCTACATTTTGAAACGGAGGGAGTACATCTTAATCATATACTTCATTTGTGTGGTGTGATTTGATTTTACCATTTATCAGCCAGTCGCATTGATGGAGTGTTTCCTGAGGGTTGCCGAGGCAAATACTGCAAAAAATTTGGAAACCTGTGGGATTCTAGCTGGTACCCTGGTATGCACCTTGCCCAAAAAGCAAATGAAAATAGTATTTTATATCTATATAATTAACAATTTCTTTTGTAGAAAAAACGAACTTTTTATGTGACGACGCTGATAATTCCTAAACAGAAATCAACATCTGATTCCGTAAGTTGTTATTTTATGCTGTTACATGCTCTTTATTTGCTCCTTTTCTTCATTACATGTTGGCTCTGACCTTGGCTATTTTCTAAATAATTGTCCATTCACTAGGAGCTTCTGTAAAATATCATCTTTAGGTTTACTGATATTAGTTTTAGATTTCTATTGACTTGTGGCAACTAATACTAGGGGAATTGCATCTGTCATGTGCGTCAACTTGGATCCTATGGATTTGCATCTGTTCTCTGCAAGTTTATGGTGTTTCTTATTGTGTCAAGTGCAGTTTCCAAGATGTTTTTTTTTTTCTGAAGTACTAAAATTAGTTTTTCCCTTATTTTTCCAGTGTCAAGCTACAAATGAAGAAGAAATTTTTGAAGTTCAGGACAAGGGCTCACTTTTATCTCTTGGTTGGATTCATGTAAGTCCAGCACTTGATTTAGTACTGCAATTTTGTTGATCAAGTCAATGAATTACTGGTGTTTATTTAGTCTTCAAGTGTCTATTTCTATTTTTTATGTTGTATTGTGTATTTATATTGAAGGAGCACAGATGAGAAGAATGTTTTATTCAACACTATTTTCCCTACTTTTCTCCTAACGAGCCTAAAGCCATGCTTACACAGAATAACTGACAATGACCACATTGTTTAAGTGCTATGAAAGTGTTCCATATCCACCCATACACCATGTTGCTCTGCTGCTTTTGGTTATTGGTTGGTGATTATGGAGCAATAAATAAAGGTGACCTTAGCTGCTCTCGAATATCTACACAGCATGTTATTTAATCATGTGTTGGGCAATTTCTACTTCTTATCATTTCAGTTGTCAAAAATTTCCACAACTTTGACCAGTAACGTATACAAAGCTGCATAGGATATAGGTCGATCACATGTACATAATAACTTTAGATTTACTGCAAGAAATACCTTCAAAACCAATATTGTTGCTTTTGTGCTAACATATTACTATGAAAACTTGTGGGCTCTTTCTTCTACAAGCATACATATGGGAGAAGGAAGAGGCAGGGAGAGTCCACAACGCCAGCCATACGTGGCTGAGTTGGCCTTGAACATCACTTATCCATGGGAGAGAGATAATTTGTTAGGAGATTTGTTAGTTTACTTGTTAGCTAAGTTGATGGCCTCAATCTATAAAGGCCGGTAGTTTGTATTAGGAGGATTTCATCGAAGGAATAAACTCTCCCCATTTGGGCGGCGAGTAGTTCTTCGATGGTGGCGAGGAATCCTTCTTCGATCACCGGTGACAACAGCTCCTCGCCGTGTTATTTGCTCCGCTCTTGTTCTCAAGCCCATCTGTTCTTGTGTTCCCCTTTGCGCTCACCTCACCAACGCCCACGCCATAACGAAACTAATTGTCGAAGTTGCATTTACAAGCTGTCCCTTATCCAATGCATCATGTTCTTAAAAATGTTTGTTTGTTTCTTTTTTTCTATTTAACATCACATTATTGGAATGTTCAACGCTATAGGAGTGTAATACTGTCATTAATTTACTAATTTTGTTGGTTGTTTTTGTTTCTTCCAGACACATCCAACACAGACCTGCTTCCTATCTTCCATTGATCTTCATAATCATTACGCATATCAGGTAAGCACTGCACCCTGTTTCTGTGCTTTCACAATTATAACTATTATTTGTATTGTGCTCAGCACTTGAAGATGCATTGTCCTGTAAATGTTTTGGTTGCTGAAGCAAATTTTTTGTAAATCCGTGTACAGTTTACTGTTCAGTTCTTGTATAAAGACCTGGAAATTTAGAAAGCATGATGGCAATGCAGTTTATCTCAATATCTAGAGGACCGACTTTCGCTGGGAGTCATGTTGTCTTATTTGTCATGTTTTTGTTTCCATCATAACATAAGTTTATAAAGATTAAAATGTTGTTTTGTCTTGTTATTACTTACTAATATATTTATTGTGACTTCGTCTTCAGTATGACCACAAATTCTGTGGTGAAGCACGTACTGGCTATACTCTTTTGGTTTTTGCAAATGCTCCCTCTCCACATATTTTATTTCAACAATATTTGAGCAATTTATCTTATGTGACTTGACCATGTTTTTTCCTATCTTGGTGGCTACAGATAATGCTACCTGAAGCAATTGCCATTGTTATGGCACCAACTGACACAACAAGGTACTTGTTCCATCGGTATCACATCTTTCATTTTGGGCAATCTACTTTAGCAGGCTAGAGTTAAGGTTAAGAATGTAATTAATAATGTGAAAAATGCTAATTCTGTGTTCAATATTTACTGTTAGGCCATGGATGAATGCTATTTAATTTCCTAACAAAAACTCGACCAACTTAGGAGGAACTAGGTGTCAACTGAGCTCAGCATTCCTTATCCATAAGGGTGGGCATTCGTTTAACCGATAATCTGTTCGGTTCCTCGGACTTCCACAAAATTCGATCATCAGAAAACAAGGACCGGGTTTCTAAAAATTATCAAGACCAAGCTAATTCGGTTCCAGTGTCTCGGTCATGACTGAACGTCCGAACCAACCGAGTTAACAGTTAACACACCCAAATCAACATCGATGAAGCAGAAATAGAGGATGATGATGCACAAAACAAGACAAATCGATGATGAATAAGGCAATTTAAATAGCCAAGAATCCAAAATCACAAACCTCCATTTGCGGCATAGCATCTTTGCTGTCTAATTGATTTTCTCTGCCCACACAAATCAGCAAATGAGAAGAAAACAAGTCCTTGCAAAAATCGAAACCACCACAGCAGCCGCATCCCCTTTCTCGTCAACCTCATCCTCGTCTGAGGAGGTACAGGGTGATGCCGGTGGCAAGGAGCTGGTGTTTGGGGATGCGGTTGCAGAGACGTTGGGAGGAGAGGGGCGGAGGGGAGCGGAGATGAGAACGAACAAGAGAAGTCTCGTGATGGCGCAGGGAGACCGAGAGAAAGAGGTGACGGAGGCCGGGGGTGGGCTGTGGGCGATTAGGGTTAGGTGTGGTGGGCTGCCAATATGGGCTGCCTGGGCTGGTACATGTGAGGCCATGAGAGGTATTACTGGTCTTTTGTGCTACAATTCAGTCTGTTCAGTTATTTCAGTCACCCGATCCTTGAAACCAAATTACCCGACCCTTTGTGATACATGTGAGGCCATGAGAGGCTATCACGAACCTGAGATCAATATTATGACCGAATTTTTCAGTTTCGGTCTGTCATTTCAGTTTGGCTCCTTGATTTCAGTTAATTTGTTGTGCATGGAACGGCACAAGTTTTCAGTTTATTCTGATAAGTTAGGAGTCCAAGTTTCAGGGGATTAAGTGGTTAGATTTGGTTATGAGTTTGGTTTGGTTTGTGTTTCAGTTTAATCGGATCGTAACTTGGTTTGGTTTGTGTTTCAGTTTAGTTTGGTTTGTGTTTCAGTTTTTATATGGGCAAAGGGAAAGTAGCTGTCTATTTATATGGAGACAATCTAATCAGGGAAACAGCCAAGAAAAGATATCAATCTAGTTTTCCCCTATCCCTTCTCTTGTCCTTGTCTCCTGCTTGATCGCCGACCACAGCACCTAAACCATGGCCCGTTACTTCCCATGATTACTTCCTTCGCCATCCTCCTTCCCACCTATATCCCACCACGTAACACTTTCCTGCAAATGATGTAAGATCTTGACTGTTAAGGAACACATTCAAAAATCATCGATGGCTTTATCTATCTGCTCCTTTTGTTAGTTCGCATTGTTGTAGAGTATCATTTTATTAGCTTCCTGGTAGTATAAATTGGGTGAATCTCAGTTGGAGCTATTTTGTAGTCTTATGCTTTTCATGAAGTTGCCAAACCTGAAATAATGACTCACATGCAAAGGCGCATTTTGCAATACTAAATTCTGTAGTGTTTCTTCCTCGAACACCCTGTTGTGTCTTTCTGTAGTATGATTATTGGGTTATGTTTTCTTTGAACAGAAAGCACGGCATATTTCACCTTACGGATCCTTGTGGCATGGGTGTGATCCATGATTGTGATGCTACTGGATTCCATCCTCATGAGGAGCCCCTAGATGGTACACCAATCTATGAGCATTGCTCCCATGTGTACATGAACCCGAATGTGAAGTTTGAGATGGTCGACCTGCGTGAAGTGTGAGAAGCCATGGTTACCTTTTGGGAGCCGGTTATATACTTCTAGCAGTTACAAATAACTAAGTTTATTCACTTCTACTGATGCTGAGAAACCGTGAGTGCAGAAGATTCTTTCAGATCCAAGAAACGCAGTGGTTTGTACATAGATATTTGATTACGTTTTCATGTGCAGAATTTTTGTATTGAATGGAGGCTTTTGTTTTTATATCTCGGTGTAACTGACATCAAATCTAGGCAACGTGACATGCTGGAAAAGCCCTTAGCTCGTTTTATGCTATTTTTAACTGTCATTTTGTCTATTTGTTGTTGCGGAGGTGCTGCTATTTTTACCTTGGGTTACGAGTCTTATGTTGGAATCGCTCATTCTTATCAGCATTCTTGTGGTTTTGCTGTTTTGTCGTTGGACGAGATTGAATGACCATGGCAAAACTCATGCACCAGATCTAGGATTCTATAGATATGCACGTCATCAATGTGGTTTCATCTCAAAATCGAGATACTATTGTTATTTTATTTGGATGTGTCACTTTAGTACCACATTTTAATCCTGCAATGAGAGGGTGAGTACTCACTTTGGTTTCATCCTGCATTTTAATACTACACTTTGGTTTCATCCTGCAATGAGTCTCACTACTGGATCCATTATTGCAAACATGAACAAAACAACATGAATATAATTAAATTACAAATCATCTTCACTAGTATTGTCCATTGGCTCCTTGTCTAGACAATTATTGTTAATATCTGAGAGGGTGAGAGAGACGCCGGCTCATCACGAGAGCAGACGATTGCAAAAAAAAAAAAAAGTCCAAATAATTTAACGTGACCGCATCCAATGGATGTGGTCCAAGCTTGTAACATGAGCATGCAATCAATTTATTGACACCGGGAGGATGCAGTACTTACCTTAGTTGTCCACAACAACACAACTCTGATCTATCAATTATCAGACTTTGATGCTGGACCACGAATATTTGTCTTGTAGGAACATTCAGCGAAGGATTCGACTGCAGCATGAATTCTAGGAACACCATGATTAGGGATGGCAATTCTACCCGCGGGCGCGGATATCCTACCCGACGGGCGAGGATATGGGCAGCAAATGTGACCCGTAGGCACGGGTACGGGCGGCTAATCTCACCCGTGGGCGGCAGGACGTGGACAAGAAACATCATCCGCGGGTACTACCTGTTACCCGTATAAACATATAAAGGCCTGTAAAAAAACTAGCTATTCATGGTCCAGTATCAACCATTCCGCCCAAGCCCAAAGGAACCTAGGCATCCCTATGCACACTACCGCATCCACCTGCAGACCTACCTTATCCTGCTCTTTATCTGCCAGCCGCCGCCACCCTCTAGTTCTCTCCCCGTCTCTCACTCTCCCATTCTCATTCACTCGTCACCATTGACCACTCAAGCAGGCATGCCACTAGCGGCCAGCGGTGGCGCATCACGCGCGACACGGGAGGGCGCCGGCGCATCTGCGTGCGCGAGGCATGGGAGGGCGCCTGCGCATCTGTGAGCGACGCCCGGGAGGTCGGCACATGTGAGCGGCGCACGACAGCACGAGAGGGCGACGCTTGGGCAGAGCACGTCGGGGAGAGTAGCGGCGCGGCGCTCGACGGAGAGGGCGACACTCTGCGCGGCGCATGAGAGGTACAGATCGAACACCACCGCCGGCCAGCCAGCCTTCACCCCCTCCATGGCTCCACTAATGGGTTGCCCGCTACCTGCAGATATCCGGCAGGTGCGGGCACGGGCAGAGATTTTTACCCGCGGGCATACTATCGGGCGGGCAAAGGTTGAGCGGGCGGATAGGCTGTCGGGCAAGCAAACATCCTACCCGCACCTTACCCGACCCGCTGCCATCCCTAACCATGATAACAATATGATGCTGGTTACAAAAATAAATTTACTCTGAACCGCACGGACATGCAAAAATCAATTTATAGACATCGGAAGATGCAACAGTTACCTTAGTTGTCCACAATAACACAATCAATTATCAGACTTCACTTCTGCACAATGAATATTTGTCTTATATGAACATTCAACGAAAGATTCGACGACAACATGAATTCCAGGAACACCACAATAACAATATGATGCTGACGTGACATCTCTGATGTTTAATCACCTCATTAAGGCTTTAAAGACAATTAAACTTGTGGTTATGATCAAAGTCAACCTATGAAATAATGGTATAAATTCCATGCCTTGAACCTTTGGAGCTTGAATTGGTTTGAATTCAAAATTTCACTTAACGACTTCAAAATCTGTCAATATGAAAGTTGTCCATATTTTTATGGGACGCAACTTTGTCAATTGGTGGTTTTCAAAATTTTGAGTGAAAGATGCTCTAAATAATGGTCAAAACAGAAAGTCAACCCTGATTTCAACCTACACTTAGAATTTTTTTAAAGTCTGGATAGCTGAAGTTTTTCCCAAAAATGGAGGCTTGCCATTTGAGATTTCAAGTATAATAATTCATGAACTTTGCCCAAAATTGAATCCTTGATATTTGAAATTGCCTTTGGTCATGTTCGCCATCAACTATTCCCACCCTAAGTAATTTAAATTTGTTTGGGAATAGGGCCAAGTCAAATGAATTCTCAGCTTCTCAGTTTCATCTCAAAAGTCTAAGTGTGGAAACAGTTTTGAGTGGCTGTCTTTCGGGCTTTGTATCTCTCAAAATATTTCGAATCTCTCCAGCTCACAATTACAAAAGTTCATCTATGAGGTATCTCTACGACTTTTGTATTGGGAGATTTGAAAGTTTCTACGCTAAACCTTGAGGAAATCGAGCTCGAACAGGTCCACTCTGCGTGAACTTTTTAGAACCCGAAGCGCACCGGCAAGTTCACGATCACTTCCTCGCGCGTTCACTACCAATCTAGAGACTTTTTAGATGGCAGCCTTTGTTAATGCTGTACAGGGCACTGAGGGACACAACTTTCGTTTTTGGAGATTTTGAGGTTCAGTTCAAGTTTTTGAGGAAAACCATAGTCAAAGGGACGCCCAACAGCTGCTTGACAAAATGACATTCACACTGGCACTCGCGTTCAAACCGACAGCGACCGCCGCCATGCGGTACCTGACGTCTGCCACGGACGTCGAGGCCAACCGAGCCTTCAGCTGCGATGGGACCACACGACGGCCAGCCTGGCCAATCCCCACCGGGCCCGACCGGGTACGAGCTGCCGCTCGCTGAATGCCACGCGGCGCTCCGCCTCCCGCCGTTGCCTCGCCGCACCCGCACGCCAACTCCGGCCGCGACAGAAACTAGATAGGCCCGCGCCATCCACTAAATGCTACGCTTGTTTCGCGACCCCCCCCCCCCCCCCCCCCGCGGACAAGATCTGCACGACCGTCACTTCGCCGCACTCGCATCACTGACTGGCGACCAAGGTCTGCCGTGGCCGCCAAGCCTTGCATACCCGAGCCCCTCCACGTGGAGATTCAGACCTCTACAGCCGCTGCCCGAGCCTACCACCACCCGCCTATAAAATGCGCAGACCCCTTCCCCGAGCGCCCACTGTCCAACCTCCATTGCCGCCAGGCCGCTGGTGAAACCACTGCTCTGAGCCCTTCCGTATGCTTTCTATCCTGGCTTAATAACCAAGGTTCGGAATCGACCCTTCTCTGGAGCTATCAATGAAGACCCTTACGATCATTTGTATGAATTTGAGGAGTTGTGTTCGTGCGTGGTAATCCCAGGCACGACACAACAAACCGTTAGGTGGAAATTGTTTCCTTTCTCTCGTAGGCAGAGCAGAGCAATGGTACACCCGGACGACAGGGAGCATGAGCGGTGATTGGGTAAAATTTCACAATGACTTTTTTTACTCATTCTACCTCTCACAACGCATGAACTTCCTTCCGGTTAACACTCTCGAGTTCGCACAATTAGAGAAGGAGTGCCATGAGAGTCTCTCAATGGCCAAACCTGAGCTTTCCTTTCCCATATCACAAGATTTGCCTGTTGAGCCCTCTCCTGAACCAGGAACAGCGGAGGGAGAAGAAATTCAAACTCCGGAGTTCCCATCTAGATTCGAGGATGATCCATCTAAAAATCATCTAAACGCCTTGAATCCCTTCTACAAGGAAGAGCCATCGATCCTCTCATTCAACGTTAGGATCAACGAAAGGTTAAGGGTGCTGGAGCTATCGTCTGAAGTTCTACGAATCAGCTCCCCTACCTTAACCATTCAATGCACCATACGAGGGATGGAGGTGGATGCTCTTTACAATCCCACTGTTGGTGTCAACATCATCTCTGAATCCTTCTTGTTGATCATTTCGAGATATGAGTTGTTGACACCAACAGACAAAACCTTCCAGACCTCCTGTGGAGAAATCATAAAGGAATAGGGATCCTGCAGAACGTGTCTATAAGACACGGGGACATGGACGCCATCGTAGACCTTCATGCCTTTGAAATCCCAGACTTTGATGTCTTGATCGGACATCCTATGGAGAATTTTCTCACAGATGCTCTGACTCTAGGAAAGTCAGATGTCCAGCTTAGGAAGGAGCCCTCTTCTGTCCAAATTCATCACTCTAAAAATTCTCTTACAGATCATTTCTACAGGCATACAGTACCTCCTTTGTCTCTCGATCCTCCTAACGAAACATTTCTTATGGAGGCTATGAATCAAGAGTGGTAGTACGGAGTGAGATGCTATTCTGAAGGAATTTGGATTAGTTCTCCATCTACGTTCCTTTCTTGTTCCATAAAGGGAATAACCGTAGAAGCCCATCTTAACCCCATTATTGAGGTTAATGTGATGTCATGGCACTTAGCGTACACTCTATTGGGCAGTATCTCGCTAAGACCGTCCGACAAGCTTCTTGAGAGTTGTCCCTTCGGACACATTCTTGAATGTGTGTGTGGGGGGGGGGGGGGGGGGGTTGCATGTGCCATGTCACTCATGATAGACAGGATTGAGGTGAACCTTGACTTTCACATCTTTGATATCCTCGATCTTGATCTACTCCTAGGCTGCCCGGTGAAAGAAATACTTGATAAGTCTCATGGGAGCCTAGATGGTAGGCTTAGGGAAGCCACTTCAGCCACCACTACCTCTTGTCTAGCAAATCCTATGGCCAAGCCTCTCCCTAAGCTAAACCCGTTCGAGAGTATGATGCATGGATCTCTATTCACATCACCCGAGCATGTTCTTTTTGAGGTTGCGGTCTCCGCTCTCAAAATGCACGAGTCGGGAGAGACCCTACACCTTTACAAAGATGAATGATCATCATCACCCTCAAACAAGTTTGAGCCTCTTCCCACTGGCCCATATCATGTTGCTCACGATCACGATAGAGAATCAACATTGAGCTGCCACGATAAATCTCTTGACATAGAGAACTCCTGGGCCACTGGCCCATATCATGTTTCATTCTTGAGATCATACTTAGACCATGCTCGTTCCCTGCCTCTCCAAAGTCAGCGATGCCTCGTGCCCCGACGACACACGAATGCTACAACCATCTCAAGGTCCTCTTCTACAAAATGTTTAGAAGGTTGGTTGTAGATGCATATGTTTACCATAAGCATTGCAAATTACGTGGTTGCTCTATTTGCACTAACGTTGCAGCTGAAAGCTTCATGACACATCAATAATTGGTGATGAGACAGGAATGACATCACCAATGGTAGCTGCAAGAGAACGTTTCCAAGGTCAAGCTTATGACCATAAACAAAGCACTGCCTGGAGATAGCCTGGATAATTAGCATTTAGTTTCCTTTGAATAAAAATCAAGATCATGTCTTTAGGATAAAGTTGTCATTCAGTTATTTTTGGTTGATAACCATTTCAGGTAGAGATCAAGAAGAATGATGGGCAGGTGATGCCTAAGAGCATGAGAGCTACAACGCCTACAACACCTTAGTAAGTCTTGGTGAGGAAACATTATGAAAGGAGGCTTGAATTCCACACACTTGATTTGTATATGTTTTATTCCTTGTTATGACCTTGATGCTTGTGAACAAAAATCATTAGGACCTCATGTTCATCTAAGTAATTGATGTTTGAGATATGGTTGGATGATATGATCTTCGCTCTTAATGTTTGAGTGCTTGGGAAATTTCTTTGAAAATTTGAAAAGTCTTTGCAAAGCTCCTCTTTGATATGCCAAAGTCCTACCAAAGCCATATGATGAGTTATCTTAAAAACCTTATACACATATGCTGCTTGTCTTTGCATTGAACCTTGTCATATTGTTGTGACCCTTGTGAGAAGTCCTATCATGCTTTCATGATCAAGATTCACGTGCACGCCATGTACCCCTTGCTATACTTCTACACTGGAAGTTAGCATTGTATCATCCATCCATTCCACAAAATAAATGCTCCATCATAAGTGTCTCTCTCCTCGGTTATTGCTAAAAAAAGAGAGAGACATGGCTATCGAAAAAAAGTATGGGCACATGAAGGTCCAAGAAAAAAAAGTTGGACACATGAAGGTCCAAGAAAGAGAAAAAATTCCATTAGCCATGTTCTTAAAAGATTTACAAAGGAGAGAGGTCATACAAAAAAGATTTCTTTATTCCATCCACCATCCATCATACCCATACACGTGCACATCTTGATCTGATTGTATGATTTGGTCTCTTCTTGTATCCGCTCTTTGACTTTGCAATATATGTGATGCAAGTATGTCTTATCTCCATGAGAGATTCTTAGGTGCGGTCGGTGTAAACATATGTAAACTAATCTGAGCCATCAATCTCATCCGATCAGCAGCAACTAACGTAAAGATGGGATTTTTTAATTAGGGGTATTGTGGTAAATGGCCGCTGTTAACTACAACTAGTAGTAACAGGGGAAAAGCTAATGGACACACGTGTGTTCTGTTCTGAAGGGAGCACACTAATTTGTTGGTCGTTCGATCTGCCCTCTCTATTTTGTTGTTCGTTGGATCTGGACTGCTACTTTTGGATGTTTGATTTTCCCCTCCGTGTGGGTCCCACCTATCAATTATATGGTCTCCTCTGTCTGGTCTATCATTCTTTGACGCCTCTCCATTCCCGTCACTGAGCACGATGCCGCCGCCCCCGGGTCCCGCCCCGTCCCCGCCATGCCGCTGCGCCGACGCCCGGAGTCCACCTCTGGCGCTGCGCCGACGCCGGAGCCCACCCCGCCGCTGTGCCAACGCCCGGAGCCGCCGCCGCCGACGATACCTGGATCTGTTCTGGTGAGCATTCTCCATTTGTGCCTGGTCGAAGGTGAGGTGCTCTGGCCAGAGCACACCCGGAGCCCGCCAACGGCGGTGCCCCCAAAGTCCGCCGCCCCCGGAGCTCATCTCTCCACCACGCCCCAGAGTCCACTCCACCGCCGCTCCCGGAGCCCACGCCGCCGCCGTCTAGGGTTCATCATTTCCGGTGCGTTTGTTTCCTCTGGTAGAATCGTTTCTGTGCTATGGATTCTCTGCTTCTGATCTAGGTCCTTTGATGTTGTAGCTGCATGATTGGTGGCTAATTTATCCCTTAGGGTTCGTGATTATGTGATTCACCCTCTTTCTCATCTGAATCTATTGATGATTCCTTTTGATTGTTGTGTAACTGGACTAGGATCTGAAACATTTAGCTTGTTCTGTGTTCAATTTTTAGTTGTTTTGATTCCATTTGTGGCAGGGTCCGGTTTGATTTGCCTTCTATTATGAACTGATTTGCGGATTGTAGTAAACTATAGTTGGATTTGGGAATCGATTTGTAACCTGAGTCATTGACAGTGCAGACTATCTTTTGTGGGGGAATCAATGTGTTCTGATTTGTGGATCGATGTGATCTGATTTGTGGGGGATCGGCCTTGGAGTGGATTTGAGAGTTTTTTTCTGTTGAAATTTCTTTGGACCTTTCAGGGTTTCGCTCATGACTCGCATGTACGTGGGGAACTTGGATCTGCGCATTACGGTGTGGGAGATCGAGGATGAGTTCTGCTCGTTCGGGGTTCTGAGGAGGTGAGGTGCAGTGCTTTTGCTCGAAACTGCTACGGTTTCCTTAATTTTTGGGTGGTGGAAGTGCTAAGCTATTGTACTTCACTCTGGGCATAATTAACCGAGGACCGAAGACCGAACCGAACTAACCGAGACCGAGACCGAAGTAACCGAGACCGAAAAAATCGGTCATAAGTTCGGTCCTCACGTCTACATAACCGAAGTTTGTACGGTTATTTCGGTTATTGGGCTCGGTTAACCGAACAGACCGAAGTTATACACAATAGGCCCAATATGTAGCCCAAAAGCATTCCAGCCCAATAACCTTGTCAACCCTAGGTATATAAGCTGTGTTTATTCACTCATCTCTCACTCTCCCGCATCCCCCTCCGCCTCACCTCTCCCCTGGCGGCGGCGCATCTGAGTCGGCTGCTCCCAGCCTCCCCCTCGCTCGCCTAGGCCACAGCCCGCAGGGGCAGGTCAGCTGGTGGCTGGTGCTCCCTCGCCACTTCCGTTCTCCTGCAGCGAGCGCGCGTCGGCGGCGAGGCCGGCTGCAGCGAGCGCGGCTGCGGCAAGGCCGGCTGCTTCGACTGGCGACATCGGGGAAGCATGCAGGCGAGCGTGAGGCTGTAGTCCTGCAAAGAGGTCGGCTGCCTTGCGGCCGATGGTGGAAGCATGCAAGCAAGCGCAAAGCCGTGAAGAGGTCCTGCAAAGAGCTCGTCTTTGTTGGTGTCATTGTGTGTGTTGATTTTCAATCATTTCATAGATTAAAATCGTGAGGAGGTGGTGGTGTTTGTAAATGATGTGCTTGCAATTTTTCTACTCTCTAATTTTTTAGCTTTATTCATTCGATTCAAGAGTAAAGACTAGATTTCACCTTTTTCTTTTTTTCATTTGATTATATATGTCCGGTTAGTTCGGTCATGACCGAGACCAAACCGAACTAACCGAGGCCGATTTTGCTCGGTCTTAAGAAATTTTAGTGACCGATCGGTCTCAACTTTTTGATAACCGAAATTTCAAATAAACCGAGGAACCGATCGGTTCGGTTCGGTTAGACCGAACGCCCAGACTGAATTGTACTGCACATGTGCTAAGCTATTGTACTGCTCGAAACTGCTAGTGTGATGTATCATGCATTGCCCTGTTAATGTATGACGCAACCATCCTTTGCTTCTTCTTTGTTCTGCATCACTCAAATTAGCTTGAAAGTAGACATAATCGAATATTGTTTGTTATGATCTGAGTTGTTCCTTTTCTTTGCGGTTTAGCCTCCTTTTGTTATGATCCTATTAGGTGTTTTCTGCTCCCTCCACAATAGAAATACTTTACTTTATTGGCTTCTTTTATTTTGGATCTTTGTTGGTCATTGATGGATGCATTTAACATTTCCCTTTAGTCCTTTTGCATTTTAGGTTATCTGACCAATGCTTCATTTTTTCATTATGGTGTCAATATGATCCGGACTTGGTTACGGACGTTTACAACACCCAGGATGCAGGTAAAGTAATTTTCACCATCCTGTTAGTTAGCTATTTGTTGTAGATGTGCACTAAACTGTCAACTAAATTGACAGTGAGGTTTAGGTCTGTTATTTCCCTGTACCCTGGTTGTTTATATCTTAATCCTTCCTTCTTCTTGATGCATTTTCAGAATTTGCATTGTTCCGTATTTTAATTCATATATCTCTGTATACTCCTCCTTTTATATACAGTTGCCTAAACTGTTTGCATGTTAATGGACAACTTTGCTACATATTATTCTTCCCTTTCAATCAATTATGCCCTACAACAAACTTTAGTGCTGGTTTAAACCTGTTTAGCACTATTTTAAACCTTTTCAGTGCTGCCCTTTTATTTTCCTGGTTTCTTTGGTGTTTGAATACGTCCACTGAAATTCTGGCCTAACAATGAGTTTTGTACTGAAGTTTAGGGCCTACCTTATCTAGTTCATCAACACTGCCATGTCCTACCCTTTTCAAAGCTTTTATAGTTGACAATTACAAATATAACGTTTCACAGTAAGTAGTCGTACAAATGACAGCTTAAAATGCAGTGTCAAATCCTACTCTGTTAGCCGTCACTTGAACTTTCAAACTATTTACAATTCGCTCATTTAAGTTTTCTGCAGTTTTCCCTAAACAGAGAAATTTTGCAATGTGCATATTTATGTTTTAGTTTTTTTATTCCTAATTTGCATCTTCCTGGGTTTCGAGCACCCCATTCAATATGCAATATTATGAACTATATAAAATATTTGTTTATCTTAAATCTTGTAATCTGGCTCTATTATTTTAAATTTGTTATATCTAGAATTTGCATCTTCCAGGGTTCTCAAGCACCCCAATTAAATTTGTAATTTTACTAACTATAGAAAATTTTTGTTTATTTTAACTTTCAATGTTTGTCATTGCTTCATTTCTTCTGCATTTGCATCTTAGTTTGGTTCTACAGTATGTTTTAGTCTGCTGCATTCTTTTTTTATGCATCTCTGTGTTTTAGTCTACAGTATGAGCATAAATGATTTATTAATAATTTGCATCTTCCCTTTGTTCTTATAAGATAGCCCTTTGTTGTTGTTATTCAGCACTCTATTTTCATCTTTCTAGGTTTGTTCCCTATTTATGGTCTCCTCTTAAAAATAACAATAGTAAAAATGTATTCCAGGTTTGGTCCATTTTGAACAGCAATTTGTTTTAACGAGGTTTGATCCCTATTTTTAAATTAGCAAAAATAGTATTGCTAAGATTTGACAGTAATATTTACTTGATCTGACAGTCAGGGTTACCTAATTTGATAGTTCAAAATGTATGTCAGTTTAGCCTATGTCAGTTGAATATTGTATTTCACGATGGTTTTTGGTTATGGTTCTAATCTGGTTGTAATCATTTGGTGGCTTGATTGTAGATTCTGATTTCGATCTCTTTGGTGCGTGTTTGCGACGGTAGTATTTGATTTGATTAGCGGAACTCTAGTGACATTTCACTGTTTTAGATCACCCTCCCCTCTTAATTATGTGGTTGATATGCCAAGGAATGTTGAATCATTAGTTGCCATGTTTCTAATGAACGATGGAGTCCTGCCAGGTTACTATGCCAAAGACTGTTAATTTATAAGACAACGTTGTTTTACTTATGAATTGATCGGAGAGCTGTTGCGAAAATATATTTGCCATGTTTCTAGGTTAGTTTGTTTACATTGTTTGTCGTCTTAACCTGTGTTCTGTACGCTTGTCTCCGTCGTACTATAACTTTTTGAACCAACAATTCCTTCCTGTATTGTTTCTCCACTTCTTGCATCTGATTTATCTGTATGCTGATCTTGATGTAGAGTTGGCATGTAGAACGAAAGCACTACCTGCTCTACCATGATAATATGCTTCATTTTGGTGAGAATATGATCTGGACTTAGTGATGGATAAGCATAAGCCTCAGGCTACAGGTAAAGTGCTTCTAACTGTCCTATTAGCTATATGTTAGTTTGCTGCAGGTAAAGTGCTTCTCAAATACTTTCTTCCTTTTATACCTTGCTTGGGGCTGCTGACTAGAGTTCACAGCCACAATTAGTTCATTTGATCCTCGTCACTGTCAAATCCTAATATCTAAGCTGTCATTGAACATGCTACATTTTGCTCATTTCTATCTCCGCTGACTCAGATCCTTACATGTTGGAGGATGGTAGTTCAACGGATAATCTTATCCTACAATAAAACAGTACAATGCATATTTGCTTTATCCTTAAGTTGTTGGATTCCATTTTTGAGAATGTGGTGTTGGAATTCCCTGACTGTTTTGTAGTTATGCCAAAAAGAATGACCAGTGGTATAAACTAGCAACCTGTTAGGGAAGTTTACACTAAGCTGTTTCAACTGTACATATCAAGCAATGTAAATGAAGAAGTAATGTTATGGGTTAGAAAAGTGATCACCTGTAGAGGGTAGAGGAGAATAATGGAACTACTATTTTCAGTTGTTGTATTCTTGACAGTTATAACTATTTCGTTTGACATTCATCTTATAAGGAAATCCCCGTTAAAATTTCACTGGCAAATGCATGTTCAAGTGCCGGCATTTCTCTTTTTCACCTATGGCATTTGCTTTACAATTTTCGGTTTTCTTTTCATTTCCATCTGGCCTTCTTGAATGTATCATTTATCTTTAGGTCTGTGAAGATAAAATAATCTTTTATGTCTATCACTTCTATTTGTCGGAACTTATATTGTTGGGATCAATTGTTTACACTCCTGAGCACAACCACTTTCCAAAAAAAAATTGGTATGTCAACTGAACCTCTTTTAGCTTCATAATTTGTAGATCACTTTGTAGGAATAAGTGATTTGCTTTAGTTTTACGGTGTCAAATCCTTGATACATGCACATGGACCTACTATTTTCAGTTGTTTGATTCTTGACAGTTATAACTATTTCATTTGACAGTCATCTTATAAGCAAATCCCATTAAAAATTTCACTGCCAAATGCATGTTCGAGTGCTGGCATTTCTCTTTTTCACTTATGGCAGTTAATTCGTTTTTCCTTTTCTATGTTCCATTTGAGTTAGCCATTGGGCTCTGTTCAATCTTCAATTTCAAGGGTTTTCTAGCACCCCCATACATTATCTCTGGATCTAGTCCACTTTTAATATTATAATCTTCATTTTTTAATTTTTCTTTTATTCTTATGCGGAGACATTCTTTTTTTTTCTTCATTTACGGCGTGATCTAAAGGGTATATACTGGATTCTTTGAGAAGTTAGCGGCTTACTGGGAACTTACCATATTATGAAGTATTTCTACTAGAAAATATACTTCATAATTTTCCCTAAGAAAAGCAATGGCAGTAAAAGGTGTAGTCGTTTCTAGAACTTCTACGCTTCTACATTATCTTTCATTCTTTACTAGTGAATCATACGCCGCTGCTTGTGCTGGCATTATGTTGTTTGGAATCAGCTTAGAGCATTTGGTAGTTGTGTTGTTATTGTTAACCCTTCTTTGTACCTGCCCTACAGTCTTGCTCGCCGCTGAATTAACCAACAATTATGTGTTCAGATCATTCGCCAACCTTCTTGGTATGTCCAACAATTCAAAGTAGTTTGTTTCTGTTCTGACTGCTGCTTGATAAAGCATCGTTCTGTTCTGACTACTTTGAAACATCTACCAAGGATGGAACCAATGTCGAAGATGCTTTCCAGTGTATTGTAAAGAATGCTCTGAAGAATGAACCAGAAAAAAATTGTAAGCACACTGCAATTCTCCTTGTTCTGCATATTATGGTATTTACAGCCACTGTTTTTATGCGAGATAAATAATTCAAAGTACTAGAAAGGGTGCGTCATAGTAAAAGTACGAACCTATGAATTATCAGTAGTTGTTTCTATTAGTCTTTGGTCCAGTATATGTCAAATCATCAATAGAAACTAGTCACTTTTGCTTATCCTTTTTGTGGGGGTTAGTTTCAGACTAGCATCACTCACTGCAAGATAATTAGTAACATTTGAATATAGGTAACTAATGACCTTTGATTCCTAAGCACCAATTTGTTTCTTATTTCCATGTATTACAGTTCTAGTCATTCTTTTTGACTGTTTTAATAAAATTTGGTTATGTTTGCAGTTCTAGCCCCAATTAAATTAAATTTTTTGGTTATGTTGCAGATGCAGACGGTTTCATTTCTAAAGATGATTCAACACCTCTTGCAGTTGTGGTTACTGGATTAACTAGTGACTGTGCTGCTGTAAGTTGCTATCTTATTCTTAATGTTGACATGTTTCTGTCACTATTCTAATGACTGTCGCCTTTCTGAAGCCCATGTTTGCCCCAATTAAGTTTAATGCTCAGATGGGCTGTATATTGTGGTGACTTGATTGTGCATTTATATTGTAGCTTTGCTACGAGGATAATTCATCTTCTCTTCTGCAGGTATTAGCTTGGCTGTCAGCCTGCTAACACCAAGCTGTCCAGCAACAAGACTGTGCGGAGGGTCCGTGTAGGGGAGGTAATGTGAAGTGGAGGGCTCTTCGCCTGGAGACTAGTAACTACTCATGGGGAAAGTGAGGCTGTTACCCGCAAGACACGTATCGTGGATGTGGAATGCATCAAACAATGAGCTTGTTCGGACCAAGACCTTTGTGAAGAGCGCCATTGTGTTGTTTGCACCTGGTCATAGTCTTTTAAATAATTTTAATGTTCACAAATATATGATTTACCAGTCACAACTATATGACTTGACAGTCAATAGTTTTTCAAATGACATTTTCATCTTCACTGTCAAATGCAAGTTAGAAAGATGTCAATTGTATTTTAGAAATTTGTCAAATGCTACACTGTTTCCTAAAATCAGTGTGTTGCCTTCATAACAAAACACACTCGTTTTGGTTTGTCATAATCTGTGTGTTTTTTTGGCTGAACACACGTGTGTTCCCTTTGTTATGAAACACACCCTTATGGCATAGACACTCCCTTTAACAGCGAAAGCAGACACTGTTTGCCCCAGTCAACAGAGACGTTCGCTGAGCAATTTTTATTCTCTTGCTCTTCATTATCCCCACCGGCGTCTCTTTCTCTTCCTTGCCCCGTCCTCTGTCGCCCCTGCCTCCTCGTCCTCCTCATCCGCCTCTTCGTCCGTGCCGCCTCACTAGGCACTCTTCTCGTCGCGCGGCTCGCCGCGGCCGCCGCCAGGCGCAGCCGCTCAGCCGCACCCCTCGTCCTCCCTGGGTCCGCTAGGCAACAGGTGCGCACCCCTCTTATTTGAGCAGGAACCGGTTTGCTTTTTTGTCGACCCATGGAGCTGTGGCGCTTGTTAGGGTTTCTCGGTGGTTTTGCTTGCCTCGCGCTGTGGTTGGGAGCGTGTGACTTCCTGTGCTAACGATGCAGAAGCTGGACACTTCGTTTTACAGGTTTTTTTGGGTTGGGAGGGCTCGTGGTTGGTGAAATGCTTTGAATTATGCACGCATCGACTTTGGTGTAACACGTGATTTGAACGGGCAAGAGCTTAGGTGAATTTCACAGCTTGTTCTGTTCTATTAAGGTTTGATTCTCACTGAGAATTTGTTCATAAGGTAAGTTCACTAAATTGCCGAATTTTGGATTTGGGAGTGCCTGGTGTTTAGTTCTGTATTTACTATCATCTGTAATGCTATACATGTCAACGGGAGATGCATAACAATGGCTAATTATAAGCACTAGCCGTTAACCCGTGCATTCGCACGGGCTAGACTTAAAATATATGAAGACACTGTTTATGGCTATTTTTATCATTAGTTCTCATAAAATTAGATTTTTTTTTTAATTCACTGGGATCAAGTTTATTTATATTACCGTTTGATAATGATAACATTCACTGGGATCAAGTTAGTTTATATTTTAAATATGAAGTTTCCCGGTTTGGAGTCTCTCTAGACTGTTGAAGAAATTAGTTGTATCTAGTTATATATATTTTGGATTTGGGAAAAATTCTTTAGCCATCATACATATCGAACAATTATATGTGGGCTAATAAATCATTATATGGCAGTACAACGCTCAAAGAAAGATATAAGATAAAAATTGAAACCAAGAATGTAATATAAATGAACAGCTTTGAAGCTTGGCTGAAAGCCTGAAACCATGTTCTGACGTTATAGCCCTCTTCTTGGAGCTTCTACCAAGACTGGGCTATTATTCGTCCCAACGCTTATTATATTATTCATGAATGCATTTTATTGATTACAATGTCTACGGCCCGCCTGAAAAATCCATGTTGTCATCTGTGCTGTACACAGAGTTGTCCCTGAAAAATTGTGGGGGCAACATGTGCAGATGAGCCTAAGAGACAACACATGCATGTTAACTTGATCGCCCTACTGCCGGTAGATATAAAAAAACAATGAACACAGATATTAGCTATCAAGTAAAATTGTATTTGAGGAATAATTAAATGGATTCAAGTGGACATATACACAGGATCAATTCAGGCAGGCAGCATGGGTTACCAGCTCGTCATCAGCATCTAGCTCTGTCGCCATCAGTCCATCAGCGTTGAGATATGCAGAGTTCATGTCATTAGCTGTTGGACTCCAGATGTCAAGGTTCAGGTGCCTGCCGGTATCGTCATCCTCATCAAGGTAGTCCCCAAGGAAGCGCTGCATGTATGGGTTGTCGTCCACTCGTCAGCAGCAAGCAAGGTCTCCAAGACAAGCATCCATAGTTGAGGCCTCGAGGTGCTGTTAACATAAGTCGTCGGTGTCGATCAAGGTAATAACCAGGGCATGGCGTCATTGTTTTAGCTTGGGATTAGCTGTGTTATTTTTTTTCTCTCCTTTGGTTTTGTTGAGCCCGGTTGGGACTCTCTGCAATGTTTGGTACTATGAGTGGCCCACGATGACTAATTTGGTATGAAGTAATCAATGGTATTGTGGGTAATTTTGAACAAATTATTTTCTTTTAATCTCATCCATGGATGTTCAGCTCCATAATAGATCGATGGTCAGATTTTTTTTTCTTTTTCTCCAATTAACATGGGAATTTCTAGAGAGTCCATGATTAGTATAGATATAGATTGTACGTTTGTATTATGCAAACTCCATGATGGATTGTGCATACTTGA
Organism: Urochloa ruziziensis; assembly: GCA_015476505.1. NCBI lineage: Eukaryota > Viridiplantae > Streptophyta > Magnoliopsida > Poales > Poaceae > Urochloa > Urochloa ruziziensis. Next base: position 29,674,931 of record CM027122.1, read on the forward strand.
TTTGGGTGTTAAGCAGTGCATTTACTGCTACCTTACTCCCTCTCCACAATTATTATCTAAATAGTTCAGCAAAATGTGTATGCTACATTCAATTGTTTGAATTGTCAGTTGCCCTTAATTTTAGTTGAATTGTTTTGCTTGGTTGAAACCTATGTATGTTTTTAAGAAAGGCTTGCATGTTGTGTTTAGTCAGGAGGGATGTTGTTACTTTGTTTATGTTGCAAGGTGTTTGATTGCTTTATCGATTAGGATATTCCAGGTTTATGTGGTAAACCCAGGGAGTGGCACTGGCGAGCAACCAAAATGGTGGGAGAAAAATGCTGGACCAAACATGATTGACAACCACTCCACGTTGGAGTTCTTGGATGCACTGAGAGATGATGGAGACAGGCTTTTGTTATTGTTGAGTTCTGTTGAACCCGTTGCGGTTCGTGTTGGGTATGGAACCTCAGTACCCGTAGAGAAACCACTCGAATGAAGGAAATAAGAAGTCGGACTCCTACTAGTACTCTGCTCTGTAATCCTAGTAGGACTTCAACATTGTAACCGACTAGTTCCACGCCCCCTGGGATATATAAAGGAGGGCAGAGAGACACACATTACGACCTCATTGAATACAAACCGACATACAGGACGTAGGGTATTATGCTATCTTGGTGGCCCTAACCTGTTTAAAATCCTGAGTCTCTTAGCCTTTGCATTCCTGATCTCGGCGAAACCCCACCTGAACTCTACTACATCGGGGTATCCCTCGGTAGGATCGACGGTAGAACACCGACATCTGGCGCGCCAGGTAGGGGTGTTCATCGAGATCCCGTGGTGAACCCAATGGCGTCTATCAAGCTCGGATTGAATTGCTCGAGACAGATTCGAATCTAACGAGTAGTTCGGTTTGAGCACCCACCTACCCAATTTCCAAGATCAATCTACTCGGCAAGAAGGGATTGCTGTCCCGCGCGGTTCATCCAGCGGATTCAACAGGTCTTACGCCGAGTGGCTAGCAGCAGCATTAATCGTACGTCAAGGACAGGATCGACGAGTTGGATTGGAAGACCAGCATGAAGTGCAAAGCATACAGCCCAGGCGTATACTCTTTGTCCCTGCAATTCATGGCAGATTGCCACTCGGCGACATGCACCGTCTAGCATCAAGTCAGAATTTCAAGTGACCAAGTCCGAAGCAGAGCAAAGCTGTCTCGACGAGAATCCCGACGATGCAAAGGGGCGAGTATTAAAAGTCCGAAGCAGAGCCGGGCCCTCAGTCTCGGCAAGTTCCAATTCGAATCGGAGTAGGCACTGTCGATGGCATGTCAACAAAAAGCCAAGTCCGGCTGCTGCGCTTAAAAAAGATGCGGAGTACAGAGCTTAGTACGTGCATAAAGGCTAAGAATCTAGCAGACATCTTGAAGCTACGGGTCTACTTTAATATGCACTGCACCATCAACAACGCCACGAGCTCCGTCGACAACCTCGAGTACTCGGCTCAACTCTAGCTTGCGCAGCAGAAACGACGCACCACCGGAGACACTCTCGGCTTGACTTCAACTCGCGCCGCGTACGCATCAACGACCACCTCAGACTGAGCTTGTGTTGCTGCAACGACCTCGACTTGTGCAGCAGCGCCGACACATTGCCTGTCGCCGGTGACCTCGACAACTCGCTCCCGCTTACACTGCGATGCATTGGTGATCTTCAAGCTTGCGTCGCCCACCGACGTCAACTACTCGGTTCAACCCGAAACTACTCGACGACGGCTCTCACGCACTCAAACTAGTCGGAATCAACTCCGACTAGTCTACTTCATCGACAAACGGCGACGAATCAAGCTAAGTTACTTGTTTCAATTACTTTTATTAAATTCTCTATCTTGTTCTAACAAGATTGGCCAAGCACCGACTACTTTGTTCGGGTATGCCTCTCAGCGATATTTACGCAGTTACTCTCGGAGGTTACACTGACTTCTTCGCGCACAATACACGCTCTTGCCGACTGCTTTATAAGTCCGCATCCTCTTTGTCGCGCAGTCGACTCCTTATTTCGCTGATTTCTCTTAATGGTCGTTATTCTTCTCGAGTAGCAAATGACTTAATCCGTGAAACCTTGACTTTTCAGTAAGTACCTAACCGACTCATACAAAACATGAGCGACTCATACAGAAATATGAGGTAAGGCAGTACGAGACCAGGGTGATTAAACATAACAGGTGGACTACTCGGAAGAATATATGGCCTAACAAGAGCTCGGCATGCCCAAGAATTGGCGTTTTATTCTCGTACTGAATACAATTTCGGTATATTGAATATTTCACAATATGTATTACATAATGTATTAATTGTCTTTCTTTAGGTGACAACTCTCTAGGCCGCGCAGCGTGCCATCACATCTTCGCCAGCTTCCATGCTCGGGGGCTAACGCTAAAATTACAACTCGGCTCGCCATCAGGCTTACCTAGTTGCCTTTCTCCAGCATATTCGAGTCGCCAAGTACCAATGATGGGGCCACGACTATATTGGCACCTGACTCCTGTTTCTGGAGGAGATCGCGGCGTGACAAGTCAACCACGACCTCCTCTGTTTGCTGTTCTACTGATGGTGGCTATTTCGACTACTTACCGATGCATCTATGCTAGCTCCCATGCTTGGGGGCTAGGCGCAAATTACTCGGATGATGATCTCCAAGATGATTCGATGAACACTAAGCTCGCTGGACCCTTGAATTGATTATTCTAAATCATTTCAAGGCTCCGGGGCTAATATGCTAATACAACGACTGCTGATTTTTTCAAGACGAAGAATGAAGATTCAAATCAAGACCCTCGGCTCGATTCTAAGATTCAAACCAAGGCTCAGTGGCTACTTGATATCAAGTGCAATTTTTTCAAATTGCACATTTCCAGACAAAACGAAGATTCAAGATTCTGTGGACCTTCAGCCTGATTGTTCGACTCAACCTAAGGCTCGGGGGCTACTCCATATGGAGTGTGACTTTCGTCGCACCCCATATTGAATATTGAAGACTACAAGATGATCAAGGTTTACGGGGGCATGAACACCTCACAGCCTCGTGTCAACCAAGGACTTTCCAAAATCGACAAGACAAATACTCGAAGAACTAGCAGAAGCTCAAGAAAGTACTCGAAGCACTCAAGAAAGTACTCGATAGACTTGGCAAGTACTCGGTGTCGGTGTTCTACCGTCGATCCTACCGAGGGGTATCCCGAGGTAGTAGAGTTTCATGTGGGTTTCACCGAGATCAGGAACGCAAGGGCTAAGAGACTCAGGATTTTAGACAAGTTCGGGCCGCTTAGATGGCGTAATACCCCACGTCCTGTATGGTGGTTTGTATTGATGAGATCGTATGGATGTAATTGTGTGTCTCTCTGTTGAGAGACTTGATGGTTCTCCCTGAGTCTATGGTCTTGCCGATCTAGACACCCCTGCCCTCCTTTATATATCCCAGGGGGCGAGGAACTAGTCGGTTACAATGTTGGAGTCCTAGTAGGATTACAGAGTAGAGTCCTAGTAGGAGTCCGACTTCCGGGGGCTTGTTTGGTATGGAACCCCGGTACCCGTAGAGAAACCACTCGAAGGAAGGAAATAAGAAATCGGACTCCTACTAGGACTCTACTCTGTAATCCTACTATGACTCCAACATTGTAACCGACTAGTTCCTCGCCCCCTGGGATATATAAAGGAGGGCAGGAGTGCCTAGATCGGTAGAGACCATAGAAGACCAACTCTGAACAGAGAGACACGCATTACGACCTCATTGAATACAAACCACCATACAGGACGTAGGGTATTACGCTATCTCGGCGGCCCGAACCTATCTAAAATCCTGAGTCTCTTAGCCTTTACGTTTCTGATCTCGACGAAACCCCACCTGAACTCTACTACCTCGGGGTATGCTTCGGTAGGATCGACGGTAGAACACCGACAGTTCGTGCCGGGCACTCTTATCAAGGGTAATGTAGTTATTAATTGTGAATACAACTACTGGATGTTTGCTTTACCTTGCTCATATAATTTAAGATGTATACAATCAAATATTATTTTTGAACAATATAGTTTCTTAAAAAGCATATGAAGCATTAATTTGTGATGATAAGATTACAGAAGCACTCATTGTCAAATTATACACACTTTAGCAATGCATAAGTTTATTTCTGATAGGTTCCACATTAGCTCCTTGGTTGTTTATTCTTTGAATGGAGAAAAATAAATGAAAGTACTGAGATCCCTAATTTCCTATGGCTAGCAATCGGTGAATTAAGTTTAGTTTAGCTTTGCTCTGCTTGCTTCCTCTTTTCCTCTCTGTTCCAGATTCTATCATGCACTTGAGAGGCTCTGAGTCAAACGGAGAATGCGGATGAGATAGGTTGTATAAATGCTTGCAACTGTCTAATTTGCAAGTAGTCTCTTGGAGCAAATTAAAGGCACATATTTCCCATTTGCGACAACTTTGTAGATTATCATTAGGCTAATACCAATTAATATGATCGTCATTTCTGGACTTTTTGGAGCATACTGTAGAGTAATAGAATAATGTGAGCTCAGAAGTTTGCATGGTTGCATGGAGGTATTGGAACTTTTTTAGTAGGTTATTTTTGGACAACGCTGAACAACTTATAGGCTCTCTCAAGATTTATGAAGGAAATGACACTTAAGAAGCCGCCTGAAAAATCCACTGGGACTGAACGATATCTAAGACCTTTTGCCTTTGCTAAAATCCTTACTTACCCTTTAGATTATGTGGTGGCACCTTGTTGCATAGGCTGCCAGAGGCTTGGCGCCATCCACCTATCTTTGATTCTATGAATGACTTCTTCATTGATGTCATCATATCTATGTAGCACCGATCCCAAATAGCTAAAGGTATTCTTTCTGGGCACTAAGTCATTCCAAACTAACATCTCCTGCATGGCAAGTAGCACTAAAGTCAAACCTCAAATACTGGTCTGGTTGAGTCAAACCCTTCGTTCACCTCCAAAGTTTGTCCCTACAAATTCAGTCTTCTATCAACCTTGTCGGACTCCCGTCAAGTAGTACCACATTGTTGGCATATACCAAGTGATAGCCACTTACAGTGTTTGATCATGCTAAATATTTGTGCACTTTTAGTAAATCCATAATGGAGATGTTTTAGTTTCTTGAATGTTTTTCTTTACCTATTTGTTATTCTGATAGTGCATATTCATTAACAATGCCATGTGATCATCTTGAAGTAGTATTTATAGTTTACGTACTTCATGAAATCCGTTCTAAATTTGGTGCTCTTTCAACGACCCAGCTCTGCCAGACAGCTTTGGGGGAACCCCAACATATCGTTTCTAGAAGTAAATTTTGATGAAAACAAACCTATGTGCAAATGACTGAATGCCAAAGTCCTTCCCTTCTTCCATTTTTACCGTGGAGCTGATGGGCAACTTGAGGCTTTGTCCTGTTCCTTAGCCAAGGTATGAGCCCTCACCTGTTGCTGCCTGATATCACTAGAAGAAACTATTTATTCCGTGACGGATCACTGGTGACGGTTTAGAAATCCATCACAGATTTACAAACTGGACATTAGGCCCATAATATAGTGACGGTTTAACAAATCTGTCATGAGCGACCCATAACATAGCAACGGTTTAACGAATCCATCACGAGCAGGCCCATAATGATATTTAAATGACACTAAAATTTATGTTTTTATGTATATATTTTAATTTAGTATAGAAATATTTTTTAACATTGGTTTGCCTTTCATTTGGAGTCCATGTGTCAACTAATGCAAAAAAAAAAAACTCAAAATAAACACAAACAGGAGTTGAACACAAGACCTCAACTTTCCAAATAAACAACCACACCACTACACCACACAAGCATTTGTAGAAACAATGAACAATTCTTTTTTAAATAATCTACTTTGCAGACCCTGGCCAAGTCACCCGGCCTCCCGTCCACGTTACCCCGGTCGCCCTATCCACCTCACTCGGCCGCCCTATCCACATGGCGTGCCAGGTCACCGGCCGCCCGCTCCAGGCAAGTCCAACGACTTACCACTACACCACCACAATGCTTTCTTGTAAGGATTGGTATTAAGGTATTTATAGTATTTGATACCACTACACCACCACAATGCTTTCATGTAAGGATTGGTATTAAGGTATTTATAGTATTTGACTCATGTTTTATTTAAAGAAAACAAAAAAGTGCGCAGCATAGGCATCGAACCAGTTTCGCTAGCAACAGCCAACACCAACTTACCACCACACTAGACTTGCAATTGTGATGATCCGTGGTTTTATTATTTTTCACACTGTTTTGTTCTATTTTGGGTGGTAAGCATCCACACGGATCGCATCGCCTTACACCAGTCGTGATCCGCCACGTGGCCATAACGAGTAGGAGGTGAAGAACACAGGTATGATTCATCTCTCTCTTTTTAATCCGGAACTAAAATTTGCAAATTGGTTTTTCTTCCTCATAAGAACTCCAAATTTGATGATTTTTGTTTATGATTTTTTCTAAAATCAAGATCTATCAATTAATGACATTTACTTCCATGAAAACTGCTGTTTTATAGAATTTGTTATATACTTTGTCTTTTTTCACCGAAGTACGAAATAGAAATAACATTTTTTTATAAGAGTTGCCAATGTAACTTGATATTTCTCAATATTATGGTTAAAATAAGGTGGTGTACAAACTTGAGGTGCATATGAGTTGGAACATGTTATGAGGTATTCAAATTTCAAAGTTTAACTTGAGTTATAAGATACTTGTCGGTGCCAATCCTAAGGGGGGCCCTAAGACGACGATAATTACCAACTAAGCCACAGGAACTAATAAACTCAGCGAGAGTTAAGCAAGGCAGCGTCGAACCTCTGTCAGACTCGAGGGTGCCCAGCACCCCTCGAGCGAATCGGAACTCCGCCTCGCTCGAGGCCTCCTCGTTCGAGGCCCGGAGGCCGCCCTCGAAACCCATCTCCGCCTCGCTCGAGGTCTCCCTTGCTCGTGGGGCCCGCTGACGGTTCGCCTGCCCCATGGACAAAAGCATTTAATGGCTCTGTACGGCCTTGGACGCGGAAGTCAAGCGACGTATCCTTCACTCATCCCCAGTCATCTCCACCAACTCCTGACACCGTGCGGTCATCCTCGACGTTGCGCACAGACCCGTGCAGTATGACAGGCCTGTGCTGTCACGCTCCCCTGTTCCACCAACTCCGGTACGGGAACCTCTCGAACGGGTATGGGGAATCCTCGAATGGGTGCACGGCCTGCTGCACTTGATGTCGCACAACGCAAGCCCTCGAAACCAGGAGCACAGGGAGCACGCATCATGAACAGGGAACGCTACGTCATGCGCCAGAGCCCCATACGCCAGGAAGTCGTATAATCCGACAACGCGAGCCAGGACAGGAGCCACACCTGCGACCATACCCCGTCATACGCTGTCACTGTTCCAAGCTCTGTACTTTCACTGTTTGTAACTGCCACTCTTTGGACTATAAAAGGAGGAAGCAGCCCCCTAGAAACACAAGACACACAACACGCACGCTCACTCATTCACCGCTAAGTTCGCCAAGAACGCTACGCTCAACCTCCCACTCGCTCTAAGGGACTTGGGGGCTCATCCTCCTCTCCCGCCAAGCTTGTAGCCCCCCTACTACGAGCACCCCCGGTGCAAGGCAATATAGTGCACAAGGACACCCTGCTGGACGTACGATCGAAAGATCGGAACTAGGATAAATCTCGTGTCATTGTGTTGCCCTTGCATCGACCATAGAGAGACAGGACACAGCGCACTTTCTGCAGGTGTTTGGACTCCCGCTGGGTTCCGGCACCGACAGTGGCGCGCCAGCTAGGGGAATCGCGCTGTGATCGACTTCTTAACCCACCAGTTCTCTCGATGGTGATCCGTACAGAGCGTCTTGTTGACCGCTGCTCCTACGGTTCGTCCGACCCGCTCCCGACTAGATTCACCATCTGGTTCGGGAGCCTGGAGTTTAAGGCAACCGGCAACGGTTATCTCATGCGGCTCCTCTCAAGGGATGCGACTGCCACCACCGCGACCGTCGCAACGGCCACGCCGCCGCCACCAACACCCAGGCGTAGAAGGCGCTCAGGGCAACGCTCGCGATGGGCACGCATGGAGCGGCGCCGGGCTACGCGCGCACGCTACCTTGACGACGTCGATCTCAGCGAAGGCACCGTCGCCCTCATCCGTGCCTCCGACCACGCGCCCGAACAAGGGTGGCGAAACCGAGCCGTCGCACTTCCCGTATGGGATGCGTGGAGCGGACATGGTTTACTCTTCATCAATCAGCACGGCGATGGACGCCTACGACGATCTCGCTGGCCATCACCTGCTCGGTCCGGAACCTCATCGCGACCTCGCCAGGCGACTCGTACCTCAGCACGGACACGGAGGAGACTTCGCGAGAAGCCCCGGAGTGGGACTACTCCGGACTTCGCGACCGTGAAGCTTTTGTGGCGTTTCAAGCCGCGGCGGACTACTGCTTCGACTACTCCGACGACTCTAGCATAGGGGATCACGACCCTACGCGGGAGTGTTTCGTTGCAGCGGTGTTCGAGCCGGACACGGAGGACAACAGCCCCGCCGGGCCTCGAGACCCTGTGGGAGTTGTGGCACCCCGGCAAGCGGCACCGCCCGCGGCTGGTGACGCCGCGCTGATCCAAGCCCAGCTGATCCAAGTGTGGGAACTCGAGGCCAGCCTCGAAGATGAGCGACGTCAGGTTCGACAGCTGCGCACTGCCCTCGAAACAGGGCGCCCCGAGCCTAGCAACTTCGCCCAGGAGGCGGCGCGCACCGCTCAGGCACGGATCATGGCCGACGACCGCGGGGACGACCCCCTGGCCCTGCCGAGGACCAGCCAGAAGTTGATTGCCGCGGCAACACCGATACGAGCAATGCCGGAGCCATCAACGCCGCAAGGCCGCAATCTGCGCCGTGAGGCGCAGGTCCTGGTCGAACAGGTCGCGGTGCAGCAGGCCGTGCGGTCATTCTTCTAACACCAAAGCTCCGCCCACCCACGAACTAAGTCAGGGGGACGAGCTCCGCCCCACCCCTTCATTCCTAACTCTAAACCCATTGTGCTCGTGAAAAGTCTAAAACACTTGCGATCCCTACCACCATCGTCGAGCCTATTTATAGCGCCCGCGCCCTGACCCGCTCCGCAGCGTGCGCCTAGCCCTCTGCGCAGAGCCGTCCCACGCGCCTTGCTCACAGGCTGGACCCCCAACGGGCCCCCCTGACGAGAGGACAACACGTGACGGCACGGCAGAGGCGGGCACCCCTCAGGGAAGGAACACGCTCGACGCGTGGCGAACCGACAGGGACGCGCACCGCTGCTAGGGTCACGAGGTTACTATTTTCGTCAAAAAGATAGGGCGGACGGCATCAAAAGAAACGGCACGCCCTCGCTAAGCGAGCTGCACGTAAGCCGAGGCCGCAGCCCTCGCTGAGTGCTCTGCACGCTGACAGGAAGCCCGTGATGGAACGAGGCAGCGAAGCCAGGCACCCGTCGCATCACCTGAGCCGCTCCGACAAAAAAGCTAAGCTACCCTTTTACCCTACGGTTTCTTCAGCGCTCCGTTTCTCCTATCATTTCGATCGCAGCTTTCCACGCACGAGGCTGGGAGATTCTTTCTTCGCCCCGCACGAAGACAAAAACTCCCTCGGGGGCTACCACAGGGCACACTACCCTGGGAAATGAATGCTCCGCCCCTCGCTATTCGTTTCTTCTCGCAATTTTCTATAAATTTTCGTCGCTTTGTCATGTCTTGGTTACGTGCACGAAGAAGCGACAGAGGCTGGGCATAGACGGCCAAGGCAAAGGGGTGGCGACGTCGTGGGATAGCTTACGCCTCCGGGATACGGCGTCCCCCCACGTCACCCTCGAACTTAAGCTACTCGCGGAAGGACGGGGCGCGGCCGCTCGAGGCCAAAGGGTGCCGGTGCCGCGGGAAGGCTTACGCCTCCGGGATACGGAATCCCCCATCGACACCCTTGGACCCGAGCCGTCCAAGCCCCCTCCCATGCGCAGGAAGACGGCCTAACCCGGTCAAAATCCTTTCGAGTCACACAACCAAAATGACAACAAACATAGCGAATTCAAACGCAATCAAGCACAATGATGAAGTTTTTCAAACATCCATGAGGTTGAAACGTAAAGTTCTCTCCTAAAGACCTGTTACATGTGCCTCGCAGGCACCGATACAGAAAGTTCTTCAAGGGTCATCTCCGTCGACGGTGCGCTCTGGGGAGGTATCGTCATCACCCTCGCCAGGAACCAGGGAGAATCTCGTCAGCGAAGAGCGTAGCAAGTGCGGCGGCCGTCTCTGCTACGTTGGCGTCAGCCTGCTCGACCGCGGCCACCGCCGCGTCATCGTCGAGGCCCTCAGCGACGACGTAGCCCGTCGCCAATTTGTCGAGCTGGACGAGGTAGTGTGTTGACACCACGCCAAGAGCCTTGCGGATGCCGAGGAGGAACGTGTTCTTCACCCGCTCCATGACACGACCGCCCAGAGACCTCAGGCGGCTGGCCAGTGAACTGCCAGATTGGGCGCCATCCTCCTCGAACTCCAAGCACACTGCCGCGGCGGCCTCTCTCAGCTCCTCGAGCTCCTGCTGTGCGGACGAGAACGCGACCTCAAGCGCTTCTGCCCTGGCCTACGAGTCCGCCACGGTCGCTTGCAAGCCTAGGATAAATCAAAGGAGAGAAAGATCTTCAGCAACAGTACCTGTGTGAGTTGCGAAAGAACGGGAAGGATGCACGGAGGCTCGAAGCTTACCCTCTGCCCGCTCCTTCTCGGCGGACCACAGCGCGCGGACTGCGCCCGATTCCTCCTGCAGGACGGCCAACGAGGCCCCTTGCTCTTGGGCCGTGGACCGCAGCGCTTCGAGGGCGACGCTGCACTCGAGGAGTTGGGCTTCAGTCACGGCAGCCGCCTCGTGTTGCTGACGAAGCAGGGCTCGTGTGCAGCCATGCGCCTGCCGCTCCTGCAGAAGGTGAGCTTGCGCCGCGGCAAGGGAGGCGTCTCTCTCCCTGAAGGAGAGCGCTCAGGCAGCTCCACCTCGAGGGCCCTCTCTGCGACCGTCGACCGCAGCGCGTCGCGTTCCCTCTCCGCGCGACCCAGGGAGTCGGCACACGTGCGGGCATCGACCCCCATGTCGTGAATCACGGCGCGGGCCTGATCCACATCAGAGCTCAGCTCAGCGTTCCTCTGCTCCAGCTCGTGGATATAGGCATGCTGGCCGGTGATGTAGGAGATCTTGGACCCCGCCAGGTCTCGCAGTCGCTGGCAAAGGGGGGACGACACGAACTGAGGCGCGAAGCAAAGAACCAAAGAGCTAAGCAAAAAGGACGCAGACTTACCTCGTGGAGCTGGTGTCCCCTGTTTCAGTGAAGCTCAAGCGCGGCGGAGAGGGCGTTCTGGATGCTGGTGCCGAGCTGGTGATGCTCCAGCCAAAGCTGGTTCTCGTCCTCCGCGATGGTAACGAACTCCGCCAGGACCCCGGGGCGATCCAGCCCATGAGTGCTCCGGACACCCCTGCTCGCGCTGGCACCAGCGTTGGCGGGGACGCTCCGACCCTCGACCACCTCCAGACCAGAAGGCGCGGTCGAGCCCGTGGCCACGCCAGTGCCGGCCGCTGCGGCGGCCTCCGCCGGTGCAGGGATCCCTTCCGCGGCAGCACCCTCACCCTCGAGCAAGGCGCCGCATCATCAGGGCGGAACGCCTGCACATCAGACGGGGGCTCGAACCCAGGCGCCGCCTCTTCCTCATCAGTGAGGACGTAGATCACCTCGGCCCTGGCTCGCTCCCCCTCCGCCTCCGCGCTCGGGCCTGTGGGCTCCCCCAGGTGGCCCTGCCTAGGCTAATCCAATGGGGCTCGACTCTCGCCCCCAGCGGCCTCCTCAAGGCCAAGCTCTCGCCGCGCTTGCTCGACCCCTCTAGCTATGGCCGCCTCGTAGCTGGCCACGATCGAGGTCTCCGTCTCAAGCGCCGTACGCGGGAGTGCGGCCTCGAGGCGGGGCGTCGAGTGCGCCCTCGTCTTGAGAGCTTTGACGGGAGCGAGGGTAGGGGCGGCGGGAGAAGCCATCCCGCTGAGCAACAAACAAAGAATGTCAGTGCACCTGCGTGAAAACCGACTAACCAAACCCTCGAAGAGTAAGACGATCCTTACCGATTAACCCCCTTAAGCTTTCGCTTCTGGGAGCGGCGCGGGGGTGGCAGAGCGCCTGACGCAGGGGCCCGCTCGCCGGCAACCCCCACGCTCGTCGGCAGGGCAGGCGTGGGCGGCGCCTGAATGAGCTCATCAGGTGCTGGGACAAGAACGTCCAGCGCGCCTGTGTCATCCTCTGGCGCCGCGGCCACGAGCGGGGGCGCGTCGGCGGTGCGCATCACCATGGCCGGCTCGCCAGGGGCCTTGTCGTCGGACGAGTCGTCGTCCTCCCGCTCGGGCGTACTCTCAGGGTCGGCAGCGGGGAGAGGCCCTCCCTCTCCCGCCTCCGGTTCTCCTTTTGGTGCGTGTCCCTCCGCCTTTGCTTCCGGAGCCGCGTCTCTTTCTCAGCGTCCTTGCGCACTTTCTGCCGCTCGGCGTTCAGGCGGTTAGCCATGCGGGTCTTGGAGAGGGGGGAGGCGACCGGTACCCTTTGCGGGATAGCCCCTGAAGACATGGCGCGACGCATTTAGAAACTCAATGCAAGCAGAGGACGGATCGAAAAAAGGAAGAAGAAAGGCACTCACGAAGGTTAGGTAGCCCTCGTCAGGGCGCATCTTGATGGCCCAAAGGACGTCGTCACGGACCTCCATCTTGGTGTTGTCCACCGCGCATCGCGCCCGCTGGGCCGCCTGCTCCGGGGGAAGTAGCTCTTGCATCATCCTCGAGCCCTCGAAGGAAGCCTGTGTCATCAGCTCGAAGATGTGCAGCTTCCTCTCCATGAGTGGAACCACCCGCTGCCGGTGGAAGTTGGCGATGACGGCGGCGGCGTTCAGCCCTCTCCTCGCCAGGGATTGGAGCGCCGCGGTGAAGACCCTGAGGTTATCCTGGCGAGCCCGGGGAGATACCCCCAGTTCCATGATTGCGGCTTCTCCCCCACGACCTTGTCGGTGTAGGCGGGGAGGAGGTTGCCGTCGTTCCGCAGGTAGAACCACCCCTTGTCCCAGTCCGCGTTGTTGGACGTCATGGTGGTGGGGATGTAGAGGTCTTTCCTCCCCTCCCGCAGCTGGAACATGACGCTGCCGGCGCGGACGAGTCTCCGCACTCCCTTTGACTCGGCGACGGCGGTGTGGAGCTCGGCGCGGAAGAGATGGATCCACAGGTCCCAGTGCACCGGGATTCCTAAGAATCCCTCGCACACGCTGATGAATACCGCCGCTTGAGAGATGGCGTTGGGGGCGAAGTTATGGAGCACCACCCCGTAGTACTCGCACAAGGCGTGGATGAATCTCCCGGGAGGAGATCCAAACCCGCACTCGTGCAGGCGAGCCAAACTCACGATATAGCCCGGGGGTGGGGCCGGCGCCCTGTGCGAAGACGGTGGCGCGATCCACTCCGGCTGGTCGACGGTGGAGATCTTGGGGAGCAAGCCCTTCGCAACAAGCGACTCCAGGTAGTGCGTGTCGGTGGTGGACGGGCTCCATGGGGCAGCTTCTCTCAGCGTCACCATGGCGGAAGGTGAGAGACGAGGACAGATTGGATCTAAGCTCTCGAGGGTTGGCAAAGACGAAGAGGCAGAGAGAATGAAAATTGGCTAAGGTAAGGGAAAGCGTCCCTCCCTCTCCCCGTATTCAATCGATAAATTTTACCCGGCCGCGGGTAAGCGCGGCTGCAGGCACGCGTTAATTACGCGCACGACCCCGTCACCGACAAGTGGACCCCGCAAGCGTGGGGGGACCGGCGTAAAAGTGCAGTTATGACTGTGGCCGCCCGAGGCGTCGTGAAGTCTCGTAGCACGTCTAGTCCAACTGCCCCGCCAGCGCCGCGCTCGCCTGAAAAGGCGCGCCACTACGCCCTGGCCACGCCACGTTGGCCACGACTGCATGACTGAGCGCCCCGATTCCCGCCCCGTCAAACTGCCAACGGAATATTCCCTTACGTGGCGCCTCCACAGGTAAGGCATATACTGCTCGAGCCCTACTAATCAGGGGGTCGAAGCCTGGCTCTAGTCGAGAGTTTCGAACAGGCTCTCCAGATTAACAGAGTTAGGGGCGAACGGGGCACGCACGAACACGCTCAACCTCGAACAAAAGCTTCGAGGGTGCCCTGATCCACGTTCAAGGCTAGACAAAGGAGGCCAGTTAGAAGGATCCCAACGAGGGAGTGCATCGAGCCCTCGATCCCAGCGGATGGGATCGAGCCTTGCCTGGCGTACCTTTGTGTAAGCTTGTATGAGACGTGTTTCCGGACCACAAGCCGACCCTAAACGAACGGGGCACGGACGTCCACTTGAACTACCCGCTACCAGCTCACCTACACGACCATGACTCGCGGCCCGCTCATGGGTAGCATGGAACTGTGTCCCCCCTCCTCCCGTGACGGGCGACGAGGGTCGAAACGCATAGTCAAAGGTCTCTCGAAATCGACCATGTCAGGATCCAGTCCACGGAGGACGATCCACACCGACGCAAAACGAGACGGCCGGGAGCTCAAGGGCATGGCCGAGGCAAGATCCGACCGCGAGAACCCCTCGAAGTTCACCGGTACCGGCGGGAACAAGGCTGGAGCCGGTCGAAACAGATGATCGGGTCAGCGAGCTACTCTCGCCCATTTTAGGAATGAAGACGCACTCAAACAAGACCTTGGACGATGCAATTCACTCCTCCAAGGCCTCGGGGGCTACACCCGCGGGTGCGCTAGTGCGCCCCCGCGGAAGGATACTCTCATCTTACGAGTGAGTTTCGAAGTACTATACCTCCAGAAAAGATGACTAGCCCATGCAGGTCTGACACCCATTACTGCATGGCCTCGGGGGCTACTGTCGGTGCCAATCCTAAGGGGGCCCTAAGATGACGATAATTACGAACTAAGCCACAGGAACTAATAAACTCAGCGAGAGTTAAGCAAGGCAGCTTCGAACCTCTGTCAGACTCGAGGGTGCCCAGCACCCCTCGAGCGAATCGGAACTCCGTCTCGCTCGAGGCCTCCTCGTTCGAGGCCCGGAGGCCGCCCTCAAAACCCATTTCTGCCTCGCTCGAGGTCTCCCTTGCTCGTGGGGCCCGCTGACGGTTCGCCTACCCCATGGACAAAAGCATTTAATGGCTCTGTACGGCCTTGGACGCGGAAGTCAAGCGACGTATCCTTCACCCATCCCCGGTCATCTCCACCAACTCCTGACACCGTGCGGTCATCCTCGACGCTGCGCACAGACCCGTGCAGTATGACAGGCCTGTGCCGTCACGCTCCCCTGTTCCACCAACTCCGGTACGGGAACCTCTCGAACGGGTATGGGGAACCCTCGAATGGGTGCACGGCCTGCTGCACTTGATGATGTCGCACAACGCAAGCCCTCGAAACCAGGAGCACAGGGAGCACGCATCATGAACAGGGAACACTACGTCATGCGCCAAAGCCCCATACGCCAGGAAGTCGTATAATCCGACAACGCGAGCCAGGACAGGAGCCACGCCTACGACCATACCCCGTCATACGCTGTCACTGTTCCAAGCTCTGTACTTTCACTGTTTGTAACTGCCCCTCTTTGGACTATAAAAGGAGGAGGCAGCCCTCTAGAAACACAAGACACACAACACGCACGCTCACTCATTCACCGCTAAGTTCGCCAAGAACGCTACGCTCAACCTCCCACTCGCTCTAAGGGACTTGGGGGCTCATCCTCCTCTCCCGCCAAGCTTGTAGCCACCCTACTACGAGCACCCCCGGTGCAAGGCAATATAGTGTGCAAGCACACCCTGCTGGACGTACGATCGAAAGATCGGAACTAGGATAAATCTCGTGTCATTGTGTTGCCCTTGCATCGACCATCGAGAGACGGGACACAGCGCACTTTCTGCAGGTGTTTGGACCCCCGCTGGGTTCCGGCACCGACAATACTATATGAGAGATGTGTCCATTTATGAACAATGTATAGTGCCACTTTATCGAAATCGTCTAAGATTTTTATTACAAGCTTATGAACCCAAGATAGGTTGTCATGCCAAATTGTATATTATTTTGACTAAATTCAGATTTATTACAATTAATTGATGATACTTTGGAGGTAGAAAGTTGAATTATCTCTACAAACAATTGAATTTTTCATCTATATCTAGAATATGTGCTATAAAGGAACGTATGATCTTAAATATAAATTATATTATTTTTTTTGAAATTTATTTGACATATATGTAGTTCAATTTGGAATTACTTTTGATAATAAGCATGTAGAAATTCATTTAAACCGTATAAAATAGTGAATCAGCTCGAATTTTTTTGAAACTCCTGCACAACAACTTATATAAATGACACTACATTTAAAAAATGTATTAGGATATATAAGATGTTTGTGTTTGCAAGTTACTTTAAAGGGTGTTTAGAAAAAGAAAAAGAAAGAAAAAAATTGAACTGTGGAGGAAGAGAAGAGGCATTGAATTGGGATAACTCAGCCCATTTAGGCCCAATATAACCTACACCATTGGATCAATTGAATGGCCAAGATCGAACTTCTGTTGAATAAATATCCGGTCACCATCCCTGCCGAAACCCTAACCCTTCGTCCGCCCCCCCTACCCCCCTCCTCCTAAGCTCAGATGCCCTTCTCCCCACCGACGCCTCCCTCCCTCTCCTTCCTCCCTCCCACCGACGCCTCCTGCCCCGGTGCCCAGAGCCCCCACCGGCAGCATATCCCCAGCCACCGGCCACCTCGTGATGTGACCATCAGTGCATTATGTATTTCACAAAATGTGATGACGCAAGGAGATCTAGCTACTACTCTGGCATTGCCACCCAAAATATTTATTGGAAATAATTTGCAAAAGGAACATGGAAAGAAAGCGAAGGGGTCCTATTCTTCTGTGCAGATTGGTACTTTGTGCGTGGAGATTCCAACATGAATCATTGGCTGGTTTCATTAGGCTGGTTAAGTAGAATAATTAGCAAAGTGGCCGTATTATTTTATTATTCATGCATGCGTTTCTTGTGGTCAGGTTGAGTGCTAGATATTTATATTGGTGTAGTTAGGCTGGCATGGTCGTTTTAGTCTCATACTAGTTTTTGGAGTCCAGGTGGGCATCGGGTCAGACTTTGAGTTAGTGCCTGCGTGCAAATAAAAGAGGCCGCCGCCTCCTGTAACAGAAAATTCCTAGTTTTGGCGTGAGTTTTGTTTTGTGAGGGACCTCCTCCACAGAACCCTAGATGGCGATCCCATCTAATACCCTGAATTGATTTGGTTGCTGCCGATTCATCAAGATCGTGTTCGTGCGTGATAAGGAATCTGTTTTCTGGGTACGCATCAAATTCCGTTGGAATTTCCCTTCTCTCATCGTGGTTGTTTGACACACGGGTGGAGGAGCTTCTAAGGTTTTTCTACTTGCGTCTGCTACTGGAATATTTAATTAATCTTTGGACGATTTGTCTCAAGCCTAGTCACTTTTCTATTGCTAATTATCAAGGGTAGATTCTGTTGTAAATTGAATCACCGTGAGGTCCTGTGCTTGATATTTTATTCCAACTATCCTGAGATACATTGCAGCCTGCTGCTAGACTATAAGAGTTGGTCTTTTTATAGTTGTACCGTGAAAGATAAGGGCAAAAACTACAGCATCGATGCTCGGTGCTCATCACCTCGTCCCCATCCTCTTCCCCCAAATCCACACCCCCAGCCGGCGGCGCCTCCTTCGGATCGACGGCGGCAACGGCGGAACGCGAGGAGAAGCCGCGGGTACGCGCGCAGCGACGACACAGAGTAGGGGAAGAGCAGCGTGTTGGTCGCGGCTGATGCAGTGCTGGCCGCTGGCGCAAGGCGCGAGGAGGATTGAGGGAGCTGCCCCCACGATCTCCCCCTTCGTGCACGACGACCAGGCCACCAATCCAAGTTCAGGTGCGCCCCTCCTTCATCCCCTTCTCGCCATCCCCTCTGAAAGGACCAACACTAGGCCTAGGGGGGGTGAATAGACCGACCTAAAATTTTCCTGGAAAATCTCAAGAAATCTGTCAGGACCGGATGATCCGGTTAGGATGAAAAACTTGTATGAGATTCAAACTTTACTTATCTTTTGATGATTTCCTTTGAATACCAAGATGACAATAGATGTATAGAAGCCTGCAAATATGATCTACACAAGCACAACACTACTATAAAGTAGATCGGGTCAAATCAAGCTTAAGAACAATAAAAACAACAATAGCAACAGGAGACACAAGATTTGTTCCCGAAGTTCACTCCACTAAGGAGCTACGTCTCCGTTGAGAGGCTCACAAAGAGCCGGGCTGTCACTAGCCCTTTTCTCCCTCAAGCAACCACAAAGGAAGATTGAGTCACTTACTATTGCTCTCACAAAGAGAGTGGGAAATACAAACTTTCGGAGGCTCAACCACAAAGGATGGAAGCTCACCGGCACCTCTAACCGTCTAGGAGCAAAGCTCCAAGAGTAACAAACGCGAATCGACGAATCAAAGGATGCTTGAAGTCTTCTTGAGATGAACAAGTGCAAGCTCACAAAGATGCTCAAGAACTCAACCCCAAATCTCACTCACACCCAAACCCTAGATGAATCTTGGCTAGAATCAATGCTTGGAGGCAAGGGAGGGAGTGTATTGAATGCTTTTGGGGGCTGGTTGGTCGGAGAGAGCAAGAGAAATGAATGAAGGTGGTGAGGGGGTATTTATACCCAACTCCCAAAATATGACTGTTATGTGTATTTTGAAGGGGTACCGGATCATCCGGTCTGGTCAGGACTTAGTCGAAAAAACACTCTCAAACTTCCTAGGTCCGGATCATCCGGTAGAGGAACCGGATCATCTGAATCCACTCAGTGGGTTTTGACCATTTGGACCGGATCATCCGGTTGCGGAACCGGATCATCCGAATCCATGCAGTACCAAACTACGTGGGGATTTGTGATGTGTGTCTCTCAAATATGTTCATCATATCAAGAAAAAAACTTTTGGCACCTTGAATCAATCAAATGCGTCTCCCTTGATAGTATGGTGGCCCTAAACTCGATTTCAAACCGAAAATAAATTTAAATGCTTTCCATATAGCTCAACCACCATATAATTTGAATTGGGGACCTTCTCTTCCTTTTCTTTTCGCTTCTTTCATTTTATTCCTGCACACAATCTCATACAAGCGCATCATATCCCAAATTGTGATTGTCAAGAATCACCAAAATCAAATTAGGGCCTAGATGCACTTTCAATCTCCCCTTTTTGGTGATTGATGACAATAACAATTTGGGCTCAAAGGGGTGGAATAAAATTCATAAAAATTATAACCATCAAGATAGGAGAGCTCCCCCTAAATTTGTGCATGAACAATTTCAAAAAATGGCCTTAAATGCCATTGCACAAGAATTTAGAGAGCTCCCCCTCACACAAAGCGTATATGTGATATGTGACGTGTGATACAATAATCGTGATGCATATGACATGATATTCAATCAATCAAAAAGAAAAATAACATTACATCAAGCATATTCGTCACACAATAATAGTAAATGAAGATCAACATCACACTAGCAAGATAATTCATACGAGCCTTACAAATTTAAAAGTTCACTTGGCACACACATAACACAAAACACATAGTTCTTACATGTCCATTACAAGAATAAAAGCGATAGATAGATAAATAAGTCTCTCAACCATGATAAAGCACATGATAAAGCATAAAACACCCAAATACACTCCCCCTTTGGCATCAAGCACCAAAAAGGAGAAGCTACTCGGATGCGGTCTCCTCATCATCGTCTTCCTCGTCTTCGTCTTCGTCTTCATCTTCTTCATATTCTTCCTCCTCTTCTTCTTCTTCATCACCTCCACCTTGGGCATACTCTTGGCTGCCATAATCCAACTCAACATCCTCACCCGGACGAGCATATGGCATGTAATCATCCCAAGGATTATAGATATGGGGAGGAGTAGGGAAATCACGTGGCTCATGCACGGGAGAGTGAGGCATTTCTGCCTTGGCCATAAGTGCCTTTTGCCTCTTCTCCAACTTTAGCATCTCCTCATCCATATACTTCCTATGCTCATGCATCTCTTGAGCATTTTGATGGCACATGTTGAAGCAAGCAAATAGACCTTGAGCAATGAAATCAAACTTGCCTTTCTTGCTCTTGGTGGCCCCATGATGATGATGAGAGGGTCCATGGGAGGATGAAGGGCCACCTCTAGATGATGATGGAGGAGCTCTAGTGGGATAGTTGCCCGGATGAGGTCCCAAAGGAGTGAGCTTGGAACCATGCCTCGTGCCAATGTGAAGAGTTTGCTCAATGTTTCCTTGACTAGAGGCATAGTCATCATGAATAACACTAGGTATGATGTTGACTTGAGACACAGTCTTGATCATGTGAAATATATAAGAAGCATAGTGGCAAGCACTCAAGTTGTCATATGAGCAAGCAAGAATCTCATGCCAAATGAAGGTCATGACTTGAAACTTTGGTTGACCGGGAGCGGTTTGATATAGCAAGTTTCGAGCACGGGAAGAGATATTGTCCGAGTCACCACACCTAGGAGCCAAGGTGAAGCGAAAGAGAGTGTTGAACATCTTGTAGTACGGAGTGAGACCCTTGATTGTTCCAAAGTTGACGGGACCAAAAGCGGGATCATACATGAAGTGCTACTTGGAAGGCTCAAGCTCATCACCCTCATGCAAGTTCATCAAGGAGTAGTCCGGGTGGCACAAGTCCTCACGCATGTCACTCTTCTTCCCATGTCCAAACATGAGGCTAAATTGGCCCAAGTGGATGCGATAGCGCTTTCCACCGAGCGTCCATGAAATTCCATAATCCCTCTTTTCAATGAACAAAGTGGCATAAAACTGGGCCACGACTTCCTCATTCCAATCACATTTAAAGCTCATGATCTCATCAATCTTCAACTCCTTGCACCGAGCATAAACCGCATCGACCACTTCCTTGACCGGGGAACCATGAGTAGACAAATATTTCCAATTGATCCATTTCATCTTTGTGGTGACATGGGTCATCTTCATGATCATGGATTCATACCAGTCAGCCTGATGAGGGAACCAAAAGCGGACATCTCCAAAGAAAATACGTTCCTCCTCACTAGGATCCTCACTGTACCTCAAGTGTGTGATCAAATGGCCACCCGACTTGTATGACACTATGGGTGGATCATGAGGACCACGGGTGGGGGCCATGACAATGGCTAATCCACGCTCAAAGTATGAGAGATCAATGTTATCATCATAAGCATGGTTGCCACTTCCAATCGGTTTCTTGCCCTTAGCCTTGCCCTTCTTTGGTGCACTTGAGCTTGTGGCCACACCTTTACCTCGCCCTAGAGGTTGAGGTGCGCCACGTCCTCTCACATTCCTTGCACTTGTGACCTTGCGGCGAGTCTTGGGCTTCTCCCTAATGCCACCATCGGAATCGGTCTCAACTTCCGGGTCGGACTCACTTTCCACATACTTCTTGTTGGTCACCTTCTCCCTCACGATCTAGATTAAAAAGATATGCGAGAATAATTTAGAGTTTGGAATAAGAATGAATGAATATCACAAACTCAATGTGCATCACTGAGCCTAACCGGGTCATTCGGTCTTGGGTCGGATCATCCGAGGTCCGGATCATCTGTTCTAGGACCGGGTCATCCAGTCGAGCTCGGGTATGAACATGAAATCCATGAATCCAAAGTTTTAGCCCACCAAACTGAACCAAACTTTAGGCATGTCCTCTAGAGGGATAAAAAAGATGATTCACAGAGGGAAAACGCCTAGAACATCCTACATTGGGAGATCAGGGCGAGAGGATTTTGAATGAAATACCTTTGAGTTTCCCGCGCGATTCGAACAAGTTCCGGTGGAGGACCGGGACTTCTGATGCGAGGGAGATCAAAGGGGCTTGAAAGCTTCACGAATCCTTGGATGAAACTAGAAATCGCCACTTAGGGTTTGTGGAGAGAAGGAGAGGGGTGCCAGCCGGTTTGAGAAAGAGTGGAAGAGAGAGAAAAACAGACGGTTTGAAGTATTTATAGTCGGGTCCCCCAAACCTGATCATCTGGTATTGAAACCGAATGACCCGGATCCATGCAGTAGGTTTCGATATAGAAACCAATCATCTGGTCCTAGGGCCGGATGACCCGATTCCTGCTAGAGAGAAATGGCTAGGAATGATTTTGAGGGGACTTGAGAGAAGATGAATTTTGAGAGAATATTGTGAGAGATATTTATAATGGACATATAAGATTCTTACTCTAAAATGATCAGCAACAATCAACAATACATAGCAATGATCATTTGGAGGCAAGAATTGATCCAAGATTCAAAACATCAAAATTTTAAAAAAACTCACACAAATAAATCATTTTTCATCTAGTTTAGGTAACAAACATGGTGTATGGTACTCATGAACATGCCTATTGTGCAAATCAACCGACTTCATGGGAGTGCAAATGTGACCAATGTGTAAAATGACAGACTCATACCAATCGGCCTGATGCGGAAGCCAAAAGCGAGGATCCCCCTTGAGTTGCTTGTAAGGAATGGATCTGGGGTCCTCATGCTCACTGAACCTCAGGGGCTTCATGCTATTAACCGCCAGCCGGAAGTTCACAAAAGGTGGATCATCATGAGCATGGCTAGGAATCCCAACACTGATGATATTCTGAACGATAAAGGACATATCAATGTTGTCATTGTAGAGAGACCCTTCTTGTCCTCTTTGAGTGTTTGACCTTGATCGACTATAGGTATGGACCTCCTTGCTCTTTCCCTTAGTGGCACCCCTGCCACGTACACTCCTAGAAGATGATCCCTGGGAAGTTCTCTTGCTTTTCCCAACTTCTCTAATTTCTTCATCGGACTCGGTCTCCGATTCTTGAGTGTTGTGTTTCTTCAAAGGTGCGGGAGGTGATTTCTTGCCAGGAACCTTGGTACGACCCATCTGGATAGATATAAGAATGTGGATCAATAGATGAATCAAAGTTGGAAGTCTAGAAAGAATTGTCATGCTCTCAGCCCTGTCGGATCTTCCGGCTGTGCGTCGGATGATCCAACGGGCGGATCTTCCGAAGCACAGTCGGATGATCCGACAGACCCCGAGCAAAACCTAAAGTTCATGGAATCGAAGTTCTAGCCCACCAACTGAGATAAGATTCTAGGCATGAGTTCTAGGCATGTATTCAAGATGATTCACCAAAGGAAATCCACTAGAACCTCCTACATTGATAGATCGGGCGAGAGGAGGTTTGAATGAGGTTTGAATGAGATACCTTTGAGTTTTCCCACGAAAACTTTGGAAGATCCGATGGGGATCGAACCTCCGATGCTTGTGGAGTCCAAAGGTGCTTGAAGATCATGAATCCCTTGGTTGAACCATGAAATCGCTGCACGCGTGGGAGTAGGGGCGAGAGCGGGCGTCGGCGGTGGAAAAGAAAGAACTGGGGGTGAACCGTTAAGTCCAGGTATATATACTCGATGTACTGGCCGGATGATCCGACGTAGGGTCGGATGATCCGACGGAGCAGGGATTGCCAGAAGATGCTGGGTAAGATCCGGCTTACTGATCCGGCCATGGGTCGGATGATCCGGCCATGGGTCGGATGATCCGGCGAGAGGAGTTTCACTGGAAGATCATGGGTATGATTCGGCTGGCTGATATGGACCGGATGATCCGGCCATGGGTCGGATGATCCGGTGGACAGGAAATCAGAAATTTTCGAGATGAGATTTGAACGATGATTTTGGGAGATTTAGCGTATGGACATATAAGAACACTTGCCCCAAATTGATCAGCCACAATCATCATTACATAACCATGACCAATTTGAGACAAGAAATGATCCAATGATCACAAATCTAAATATTTTGAAACACCACACAGAAAAAATCATATTAAATCTATTCTAGGCAGCAATCAAGGTGCATGCAACATGTCAAGCCAAGTAACGAGAATCCAAGATATTTAGCTCACTCCTTAGAGAACAAAACCTTTGCTCATCAAGAGGCTTTGTGAAGATATCGGCTAGTTGACTTTCGGTCCCTACATGGCTTAGGGCGATATCTCCTTTGGCTTCATGATCTCTAAGGAAATGGTGTCTAATGTCTATGTGCTTGGTTCTTGACTGTTGGACAGGATTGTTGGCTAGCTTTATGGCACTCTCATTGTCACACAAGAGTGAAATATTTTTGAACTCACAACCAAAGTCTCTCAAGGTTTGTCTCATCCATAGGAGTTGGGCACAACAAGCATCGGCCGCAACATACTCGGCCTCGGCGGTGGATAGCGCAACAAAATTTTGTTTCTTAGAGCTCCATGACACCAAAGACCGACCAAGAAATTGGCAAGTCCCGGTAGTACTCTTTCGATCTACCTTGCAACCGGCATAATCCGAATCGGAATAGCCAAGTAAATCAAAAGTGGAGCCCTTGGGATACCACAAGCCAAGGTTAGGAGTATGCACCAAATATCTAAAAATTCTCTTTACAGCCATTGAATGACATTCCTTAGGATTGGCTTGAAATCTTGCACACATGCACACACTAAGCATTATATCCGGCCTAGATGCACAAAGATAAAGTATAGAACTAATCATGGAGCGATATACCTTTTGATCAACCGGTTTTCCTTCTTCATTGAGACCAAGATGTCCATTCACCGGCATTAGAGTTTTGATAGCTTTAGCCTCGGCCATGTAAAACTTCTTGAGCATATCACTTGTATATTTGGTTTGACATATGAAAGTTCCATTCTTCAATTGCTTGATTTGAAATCCGAGAAAGAACTTCAATTCACCCATCATGGACATCTCAAATCTTTTGGTCATGATCCTACTAAACTCCTCACAAAACTTTTCATTAGTAGAACCAAAGATAATATCATCAACATATATTTGACATACAAATAAATCTTTGTCTACTTTTTGAGTGAAGAGAGTAGAATCGGCTTTGCCCATTACAAATCCGTTCTTGAGAAGAAAATCCTTAAGGCATTCATACCATGCTCTAGGAGCTTGCTTGAGCCCATAGAGCGCCTTATGGAGCTTGTACACGTAGTCAGGGTGGTCAAGATCTTCAAATCCTGGTGGTTGCTCCACATACACTAGCTCGGAGAGAGGCCCATCCAAGAATGCACTCTTGACATCCATTTGATAAAGCTTGAAATCATGACGGGCGGCATAGGCTAGAAGAATGCGAATGGATTCAAGCCTAGCCACCGGAGCATAAGTTTCACCAAAGTCTAGACCTTCAATTTGAGTGTAGCCTTGAGCAACCAATTCAGCCTTGTTTCTTGTGACAATGCCATGTTCATCTTGCTTGTTCCGGAAAACCCACTTGGTGCCAATCACATTTTGCTTGGGCCTTGGAACTAATTCCCAAACTTAATTTCTCGTGAAATTGTTCAATTCTTCTTCCATGGCCACAATCCAATCCGCATCACCAAGAGCATATTCTACCTTAAGAGGTTCCGAAGAGGAAACAAACGAGTAACATGCACAAAAATTTGCTAAACGTGAACGAGTAGTTACCCCTCTTCGGATGCTCCCAAGGATATTATCAACGGGATGATCCCGTTGGACACTTACATGTACTCTTGGGTGAGAGCATGTTGATTACGTTGAATGAATCCATCATCATCTTGGTCATGAGAATCATCAACTTGAGCTTCATCACCTTGAACTCCCCCTTGATCATTGCCATGATCATGATCGTCACCATGAACTTGATCTTGATCTTGAAGAGAGCTTGGTGCATCAAATCTTGTTGATGATGGTGGGTCCATGTTTGTGTTCACCGGAACTTGATCTTTGTCTTGAGCTTCTTGTGGTCGCACTTCACCTATACTCATTCTCATAATGGATTCACCTGGAGGCTCTTCATTTTCTACAAAGTCATTCTCAACTTGCTCTACTTGAGAGCCGTTTGTTTCATCAAATTTTACGTCTACCGTGACCTCAACACAACCGGAGGTTTTGTTGAAGACACGATAGGCATGCTCATGAGTTCCATAACCAAGTAAGAAACCTTCATCTACTTTAGGTGCAAATTTAGAGCTCTTGGTTTTCTTATTAAGTATATAACATTTGCATCCAGAAACTCTAAAGTAATGCACTTTGGGTTTGTTACCGGTGAGTGCTTCATATGGAGTCTTGCTCAAGTACTTGTTTAGAAAGAGATGGTTAGAGGCATGGCAAGCCGTGTTAACTGCCTCGGCCCAAAATATATCCGGAGTCTTGTATTCATCAAGCATTGTTCTTGCCATTTCGATCAAAGTCCGATTCTTCCTCTTAACAATGCCATTTTGTTGAGGAGTATATGGAGCGGAGAGTTCATGCTTGATCCCTTCTTCATTAAGTAGTTCTTCAACATTTTTGTTCCTAAACTCCGAGCCATTGTCACTTCTCATATGCTTGATCTTCAACTCAAATTCATTTTGAGCGCTTCTAATGAATTTCTTGATAATCCCTTGAGCTTCACTCTTGTCCCTCAAGAAAAATACCCAAGTGAATCTTTTATAGTCATCAACAATCACAAGACCATATTTGTTTCCACCAATACTAATATAGGCAATCGGCCCAAATAAATCCATATGAATCAACTTCAAAGGTCTTGAGCTAGTCAATATGGTTTTTGGTGGATAAGGAGCACCAACTTGCTTCCCAGTTTGACAAGCGCTACACAACCTATCTTTCTCAAACAAAACTTTTGTTAATCCTAGAATGTATTCATCCTTTTGAAGTTTGGCCAAGTTCCTCATGCCAACATGAGCTAGCCGGCGATGCCAAAGCCAACCCAAGCTAGATTTTGCCACTAAACAAGTCTTCGGTTCCACTTTAGTAGTTGTGAAATCAACCAAATAAAGTTTTCCCTTAAGTTGACCCGTAAAAGCAATAGAGGAATCCTCCCTTCTAAGTATACTCACACCCTCATTAGTAAAGAGACAATTGTAGCCTTTCTCACAAAGTTGTGAAACCGACAACAAGTTGTACCCCAAAGAATCAACTAAATAAATATTTGAAAGAGATGAATTGTTTGAGATAGCAATGTCACCTAGACCAACAACATCACCATGATTATTATCACCAAATGTAATTCTTTCAATGGGTAAGTCATATTCTTCTAACTTGGTAAACATACTCTTCTCTCCAGTCATATGATTTGAACAACCAGTATTAAGTAACCATGAAGAACCACCG
This sequence comes from Urochloa ruziziensis, assembly GCA_015476505.1. NCBI lineage: Eukaryota > Viridiplantae > Streptophyta > Magnoliopsida > Poales > Poaceae > Urochloa > Urochloa ruziziensis. The sequence continues at coordinate 29,702,266 of CM027122.1, forward strand.
GAGGAATATGCCTACAAAACAAGTTAAGCTTTGTGTTTAGGTACCCAAATGAGCTTGGGTCCTTTGGTGTTAGAACTAGGTAACTTGGGCACCCAAACACTCTTCATCATCTTCTTGGCATGAATACCAACATACTTGATAACCATTTTCTCATTGTGGTCCCACATGACTGAATAATCAATGGTATAGTTTGGAGATGGCTTGTGCTCATTTATCTTCTCACTTGTCTTCCCCGAAGTTGAGCCCTTCGCACCCTTGCTAGGGGTCACAACAATGGGCTTTGCTATTGGGGTGGTCTCCCTTGACACACCATGAGCAAAGTTCATCAAATCACAAAGGTTGGCACCTTGAGTGAACAATGGCACATCTTGTCCTTGGATCCTTTTCGTGCCATTTGCCTTTCCTCCTCTTGTGTATCCAAGTCCATCCTTGATGTTAGGATATCTCTTGGCATGATAAGCCGGATGGGACTCAAACACACTCTTCTCTTGAGCTTTGCCCTTGCCCTTGTCAATGACCTTGTTCAACTCTTTGAGTTGAGTGTCTTTTGCCTTGATCTCCTTCCCTAGCTTGGCAAGGTTAGCAACACAAGCATCCACATCTATTTTATAACATTTTGAGCAACCTTTGCTAGTGGAGGCATTGGAGTGAAGAGTGACTTTGGAGTCGGTCTTGATGCTTTTCCGAAGAATGTCATACTTAGCTTCACGGTCTTTGTACTTGACCTCAAGGCTTGAATGCCTTTGTTGAAGCTCACTATGAACATTCTTTAGATTAGCTAGAGAGTCATTTGCCTTGGTCATTTCCTTAGTCATCCTCTCATTTGAGTCCTTAGCCAATGACAAGTCAACGGCCAATTTCTCCACCTTAACCTTCTCCTCATCTAGCGCTTTCTCAAGAGTAAGGTTTCTCTCCTTTTCAAGGAAGAGCAAGTCTTCTTGCTTATCAAGAGTAGCTTCTCTCTTATCCAATTTCTCCATTAGCTTTTAATATGTTTGGCACCTTTCTTGCCAAAAGCATTTACTAAGTTCTTAACATGTTTAGCTTCTTCCTCTTCTAGGTTTTCTATGTCACTAGGTGTTGAGGGAGTAGATGATGGAGGAGTGGGATCGGTTAGTACCTTAGTCCCTTGTGCCATTAGACACATGGGAGCTTCATCATCATCATCACTATAAAGGTTCTTGAAGAGTCTTGGTGTTGGTGAAGAATCATGTATGGCAAGAGTTGCCACACCTTCCTTGTCAGAGTCATCACTAGAATCCCAACCTTCACCAACATGAGCATGTCCATTCTTCTTCTTGTACTCATTGCTCTTCTCCTTGTACTTCTTGTCTTTCTCATAGGACTTGTCCTTTGACTTCTTGTCTTCCTTGCTTCCTTCTTGTGAGGGCAATCCGCAATGTAATGCCCTCTCTCACCACACTCATAGCATCTTCGTTGTGAGATCGGCTTGTTGACACCTTTTCTCTTGATGAAGTTCTTGTATTCTCTCACCATCATAGCGGTCTCTTCATCGGTGGTTGCTTCATCACTAGAGTCTTCCTTCTTGCGAGACTTGGAGGACTTTGAAGATTTGTCCTTGATTTCACTCTTCTTGCTAGGCTCGGCCTTGAAAGCAATGGCTTTGACTTCTTGAGGCTCACTAGCCTTGGCCTTGATCTTCTCCCCTCTATGTGACTCATGATATTGCAATTTGTTATACAAGTCAATGGGAGTCATGAGCTTGAACTTCCTCTTGTCTCTAATCATGGTAGCAAGGGTTGGGTCCCTTGGGGCATATGCTCTAAGCATCTTCTTTGTGACCTTGTGCTCATCCCAATCATCACTACCAAGAAGCCTAATTGCGGAGACAAGAAGCTTCAATCGATTGTACATGGCTTCCAAGTCCTCATCATCTTTCAGTGTGAAAGCCTCGAGTTCTCCTTGAAGTGCATCCATCTTTCCTTCCTTGATGATCTCATCACCTTCATGTGATCTCCTAAGTTCATCCCAAATTTCTTTGGCTACCTCAATTCTCCTAACCTTGTTGTACTTATATGTGCTCAAACAACTTCTAAGAATGATAACGGCTTGAGCATTGTGGAAGTTGTCATGTTCTTGCTCTCTTGTGAGGGGTGGCTTGGCCTTCTTGTCAATGCCCACACACATCACGGTCCAAAGGTGTGGATGAAGACCATACAAATACATCTTCATGTCATCTTTCCACCGAGAGTAGTCATTTCCATCAAAGTGCGGAAACTTGCTGTTGGCACTCCTTAGCGTCACGTTTTTAGCAACGCTCAAGAGCGCGAAGATATATCTCGTTGTATGCAAAATGAATTCTACAAGCGCACAGAATATATCTCGTTGTAGCACTTCACTTAGGGAGTTATCCCAGGGTATCGTATTTATATTTCTGCAGGGAAGCAGATGGGTAAAGTGTATTGGAGAATGATATGATAAATCTTGCCAGAAATATCAAGCCAAAAACCCAAGGGTACAAACTCTAGGTTTGAGGGATAATGGTCAAATGAATGACCGGATAGAAGGTCTGAAAGACCAGCGACACACAGGAGCTCCTAATTCTATAGAAAAGGAAAGATGTTGGGAGAGACCGGACTTAGATACTTCCTAACTCAGAGCGAAAGACACTCTAGCCTTAGCCTAGACTGTAGCTTAGATGTCGGGAACAGAGCTCGCTTCGACGGCTAGAACGGGAGAACCTCAGAATGGGGTGAGAGAGGGGGTTCTCCGGGCTGAGCACTACTGTTATGAATACACCCAAACGTGGTGGACTACAAAGAACGGACAGGGCTGTCACCACCTGCCGCCTACCACTGCAGTTCTGTGGGATGCAACACACTTCCTAGTTAATCAACAAGCCAGACACCACGTCTGCACTCGATGATTAAGATTTCTCTTGAGGCCTGTCAAGAGAAATCCCCGTCTTCCCTAAGACGTCTTACGGCCCGGTCAAGGCGAGCAAACCCGCGAGATAAAACCCAGTAGAGCTAAATCTAAACCCTACACTAAAACTAAAGGGGGACAAAACTTAACTCTGAAAAGAGCTAAGAACTTTACTCTAAGAGAAGAGCAAGAGATAAATATGCAAGATAACTTAAGCTCTGAATAAGATAGTATTGTTTTGATAAACTCTTCAAAAGAAGAAAAGGATACAAGAGCTTTACCAAAACTCCGAAGACTCCGAAGATCCGAGCTCAGCTCAACTCGACTCTACTCCCAACTCTAATCCTAGTCTAAGAAATGGAAAAGATACAAGAGCTCCCTTCAAGTAAAGATTTGATAAGTGTGGTGTGTGTCTTGGATGGAAGAGAAGATAACCTTTTATAGCCTCCCAAGGTCGATGGCACCCGTAACCGTCATGCCACCGGCCTGCTTAACCTCTACGCGAAAGATGGTCACGTGAAGAGGCAGCAGTAGGCCGGCCGGCCTGGTGTAGGCCGATCGGCCTACACCTGACGCCCCTGGCCACCGCCTTCGTCGTGGATACTCCTGATTGCTTCTTGAGGTCGGTAACGGTTGCGTCTAGTTGAGGCTGTCCAAGAATTCGAGGTAAGTTGGCCCTTCAATCCATGTGTTTCCCACTCTAAGCCTTTCGGGTCCTTGGATCAAACTGACGTTGATTGCATGGTGCTTGATCATCCTGGGTGTTTGCTTGGGCTCCTGGATCAGAGACGTGGCCAGACCTGGCCAGGGGAGGCCGGTCGGCCTAGGCTAGGCCGGCCGGCCTGGCTCTGTGCCAGGTTTGGCAATTGTTTCACCTGTTTCATCCTGCAACCATAACTCATCCAAAACTTGTGGAATTTGTCAGTATAAACACTTTTATGCATGGAACATGGTATGATCATCCTCATTTCACCGAATTGTTGACGGTCAAAACTGGGTTGTAATGGCCGTCAACACGCCCCCAAGCTTAGACTCTTGCTCGTCCTCGAGCAAGGCTAAACTCTAGGTTCGGCGGGTCAGGAGTTGCTTCAATGTGTATACTCTCTACGTACCTTGTACTTAAGCCAAAACTCAACAAATCATTTGAATAAGTTGGCATAAAACATAACTCATACCATGATTCAACGTGGGGCTGCACGGTTCACGTCTTGGGCTGTTGAGAGCCTAAATGGTCATTTTCAAAGTATTTCCTGCAACTTTTCAGGTTCCATCTCAGAGATATGAATTTTTTTTCAAAAGATGGTTAAATCACTCCCTGATGGTACTCTCGAGTCACTCAAGGTGTTTAGCCCTTACTTTTGGTCAGTTCTCACCAACTTTCCCTACACTAAGGCTGAAGTGGAGTTATAGGTAGGGTAAGGGTGGCATACCTTGGTTACCTCTGTTGTCGAGTCGAAGAGTGGTTCACGAGCGATGACACTCGTCAAATTCCGGTCTTTGGAATTCATGGGTTTTCAAGTGGAAAGGGTGAAGGTGTTTGTGCTCAAAGGGTCATTGAACTCCTCGCTCTCTTTCTCTCTTGATTTGAGATGCTTCTTTCTATTTTTTTTGGATGGAGCATTTGTCTCCATCTTTTCTCTCTCGTTTTTTTTCTAATGCATCTCTTTTTCTCCTTTGGTAACAGAGAGGGTATTCAACTTTGTATGGAGCAGCTGATGACCTTTGGGATGAGCTTGATGGTTGTTGCGAGTGTATGTCAACGACGGTGGACATCAACCCTAGAGCGGGAGATTGATTAGTCGGACATTTGAGGCTATGTGATGGGAAAGACCGGTAAATGACAAGTGTCTTCTGCAAGCGGACTTCACCATTCGACAAGACACAAAATAACTCAAGATAAATTATGGTAGCTCGTAAGATATAAATGCTTTGGCTCTGGATAGGACATTTAAACCATCAGGGAAGATTTACCATGTAGCATTTTAAAAAACTTCCGAGAGGTTCCTTACTAAGCATACATTTATACTCCGAATTTAACCATATCTAAGCTCACAACAACTTAGGCAATGAACTTATGCTCTCCTTCCACAGATAAACATGATGGATCCTTAAATGCCAACGAACTCAAATACTTGGAAAGTAAGGGATTAAGCATGAGGCACTTAAAGGGCATAAACAGAGCAACTATTAATCATTCCAAGGTTATCAACCATATTCCATACATAAGAAGCTTTTTATTCAACATTGTTTGTTTTTTTTTGTTCATAACTATTATGTCGTCACGGCAAGGCAAGGCTAGGCAAGACAAGGCAAGTGAGTCACTTTCGAACATACCTAGGACTCCCCCAAGCTTCGCTGAAGCTCACTGTAGTACTGATTGGGGTCGTAGTGCATGTAGTCGAAGAAGCCGTGCATGTCGGACTGGAGGGATGTGGTCATCCCCCAGTTCTGCTGGGTGAGGTTAGTGTTGTGTGCAACTTCATCTTTGAGCTGCTGCTGCAGGGTCACCATCTCCAACCTGGTACTAAGATCAGCGATCCCCCAGGAGACCAGGTGATAGAGCTAAAGTCCCCGATCTTTCGATGAGTGGAGGTAATTTCGATTTGTGGAAGTCGACCCTCACGATCCGACTACGACGAGCGAACCGGAAGTGCCAATGCAATCGCTGAACCAACTCACTGGGTTGCCGAACCTGTTGCAATCAAGATCAGCAACTTCCTGTACGCAATCGAAGAACGAACAAGAAAAAGAAGGCGAGCAATCTTAATATCACTCGAAGGTGGTGTTCTGAATCACACGAGGACAGCACGTATTTGTGCGGTGTCGAATGTAGCTAAAGCTAGATGTAAAACAAAACTCAAACCCTAATGTGGCGGCGGCTACTGAATATATGGGGGTTAGGTTGTGGCCTACCCCCCTGGTCATGCCCCTATGGGCTCCAACACGATACACGGGCCAACGGCCCAAAAGACGGTGACGCAGCACCTGGACAGAAAAACCTTCGGTCAATGATTTGACGATTTCGGCCGCCTCGAGAAAGATATGGACATGCGTCCAGATCCATATGAAAGTAGACTTCATAAGCTTTCCATCAAGTACTTGAACGCCCCAAACGGAGTCCGGATGAGGTCGTGGCGGCCGTCGAAATTCAGAACTTCCCTGCAGTCCGAATCCAGCGTTTCCAGAACGTGTTGGATTCAATCTCTTTATTTCCTTAGGCCAAAAGTGACGTGATAGCCTGGTGGAGAACGTGAGAACACTTGGACTTGGTCCCCAATCAACCTTTTTGGTCCTCCATGCCTTCCATGTGTGTTTAACACCCTTCATGTATGTCATGTCCTCATCATCCTCCCCTTCTTGACGAGAAGCCGTCCTCGGCGTCAATGGTACTTGAAACTGATCCTGCACAACACAAAGAGAATGGGGTTTCGAAAACTAAGGAAATCAAAAATATTAAGGGGAGTGATGTCACTATATTTCCAATTGGCGAAAGTTTCATCTCGCATAGAACTTTTAGCAAGCATGTATGCTTCTTGATCGGCCAACACGCGATGTTTTTCAACACGATCCTGCACAAGATTGGTACCAACAAAAGACAAAGCAGGCATAGATAGTAACCAGCAAGGCTCCCCTTCTTTGGATTGAACATGTTTCTTTAAAACAAAGCTAGAGAAATTGGATGTGACATGATTATTGTTATTGCAGCCCTCTAAGTTATCACATTGTTGTCCAACCAAAGAAGATTTCAGATTTGAACAAATATAAACTCGATGCATCATATATTCTCCGTTGTGATTATATTTGCCAATGTAGTGATATGTATTGCTAGATAAGGATGGCAATTCGGGATATGCAAGAAATCTCTCCTCCAAACAATTTAGATTACATAGAACATCAAATTCAATATAACCTAAAGTATTTAAAGAAGATAGCAATTTTTGTTCATCATTTGCACAAGTAATTGGAACAAACATTTTATTTTCAGCAGAATTATATGGCTCCAAAGCATGTGTCTCATCATTATCACACAACTCTTCTCTATCACAAGGAACATCAAGCAAATGATCTTTTGACAAAGGTAAAATTAGTAAGGGTTCTTTCGATAGTTGCTCTATGTTATCATGTTGAATTTCAGCACAAGGGTGTGATTTTAAAACATGTACAACAGAAGCATTATCACACAAATCATCTTTATCACAGGTAACAACAAGCATATCATCATGTGACAAAGATTCGTCAAGAGATGATTCCACTAACAATTGCTCTATGATAGCATGAGGTGTGGAAAAATTCAGCACAGTAGAAGTGGTCTCACCATCCGTGAGTGGAGCACCTGTGGTCGACGGTGTTGTAGGTGTGGTCGTCCTCTCACGCGGTGTAGTGCTAGGCGTGGATAGCGTAGGGAGATAGCAGGATCTGCGCTGGATGCTGGGCTTCGTCCTGCAAAAGAGTTAGTATATGTCGTCGAGCGGCATCCCTGCACTTCACGTTCAGCTTTGCAAGCATATTCAGACAATGTGGTCATATCAGCATAAGTATTAGAATCAAGTATGTCCTGAATGTCACGGTTCAAACCACCGTGAAAACGTGCCATAGCAGCGGCATCCGTCTCAAATAAACCACAATGGATCATACCCTTTTGTAATTCCTGGTAGTATTCCTCAACAGATTGTTGACCCTGCTGAAACCGCTGCATTTGATTAAGCAAATCTCAAGCATAATATGAAGGTACAAATCGATGTCGCATAGCAGCTTTTAATTGAGTCCAAGTGGTTGGAATAGACGTGGGATATTTTAGCTTATAATCACGCCACCACATTGAAGCAAAATCAGTAAATTCACTAGTAGCAGCTGTAACTTGCGAATTAGCAGGAATATCATGGCATGAAAAATTTTGTTCTACCTCTAATTCCCAATCAAGATATGCAGCGGGATCATATTTGCCATTATAAGAGGGTATATGAAATTTGACCGTAGCAAATGAGTCTATGTGTGGAGGACATACCACACGGCGGGCACAACCGTGGCGATCTCCATCGTCTAGCTCCATGTCACTGTCATAGTCCTTGTGCAACGCCGTGACCGACGTGGATCACACATCGAATCATGCCACGATGCCGTTGACGTCTCCTGACATGATTAGCGCAAACACAAAAACAAATCCTACGGCGACAAAGGTGTGGATGGAATGCTCACAAAGATGCTGCGATCAAGTTCTTATCCGTTCTTACCAAGCAACAGGAGCGACCTGCAAGCAAGAAGTAGCACATACGAAAGATTGGAGCAGCGATTGCCTGGAGAAACAAAGTCGGCTCATCATAGGAGTATGTGTAGTTCTGGGTAGGCTGCACTCAAGTCAAGGATTAGCACAATCAAACAATAATGCAAAGCTAAATTATAGTGCCAAACACGTTACGAAGCTGCTGGAACCAAGTGCTCGGAGTAGGGGGGGGAGGGGGCGATCAGGGGGAACGAGGAAATAGGGGGTTTCGGTTAGCTGTTGTTGTCTAACGCCTTGGTGTCCTGCATGAAGACTGGATGACCGAGTCTGCCCCAAGAAAGAGTCCCAATCAGGTAACCTTGGTTCTTTCTTTTTCTTTTCTTTTCGTTTCTTTTCTCTTCTTCTTCTTTTTCTATTTTTTTCTCTCTTTCAAGTAGCACAAGTATGAAGCTTCTGCAACAACAGATAACAAGCTACTTACAGCAAGTAAAATGATTACTCGGTAAGGTGATTACGTCAAATAAGTGGTTGTTTTGCAAAATCAGCAGATACGCAAATCTCTAGGACGATTGCGAAGCGCTCAGAATGAGTTTGGAACAAAGGTCAGATCCGTTGGAACAAGCACATTTCAGATTGTATTTAAACACTCAATTCAGACATCGGACAAAGGTAGTATGGCGATCAGCATGGGGGTGGCGCGTGGTGTGGAAGGGGAGGGCAATCTGGTGGTGGGGGGCGATCTGCAGCGGAGGAGCGACGGCTTGTGGAAGGGAGTGGGTGATCTGCAGGAGGGAAAACAAAATGGAGGTAGCAGCAAGAACACAAGTAACCAGCAATAATTGAACGCGTAAAGCACACAAATTCAACAATGCAAATTATTCAATGAAAGTGCAAGGCTAAAAAGGGTGCTGGGACAAGGATTTAACCTGATAAATCTTTTTTTTGGGTTTTTGTGGACTGTAGGTAATGAAAAGCACTCGATAAACTCACCGACCAACCTGGACTTTTGATACCACTTGATAGAGCTGAAGTGCCTGATCTTTCGATGAGTGGAGATAATTTCGATTTGTGGAAGTCGACCCTCACGATCCGACTACGACGAGCGAACCTGATGTGCCAATGCAATCGCTGAACCAACTTCCTGGGTTGCTGAACCTGTTGCAATCAAGATCAGCAACTTTCTGTACGCAATCAAAGAATGAACAAGAAAAAGAAGGTGAGCAATCTTAATATCACTCGAAGGTGGAGTTCTGAATCACACGAGGACAACACGTATCATCATCGTCACCACCAGCGCCACCGCCGCCGCAATCATCATCACCACCAGCGCCGTCGCCGCCGTTTGCATCACCACAAACCCTACAAAACCCCGCCACCACGCCGTTCCCCCCCTCCAACCGAACCCTACTCGGTTTCGTTTTCCTTCCCCAAGCCGCACTCCACGCGCCGCCGATCCAACCGAACCCTACTCGGTTTCGTGTTTCTGTTTGAGGAAAGAGAGAAAAAAAAGGAACGAAAAAAAAGGAAATACAAAAAAAGAAAATAAAAAAAAAGAAAAGTTCTGAGAAGAAAGACAAAGGAAAGAATTAAAAAAAGGAAAGAGCAGTTCGTTTTTTGGAAAGTTCGGTTTTTCGTTTGGCAGTTTTGTGTCATTACGAACACCTGTTTTGTAACGGCCATAACTTTTCGCTCGGATCTCCGATTTCAGCGTTCTTTTTTTTTCCGGAAAGCTTACAAAATTTCCTATACAGGGCACCCTGCGTAGCCCCAGGTGGAGTCAGTTTCGAGGCCAAAAAACACCGTTTACATAGCGTAACGCGGCCCGGGAGATTTTCCGTTTCTGCACCCCACTTCCTTGTTGCCTTCACTTGATACATCGCGGGTGGCACTTGTTTCCAGCAGCTTTGTTACGTGTTTAGCACTATTATTCAGCTTTGCATTTATTGTTTGATTGTGCTAATCCTTGACTTGAGTGCAGCCTACCCAGAACTACACATATTCCTACGACGAGCAAACTTTTGTTTCTCCAGGCAATCGCTGCTCCAATCTTTCACAGGTGCTACTTGTTGTCTGCGATCGCCCCTGTTGCTTGGTAAGAATGGATAAGACCTTGATCGCAGCATCTTTGTGAGCTTTCCACCCACACCTTTGTTGTCGTAGGATCTGTTTTTCTTGTGTTTGCGCTAACCATGTCAGGACACGACGACAAGATGGACTCCAAGCTGCAAGGCATGCGGGCCGACCTTGATGGACTTAAAGACGACATACAGACGCTGCACGAGAAGGTTGATTCCGTGCTCTCTTCATCCAACGAGCGTTTCGACCAGCAGGACCTTGCTCAGACAGCCACCAAGTGTACATTTGACACCTTGACGGCCCGGCTTGATGCGTTGAACACGACGCTCACGGAATTGCAGAAGGGCTATGGTGGTGACACGGAATATGAGGATGGAGACCGCCAACCTCGTGCCCGCCGTGTGGTACGTAATCCGGTTAATGACTCATTTGCGAAGATTAAATTTAAGATTCCTACTTTTAATGGCAAGTATGATCCTGCTGCATATCTTGATTGGGAGTTAGAGGTAAAACAAAAATTTTCATGTCATGATATCCCTGCTACGTCTCAAGTTAAGGCTGCTATTAGTGAATTTACTGAGTTTGCTTTAATTTGGTGGCGTGAATATAAACTCAAACATCCCACTGCTGTTCCATCTACTTGGGCTCAATTAAAAGCTGCTATGCGACATCGTTTTGTTCCTTCTTATTATGCCCGAGATTTGCTTAACGCCATGCAGCGATTCCAGCAAGGCCAACGATCCGTTGAGGAGTATTACCAAGAGTTACAAAAGGGTATGATTCGTTGTGGTTTATTTGAACAGGATGATGCTGCTATGGCACGATTTCGTGGTGGGTTGAACAGGTATATTCAGGATATACTTGATTATAAGGAGTATAATGATATGACCACGTATAATGATATGACCCTTTTGCAGGAAGAAGCCCGTCGTCCAGTTCTACGTCTTCCACTCCAGTACCTTCTACACCTAGCACTACGCCGCGTGAGAAGACGACTTCTACACCTAGCACTACGCTGCGTGAGAAGACGACGAAACCTGCAGCACCCCCTGCACCAGGCGCAGCTTCTTCCTCGGGACGTACACGAGATGTTCGGTGTTTTCATTGCCAAGGCTTTGGGCACATGATTCGGGACTGCCCCAACACCCGTGCTTTGATCATACGTGACGATGGTGAGTACTCTTCTGCTAGTGATTCTGATGAACCTCACCATACTATGATTGCCACTAACCATGCAGATAATGAGGCGGTCCATGCTACTCCTAGTGATGCAGATAGGTATGAAAGTCTTGTTGTGCAGCGTGTTCTTAGTACACAGGTCGCCCCGCCAGAGAAAAATCAGCGACACACTCTTTTCCATACAAAGGGTGTTGTGCAGGACCGGTCGATTCGCATCATCATTGACAGTGGTAGCTGCAACAACTTGGCGAGTACAACGCTGGTAGAAAAGTTGTCTTTACCCACCCGTAAGCATCCACATCCCTATCATATTCAGTGGCTTAATGATGGTGGAAAGATTAATAACACAGTCGGTACGTGTTCCGTTCTCCATAGGTGCCTATTCTGATTTTGTTGATTGTGATGTTATTCCTATGGAGGCATGTTCTTTGTTACTTGGTAGACCTTGGCAATATGATATTGATAGCTTGCATCATAGTCGTTTGAATCATTATTCTCTCATGTTTAAAGGTCAGAAAATAATTATACATCCCATGACACCTGAACAAATTGTTAAAGATGACCTTGCTCGAGCCGCTAAAAATGCTAAACAACTTATACCATCACCTTCTGAAATCAAGTTGAATGCGCCTGTTTTATTTGCTACACGTGCTGATTTTGTTGATCTTTGTGTTGATGGGCTACCTTGTTATGCACTTGTATGTTCTAGTGTGCTCGTTTCACTTGATGATGTACCATCTTTGGATATTCCCCCTGCGGTTGCTAACATTTTGTTGGAGTACGCTGATGTTTTTCCCAAAGATTTACCATCGGGACTACCTCCACTTCGTGGCATTGAGCACTAGATCGACTTCATTCCCGGCGCACAGCTTCTAATCGCGCCCCGTACCGCACAAATCCCGACGAGACGAAAGAGATTCAGCGCCAGGTCCAGGCGTTGCTTGACAAAGGGTACATTCGTGAGTCTCTTAGTCCTTGCTCCGTTCCAGTATTACTTGTTCCAAAGAAGGATGGATAGTGGCGTATGTGTGTAGATTGTCGTGCTATTAATAACATCACCATTCGTTATCGATATCCTATACCACACCTTGATGATATGCTAGATGAGCTTAGTGGTGCCATTATTTTTACTAAGATTGATTTGCGTAGTGGTTACCATCAGATTCGAATGAAATTGGGAGATGAATGGAAAACGGCTTTTAAAACTAAATTTGGCTTATATGAATGGTTGGTTATGCCGTTTGGTTTGACTAATGCTCCCAGCACTTTTATGCGTTTGATGAATTAAGTTCTTAGGCCTTTCATAGGTTTGTTTGTTGTTGTATATTTTGATGATATCTTGATTTACAGCAAGTCTATGGAAGAGCATTTAGAACATTTGCGTGCTGTTTTTAATGCGTTGCGTGCTGCTCACTTGTTTGCTAACATGGAAAAATGCATCTTCTGCACACAACGTGTTTCGTTTCTTGGTTATGTTGTTACTCCACAGGGTATTGAGGTGGATAGCAGCAAGATTGATGCAATTCGGGAAATGGCCTACACCGACGACGGTTACGCAGATTCGGAGTTTTCTTGGGCTTGCAGGTTTCTACCGTCGATTCGTACGAGATTTTAGCTCTATTGCAGCACCTCTACATGAGCTTACAAAGAAATGTGTGCCTTTTACTTGGACTGATTCCCAGGAGCTTGCCTTCACTACTTTGAAAGATAAGTTAACACATGCTCCTCTTTTGCAATTGCCTGATTTTGGTAAAATATTTGAGCTCGAATGTGATGCCAGTGGTATTGGGTTAGGTGTTGTTCTGTTACAAGAAGGAAAACCGGTTGCATATTTCAGTGAAAAATTAAGCGGTGCTAGTTTGAAATATTCTACTTATGATAACGAACTTTATGCTTTAGTGCGTACTTTGCAAACGTGGTAGCACTATCTCTGGTATCATGAGTTTATAATCCATTCTGATCATGATGCTTTAAAACATATTCGTACCCAAACTAATCTGAACCGTCGTCATGCTAATTGGGTAGAATTCATTGAGTCTTTTCCTTACATCATTAAACACAAGAATGGGAAGGACAATGTGATTGCTGATGCTTTGTCTCGCCGATATAATATGCTGTCACAATTGGATTTTAAAATTTTTGGTTTACACACTATGAGGGATCAATATGTTGATGATAATGATTTTAATGATGCTTATAAACATTGTATGACTGGTAAACCATGGGGGAAATTTCACGTGCAGGATGGGTTCCTGTTTCATGCTAACAAGCTGTGTATTCCAGCTAGCTCGGTTCGTCTTTTGTTGTTACAGGAAGCTCATGGAGGCGGACTAATGGGACATTTTGGCGTTTACAAAACGCTTGAGGTGCTGGCCGCCCATTTCTTTTGGCCTCGGATGCGTCCTGATGTTGAGCGCTTGGTTGCACGATGCACTACATGTGAAAAGGCTAAGTCATGTTTGAACAACCATGGTTTGTATATGCCTTTGCCTGTCCCTACTTTACCTTGGCTTGATATTTCTATGGACTTTGTTTTGGGATTGCCTAGAACTAAGAAGGGGAGGGATAGCATTTTTGTGGTTGTTGATAGATTCTCTAAAATGGCTCATTTCATTCCTTGTCATAAAACTGATGATGCTAGTCATGTTGCTGAATTGTTCTTTAGGGATATTATTCGTTTACATGGTGTTCCTAAAACAATTGTGTCTGATCGTGATGCTAAGTTTCTAAGTCACTTTTGGAGATCTCTTTGGAACAAATTAGGCACTAAATTGCTGTTTAGCACAACTAGTCACCCACAAACTGATGGACAAACTGAAGTGGTCAATAGAACTTTGTCAACCATGCTTAGGGCTGTTTTGGATAAAAATCTGAACCGTTGGGAAGATTGTTTACCTCATGTTAAGTTTGCTTATAATCATGCAACACATTCTTCTACAAAGATGTGCCCTTTTCAGATTGTTTATGGTTATATTCCTCGGGCGCCTATTGATTTATTTTAGCTTGATGCTGTGGACGCCCCACATATTGATGCCGTTGAACATGTTGACCATATGATTAACCTACATGAACAAACACAACAAACCATTGCTGCTACTAATGCTAAGTATCAAGTTGCTGGTAGTAAAGGAAGAAAACATGTTACTTTTGAACCCGGTGATATGGTTTGGTTGCATTTGAGGAAGGATCATTTTCCTACTTTACGTCGTTCTAAATTAATGCCTCGTGCTGCTGGTCCTTTTAAAGTGCTAACCAAGATTAATGATAATGCTTATGTCCTTGACCTGCCTGCGGAGTTTGGTGTTTCCACTAGTTTTAATGTTGCAGATTTGAAACCATATGCGGGCGAGGATGGGGAGTTGCCGTCGAGGACGACTTCAGTTCAAGAAGGGGAGGATGATGAGGACATCACCGGTACATCTACACCAGCAGCACCTTCACCCCAAGCACCACCTTCAGGGCCAATCACTCGGGCTCGTGCAAGAGAGTTGAACTACGTCATGGTGCTAAAGAATGAAGGATATGTGGCTGGATTCGGACTGCGTACGAACGTCAACTTGTGACGGCCGTCATGACTTCATCCGGATTCCGTTTTGGGCGATCAAGTACTTCATGGAAAGCTTATCAAGTCTACTTTCATATGGATTGGGACTCACCTTCATATCTTCACCGAGGCGGCCGCAATCGTTATTTTGAGTCGGCTGTTTTCTGTCCAAGGTGCTGCGCCACCTTAATTTGGCCCAATGGGCCGTGTATCGAGTTGGGTCCATTAGGGACGCGTCCTAGGGTTGTAGCACGACCCCAACTCCCTTGTGGCCGTGCTATTAAACCCTATAGCCGTCATTAGCATCCTCGAGTTTTGTTTTACATCGAGCTTTAGCTACACCGAACACGCACAAATACGTGCTGTCCTCGTGTGATTCAGAACTCCACCTTCGAGTGATATTAAGATTGCTCGCCTTCTTTTTCTTGTTCGTTCTTTGATTGCGTACAAGAAGTTCTGATCTTGATTGCAACAGGGTCGGTAACCACAGGGAGTTGGTTCAGCGATTGCATTGGCGCTTCGGGTTCGCTCGTCGTAGTCGGATCGTGAGGGTCGACTTCTACCAAATCGAAATTATCTCCACTCACCGAAAGATCGGGCACTCCAGTTCTATCGTCTACCTCTGAGATGTCCTTCACCAAGTGAGCGAGTAGGGCACTGTTAAATTCGGTGCCCTTGTCATCACTAGCATCGAAGGGGTTTAACATATTTTCTTGATCTATGCTCTTGGGGGCTGTTTTCCTTCTTGTATTTGGGGACACTGCCATCCTGTCAATATCTATTCGTTTTAAAGCATTGATGGACATGTTTACACTCTTACTGTTGCTACCCAATAGGAATCCCAATCTATTTAAATTTGATGTGCATTTATCAGTAGGTATGGATTGAAGTTGCTGAGTGAGAGTTAGTTGTACCCGGCATAAGGTTGTATGGAGTTGCAAGCGATCTTGGTGGCATGTCGATGTCCGCCAATGGCTTGTTTTCCATTGATCCATCCAAGTTACGCATTGCAGCCCGCTTCATCGCTCTAGCAAGCACCTCCTCATATGCAGGAGATATTCCATCAGTCAGTGATTGTGACAATCTAGGTGTTTAGTTAACTTAAATCAATTGCATAACCACTTGACCTAAGTTAATTAAGAGTACCTTGGCCCCACCTAGATGTTCACTTAAGAAAAGTTCCCCCAAAACCCTTTTAAACTCGGTGAACTTTTGACCTTTGCTGACTGGCTTGGCTTATTTTCAAAATTTCTTTTAAGAACTAAAAAATGTGCCAATGTGAAAGTTGTTCATATTTTCATGGGACACAACTTTGTCAATATGGCCCTAGAGAGCTTTTGAGTGCTTTAGCCCCAAAAACCCGGTCAAAGCCAGCCAAACCCCAAAAGTTCACGGCCGGCTGACACAGAAGTTCACCGATTTTCTCCTCAGTTTTCTCTCGAATCCATACACTTTTTCATAGGTCAACCTTTACAAAAGTTGTAGCTGGTAACCTGGAACACAACTTTGCTTTTTGGAGATTTTGAACTTCAGTTCAAAATTTTGGAGAAAATTTGGTTTGAATGGACGCCCAGCATGTGTTCGACGAATTGCCGGCGCTCTCCGGCGCCGCGCGTTCCCGCGCCCGACAGCGCCGCCACGTGGCGACCGGCCCCTGACACGGACGCCGAGGCTGCGCCCGCGCCATAAATGCGCCGCGCGCTATCCCCCGCGGTCCGCCCGATAGAGCCACTCTGTCCCCCGCGCCGTTCCGACCGGACGCGACGGGCGCCCGGCGCGTGCCACGTGGTCGCCGTCGACCTGCCGGCGGGCTGCAGCGCCGCTGCCCCGACCAAGGCCGGCGACCAGACGCCATGGGCCCCAGCACCTCGCCAACCCGCGCACGAGCTCACCCCAACCGGCCACCGACCGCCACGCCCAGCGCTGCCCCGCCGCGACAGGCCGCCGACCGGCGAGCCATGTCCGCCGCAGCTGCCCAGCAACGCACCGCCCAGACCTTCGCGTGGCAGCTTCGCCGCTCCGAGCCACGGTCCGAGCCTCACCTCGACTGCCTATAAAAGGCCCCGCACCCCCTGCCCACGAGCCCTCTCCGCCGCTCGCCATTGCCGCCGCCAGGCTGCCGCTCCGCCGCTCTCCGCCGTGCACGCTGCTCCGCTGCCGTTCTTCACCACCAGCGCTCGCCCACGCCCTTGCTCCAGCTTCCCAGAGCTCCAGCTGCCCCTCTCCGCCACCGTCGTCGCCGGCATTGGGCCAAGCAGAGCCGCCGCCGCGCCGCTCCGCCGCCCGCCGCCGTCGCTCCACCTCCGCCACGCTCCCTGCACCGGATCCACTCGAGGTGAGGCGGTGAGCACCCCTGAGCACCCCCGACTAGTTATTGTTGAGCCCCGTGGCCCCACTTCGCCGGAATCCGGCCGACCCGTCGCCGTCCATGGCCCAGGGAGCACATTGCAAAGCCACAAATCTTTCCAGGGGCCTTAGCGCAAGTTTCCAGGGGCTAATCTATAAATAGAATGTTCAGATCTAGGATTCAAATCCTAAAACTTTGAAAATCGATTAAAAATCGTAGAAAAACCAGAAAAATGCAAACCCAATTTTGTTGTACTGCTGGTGCTGTGTTCTACCTTTTCCTATAAAGCATGTATAGGTGTTTTCTGTTTCATTTCTGAAATAGATTCAAATCTGTTCAAACTCTAATTTGTACACAGTTTGAAATCCATTGGCTTGTTTGTGCTGGTTTTTGAATATGTTGTAGCTGGCGAAGTATCTTGGCTGCTGTAGAAAGTTGGCACAAAGTTACACACTAGAATTTGAGTTATTAATTGTTTAGGCTGGCAGTGCACATTTGGTTTAACATTTTTAGTAATTAATCTGTGAAGCTTCTGAATTCAATCTTTTTGCAGAAACCCTGTGGTAACATGATGCATGTCTGGTAAAAGTAAGAGCTTAGTTTGAGCTGGCTAGCTTGCACTTTTAATTCATACCAGTTTAAACTTGATAAATTCAAACAGCAGGATTTTTAGATCTTTTGGAGCCATCCTTTGGCATGTGAGCTCGTTTAGGTTAAGTTAGGCTCTGGTAAAATTATAAGGACCTTTTGATGATAGTGTGATTTCTTAAGATTTAATCTTGATGATAGTATGCTGTTCTTGTTTATTTTGTTGTGGTAAATGTATGCGTGATCTTGGCCTAAGTTTTCGGTCAGCATATCAAGTAAACCACAAAGAGCACACAGTAATTTTTTCACATTATAATAGTGAACCAAACTGTCAGAATAATTTATGAAAGTTCCATTGCTAAAAAGGGGTTAAATAAGAATAGTTATTTTCTAAAAATGGTTAAATAAACTAAAAACATCACACACACACCCTTGCTGTTTTGTGATGAAATCAAAGATAAATAATATATGTGTACACAATCACCATCGACTAACCCAAATACTTTAATGAGTAATCACAACCTTTGTTAAAGAAAGGGAAGATCAGACAAATTTTTGTCCAGGTGAATGTGTCACTAAATACACCCGGGTCCATCATTGTGCAACTGTGATGACTCGACATAAGATCATATTCTTATTGCATATGCATTCGTGTAGAACCTGCCCTCGCCGACGGAGACTACGAGCTGGTCCCCGCTGAAGGAGAAGGCCAAGCTGAAGGCGAGGTGAACGCCGTCCAGGTCGAGCAAGACCCGAACGTTGCTGCCGAGGACTCCCAAGCTAACATTGTGCCCGAAGGCAAGCCCCGGAGCATGACCTAAGTTTTGAATACATGCAACTATGTTTGTTAAGTTTGTTTGTGCATTTACGTTCAGGAGTTGAATTGAAACCGTAGTTGCATGATCCTAGGTACCTATGCTATGCAATACTAGTATGATAGGTCGATAGCTGCCCCGCTATAAGGACCCGGTAAAAGTCGAGTGATTTCCTGTCACTCGCGAGATGTAGGAATCAACTGCTTATTTATGTTGGAATCATAAGGAGGACGGGCGGGGATTTTTGTCAGGTAGATGCCCCGTCCGTGTATGCTAATGTTGGTTAAGGCCGAATGGTGTGGTACTGACGGTTAAGTTTTTGAAAGTACCAAGCGCTTGTCGATTCTATGGGGTCGGTAAGTTTAGTACCTACATGACTTCAGGGTGCGGACTTTTTCCTGCTCCTTCCGGGAACGTTTTCCCCATGCCTCGAACATGTGGGTACGAGGGGCGTAAGTGTTGGTTCGGCCAGCCTTAGACCTCGTATGCCAGGGGGAGTCTGGTCCTGGATGCGACTGGGGGATTGATGGGAACTACCTGGTAGCGCTAGCCTTTGGCTGAGTGCGATGATCCGAGTGCTTGGGTCCTCCTTGCAAGGTTAAAATCGGTTCGAACTGTCTGTTTCTCGCAGCTAATGAGACTGCTTAACCCCGCTGCTACATTGAGTAAGAAGTGAAACATGATGACGGAAAGAAACTTGATGCGTGCTTAATTGCTTGCTCCACTTGCTTGATTAGTACAGGTTGCTTACCTAGAATGGTTAACTTAACTAGAACTTGATGCTAAAATATTGAAAGTAAGGATCCACTATTAGTGGCTACTTGGCAAAACAAACCCACCAGCCAAAAGCCTTGCATGTCTAGAATTTGGTGATGTAGCTGTCACCCGACGGTTAAGTCTTGCTGAGTATTAGTATACTCAGCCTTGCTTGTTGAAATGTTTTCAGGTAGTGCTCTTGAGGGATGGTTGCAGGTCTTACCTGGCCAACCACCCTTCCTCCTGGTTGGACTGTCATGTGGGACGAGGATGCTTCTGAGTGATGTCACGATGGCTTCACGTGACGTCATTCCATTCGAATAAATTTAGTTGTTTTCCGCTGCTTTCAAAACTCTGAATAACAGTTACTTTATGCATTGAACTTGGTTTGTCATAAATTACCTCAAGTGGGACCTATTTAATACTTGTGGATTGTTGTAATCTCTTGGATCCACCTTCGAGTGGGTATTTGTATGACTTGTTTCGATCGAGGTAACTGTTCGTGGTTGCATCGGGCTCGACCCGACAGACTGTCAGATTACTCCGATTTAATTGCGTGATGACCAATGGAAGGTTAGCGCACTTAAGCCGGATTAATTTGAGCGGTTCTGCCACAGTGATAGTGCATTAGAGCGTGAACTACGCTGTTTGCCATCAAAATATACAGATCCAACCATTTGTTGCTGAGTTTCTGTACCTGATGTTGTTTGATCGGGGTGCAAGCCTGATGCTGGTGATGTGATATTACCAACTGTGGGTCCTATCACCAACCTTGGGATTTTCTCATTGGACAAGGCACAATCTGTATGCCCGTGCACCTTGTGTCTTGCCTCTGCTGCATGGGAGACAGGAGTGTTTGATGTGATAGCAGTCTGTGTATGTGTATGGACTAAAGTCGATGTAGTCGGGGGTGAGAGCCCGTTGCCCAAGTCATCATTTTCGGGCTGTGCATCCATGGACAGAGAGGTGTAGCTCGAGGGAGCTCGATCTGAGGTCTGCATTTTCTCGTCATGGAGTGCAGGCTCTGAAACTGATTTTTCAACAGAACCTGTGTGCAACAAGGAAGAATCAGTGTTGGTTTGTGTGTACAAAAAATTACCAGTTAAATGAGGTAATTTCTCACCAGCCACTGCCGTTTTTTGCTGCGTTGTTTCCTGTCCCTTGCTCATAGTGCTCAAAACTCTAGGGGGTGTGACTGCAATTGGAGGCAGTGGTGATTTTCCATCATAAAACACTAGAGGTTTCGATGGAGGCACCAGACGATTTTTACCAAAGGGAGTGACTGCAACAAATTGCATGGGAGTAGGACAGAGCATGGGGCACCTGTAGCTGAATTATTTGCAGATTCAGTGGTTTTTTATTTTTTAACTGCCTTGTTGGTGTCTTCAGGCCCGTGTGTTCCATTCCCATCCTCTTCTGCTCTCTTGTCATCTCTATCAGAAGGATATTGGATAGGAGGTGCTGGCACTGCTGGCTGAAAGCTACCCTCCTCCAATGTGAATGTGACATTATATCTTTCCTTTCCAAAAACAACATCAGTCGTGTGAGGCAATAGACTTCTGTTCAACATCCCTACCAGCACTCTAATTACTCCGAAAGTCGACCTCCAAAGTTGCTCCTATGACAGTGCCTAAAGCCCAGAAAGCAAGACAATGTCTCCATGTATGGGGAACACCCTTGATATGAACCCAAACTTCATCAAGATGATAGGCAGGTATGATATTTCCAGCATCCTGCCATTCTGATATTGTTAAAGTAACCCCATGGTTCTTCAGACGGAATTCGACATCAGCCATGAGCTTCAGTTCCTCGTCTGAAGGGAAAACCACCAAAAATGAGTCAGCACCATGCCGTAGGGCCTCCCATCTCCAGTCTGCACGGTTGAGTTTTGCAAGTTCTGCTTGCACAATTTGAGCATCCAACACACCACCTGTCACCTTGACTAAAGCCGTAGGTGCTGGCTCTGGGGTCTCAAGCTTAAAGTCGAACTCTGGAATTGAAAGGAACCCCATCTCAGTTTTCGCAGAACCAAAAAGTGAAGCATTCGGCTTTGGCATTTTCAACAAAGGGCACTTAGATGATAAATGTGACTTTTTCTTATTGCAAACAACACAGTCTAAGTCAGCTTTGCATATCTCAGCCGTGTGTCCACTGTATTTGCACCTCCAGCAATAAGAAGGACGGGGTTTCTTTGACTTCCCTGATGCTGCATCACTTGAGGATGGTTGCTGATGAATTGCATCCACCGCTGTTCCACGTGGAGGAGCTTGTGGTGGCTGGTCTGCAATGGGCGGCACTCCATGTGGTGCCCCAACAGGACGTATCGCTGCTCCTGATCAGGGTTGCCACGTCCAGGTCCATTACCACCTCGGCCAGTTCCAGTTCCTCCACGCGTAGCAGCATATCCGCCTCGACCATACCCTGATCCATGCTCCTGACGGTAGTGACGATTTTGTTGATCATGGAAATTCCTCCCCGGTGGGCCGTTACGGTTTTGTGGTGGATTACGAGGATGCACTTGGCGATTTGGTGGTTGGGGTGGGCGAGCCGCCATGGCGGCGTACGTGGGGCGAGGGTTGGCGACGGCGGCGTGAGCGATGGCGGCGGCGTGTGTCGAGAGATGGACTAGGTTGCGTGAGGCCTGGGTCCTCGTGCAAGTAATCTGACCCGTGGGCCCAGGGGGGTCCTATTCTGCAAGTCCAATCTTGACCGGCCGTAACTTTTTGCTCGCTCAATTAACTCTGCTCTGGTCGGGTAGCGATCCTCGGTGGGATTCAAATTTTGAATCGCCAGCTGGCAATGGTCCCTTCCAAGGACGGATCACACATCCATGGCGAAGATCACGCCTTTGCGGCTTTGAACGATTTTCCTGCCCGGCGATAACACAGGGTTTCCCCTGGTCCGTGACAATTTGTTTTCCTCCAAACCATGTTGCTCGCACCACCGGGATCCTTTGGGGAAACCAATTTGGTTCCAAAATTCTTCACAGATCTCCTCATCTGATTTGGGATTTTTGCTTACAGAAGAAAGCTTCTCCATGGCATAGGCATGAGCCTCGCCGGAGCTGAAACCTGCAAGATGTGCTGCATGAATAAGTTTGTCATAGTCTGTGGACGTCCCTTGTTGCATATCGGCATGGTCGTGGGCCTGTTGAACGTCGAGGCCGGCGTGTATAGCCGACTCTACACACTCGGCGTAGGACGTCGGCATGGTCGTAATCTGCACGTTGCCACCCTCTATGTCACCGGCACCGTCGTGGTCGCCATTGCCGTTGATGTTGATTCCGCCGGCGTCGTCGCGGTCGTTGTTGCCGTTGCAGTCGATGCCGCCGGCGCCGGCGCCGTCGCTATCGTTGTTGCGATCGCTGCTGCCATTGCCGTCGTTGATGGCATCGCCGTGGTCGCCGTCGATGCCGTCGGTGCCATCGCTGAAGCCGTTGCCATCGATGCCGCCGGTGCCGTTGCAGTTGCCATCGATGTCGCCGTCGCCGTCGCAGTCGTTGTCGCCGTCGTCGATGACGCCGTCGATGCCGCCGGCGCCGTCACCGTTTCTGTCGGTGTAGTGCACTTCGTCGTCAGTGAAGGCTACACCGTCTTCTTCCTCCTCGTGTACGTGGCCTCCACTGGGAGTAGCCCGGGCTGCCGGTGAGGGATGTGGGCGTGGGGCTAGGGTGAGGCGTCGGTGGCGGGGTCGCTGGCCTCCGTCGCCCTCAGACTCTCTCTCACTCATGGCCAAAGCATCCGCAGCATGGAGATGCAGCAGTAGAAGCAGCCCACGTCGAGGGTGCCGGCACCGAGGCCCTGGCGTGTGTGCCGGCGACCCCTCCCTTCGTGCTGGACTGCTGGTCCACTAAAAAATCAATCAGTCCACAAAGAACGGGATATATGATGGCAGGCTTCTGAGAAGAAGAAACCCAAGGAGATACTACACTAGAGGGAAGATGGATGGGCATTTGGTAATTGGTCACGTAGAGATGGAGGATGAGGAGGAGGAGCCCATGGAGATTGAGGTAGATCCGGACAAGGTTCAGGGTATGTCCGGCACGGATACCCTTAGTGACTTGCCGCCTCTACCCGCAGCCCCCGGTTCCCCCGTCGAGAGTGAGGCTTCGGTCAACGACCTCGACGACTTCTAGATGGTTGGCAGTGTTACTCCTCAGCATAGCCTACTTTTGGACAGTGATGAGATAGGCTAGCTTTGAGTTGAGTATGTCTTTTGTGCAGCCTGACCATGATGTAACTTAGGGTAGGAGTTAACCCTAATGTTAGTCGATTCGATATGGTTGTAACAGCTAAACTCTGCAGCTGGATCTGGTTTAAATTTTTAATGCATGCATATTTCATTTCTGGGCTGAATGATGAATACCAAAGCTGTAAGGAATTTTATGATGGTGATGCTCGTAAAATTTCAGCTCTATTGGTTGAGAATTGAGAGAGTTATGCACGTTTTAGTGAGCCTCGGCCATTTTGAAAACAGTAAAGACAGAGACGTGAACATTGAATTTTTCGCCCTAGCTACACTGCGAATCTGACCTGGAGCTTTATACGAAAGTTGTAGGTCACTAAATTTTCTAGCTGCTGGCAAAAATTCATAATTTTTGGGCACGTAACCTAGGAAATATGAATTTTCTCCTCTGACAGCCTTGCTGATCAGGAAATTCTGCGATGAACGTTTACTATTTTCGCACATGATTGCCTTATTTACCTTGTATACGAGTTTCAAGATCATGTGGCTGATGACTAAATGATTTTGCAGATGGTTGACTCGACCCGCCGTACCAACTTTGCCACTGGGCAAGGCAGTGGCACCCAGGCCAACCAGCCACCGCTGCCGAATCCCCCGCAGAATCCTATGGACGCGTTTTTCGTCACCCAAACCGAAATGATGCGGGAAGTGCTCAATGTACAGCGCCAGCTGATGCAGCAAAACCAAAGGGGACACCATGATGCTCAACCCCAAGTTGCTTGCTATGAGCATTTTCTGAGTACCCAGCCGCCCACTTTCCATGAGGCCACTGAACCACTGAATGCTGACGCATGGATTCGCGCCGTAGAATCCAAGTTTTCAGTGCTCGCACTCCCATGCTCAGAAGAGAGCAAGGCTAAGTTTGCTGCCCAGTTGCTCTGAGGACCCGCCCTGTTCTGGTGGGAAAATCACCTGGCTACCCTCCCGGAAAACACTGTCGTGACTTGGACTGAATTCAAGGCCGCCTTCAGAGCTCACCATATTCCTGAAGGTTTGATTGAAAGAAAGCTTAATGAGTTTCTGTCTCTCACCCAAGGCAACAGGCCTGTGACCCAGTATGCCCACACCTTCAACGGTCTATGCCACTATGCAGGCTCTCACGCTGACACGGACCAGAAGAAGATGGAACGCTTTCGCAGAGGCCTTAGTGCCAGACTCAGAGAACGCCTGAACACCACCAGGACCGCCACCTACAATGAGCTTGATAACCTGGCCATCACTCAGGAGGATGTTATGGCTGCCGTTCAGGCCGAAAAGAAGAGAAAGGCGCCCATGACTCAGGGCAGTTCCCAAAACCCGAGGTACAAGATTGTGCAGAGTAGCCCTACTCCCAACCCCCAGAAGCCCGGGCAGCAAGGACGTTGGGTGATCAGGCCATCCCAACCGGCCCAGAACCGTTTTCCCGCCCCTCAACATCCTATCGCTCCACGAGTTAGCAATCAGGTTCCCACTCGCCCCACCAATGGGAATGCCTACTACAAATGCGGGAAGACTGGGCACTACATTCGCGACTGTCCTCAAGCTAAGCAGCAGAACCAAGGCAAGGGGAGAAAGCAGACGGTGCAGGTCCGTCAAGGGAGGATCAACTTCACCACTCTCGCAGAACTACCCGAGGGAGCCCCAGTTATGACGGGTACTTTCTATGTCCACAATCACCCTGCTGTTATACTTTTTGATTCGTGAGGGGGATATGGTACCTGGGTACCTCACGAGCAAGCCTGGCAGCCCACCAAAAGGGGGCGGCCCAGCCCATCGTTCTGGACCTGAAGACGTGCGGGACAAGTCGGCGCACGGAGGAAGGATCTGGAAGAAGAAGTTCTAGTTGGAATAGGAATTATTGTAAAGAAGGAAAGGATTCTTAGAGATAGGATCGGATACAAACCGACTTGTAACCCTGCCCCCCGATATATAAGGCGGGCAGGGACCCCCTCCAAAACAACTCAAGCCAACTCGATTCACGAGACAACAACTCAACACGCAATACAACACCCCAAAACAGGACGTAGGGTATTACGTCGAGTCGACGGCCCGAACCTGTATAAACCCCTGTGTCTGTCCATCCTAACCATCCTGCTTCCGATCTTTGCGATCTTCCCTGCATTACAAATCACTTCCGTGGGCTACCCCGTGGAAGACTGCCGGAGATAATATCACCGACAGTGGCGCGCCAGGTAGGGGCTATCGCCGAGATCAATCTGGTAAGCTCGATGGATCGCGTCAAGATCTTGGACAGCTGCAACCTCCCGGACGTCGACGAAGTCGAGATCCAGTTCGGGGACGTCATCGCCGCCGCCTTGGATACCCAAGCGGCAGGAGCTACGGTCGCCACGGAGGTCTCCTCTCTGGCGCCGACTTCGGCCATCACGGCCCAGTCCGGTCCGATCAAATATGATCGTGCCGGCTTTACCCCGCTGAGTCCACCGCAGACCGCGAGGCCCAATCAGTCGGGAACAGATCTACAATCGCTCGGTTCCGATCCGGCTCCTGAGGGTCGCGTCGCCGAGTCATCGCAGAGCGTAAACGCTCAACCAACACGCGTCTAGAGCCCTGAGGTCATTACTGTCCAGACCCCTGGCTTTTGCGCGCTTGCTCAGAAGCAGAAGATGAAGGACATCGTCCAGACGGATGATTACTTCTCTGGGAGCGACTCCTACGGGTTAGATCTACTGGGACCCTCAATCCTGGACGATCTGCCGGAAGGATACACAGTGTCCGATGCCTCTACTGAGCCGGAACTGCTAGGATCACTTGGAGAACTGACTCCGAGTAGTTTGGAGCGTTATACGCCCACATCCGACTTCTCCGAGTCCGAGGAAGACTACCTCGCGCAAGAGGGAGTCGGGTCATATTGCTACATGGTGGCGCCAGCAACGCCAACCAATCCTGTCTCAGAAGACGAGGTCACTCCAGCTGAGGAGACGACTGAAGCCAGGAATCAGCGTCGAGGACGCAACGCCAGTCGGGCGACTCGCAGAGCCGCACGACCGCACGGAGCCACCGCGTCAGGATCTGGCACTGCTCGACTCCAGGAGCCTCACTCTGAAGATCATCGTCGCCAACGGGATCAGCACGACCGGAGGAGCACCCGGAACTTGATGCGCGACGGCATGTTCGAGTTCAACGGATACGACGTCTACGAGACGCCGGTCCAGAACCTCGTTACTATCAACGAGGAAATCAATCGGCTGCCACCTAGCACTCCGGGCCTGGAAAAGGTAAGGGCTCTCGTGCAGGCCGCCTCCGTCCAGGTTCACCAGATGCAGGGCAGAACGACCACGGACGCTCCTGAGCCCGGTCCGTCTCGACACCGGGCCAGCGGCGGATCGGGTCGTGATGAAGACCTCCGCACCACGATCAACAGAGATCGAGATGCGAGGGACGTCATCCGCAACAGCACCGAAGAGCGCCACCGTGAGGAAATCCGACGGCGCGAAGAGTACGATCGGGATCATGGAAATCCCCGTCGTAACTCCAACAGGAGCGGCTACTCGACGGAGTCAGACTACTCTGACCTCTCCGGTAGCCCAAGGCGCGGCAACAACGGCGGTCGCACTCCGCCACGAGGACGAGTGCTTCCACCACCCAGGCGACCGACTCCGCCAAGAGAGCGAACTCCACCGCGCAATAGGACCTACCGACGGGACCGAACTCCACCCAGGACTCGGAACTATCGGAGGACCCGTTCCCCGCCCAGGGACCGGGATCGCAGGAGGGACAGCACACCCCCAAGAGCAGCCGACGGATCGGGTCCGAGCGATTCCCGCCCTAGATGGTCGGATCGGCGGATTCCAGTCGTTCACCGAGCGCTTAAGAAGCGTGACATGGCCCAGAGGCTTCAAGCTGTCGGATATCGACAAGTACGACGGGAAATCTGACCCATCTCAATGGCTTCAGATCTACTACACCGCCGTACAAGCGGCCGGCGGCGACGAGGACGTGATGGCAAACTATCTTCCCATCATGCTCACCAAGGACTGCCGCAACTGGCTGGCAGGACTCCCGCAGGACGCCATCGACAACTGGGAGCAGCTTACCGAACTCTTCATCGGTAACTATCTCGGTACCTGGGAGAGGCCCGGGAGCAAGCGGCTCCTCGGTCAGATCAGGCAGCGCAAGAACGAGACCCTGCACGACTTCGTGCGCAGGTTCTCAGAGAAGCGCAACTCCATCACGGACGTCACGGATCAGGAGGTGATGTCAGCTTTCCAGCGCGGCATCTCCGACGGGAGACTGATTCATAAGTGGACTCGGAAGCCAACCGCGACTGTCCAATGACATGTTCCGGGTCGCTAGCACGTGGGCGGACGCAGAGATCGCAGGAAAAGGAACAACTCAGCGAATCAGGAGTCGCTGGGAAGAAGAGAACAAGACGACTCGCAAGCGCGACCGCCGCGAGGACGAAGACCGACACGACGACCATCGACGCAATGACAGCCAACCTCGCAAGAAGAAGAGCGAGGGAGATATGGTCGCCGCCCTGGACCGGTCCAGAGGCCGGGTAACTCCAGAGGACTTCCAGCGCATGCTCGATGAGCAATGCCCTTACCACAAGCACAAGCACTCGGCGCGAGAGTGCTACGGGCTCAAGCGAGCCTTCACTGGGGGCAACAGAGGCCCTCCATACAGGAAGAGGAACGATGGTTCCCCGCGAGACGACAGGCGGAACGACGAGCCCGGCGACGACTTCCAGGAAGCCGACCGAGTGGTACGCATGATCTATGGCGGACCAGAGTTCGAGTCGAAGCGCCAGCAGAAGCTCACCCATCGCCAGGTCATGCACGCGAGGGAACCACCGGTACCTGAGTACCTCAAGTGGTCGGAAGTTCCGATCACATTCACCCGGGAGGACCACCCAAACTTCATACCGAAGCCCGGGTCCCATGCCTTGGTAGTAGCCCCGACGATTCGCAACGTTCGGCTCACCAAGGTACTAGTCGACGGTGGCAGTGGCCTGAACATCCTCTTTGCTAACACATTGAAGGAGCTCGGCCTGACTACTCTCGACCTGAGTCCCCCCCAATCCGCATTCTACGGTTTGATACCGGGAGAGGGGGCGGAACCACTCGGGCACATCACACTGCCCGTCACCTTCGGAGACCGGAATAACTACCGGACCGAACATATGCAGTTCACGGTGGCAAACTTTGAAACTGCATACCACGCCATCCTTGGAAGGCCCGCGCTCGCCAAGTTCATGGCGATTCCCCACTACGTCTACTTACAGGTCAAGATGCCAGGACCCAAAGGCATAATCACCGTCTTGGGGGACATCCGAGTCGCTTACACATGCGAACAGGAGACCCTCAACGCGGCAGCTGCCCTGGCCAACAATCGAGTCGTTGACTCCACGGCAGGCTCCGCCCTGCTTTGCTTTCTCGATTGCTTTCCAGGTTATTATCAGACTGGCCTAAAGCAGTTAAAGACCACGTTCTTCACGCCGTTTGGTGCCTTTTTGGCCTTCGGTCTGAAGAACGCCGGTGCGACCTACCAGAGGACAATTCAAGCGTGTATGGATCAACTGACCCTGGACGTCGTAGAACGCCTACATCGATAAATCCATGGAACATCGAGCACTTACAGCGTTTCTACGCCTAATTCAGTTATGTATTTATCTTTTTTATTTTAGATTTGTTTTTTCCGAGTGATTTTGGAGGGTAGTCACCCCCAGTTACGACTCGGCATGTTATAATGAGTTATCAATAAAGTTGATTTCATCTTTCATCTATTTCTACTACTCGCATTTCCTCTTTCGCGTCACGCACATAAAGTATGAGTGGAACAAACCTTAAATCGAGAGGGAAAGTACTCGCCAAGTCAAAGCTCTAAACGTACGACAAAGACTCTGCGGCATGAGACTGAGACCAACGAGGCTAATCTACTCCGTAACAGGTCAACCACTCAGAAATTAAGGCCAGCGCAGAAAGAAAGGGAGTTGTAGACCAATAAAAACTTATATACAATAAAGACAACTTAAACATTGTTCAAAAGTTCTAGTTCGACCAAATACTACAAATATTTTATTTACACTGCAGGGTCACCAGCACCAGACGGGGCCGCTCATCAGAGTCATCAACAACATCCTTGGACAGGACATTGGCGATGGGCTCGACTTCAAGGAGCAGTCTGCCCACGTCGTCTTCGGAGGTGCCGGCAGCATACCCGCGGCTGAGTGGATCCAGGTCTGACGCCGGGAACAGCGACTTGAGCACCGCCAGGACATGGCCACAGCTGCCCTGGCTGATGGAGCAGAGCTGTCACCGGAAGAAGCGTGGGAGCGCCCGAACGCGGTCGAGGATGGAAGTCGAAGACGATGATGCCTCCGGCTCGATCTCCTCCGCCACCACTCGGATAGCGTCCTCCAGCGCAATCCTCTCGGTGCGCAGCGCCTCAGCCTCGCCTTGCAGCCGGGCCACCTTGGTAGTGAGCTCTGCGAATTGGGACATAATCCGATACCGATAATCTACAGAAAGTTAGATCTGGATAATATATTCACGTCTGACAGAAAAACAAACAAGGAAGAACATACCTCTGAGCTCATGCACTGCCTGGGCCTCATTGAGCCTAGCCTGCTCTACCTCCCCGCGTAGATCGCGAGTGGTACGCTGGGCTTCCTCCAACTCAGCCTGGCGCTGGGCCGCAGCAGCCTCGAGCTCAGCCACTCGGGCCACCAAGGAGTCGGCCTTAGCAACTGCAGAAGATAGTTCTTGAATAACCGAGGCTTTGGCCTCGGTATCAGCAGCTAAGTCCTGCAAAGACAAGTCAGATGACAATATGAATTGATGTACTACTCGGTACTTGATATCAACAAGATAAGTAGCTCAGGAAATACCTTGGCTATCTGGCCCATGCGAAGATGGAGTGACATGAACTCCTCCAGAGGAGTCATGGGAGCACCACCACTCATAGCGCCATCCACCGCAGGAGCAACTTCGACCGCCGCAGTCTGGGGCTCCTCCACTGCTGTAGTCGGTTCAACCACAGGAGCAGGCTGGGGGCTGCCTTGAGGAACTGGCGGTGGGGTCGGCGACGCCGGTGTAGGACTCGGTGGAGGCGGGGTTGGTGCTCGCAGCGACTCTGGTGGTGGACCCACAGGCTGATCGCTGAGAAGATCAGCCGAGTGGATCGGCACCTCTGGACTTTGGATTGACGGGATCTCGGCCTCAACCGCCGACTGAGGCGCAGGACCCGCAAAAGGGACCTCAGACGGCGTGCTACAGGTTAAAGCATATATGGATCACTCATAGAAGAACATAAAGGTAAATCAAGAGATGATAAGGATACTTACAGAGTAGAAATGCGCATTCTTGGGCGCTTTCCTTTCCGAGTGGGGGAAGGGAGGTCCCTCGGACTTGCAGCACTCAGAGGCACTACTGCAAGGGGAGACTGCTCCGAGCTGGTGATTGGCGGTAGGATTGACGACTCGGCGACGCCAGCTTCATCTTCTTCCGAGTCAGACGACTCAGAGATTAGGAGTTGGCGGCGGCTTGGCGCATCCCTAATCACGATCCCCGTTGAGATCTTCCGCTTCTTCGGGGCAGGGGCAGCCTTCCCACCACTCGGAGACAGCACGTCAGGAGAAGGAGAGGACGACAGAGTGATATCAGAATCACGCAGGTCACTCTCACTTCCACCGACTGCTTCTTCAGCTTCAACGGCCCTGCGCCGAGCCGGTTGATCCACTCCCTTTGGCATCTCAGGCAAAGGAGGGAGGGATACAAAGGCAGCTCGACCCTGCAAAAATTGGGTTCAGTTCTGAGATTACACCCAATGGGTGGAATTGAAATAAAAAACAACAACAGATTGACTAAATACCTCAGGACGTGGATTTCCCAAGTTGAACGCCGGAGGACAGTCAGTGGTCCTCAGGGAGGTTCCGGTCGCGAAGAATTTGCCAAGCCGAGCGGCGGCTTGGACTTTGTCGACACGCTCGGGGGCTTCGCGCGTGTTGTCCCCCTCGGCGTAATACTCATACGCCGGGTGAGCCCGCTGCTTGAGGGGCTGGACCCGGCGCAGAACGAAGTTGGCTGCCACTCCGACGGCAGACAACCCTCTGTCCTTCAACTGGGTAATGAGACCCAGGAGTTCCCGAACCTGATCCATTTCACTCTCCTTGGGAAGAGCGGTCCAGGATTGGGAGGGAACAGGACGAGAATCGATTTCTGGAGAGATGGCAGGCGAGTGGTTTCCTACGTAAAACCACTCGGACTGCCACCCCTTATTGGAGGTAAGGAAAGGGATATCAAAATACTCCCGAGTTCGACCCTCGCGGAGTTGGAATCCGGCGCCCCCGACTACTTGCGGGCACTCGGTTCTGGGATAAGGTTTTAGAAGAAAAAGATGAAGAAAAAGATTGAAGTGAGGCTCTATCCCAAGATAGGCCTCACAGAGGTTGATGAAGATGGCGATATGGAGAATGGAGTTGGGATTCAGTGCGCAAAGACTGATCCCGTAAAAGTGCAGCAGCCCGCGGAGGAAAGGATGCGCGGGCACGCCAAAACCACGAAGAAAGAAAGATTCAAACACCACCAAATCAGAGGTGTTTGGGGTGGGGAAAGACTCACCGGCGGCGGCGCGCCACTCGGCGGTTTGCTGGTCGGGGAGGATGCCGTCGATGACGTGCTGCTCGAGGCGCCTTGTGGTGGTGATGGACTCCCTCCACTCGGCGGCGCGATCCACGGCGACCTCGGCGGTGGCCTTGGCCTTGGACGACCGGGCCCTTGCCGGCGACCTCTCCTTCCGCTTCGGGCCTTCCTTCCTCTTGGGCGCCATGGCGACGAGCGGGGCTGAAGATCGAGGAGGAAAGCTGCGGGAGTGGATCTAGGGTTTGCTCTTGCGCGAGGAGGAGAATTGGAGCGTCGGAGGCAAATGGCGAGTGAAGGAAGAAGATTGCGGCGGGGATGGCTTATAAAGGAATGAACCGTTCCTCCCGCGCGCGGCGCGATGCGTGTCTTGGGAACTCAACCGACGCAGGCACGTCCCGTCGCTTTGAATTCAAAGATGCAGTAAGGAGTCGCGATATCTCGCGATATTTCGCCTTCCGTAAGGCAACCGTTAGGGACGCAACGGACTTTGCGGAGTAGTGGGCTTAAATGGGCTGAAATACAGCACGACCTTTCGGTTCTGTTACGCTAACAAATTTGTGGGTTCCTGAGCTAGTGTTCAGGGGCAGAAACCACTCGGTCGTGAGGCTAAAATTAGTCGACGGCCAGACTTGATTTTGCAATTAATATTGCATCCTTGCAATTGATTTTTACGTAAGGCATGCGATTTGTATGGAGGGAAGATCGCAAAGATCGGAAGCTAGATGGTTAGGGTGGACAGACGCAAGGATTTAGACAGGTTCGGGCTGTCAACTCGACGTAATACCCTACGTCCTGTTTGGGGGTGTTGTATTGCGTGGATTGTAGATTGGATCCTCCCTCTTTCCGGAGGGGGTCCCTTCCCGCCTTATATATTGGGGAGGCAGGGTTACAAGTCGGTTTGTAGCCGATCCTTCTCTAAGGATCCTTTCCTTCTTTACAAAAACTCCTATTCTAATTAGAACTTCTCCTTCCGGGTCCTTCCTTCATGCACCGGCTTGTCCCGCACGTCATCAGGTCCAGAACGGTGGGCCAGCCCGCCCCCTATCGGGGGGGTTGCCAGGCCTGCTTGTGAGGTACCCGGGGACCATATTCCCCACAGTAGCCCCCGAGCACTTCTTGGCCGATCATTGGCTGCAATTGATCTTCCTTTTGCTTGCATGATCCGAGTGTTCCGCAACTTTGCCAGAATGCTTGATCAGATTTCCGAGTAGTTTAGGACTTCGTCCGAGTGGTTCCGAGGAAGATCCGAGTGCATGCTCAAACGTTCCTGAAAACGATTTTTTAATTGTAGCCTTAATGAGGGGAAGAAGTGCTCTTTTTCACGACGCGAAAGCGAAGTGTATACACTTAGCCCCCGAGCCTTGGGTAATTTTAGTATAAAATTGGCCAAGGGCCTTCAATTTTTCTCCATCAAAATCATGATCTTCAATGGCGTGCACCTCCTGATGCACCCATTGGGTGTAGCCCCCGAGCCTTGAGCAGAGTAGAATAGTCTGGTCGAGGGTCAAAATAGAATCCTATAAAAATCTTTTTGAACTTAATCCATCAATGGCGTGCACCTCCTGGTGCACCCATTGGGTGTAGCCCCCGTGTCTTGACTCGACTCGGCGCGATCGTGTCAAGACTCTAAAAGCTGTGAATCCTTGCTGAATCTTTTAGCCCCCATGCCTCTGGGCATGGATTTCGAATAATTCCCTCCTTTTAGGGAATTTTTACTAATTTCCCCTTTTAGGGAATCTTTTCTCGAGTCCTTTGAACTCGGTGTGACTCCCGAGTCGTGTTCCACGACCCAGCCTGACCATATGGTAAATCACCTTCTCATAAGATCTATACTTATCAGCACTTGACCCGGATTTCCAAGTCAATTTAGCGATAGTATCGCATGCATTAAGTAAGAATCAATTGCAAGGTTGCAATATTAATTGCAAAAATAAGCCTAGCCGTCGACCAATTGTAGCCTCACGACCGAGTGGTTTCTGCCCTTGAGCATTTGCTCATAAGCCCACGTAATTGTCAACTAACATAACGGAAAGGTCGTGTCATTATTATTTGCTGTTCGAGTGGTGGCGGAGGAAATTGAGCCGGAGGCGGCATCGCCTTCAGCTTCTATCCTCGACCGCACTCGGGTGCTTCCACGTCTCTTTTAGCGCCAGCTTCGCTCGATCAGCCAGGCCAGCTGCGGTCACGTCTTGGCGATCCTTAAGTCGCTGTTCCCATCGTCCGATCTGGAGCCACTCGGAGGGGGGTATGCTGCTGGCACCTCCGAGGAGGACGTGGGCAAGCTGCTGCTTGAAGTGGAGCCAATTCGCCAATGTTCTGTCCAAGGACGTTGTCGATGAGACTGACGAGGCTGGCCCTTCTGGTGGTGGCGATCCTGCAAATTAATTTTTATAGATTATCTGTAGTATTGGTAATAGAAGTACTTTGAACAATGTTTAATCTTTTGTGCTTGTATATAAGTTTCTGGAGGTGCTACTCCCTTCCTTTCTGCGCTGGCCGTAATTTTCGAGTGGTTGACCTGTTACGGAGTAGATTAGCCTCGTTGGTTTTAGTCTCATGCCGCAGAGCATTATCGTGCGTGTAGAGCTTTGACTTGGCGAGTACTTTCCCCCACGATTTAAAGTTTGTTCCACTCGTACTTTATGTGCGTCACGTGAAAGAAGAAATTCGAGTAGTAGACATAATGTAGATAGAAGATGAAATCAACTTTATTGACAACTCATATGACATTTATAAATCTGCTGAGTCGAAACTGGAGATGATTATCCACAGAAACCACTCGTCGAAGATTATTAAAAAATATCTTAAAGAAATAAGAGATTAATACATAACTGGGTAAAAGTGCGTGTGATCTTCCCGAGTGAAGGTGATCGGTACTTCTGACCACTTAAGGTACTCAGGTACCGGTGGCTCCCTGGCGTGCATGACCTGTCGGTTGGTGAGCTTCTGCTGGCGCTTCGTCTCGAAACCTTCCGGTCCTCCGTAGATCATACGGACCACTCGGTCGGCCTCATTGCTCATCGAGCATGCGCTGGAAATCTTCTGAGTTATCCGGCCTCTGGGCCGATCCAGAGTGGCGACCACGTCACCCTCACTCTTCCTTTTGCGGGGGTGACTGTCACTGCGACGATGATCATCACGTCGTTCTTCGTCCTCGCAGTGGTCGCGCTTGCGGGTTGACTTATTCTCTTCCTCCCAACGGTTCTTGATCTCGTTGAGTTGTTCCCTCTCCGCGATCTCTGCGTCCGCCCACGTACTAGCGACCTGGAACATGTCATTGACAGTCGCGGGCGGCTTTCGTGTCCACTTGTGGATCAGTCTTCCATCGGAGATGCCGTTTTGGAAAGCGGTCATCACCTCCAGGTCCGTCACGTCCGTGATGGAGTTGCGCTTCTCCGAGAACCTACGTACGAAGTCGTGCAGGGACTCGTTCTTGCGATGTCGTACTTGGCCAAGAAGCCGCTTGCTCCCGGGCCTCTCCCAAGTTCCGAGGTAGTTACCGATGAAGAGCTCGGTGAGTTGGTCGCAGTTATCAATGGAGTTCCGAGGGAGTCCTGCTAGCCAGTTGCGACAATCTTTGGTCAGCATGATGGGGAGGTAGTTCGCCATCACGTCTTCGTCGCCGCCAGCGGCTTGTACGGCGGTGTAGTAGATCTGAAGCCACTTGGATGGATCAGATTTCCTGTCGTACTTGTCGATGTCCGATAGCTTGAAGCTCCTAGGCCAGGTCACGCTTCTCAAGCGCTCGGTGAATGACTGGAATCCGCCGATCCGACCTCTGGGGCGGGAACCACTCAGATCCGAGCCACCCGTTGTCTTTGGGGGAGTGCGCTCCCTTCTGCAATCTCGATCCCTGGGTGGAGAACAGGTCCTCCGAAAGGTCCGAGCCCTGGGAGGAGATCGGTCCCGTCGGTAGGTTCTGCCGCGCGGTGGAGTCTGCTCCCTTTGCGGGGTCGGCTGCCTCCGTGAGGGAGTTGCTCGTCTTCGCGATGGAGTCGGCCGTCGAGGCAGAGTACGACCGCCGTCATTGCCGCATCCTGGG
This sequence comes from Urochloa ruziziensis, assembly GCA_015476505.1. Lineage (NCBI taxonomy): Eukaryota > Viridiplantae > Streptophyta > Magnoliopsida > Poales > Poaceae > Urochloa > Urochloa ruziziensis. Next base: position 29,738,547 of record CM027122.1, read on the forward strand.
CTACCGGAGAGATTGGAGTAATCAGTATACTCTGACTCCGTCGAGTAGCCGCTCCGGTTAGAGTTACGACGGGGATTCCCATGCTCCCGATCGTATTCCTCGCGACGTCGAGCCTCTTCGCGGTCACGTTCCTCAGCGCTGCTGCGGATGATGTTCCTCGCGTCTCGGTCTCGGTTGATCGTGTCACGAAGATCTTCATCACGGTTCGATCCACCACTGGTCCGGTGTCGAGTCGACCCGGGCTCAAGAGCGGCCGTACGCGCTCTGTTCTGCATCTGGTGAACCTGGACGGAGGCGGCCTGCACGAAAGCCCTTACCTTATCCAGGCCTGGAGTACTAGGCGGTAGCCGACTGATTTCTTCGTCGATGGTGACGAGGTTCTGGACTGGTGTCTCGTAGACGTTGAATCCATTGTACTCGAACATGTCGTCATGCATCAGGTTCCACTGCCTTCTCCTGTCGCGCCGGTCCCGACGACGACGATGGTCCTCCGAGGATGGTTCTCGAGGTTGAGCGGTGCCAGATCCTGATGCGTTGGCCCCTTGTGGTCGGGCGGCTCTGCGAGTCGCCCGATTGGCGTTGCGTCCTCGGCGCTGATCTCTGGCTTCAGGCGCCTCGTCGGCCGGGGTGAGTTCATCCTCCCATACGGGGTTAGGTGGCGTCGATGGTGCTACCATGTAGCAGTATGACCTGGCTCCGGGTCTTCCTTGCGCGAGGTAATCTTCCTCGGACTCGGAAGGATCGGTTATGGGCGTGCCGCGTTCCGAACTACTCGGAGTTGACCCTCCGGGTGATCCAAATTGCTCCGGCACCGTAGAGGAGTCGGACGCGGTGTAACCCTCTTGGAAGTCGTCCAGGATTGAGGGTCCCCGTGGGTTTGACTCGTAGGAGTCGCTCTCAGAGGGGGAATCATCCACCTGAACGATCTCTTTCATCTTCAGCTGTCGGGTAAGCGCGCGGAAGCCGGGGGTCTGGATGGTGATGACCTTAGGGCTCGGAATGCGCGTCTGCCGAGCGTTTACGCTCTGAGATGACTCGGCGACGCGACTCTCAAGAGCCGGATCAGAACCGAGTGGTTGCTGGCCCGCTCCCGATTGGTTGGTCCCCGCGTTTTGCGATGGACTCAGCGGGGCAGATACGGCGCGATCAGATGCGATCGGACCGGATTGGGCCGTGACGGCCGAAGTCGGCGCCAGAGAGGAGTCCTTCGTGGCGGTTGTAGCTTCTACCACTTGGGGATCCGAGGCAGCAGTGGTGCTCCCGAACTGGATCTCGACTCCGTCGACGTCCGGGAGGTTGCAGCTGTCCAAGATCTTGACATGGTCCATCGGGCTCACCAAATTGATCTCGGCGATATCCCCTACCTGGCGTGCCACTGTCGGTGATATGATCTCCGGCAGTCTTCCACGGGGTAGCCCACAAAAGTGATTTGTATGGAGGGAAGATCGCAAAGATCGGAAGCTAGATGGTTAGGGTGGACAGACGCAAGGATTTAGACAGGTTAGGGCCGTCAACTCGACGTAATACCCTACGTCCTGTTTGGGGGTGTTGTATTGCGTGGATTGTAGATTGGATCCTCCCTCTTTCCGGAGGGGGTCCCTGCCCGCCTTATATATCGGGGAGGCAGGGTTACAAGTCGGTTTGTAGCCGATCCTGTCTCTAATGATCCTTTCCTTCTTTACAAAAACTCCTATTCTAATTAGAACTTCTCCTTCCGGGTCCTTCCTTCATGCGCCGGCTTGTCCCGCACGTCATCAGGTCCAGAACGGTGGGCCGGGCCGCCCCCTATCGGGAGGGTTGCCAGGCCTGCTTGTGAGGTACCCGGGGACCATATTCCCCACAAGATATGGTCTATATGAGTACTTGGTCATGTCCTTTGGGCTTACAAACGCACCTGGTTATTTCATGTATCTCATGAATTCAGTCTTTATGCCCTATCTTGACAAATTTGTCGTGGTCTTCATCGATGACATTCTAATCTACTCCAAAAATGAGGATGAGCATGCTGAACATCTTCGCATTGTTCTGCAAACAGTTAGAGATCACCAGCTTTATGCCAAGTTCTCTAAATGTGAATTCTGGCTCAACAGTGTCAAGTTTCTCGGGCACACAATCTCTGAAGATGGTATTTCAGTAGACCCCGGGAAACTAAAAGAATGGAAAACTCCCGCTTCCGTACACCAAATCCGTAGTTTCCTTGGTCTTGCTGGTTATTATCGTCGATTTATTCTAGACTTCTCCAAGATAGCTAAACCAATGACAGAGTTACTCAAGAAGGGAGCTAAGTTTAAGTGGGACGAGAAATGTGAGAAAGCTTTCCACACCTTGAGGCAGCTCCTCACTTCCGCACCTGTTTTGGCACAGCCTGACAACACGAAGCCTTATGACATCTACTGCGATGCTTCAGGCACTTGTCTCGGTTGTGTTCTCATGCAAGATAATTAAGTTATCACGTATGCTTCACGGGCACTTCGTCCTCATGAGTTGAATGACCCTACGCACGATCTCGAGCTAGCAGCCGTGATCCATGCTCTAAAACTTTGGAGGTACCACCTCATGGGAGCACAGTGCAAGGTGTACACGGATCACAAGAGCCTCAAGTATATCCTTAGCCAATCCGGAGCTTGGAAAGGAAATTTTAGATGAGGCCCACCTCTCTAAATTATCTATTCACCCTGGAAGCAGCAAAATGTACCAGGATTTGAGACAAAACTTTTGGTGAACAAGGATGAAGAGAGACATTGCCACCTACGTCTCAGAGTGCGATACATGCCAAAGAATCAAGGCTAGTCATCTTAAGGTAACTGGAACACTGCAACCCCTTCCCATACCATCTTGGAAATGGGAGGATATAAGTATGGATTTTATCATTGGATTACCGCTCACTTCCCAGAAGCATGATTCCATCTAGGTTATAGTCGACCGGCTGACCAAGACTGCCCATTTTATCCCAGTCAGAACCTCTTACCGAGCCGATCAATACGTAGATATTTACTTTGAAACCATCGTCTGTCTACACGGTGTACCCAAGACTATCGTATCCGATAGAGGCTCGCAATTTATGGCTTGTTTTTGGGAACGGCTACATGAATCTTTAGGAACCAAGTTAATCCGCAGTTCCGCATATCACCCACACACAGATGGCCAAACTGAACGGGTAAATCAAATAGTTGAAGACATGTTAAGGGCTTGTGTGATACACTTCGACAAAAATTGAGACAAATGTTTGCCGCTCGCTGAATTTTCATACAACAATAGCTCCCAAGCTAGCTTGAAGGTGGCACCTATTGAGGCACTGTATGGCAGGAGATGTTGAACTCCATTGAGTTGGTCCCAAACCGGCGAGAGACCGATGTTAGGCACTAACCTAGTGACCGAGGCAGAAGAGAAAGTAAAGGTAATTCAGGCTAACCTGAAGGCTACCCAATCCAGGCAAAAGAGCTACTTTGATAAGAGGAAGAAGCCCCTACAGTTCTTTGTTGGAGATCACGTTTACCTCCGAGTTTCACCTACTAAGGGAGTACAAAGGTTCGGAGTAAAGGGGAAACTGGCACCTCGTTAGATTGTACCTTATGAGATTATAAAAATTTGTGGACCCGTTGCTCACCGAGTACTGCTCCCCGAGAAACTCTCAGCCGTCCACAATGTTTTCCATGTATCCCAACTCAAGAGGTGTTTCGAGTTCCAGAGGTTGAGATTGTAGACTAAGATATAGCCTGGGTAGAACCAGACTTGGCTCTAGTGGAACACCCACTACGGATTCTTGACCGTAAGGAAAGGGGAACTAGAAGGAAGGTTATTAAAATATACAAGATATAGTGGAATCATCACACAGATGAAGAAGCCACATGGGAAACAGAGAGTTATCTGAACACCAAGTTTCCGGGTTTTCTTCTGCTACATGATCGTAAGCACCCATCCTCCGCACTAGCTTTTTCCTACACTTGAATCTCGGGTCGAGATTCTGTTTAAGGGGTAGGCTGTGACAATCTAGATGTCTAATTAACTTAATCACCTGCTAAACTTTGTGCCTTAGCCTAATTAGGTGTAATTAAGCCCCACCTAGATTTTCACTTAAGGAAAGTCCACCCAAAACCCTTTGCACCTCGGTGAACTTTGGACCTTTCCTGGTTGGTATGGTTTGAATTCAAATTTTCACTTAAGAACTTGAAAATCAACCAATACAAAAGTTGTTCAGTTTTTAATGAGACACATTTTTGTCAATTGGCTCATTTCAAGATTTTGAGTGCAAGACCCCTACATTCTCAGTCAAAGTCAGCAGATCTTTAGAAGTTCACGGTTTTCATCTCATTTTTCCCTCGATCCACTCACTTTTCCCTTGGTCAGCCTTTACAAAACTTGTAGCTGGTAGTCTGGGACACGACTTTGCTTTTTGGAGATTTTGAACTTCAGTTCAAAATTTTGGAGGAATTCGTGTTTGAACAGACGCCCGGCAGGTGTTCGACGTTATGCCGGCGCTCTCGGGCGCTCGCGCGTTCCAACTCCGCGCCTGCCACTTGGCGCCCACCGCCTAACACCGACGTCAAGGTCAACCAGGGAGTTAATGCGTCGCGCCACCCTGACCCTAGGTGGGCCCACGCGCGCCTCGACATCCCTTCTGTCCCCCGCCGATCTCCCAACCGCGGTCGAGCCGCCGCTCGCATGGCGCCACGCGGCGCTCCGTCCTCCGCCGCTGCCTGACCGGCCGCGCAGCCGCGCCCGACTGTGATGCGATGCCTGCCCGATCCGCGTTGCTCCCTAATCCCCAGTGCTTGCTTTGCCGTCGCCGGCCGACCAGCGCCGCCCCGCCGCGACCGGCCGCCGACCGGCGCGCCCTGTTGGCCGTGGCCGCCAAGCCAGCACTGCGTCCGAGCCGCCACGTGCAGCTTTACTGCGTCCGAACCGCCGTCCAGACCTCACCCTCGGCCGCCTATAAAAGGTCCCGCACCCCCTGCACGCGAGCCCCCTCCGCAGCTCGTCATTGCCACCGCCAGGCTGTCGCCGCCGCTCCCCGCCGTGCGCACTGCTCCGCCGCCGTCCAACGCCACCAGAGCTCGCCCACGCCACCACTAATAGAGTTGAAGTGCCTGATCTTTCGATCAGTGGAGGTAATTTCAATTTGGTGGAAGTCGACCCGCACGATCCGACTACGACGAGCGAACCCAAAGCGCCAATGCAATCGCTGAACCAATTCCCTGGGTTACCGAACCCGTTGCAATCAAGATCAGCAACTTCATGTACGCAATCGAAGAATGAACAAGAAAAAGAAGGCGAGCAATCTTAATATCACTCGAAGGTGGGGTTCTGAATCACACGAGGACAACACGTGTTTGTGCGTGTTCGGTGTAGCTAAAGCTATATGTAAAACAAAACCCAACACTTCTTGGCGGTGGCTACGGGGTATATGATAGGTGGAGGACGACCAAAGGGGTGCTGGGGTCGTGCTCCAACCCTAGGACGCATTTTTTTGGCTTCAAAACTGAATTCAAGCCAGGTGGCCCATATAGGAGAATTTCGTAAGCTTTTCAGGAAAAAAAAGAACGCTGAAAACGGAGATCCGAGCGAAAAGTTACGGCCGTTTTCGTGAAGGTGTTCGAAACTGCACAAAACTTCCAAACGTAAACCGAGCAAGATTAGGCAACTTTGCTGTTTCCCTTTTTTATTCTTTCCTTTTTCTTTCTTTTCCTTTTTTATATTTCATTTTTTGTTTCTTTTTTTCCCAAACTTCGAACACGCGGCCGAGTAGGTCTCGATGTGGGAGGTGCGGCCGAAGCAGGGAGGGTTTCGGTTTGGGGGGGGGGTGGAGTTGTAGGGTTTAAGTGGGACTCGATGAGAGGGAAAGTGGCTGCGGCTGCTATGTGAGGTGGCTATGGCGAGGTAAAGCGGCGGCGGTGAGGAAGGGCGGGCGGCTTCCGGATGAAGTACTTGAACGCCCCAAACGGAGTCCGGATGAAGTCGTGGCGGCCGTTGAATGTCAGGACTTTCCTGCAGTCCGAATCCAGCGTTTCCAAAACGTGTTGGATTCAATCTCTTTATTTCGTTAGACCAAAAGTGACGTGATAGCCTTGTGTAAAATGTGGGAACACTTAATCTTGATCCCCAATCAACCTCTTTGGTCCTCCATGCCTTCCTTGTATGTTTAACACTCTTCATGTGTGTCATGTCCTCATCATCCTCCCCTTCTTGACGAAAAGCCGTCCTTGGCGTCAATTGTACGTGAAACCAATCCTGCATAACACAAAGGAGAACGGGGTTTCGAAAACCAAGGAAACCAAAAATATTTAGAGGAGGATGTCACTATGTTTCTGATTGGCGAAAGTGTCATCTCGCATAGAACTTTTAGCAAGCATGTATGCTTCTTGATCGGGTGACAGACGAAGTTTTTCAACACGATCCTGCACAAGATTAGTACCAAAAAAGACAAAGTAGGAATAGATAGTAACCAGCAAGGCTCCCCTTGTTTATAGTAAACTTGTTTCATGAAAATAGAACTAGAGGAATGTAAACTAGGATGTGTAGTATTGCTGTCCTCTAGTTGATCATAATCTTTCGCAACAAAAGGATTACTCATATCGCAACCAATGTAGACTCTTTGTATCATATATTGTCCTTTGTTGTCATATCTACCAATAGCATGATAAGTGTGTTTAGCAAACCAAGGCAAATCAGTATTGTGAAAAAATCTCTCTTGCAAACAATCTAGATTACACAAATCATCAATTTCAATGTAACCCAAAGTATGTAAAGAAGACAACAATCTTAGCTCATCATTTGCACTAGCAATATGCATAACATGTTTACTTTCAGCATAATTACATGGCTCCAAAGAATGTGTATCATCATTATGAAGTAATTGTGGCAGAGGAATAAAAGAATCACTATCACACAACTCTTCTTCATCACAAGGTACATCAAGCAAATGATCTTGTGACAAAGGCAAAATTAGTAAGGGTTCTACCGATAGTTGCTCTATATTATCATGTTTCATTTAAGCACAAGGGTGTGATTTTAAAACATGTACAAGAGAAGCATTATCTCACAAATCATCTTTATCACAGGGAACAACAAGCACATCATCATGTGCCAAAGATTCGTCAAGAGATGGTTCCACTAACAATTGCTCTATGATAGCATGAGGTGTGGAAAAATTCAGCACACAGAAGTGGTCTCACCATCCGTAAGTGGAGCACCTGTGGTCGACGGCGCTGTATGTGTGGCCATCCTCTCGCGTGGTGTAGTGCTAGGCACGAATGGCGTAGGGAGAGAAGGATCTACACTGGATGTCGGGCTTTGTCCTGCAAAAGAGTTAGTATATGTCGTCGAGCGGCGTCCCTGCACTTCACGTTCAGCTTTGCAAGCATATTAAAGCAATGTGGGCATATCAACATAATCTTTATAATCAAGTATGTCCTGAATTTCGCGGTTCAAACCACCGCGAAAACATGCCATAGCAGCGTCATTCGTCTCAAACAAACCACAACGAATCATACCTTTTTGCAGCTCCTGGTAATCGTCCTTAACAGATTGTTGACCTTGCTGAAATCGCTGCATTTGTTTAAGCAAATCTCGGGCATAAAATGAAGGTACAAAGCGATGTCGCATAGCAGCTTTTAATTGAGCCCAAGTGGTCGGAATAGCTGTGGGATGTTTTAGCTTATATTCACACCACCACATTGAAGCAAAATCAGTAAATTCACTAATAGCAGCTTTAATTTGAGAATTTGCAGGAATATCATGGCATGAAAATTTTTGGTCTACCTCCAATTCCCAATCAAGATATGTAGCAGGATCATATTTGCCATTATAAGAGGGTATATTAAATTTAATCGTAACAGATGACTCAATGTGTGGATCACATACCACATGGTGGGCACAACCGTGGCGATCTCCATCGTCTAGCTCCATGTTGCAACGCCGTGACCGACGTGGACCACGCATCGAATCGTGCCACGATGCCGTTGACGTCTCCTGACATGATTAGCACAAACACAAAAACAAATCCTACGGCAACAAAGGTGTGGATGGAATGCTCACAAAGATGCTGCGTTCAAATTCTTATCCGATCTTACCAAGCAACAGGGGCGAATTGCAAGCAACAAGTAGCACCTGCGATAGATTGGAGCAGTGATTGCCTGGAGAAACAAAGTCGGCTCGTCGTAGGAATATGTGTAATACGCAGACAGCAGCAGCACCGGCTCTACAAAGTCCGAATCGAATCTTTCTTCTGGGTAGGCTGCACCCAAGTCAAGGGTTGGCACAATCAAACAATAATGCAAAGCTGAATTATAGTACTAAACACGTAACAAAGCTGCTGGAAACAAGTGCAACATGCTATGGAGCAAGCAAAGGTAACAAGGAAGTGGGTATGCAGAAACGGGAAATCTCCCGGAGCCCGGTACGCTGTGTAAACGGCATTTTTTTGGCTTCAAAACCGAATTCAAGCCAGGTGGCCCATATAGGAGAATTTCGTAAGCTTTTCGAGAAAAAAAAGAACGCTGAAAACGGAGATCCGAGCGAAAAGTTATGGCCATTTTCGTGAAGGTGTTCGAAACTGCACAAAACTTCCAAACGTAAACCGAGCAAGATTAGGCAACTTTGCTGTTTCCCTTTTTTTATTCTTTGCTTTTTATTTCTTTTCCTTTTTTATATTTCATTTTTTGTTTCTTTTTTTTGCCAAACTTCGAACACGCGGCTGAGTAGGACTCGGTTTGGGAGGCTCGGCCGAGGCAGGGAGGGTTTCGGTTTGGGGGGTGGAGTTGTAGGGTTTGAGTGGGACTCGATGAGAGGGAAAGTGGCTGCGGCTGTGATGTGAGGTGGCGACGGCGAGGTAAAGCGGCGGCGGTGAGGAAGGGCGGGTGGCGGCGAGGTAAAACTGCAGCGGCGAGGTGGGGCGGCGGCGGTGATGGAAAAGCGGCGGAAGCACAAAGTGACCAGCAACAATTGAACGCGAAGCACACAAATTCAACAACACAAATTATTGAAAGAAAGTGCAAGGCGAAGAAAGGTGTTGGGACAATGATCTAACCTGAATTTTTTTTGGTTTCTGTGGACTGTAGGTAAAGGAACAACACTCAATAAAACTCACCGATCAACCTAGACTTTTGATACCACTTGATAGAGCTGAAGTGCCTGATCTTTCGGTGAGTGGAGGTAATTTCGATTTGGTGGAAGTCGACCCTCACGATCCGACTACGACGAGCGAACCCGAAGCGCCAATGCAATCGCTAAACCAACTTCCTGGGTTACTGAACCTGTTGCAATCAAGATCAGCAACTTCCTGTATGCAATCGAAGAACGAACAAGAAAAAGAAGGCGAGCAATCTTAATATCACTCGAAGGTGGGGTTCTGAATCACACGAGGACATCACGTGTTTGTGCGTGTTCGGTGTAGCAAAAGCTAGATGTAAAACAAAACCCAATACTTCTTGGCGGTGGCTACGGGGTATATGATAGGTGGAGGATGACCAAAGGGGTGCTGGGGTCGTGCTCCAACCCTAGGACGTGTCCCTAATGGACCCAACTTGATACACGGCCCGTGAGCCAAAATAAGGTGTCGCAGCACCACGACAGAAAAACCTTTGGTCAATGATTTGACGATTCCGGCAGCCTCACGAAAGATATGGACACGAGGACCGATCCATATGAAAGTATACTTTATAAGCTTTCCATCAAGTACTTCAACGCCCCAAACGGAGTCCGGATGAAGTCGTGGCGGCCGTTGAAAATCAGGACTTTCCTGCAGTCCGAACCAGTGTTTTCAAAATGTGTTGGATTCAATCTCTTTATTTCCTTAGACCAAAAGTGACGTGATAACCTGGTGTAAAACGTGGGAACACTTAATCTTGGTCCCCAATCAACCTCTTTGGTCCTCCATGCCTTCCTTGTATGTTTAACACTTTTCATGTGTGTCATGTCCTCATCATCCTCCCCTTCTTGACGAAAAGCCGTCCTCGGCGTCAATTGTACGTGAAACCAATCCTGCATAACACAAAGGAGAACGGGGTTTCAAAAACCAAGGAAACCAAAAATATTTAGAGGAGGGATGTCACTATGTTTCTGATTGGCGAAAGTGTCATCTCGCATAGAACTTTTAGCAAGCATGTATGCTTCTTGATCGGGTGACAGACGAAGTTTTTCAACTCGATCCTGCACAAGATTAGTACCAACAAAAGACAAAGTAGGAATAGATAGTAACCAGCAAGGCTCCCCTTGTTTATAGTAAACTTGTTTCATGAAAATAGAACTAGAGGAATGTAAACTAGGATGTGTAGTATGGCTGTCCTCTAATTGATCATAATCTTTCACAACAAAAGGATTACTCATATCGCAACCAATGTAGACTCTTTGTATCATATATTGTCCTTTGTTGTCATATTTGCCAATAGCATGATAAGTGTGTTTAGCAAACCAAGGCAAATCAGCATTGTGAAAAAGTCTCTCTTGCAAACAATCTAGATTACACAAATCATCAATTTCAATGTAACCCAAAGTATGTAAAGAAGACAACAATCTTAGCTCATCATTTGCACTAGCAATATGCATAACATGTTTATTTTCAGCATAATTACATGGCTCCAAAGAATGTGTATCATCATTATGAAGTAATTGTGGCAGAGGAATAAAAGAATCACTATCACACAACTCTTCTTCATCACAAGGTACATCAAGCAAATGATCTTGTGATAACGGCAAAATTAGTAAGGGTTCTACCGATAGTTGCTCAATATTATCATGTTTAATTTCAGCACAAGGGTGTGATTTTAAAACATGTACAACAAAAGCATTATCACACAAATCATCTTTATTACAGGGAACAACAAGCACATCATCATGTGCCAAAGATTCGTCAAGAGATGGTTCCACTAACAATTGCTCTATGATAGCATGAGGTGTGGAAAAATTTAGCACAGCAGAAGTGGTCTCACCATCCGTAAGTGGAGCACCTGTGGTCGACGGCGCTGTATGTGTGGCCGTCCTCTCGCGTGGTGTAGTGCTAGGCATGAATGGCGTAGGGAGAGAAGGATCTACACTGGATGCCGGGCTTTGTCCTGCAAAAGAGTTAGTATATGTCGTCGAGCGGCGTCCCTGCACTTCACGTTCAGCTTTGCAAGCATATTCAAGCAATGTGGGCATATCAACATAATCTTTATAATCAAGTATGTCCTGAATTTCACGGTTCAAACCACCACGAAAACATGCCATAGCAGCGTCATTCGTCTCAAACAAACCACAACGAATCATACCTTTTTGCAGCTCCTGGTAATAGTCCTTAACAGATTGTTGACCTTGCTGAAATCGCTGCATTTGTTTAAGCAAATCTCGGGCACAAAATGAAGGTACAAAGCGATGTCGCATAGCAGCTTTTAATTGAGCCCAAGTGGTCAGAATAGTTGTGGGATGTTTTAGCTTATATTCATGCCACCACATTGAAGCAAAATCAGTAAATTCACTAATAGCAGCTTTAATTTGAGAATTTGCAGGAATATCATGGCATGAAAATTTCTGGTCTACCTCCAATTCCCAATCAAGATATGTAGCAGGATCATATTTGCCATTATAAGAGGGTATATTAAATTTAATCGTAGCTGATGAGTCAATGTGTGGATAACATACCACACGGCGGGCACAACCGTGGCGATCTCCATCGTCTAGCTCCATGTTGCAACGCCGTGACCGACGTGGACCACGCATCGAATCGTGCCACGATTCCGTTGACGTCTCCCGACATGATTAGCACAAACACAAAAACAAATCCTACGGCAACAAAGGTGTGGATGGAATGCTCACAAAGATGCTGCTGTTCAAATTCTTATCCGATCTTACCAAGCAACAGGGGCGAATTGCAAGCAACAAGTAGCACCTGCGAAAGATTGGAGCAGCGATTGCCTGGAGAAACAAAGTCGGCTCGTCGTAGGAATATGTGTAGTTCTGGGTAGGCTGCACTCAAGTCAAGAATTAGCACAATCAAACAATAATGCAAAGCTGAATTATAGTGCTAAACACATAACAAAGATGCTAGAAACAAGTGCAACATGCTATGGAGCAAGCAAAGGTAATAAGGAAGTGGGTATGCAGAAACGGGAAATCTTCCGGAGCCCGGTACGCTGTGTAAACGGCGTTTTTTGGCTTCAAAACCGAATTCAAGCCAGGTGGCCCATATAGGAGAATTTCGTAAGCTTTTCGGGAAAAAAAGAACGCTGAAAACGGAGATCCGAGTGAAAAGTTATGGCCGTTTTCGTGAAGGTGTTCGAAACTGCACAAAACTTCCAAACGTAAACCGAGCAAGATTAGGCAACTTTGCTGTTTCCCGTTTTTTATTCTTTCCTTTTTCTTTCTTTTCCTTTTTTATATTTCATTTTTTGTTTCTTTTTTTTCCCAAACTTCGAACACGCGGCCGAGTAGGACTCGGTGTGGGAGGCGCGGCCGAGGCAAGGAGGGTTTCGGTTTGGGGGGGTGGAGTTGTAGAGTTTGAGTGGGACTCGATGAGAGGGAAAGTGGCTGCGGCTGCGATGTGAGGTGGCGATGGCGAGGTAAAGCGGCGGCGGTGAGGAAGGGCGGGCGGCGGCGAGGTAAAACTGTAGCGGCGAGGTGGGGCGGCGGTGGTGATGGAAAAGCGGCGGAAGCACAAAGTGACCAGCAACAATTGAACGCAAAGCACACAAATTAACAACACAAATTATTGAAAGAAAGTGCAAGGCGAAGAAAGGTGTTGGGACAATGATCTAACCTGATTTGTTTTTGGTTTTTGTGGACTGTAGGTAAAGGAACAACACTCGATAAAACTCACCGATCAACCTGGACTTTTAATACCACTTGATAGAGCTGAAGTGCCCGATCTTTCGGTGAGTGGAGGTAATTTCGATTTGGTGGAAGTCGACCCTCACGATCCGACTACGACGAGCGAACCCGAAGCGCCAATGCAATCGCTAAACCTGTTGCAATCAAGATCAGCAACTTCCTATACGCAATCGAAGAACGGACAAGAAAAAGAAGGCGAGCAATCGTAATATAACTCGAAGGTGGGGTTCTGGATCACACGAGGACAACACGTGTTTATGCGTGTTCGGTGTAGCTAAAGCTAGATGTAAAACAAAACCCAAGACTTCTTGGCGGTGGCTACGGGGTATATGATAGGTGGAGGACGACCAAAGGGGTGCTGGGGTCGTGCTCCAACCCTAGGACGCGTCCCTAATGGACCCAACTTGATACACGGCCCGTGAGCCAAAATAAGGTGTCGCAGCACCTGGAGAGAAAACCCTTTGGTCAATGATTTGACGATTGCGGCCGCCTCACGACAGATATGGACACAATGCCGTGTCCATATGAAAGTAGACTTTATAATCTTTCCATCAAGTACTTGAACGCCCCAAACAGAGTCCGGATGAAGTCGTGGCGGCCGTTGAAAGTCAGGACTTTCCGGCAGTCCGAATCCAACGTTTCCAAAACGTGTTGGATTCAATCTCTTTATTTCCTTAGACCAAAAGTGATGTGATAGCCTGGTGTAGAACGTGAAAACACTTAATCTTGGTCCCCAATCAACCTCTTTGATCCTGCATGCCTTCCTTGTATGTTTAACACTCTTCATGTGTGTCATGTCCTCATCAGCCACTCTAGCTTCCCAGAGCCCCAGCTGCTCCTCTCCGCCACCGCCGTCACTGGCATTGGCGAAGACAGAGCTGCCGCCGCGCCGCTCCGCTGCCCGCCGCCGTCACTCCACCTCCGGCCGAGCTCTCTGCACCAGATCTGCTCGAGGTGAGGCGGTGAGCAACCCTAGCATGATCTCGTCCAGCCCCATGGCCCCACATCGCCGGATTCTGGCAAAACCTGCCGCCGGCCGTGACCCAGGGACCGCATTGCAAAGTCTTAGATCTTTCCAGGGTCCTTTCTGCAAGTTTCCAGGGGCTAATCTGTGAATAGATTGTATAGATCTAGGTTTGAAATCTGAGATCTTGTAAAATCGGTTAAAAATCACACAAAAATCAGAAAAATGCAAACTCAGTTTTGTTGGACTCTCTTTGATGTGCTCTATCTTTTATAGAAGGCATGTATAGGTGTTTCCTGTACAGATTTCAAACTAAGTTCAAATCTGTTTAAACATAAACATGTGCATAGTTTGAAATCTACTACTTTGTGCTTGCTCATTTTTGGATATGTTGTAGCTGATGAAATGTTTAGGCTTCTGTAAAAAGTTGGCACAAAGTTACACAATAGATTTTGATTTATTAATTGTTTAATCTGTCAGTGCATGTTTGGATCAACTGTTTTTAATAATTAATCTATGCAGCTTCTGAGCTCAATATTTTTACAGTGGCTCTGTAACGCTTTGATGAATGTCTGGTAAAAAGTAGAGCTAAGTTTGAGCTGGCTAACTTGCTCTTTTAATTTATAACAGTTTAAAACTAGTAAATTCAAATAGCAAAATCCTTTGATCTTTTAAGCTACTCCTTTGGCATGTGAGCTTGTTTAGACTAGTGTAAGCTCTGGTAATTTTATAAGGATCAATTGATGATAGTGTGATTTACTAGGATTTATGCTTGATGATAGTGTGCTGTTTTGTTTGATTTATTGTGATCAATATATGCATGATCTTGGTCCGGTTGTTGGTCAGTAAATCAAACTACACATCAAGAGCATACTATAATTTTCTCACATTAAATTAAAGAACCAAACTGCCAAAATAAATTATTGAAGTTACCTAGCTTAAAAGGGCAAAATAATAATAAGTCGCTTCTTTAAGCTATTTTAAATAAATTAAAAACATCACCACACACAGCTTGTTGTTTTGTGAAGAAATCAAAGTTAAATCTTAATAGATGTGTACACAATCACCACCACACACCCCAAGTACTTTAATGAGTAATCACAAACTTAATTAAAGAAAGAGAAGGTCAGACCAAAATTGTCCAGGTGAATGTGTCACTCAATACACCGTGGGTCTATCATTATGCAATAATGATGGCTCGATACAAGATCATAATCTTAATTGCATATGCATCTCGTGTAGAACCAGTCCTCACTGACGGCGACTACGAACTCATCCCCGCTGGAGGAGAAGGCCAAGCTGAAGGAGAAGTGAACGCCGTCCGGGTCGAGCAAGACCTGAACGCAGCTGCCGAGGAATTCCAGACTAACATCGTGCCCGAAGGCAAGCCCCGGAGCATGTCCTATGTTTCAACTCTTGCAACTATGTTTGTTAAGTTTGCTTGCGCATTTACGTTTCAGGAGTTGAATTGAAACCTTAGTTGCATGATCCCAGGTACCTATGCTTTGCAATACTATTATGATAGGTCGATAGCTGCCATGCTATAAGGACTCGATAAAAGTCGAGTGATTTCCTGTCACTCACGAGAGATAGGAATTGCCTGCCCTTCTTATGTTGGAATCATAAGGATGACAGGCGGAAATTTTTGTCATGTAGATGCCCCGTCCGTGTATGCTAAAATTTGCTAAGGCCGAAAGGTACGGTACTTGCTAGTTAAGTTTTTGAACGTACCAAGCACTTGTCGATTCTATGGGGTCGGTAAGTTTAGTACCTACATGAATTTGGTGTGCGGACTTTTTCCTACTCTTATCGGGAACTTCTTCCCCATGCCTCGAACATGTGGGCACGAAGGGCGCAAGTGTTCGGTTCGGCCGACCTTGGACTTCGTATGCCAGGGGGAGTTTGGCTCCAGACGCAACTGGAGGATTGATGGGAACTACCTGGTAGCGCTAGCCTTTGGCTGAGTGCGATGATCCGTGTGTTTGGGTTTTCCCCCTTGCGACGTTAAGAAATCGGTTCGAACTGTCTGTTTTTCGCAGCTAATGAGACTACTTGACCGTACTGCCGCATTGAGTAAGAAGTGGAACATGACGATGGAAAGAAACTTGATGCTTGCTCAATTGCTTGCTCCACTTGCTTGGTTAGTACAGGTTGCTTACCTAGAATGGTTAAATTCGAACTAGAACTTGATGCTAAAATATTGAAAGCAAGGACCCACTCTTAGTCACTCTGTGGCAAAACAAACCCACCAGCCAAAAGCCTTGCATGTCTAGGAGTCGGTGATGTAGTTTTCACCCGACGGGTAAGTCTTGCTGAGTATTAGTATAGTCAGCCTTGCTTGTTGAATTGTTTTCAGGTAGTGCTCTCGAGGAGATGGTTGCAGGTCTTACCTGGCCAACCAACCTTCCTCCTGGTTGGACCGTTGTTTGGGATGAGGATGCATCTGAGTGATGTCACGACGGCTTCACGTGATGTCACTAACATTTCGAATAAATAGTTGTTTCCGCTGCATTTCAAAACTCTGAGATTACTGTTACCGTATGCATTGAACTATTTGTAATAAAGTACCTCAATTTGGACCTTTAATTAATTGTGGATTGTTGTAATCTCTGGGACTCACCTTCGAGTGAGTATTTGCACGACTCGTTTCGATCGAGGTAATTGTTCGTGGTTGCATCGGGCTCGACCCGACAGATCAACATCTTAATCTGTTTTAATTGCGTGAAGACCAATGGAAGGTTAGCGCACTTAAGCCGGATTAATTTGAGCGGTTCTGCCACAACTTCGGGTGATGAGGGAGTCATTCCTCCTGGGGGCAAAGAGGTGCCACACTCTCGACCGAAGCGTATAGCAAAGCGCAAAGCCTCAACTTCTGGGGATGCTTCAAAGAAACTCAAAATTCTGGATCTCAAGGAGATTCTTAGGGATGTTTTTGGTGATATGGATGAAGATGAAGTGCAAGTGGAAAGTGACAATGTCGGACCTCATAAGGTTCCTGAGCGAACAGCCGATCAGGATATTCCGGATGCCCCTCGAACTCGCTCTCATGTCAGTTCTTTGAAAACAGGAGAGCGAACTGTTAAGCTATTTACTTCCGAGGTGGTTTTGGCTAGTGGACCATCCTTCGTAGCTATTGGTGTTGTCTACAGCCCCCCTGCTTCTGACAGTGAAGATAAAACCGACGAGGTGGTGGAGCGGGGCGGCCAAGGGGACGTTGATGCTGATGGTTTGCGCACTCGCTCTCCGGGCCCTCGTGATTCTGGATCTGACACGTCCCGGAGGTCGTCTAGGGATTCTAGTCCTTCCTCGGGCAGCTCTTCGGACACCAAGACTGAATCTCTGCCCCTGCAACCGCTGATTGCCGGAGACGAAGAAGATGCGGATGTGGATATTGAAGAAACAGAGACCAGCAGCAGCTACTTCGTTAGCTCCTAGGATCCTAAGGAAATTGCTCATAAACTTGGTTTTCCTACGGATTGTAAACTTATCGGTGGCCAGATGGTGGGGAAGGTTGCCTTTAAGAGTGGGGGGCATGAGCACGAATTTCTTTCCGAAGCCGGCCGCTCTTTTTGCTTGCCGCTGATGGAAAGCAGACTTTGCCAGCAAAGCACCGAGGCTATTCTACAGCAGGCCAAGGACCTAGCCTTGAAGACATATATGTCAATTTGATGTGCAGTCCCGTACACATAAGCGAGATATGGACGATCTTCGCCCGTACATGAAGAGTTCCGAGGTGGCCTCCGGAAAAGTTGCTGCGCTGGAAGAGGAGAAAAAAATCACTTTTTGAGAGTCTTCAATTGGAGAAGGGGTGGTCGAATGATTTGGCCTTGGAAAAACAAGTTCTTGTGAAAGAGAACTGAAGATTTGAGGAAAATCGTGGAGGACATGAAAATTGAACTTGAAGTTGAAAGGCGGGTTCCCAGGCGGAATAAGGAACTCATCGAGGAAAATGAAAAGCTTAAACAAGATTTGAGCGGCCAAGATGTGAGCCTTAGTGAGTTGAAAAAACATTTTGAGGATTATATGCGTGCCCATGCCGAAGGTGTTGAGGAAGTCAAAACTGGTTTCGCCCGCGCTCTTGCGCCATTTGGGCTCATTCCTCCAGATCTGGATGTAAATGAGTGCAGCATTGAAGGTTTCTATGATTGGATTTTCTCTTGACTTGAGATAGCTTCCATCAGTAGCGGCTTGTGGGGGGAATTGAACGCTAAGGTTGCCTCTCGGGCTTTTGCCTAGGCTATTTGCTCGCTGCTACCCTTGGATGCCTCTGCTGATTCGAAGCATATCGGGAAAAAGGAACTACGCAAGCTGAAGGATCCCTCATTTGTTTGGCCTTCTGAAGATGCTTTCACTCCAAGATCGCTAAGCCCTCTTGCCAAGAATATTGCCAACAATTTCATGCTTATTTCTTTAAGTTTCATGGCGGGGTTTTGGCTCAGGATGAGTCTCGTCGTCCTGAAGAGCAGGTTGGTTATTCCTCGTTTTTTGCTTGTTTGTTTCGGTACGGCTTCATTGTCATGATTTTTCTTGCAATGCTGTGTAGATCCTGGCTCAAATTGAAAACAAAGTCTCTTCGGCGCTCGAGGCTCATCTCGCTTCAAAATCTGCTACAGCCTCGAAGCTGGAGACCATCGAGGAAGATGTTGAACTTGAAGCCGGTGGAGCTTCCGACGCAGCCGCTGGAACATCTACCGAAGAGATCTTTGCTACCGCTCCGGATGCCAACCCGAATGCCGAGACACGAGAGGTGTGAGGGGGTCGTGTCGTACTTGCATGGAACATGGATTCATTGTAATCATGTAAAAATATTTTGCTAACTTTACTCGGTTGCCTCGCAGGTCCGTGATGTGGATCTTGCCGTGGTAACCGAAGGTGTGCTTCCTTTGATGATGTACAGAGATGGTTTCCTTATGTCTGGTAGCATTTGGTCCAAGTTTTGGGCAAAATATCCGAATGCAAGTTTTGAATCATTTTGGGCTTATAAACTCCGAAAATATGAGATTCGAAACGTCGAATCCCGATCGTTTTTTACTGTGTTCCACCGGAATATGATGGAACATGATAGGATTTTACACGCTCGATTATTCGTTCGTGAGATGAAGCGCCTTAACCAGATTGGTTTTGGTGCCGGATTTGAGCCCCCTTCGGTTTGTTAACTCCGAAGGAGGAACCTGTAGATGATATCGAATATGAGCCTGCGGAATTTATGTACAAATTTCCTAGTTAGTTTTTTCCGAGGTCTGCCTTCTAATTTCATGTTGTATCTTATTTTTCTGCCCACAGGTGATTTCGATGCGTTCTTGAGAGGGGAAGCTGAGGCCATCATTTCTGGCGTTGTTCATAACTTGATTTCTGAAATCTGTGATGTTGTAATGAGTGAACCTTATAATTCTTTGTAATGTAAATATTCAATAAAGCCCCGAGGGTGGTTCGATATTTGAATCATGCCAGTTTGAAGAACGCCTCCCCCCCCCTCGGTTCAAAAATCGAACCCCGAGGGGCGGGCAGATTTTTTGAGAATGCAGCACATATTCCTTCCCGTCGGAAGTTTTTAAGTTTTCGGTACCATTTTCGTTTGGTTTGGGCCCAAGGGTATGTTTCCCCTACATTCTCTGCGGAATGTTTTCTCGCGTTTTTCGCGCATGAGTTAAGACTTTTGCGCTTGGGCCAATGCTGCGCTCCGAGGCTTAACTCATATTGGTCTTTGAACCATCCGTTTTCCGAAGACAACTCCGCTTTGTTTATGAAGTGGTTTGTTGCTTCGGGGTTTTGTTTTCTTGGGGACACCTTGTTTATATTGCACAAGGGGTTACACAAGAAATCCACCTCATTAAAAACCTCACACCTCCGAATTGCTTATGGAATGCAACTCGAAAGCTTCCCCTGTGAGGAAAAGAGTACGGACTCCTCATTGCATTTGATAAAAGAAAAGGAGAAATTACAAAAGGGGGAACTACAAAGAGAATTCTAGGATACAATTTTCGAGCCCCTGGCTCCCTAAATGTAATAGCGTTGCAGCATGTCTTCGTTCCACAGGTACGGGTCGTCAACTCCGTCCAGTGATTGTAGCCTGAAAGCGGATGGTCTTGAGGTCTCTGACACGAGGAAGGGTCCTTCCCACTTCGGATTGAGTTTTCCCTTATATTTCCCTTGGCGATTTTCGTGAGCACCATGTCTCCTGTCTGGATGCCTCTCGGTTTCACTTTTTTGTCTCTCCACCTCTTGGTTTTTTCTTGATAGCTTTCGAGGTCTCTGGAGGCTTCTTCCCTTAGTATTTCCATGGTATCTAGTGTTACCTCCATGAGGGTTGTGTCTTGATGTGCTTCTTCTTCTGTTCTCCAAGACTCGTGCTTGATTTCTTCTGGTGTCATGGCTTCTTCTCCGTACAACAGCCTGAATGGTGAGAACTTGGTTGTTCTTGATTATGTGGTGTTATGAGACCATAAAACCCTTGGCAATTCATCTACCCATTTTCCTTTCGGGAAGCCGGTGATATTTTTCTTGACACTATAAAAGATGATTCCGTTTGCTTTTTCAACTGCCCCATTGGACTGTGGGTGATACACGGAAGCGAAACATAGTTTGTTTCCGAGGCCCTGGCAGAAATTGCGGAAAGACTCACTGTCGAATTGCTTGCCATTATCGACTGTTACTTCCCTGGGTACTCCGAACCGACATACGATGTTCTGCCAGAAGAATTTTTGAACTGAGGCGGATGTGATTTTCTGCACCGGTTTTACCTCGATCCACTTGGAAAAATACTCTACAACCACGATTGCATAGGTTAGATTCCCCTGGGCCTTCGGGAGTGGTCCCACGATATCTATTCCCCATCTGGATAACAGCCAAATAGGGGGTATGAGTTGTACTTTGTTTGCTGGCTAATGCTTGTATGGTGCGTGCATGCGACAGTTGTTGCAGGTTCTAACAATTTCATCTGCATTTGACACTGCTGATGGCCAGTAGAAACCTTGCCTGAAAGCAATCTGAACGAGGGCTCTTGTTTTGATGTGTGATGAACACATTCCGCTGTGAATTACCTGGAGCAATTCCTTACCTTCTTCAACAAAGATGCACTTGAGCAGTGGTGCGCAGACTCCATTTCGGTACAATTTTCCATCCACTATGCAGTAATTTCTGGCCTTTGCTTGCATTTTCTTCTTTTCTACCTCATCTTCGGGTTCGAAGTGTCCCCTTATGAAAGCCAGAAGCGGGGCTATCCAATCTTCACTCTGAATTGCGTTTATGTATCTGACAGGGGTCTCATCGACGAGAACTGATTTCTCCTTGAGCACTTCGTAAAATATATCCGAAGGTAGAGGGGATTTACTTGCTGCTGCCTTTGCTAAATCGTCTGCCTCTTTGTTTCTGGACCTCGGATAATTTTTCACTGTGAACCCGAAAAAGTATTTTTCCATCGACCTCATAGCTGCTAAATATTTTATTAGCTCTGGATGCTTGGTTTTGTATGATTTGTCCTTGTGCCCTGCAATCAGCTTGGAATCAGTGTTTATGAAGACTCTGCGTGCTCCTAGTGCCCTTGCCTTCCGAAGCTCCAACAGCAGCCCCTCATATTCTGCGATGTTATTTGTACAGTTGTCGTAGTCCAGGCGAATAGCATTGTAACATCCCAGATTTTTCTGGAATGTTTAATTTAATAAAAATGTGGATTTTAAAATTTTTTTGTGGATATGATGCTAGCTAGGAAAGATATAAGGTTGTCTTCATTGAATCTCTCCTAAAAATTCTGAGGCATAAAAAAATATATAAAATATTATTGTTAAGGTGTTTAAATGTTAGTGTGAACATTTGGATTTTATTTGGAATTTATTTGGATTTAATTGAGTGGGATTTGGATTTGAAATGATTCAAATCCAAATCAAAAGAAAAGTTTAAAACTAAAACCTACCTGGGCCCTAACCTCACTAACCAAGCCCGCTAACTAAGTCTGGATCCAGCCCCTCTACTCCCGGCCTAAACCATCTTAAACCCTCTCGGCCCGTTCCCCTTTTCCCTTTCCTTAGCCCGCGTCGCGGCCCAACTCGCCGCGGCCCAGTCCACTCAACCGCGCGCGCCCTCTCTCTTTCACCCGCCGACAGGTGGAGCCCACCTGTCAGCTTTATCTCCCTCACCACCACCACCACGCCCCGGTCGCCGCCGCGCTCACCCAGCCCCGCCTCTTCCGACTCGCGCCGCTCCGACCGCGGGAGACCATCTCGCGGACCCCAAGCCCTAATCCCCCGATCCACCACTCTGCTCCACCCCTAAAACCTAGATGGGGAAGCCACCCGCGCTATCTCGCGAGCCAGCCGCCCTTTCTCCTCTCGCCGTGCCCGCACCGTGGCACGCACGCCCAAAAACCCCAAGCGCACTACCCAATCTCCCAGCCAACTACCCCGTGCCGCATGTCCCCCTCTCGAGCCTTCCTCTCACGCCCTCTCCAACCCTAGCCTCAATCCCCCGGGCGCCGCCGCTATAAAACAGAGGAGCGCCGCTCCTCATTCCCTTTCCATCCACCACGGGCGCTGCCCTAGACACCAGCCGCCGCCGCCGCACGAGGAGGAGGGAAGGAGCGGAAGGAGGAGGAGGACGCCAAGGCCGGAGCCGCCCCGTGGGAGTACGCCGCCGCCGCCCCGTGGGAGTACGCCGCCGCCGTCGCCTCGCCGCCGCAGGGACGCCGCCGCCGTCGCCTCGCCGCCGCATGGACGCCGCCGCCGCGTCGACCACCCGGAGCAAGAAGAGAAGCGCGCCAAGACCTGTTCCTCTACGCCACGCCGGCACCTACGACTACTCCAAGCCCGATCCTTGAGCCCTAGGTGAGCCGCCGCCGCCGCTTCCCCCTTTCCCCTGCTGCCTGGCGCCATGGGCGCCGATGAGCCTCTGTAGCTAGGCCTAGCCACACAAGCCGGCCCTTTTTGCTATGCCTGTGCCCTAGCCTTCGAGCCAGGGGTATTCTTGTGTAGGATCCCCACGACGTCGAGCCCCAGCCAAGCCTAGAACCCCGGCCGTCCGCGGAACACCCCTTTGGGGCATTCCGTCGAGCGCTCGCCGAGCGCCAAACCCGCCGTCTTGGCCTCGTCGTAGCTAACCCTAGGAGCCCGTGAATCCCCCAAAGAAATCCGAGAGAAAACGCCCTAGAACAAGAAGAACGAAAATCCCCCAAAAATAGCTCCGTAAATACCCACGAAAATAGAAAAAGGAAAGGGAGCTCGGGAAATCAAATCATGGCACAAAGATGAGCAGCACAAACTCAATCACATAACCATGAATTCACCTATACAAACTAGGAATGATTCGAAGTAGTTCTAGGTGGAGGGGATGAAGGGGAAAACAAGTTCAAAGTAAAACCTAAAGAGATAACTAGAGAGATGACAGCCACCAGCCCTGAAGGGGCCTATTAGTAGTCCAAGTGGTGGTGTCCTAAAGACTAAACTACCCCTAAGTGATACATACCCCTCAGGGGCAAATTTGACATTTGATCTTCAGATATTTTCCGGCTCGGGCACCTTCCACTGCAAGCTAGCTTCCCTCCGACGCAAGCCTTGCAGTCACGCCGCGTATCCTCCGGATCGAAGCTCCTCGACGCCGTTCTTGGGCCAGCCTAGGGGGGGCGGTTAAACCGGCCCTGGGGGGCGGTTAAACCGCCCCTGTCAGCCCACACGGCCCAGCTACCCAAGTTCGCCTCGTCGAGTCCTCGGTCCTTGGTTTTGAGGCCCAAACCAAGGGAAACCGTCCACCAATGATTTTGTGGCCAAATCACCAAACCCCGCGCGCAAACTTCGGTCGTTAGCCGCCACCTTGCGCCGGCTTCTCGTCCGTGTACGAGCTGCGGTTGTGAGCCGCTACCTCGCACCGGAACCACGTCCCCTTGCTCGTTCTTGCCAGCATGTGAACCGCACTTGATCCACCAGCCATCGGGTCCCTCGAACCAAGCCTACTTGTCTCTCCGCTCCTCGGAGGCCGCCATGGCTAAGACCTTTCGCGCCTGTTCTTCACCTGCACCAATGCAACCAAGCCGCATTCTACACCTGCAATACTTGAGCCAAGGGAAACGTCAATCCACACCACGTTGTCAATCACTCATCACACCAGGAAGCGACCATCCACCGGTCCTCGGACACACTGGGTCCTCAATCTCCCCCTTGATGAGTGCATTGACAACACACACATAGTAACCAATTGATATAAGGAAAATATAAAAGAAATCGAAAACAAGACTCAAGCAAGTGACTAAAAGCAAGAACAAGCCGAGAACAAAGTCACTCTGCAAGAGAAAGCTCCAGAAACGCCGACCCTTCAAGAAGAAGCGAAAGGGCTCAACACCATCGGCAAAAGAGCAAAAGCACAAAGCACAAATCACAAACTTCAAATCCTCCAACTCACTTTTCAGGACTCTCAAAGCACTCCCCCTGCAAAGATGCAACTCCCCCTGAACAAGTGAACTTGTGCGTGCAAAAATCACTCGAAAATGGCTCAAACCATCACAAACTTTGTGCACTCAGCACAGGGGCGGTTAAACCGCCCAGGGGGGCGGTTAAACCGCCCCTGGCAGATGACCAAAGTGGAAAAGGCCAAAATTTCACAAAACAACTCGCAACGATGCCGTTCCAACTTGAAAACCTTCCAAATATGCCCAGCAAGATATTCCAATGATCAAACTCTCAGAAACTTCGCAAATTTTCAGAAAACCTCATTTGGGCAAAACTTTCAACCTCTCACACAATTTCGACAAATTCTAGAGCAAAAGCTTTCTTCTAAATTCAGCAGCGACTCCCCCTTGCCAAATGCTCCAGAAATTCTCCCCCTTGTTGACAATGCACACATCAAGGCAAAATGTACAAAATGCAACTACAAGCTTCTCAAATATACAATGAGCAATACAAAATGCTACAAGTTAGAGAAGAGGCATACAAGCTAGTTCATCATGTCACACGGGCATTGCCATCAAGAAGGTGAAGACATATATCCAATTGACAAAGCCATGAGCAAATTGTGGATTTTTATCAAAAATGTCACCGCATGAGCAAAGTCCTGACCATGGATTGTTTAAGCAAAAATAAACTTCATCTTACCAAAATCATGAAAGGACAAGCATTCTTGACAAAAGATCATCATAAACGCCCAAATTCTACCTCATGTCATGTCAAAGCACGGAGCCATGTGTTCACTTCTCATGGGAGACTTCTCCGGAAACAACATGCAACCGCTTAGCACCCATGTGTGCAAGTGTGTGCAATGGTGAAAGCATAGAGACATGAGCATAAATTTAGCAAATATTTCTTTTTCTCATCTTTCTTCTTTCATGCATAGACATCTCATTTTTCAAGTTAAGCATGGTACATGAAATGTCTTTGCGACAGAAAGAAGCTTATGCTCCTCCACAAGATAAAGCATGGGCTAAACATTTACAATGACAAAGGTCTTTGAACCATTTGAAAAGAATATCACACCCTAGCATGATCTTAAGCAAGATTTAGCCATTTCGGCTCAAACAAGACATGCAAAGGCATTTACTCATGGGTGAAGAAGTTTAAGTTCAGTTTGTCGTTTTAGTTCAAAAAGAGACTATCTCAACAGAATATATATCAAAACCATCAGGAGCATAGCCATCCATACAAGCAATCCCTAGCCAGCCTGCCTAAACTCTAAAATGTAGCAAGTTGTACCAATCACTGCATATAGGAGAAGCTCATCCTAAGATATGATACAAAAAGATAAAATCAAGATACAAAAGCAAGAGAAATATACATCAAGATACAAAGATGGTACAAAAATATACATATGCTACAAGAGAAGCCTCCAAAACTCAGCTCAGTAAACCGCACACACACCAAGTTCTCCTCGCAAGCGGGTGAAGGTAACTTGGTCAAGTGGCTTAGTGAAAATGTCTGCAAGCTGGTTTTGGGTAGAAACGTGGGCAAGCTCAATATCTCCTTTCTCCACATGATCTCTCAGAAAGTGGTACCTCACTTCTATGTGTTTGGTTTTGGAATGAAGCACGGGATTTTTGGCTACGCTTATGGCACTGGTGCTATCACAAAGAAGTGGAACATGGGACATGTCTAAGCCAAAATCTCTCAAGGTGTACGTGATCCAAAGCAACTGAGAACAACAGCTAGCAGCAGCAACATACTCGGCTTCAGTGGTGGATTGGGCTACGCTAGACTGCTTGCGAGAAGACCAAGACACAAGAGACGATCCAAGAAACTGACACTGACCAGAAGTAGACTTGCGATCAACACGACATCCAGCAAAATCCGCATCAGAAAAACCATGAAGTGCAAGAGTGGAATCGGCAGAATACCAAAGACCCAGCTCAGGAGTAAACTTGAGATACCTGAAAATCCTCTTGACGGCCTGACGATGTGAAGTCCTCGGTGAAGCCTGAAAACGAGCGCACAGACACACGCTGAACTGTATGTCCGGCCTCGTCGCCGTCAAGTAGAGGAGGGAGCCGATCATGCTCCGGTACTCTTCTGGTCCACTGGTTCTCCGTCTACATCCGCATCCAAAGCTGTAGTCGTACTCATCGGCGTAGTCATCGGCTTGGAGTCGCTCATGTCGAATTTCTTGAGGATGTCCTTGGTGTACTTGCTTTGGTGCACGAATGTCCCATCCTTGGTTTGCTTGATCTGCAGCCCGAGAAAGAACTGCAACTCTCCCATCATCGACATCTCAAATTCCCTGCTCATATCGTCTGCAAACTTGGCAACAAGATCATGAGAAGAGCCACCAAAAATGATATCATCCACGTAAATCTGAACGATTAAAAGATCTTTGCCATTCCTCAACAAGAAGAGCGTCTTATCAACCTTTCCCATCACAAACCCCTTGCTAAGCAAGAACCCTCTCAACCTGCCATACCACGCTCTGGGTGCTTGCTTTAGGCCATATAAAGCTCGGTGGAGTTTGTACACTCGGTGTGGGTATCTCTCACTCTCAAAACCCGGGGGCTGCCTCACATACACTTCTTCCTCGATCACCCCATTCAAGAAGGCACTCTTCACATCCATTTGGTACAATTTGAACCCTTTAGCAACTGCAAATGCTAGAAGGATCCGAATTGCCTCCAAACGGGCAACAGGAGCAAATGTCTCCTCATAATCTATCCCCTCCTGCTGCGAAAACCCCTGAGCAACCAACCTCGCTTTGTTTCTCACAATCTCACCACTCTCATCCCTCTTGTTTTTGAACACCCACTTGGTTCCTATGGGATGGCAATTTGGAGGTGGTTCTACTAACTTCCACACCTGATTTCTCTCAAAGTTTTCTAGCTCTTCATGCATGGCATTGACCCAATCGGAATCAGATAAAGCGTGTCCAACATTTTTGGGCTCAAAAGACGCGACAAAAGCAGAATGAGCATAATGAGAGATGTTCTGTGACCTCGACCGTGTAGTGCGTTCATCCATGTTCCCGATGATCTTCGAAGGTGGATGATCCCTCTGTACCAGCCGGGGAGCTTCTCGCCTCGAGATTGCCTCCCCCTCAACATCAGCTTCCACTTGAACTCGATCTGGAGCGCGACTCGACGAAGGTGTAGCAGAAGGGCCGTCGTCGAACGTCGTGGTAGTAGTGGAAGTAGAAGGTACACGATCTCCACACGGTGCCTGAAATTCCTCATCATCTTCATCATCAGGCTGTTCTTCCTCAAAGATGGGCTGTCCCAAGTCATCATCACCTGCACACTCAAAAGCAGAAGAGCTACACGGAATGGTCTCGTCGAAGGTGACTTCGTAAGTCTCCATGATTTGGTTAGTTTCAAGATTGAGCACACGATATGCTCGAGAATGATTAGCATAACCAAGAAAAATTCCATCCATCGAACGAGACTCAAACTTGTCCAAGTTTCCTTTCTTCAAGATGAAACACTTGCAACCAAATACCCGAAAGTGACTCACACGGGGGGAACGACCATGGAAAAGCTCATAGCAAGTTTTCTTCTTGAAAGCACGAAGGAAAATCCGATTTGAAACATAGCAAGCTGTGTTCACCGCTTCTGCCCAATACTTCCTAGGAGTCCTATGCTCATCTAGCATCGTCCTAGCCATCTCACAAAGTGTTCTATTCTTTCTCTCAACAACGCCATTCTGACAAGCAACATATGGCGAAGAGTATTGATGTTCGAGACCAAGATCACGACAGAAGGCATCAAAACGAGTGTTCTTAAATTCCGTACCATTGTCGCTACGTATAGCTCTCATGGCACCACCATTACTCTCGTTTTTCAACCTCAAGATCAGATCTTGAACAAAATCAAAAGTCTCATCCTTCGACGCCAGAAAGAACACCCAAGCATATCGAGAAAAGTCATCAACAACCACAAGAACATACCACTTCCCACCAACTGAACGAACTCGAGCGGGGCCAACCAAATCCATGTGCAAAAGCTCCCCTGGACGCTCAGTCATAACATCTGTCAAAGGTGGGTGAGAAGCAGCAACCATTTTTCCATGCCTACAAGGTGCACAAACCAAATCTTTCTCGAACTTGAGCTTGGGCAATCCTCGGATAAGGTCAAGAGCACTCAAGCGTGTGAGTAAATCAAAGCTCACATGACCCAATCTCCTATGCCACTTCCAAAGCTCAGAAGAAGTACCAGCGATCAAACACCGTGAAGGACCAAAAGATCGAGAAAAATCAGCACGAAAAATCTGTCCCTCAGGAATGATCATACACACAAGGTCACCTCGAGAATCAAGAATTTTCGAATCACCACGCTTAAAACGAACCTCATAACCCTCATCAAGAAGCTGAGAAACTGAGAGCAAATTGAAACCAAGATTCTTGACAAGAGCAACCCGCTTCAGCATGAAAGTGTCGCTCACCTGAATAGCACCCTCTGACAACACTCTACCTCTACCCTTATCCCCGAAAGTGATGTACTGCCTGGACACCACCGGGGTGAGACTGGAGAACCACTTACCATTACCTGTCATATGTCTCGAGCAGCCAGAATCCATCAACCAAAAGTTCTCCAAGCCTCCCACCTGCACAATCAGAACCGAGAACGAGAATGAGCAAATGACTCGACACTGGGGTTAGCACAAAACGAGTCAAACCAGTGTCGGGCCATCTGCTCAAAAGAAGGGTTAGCAAAATCAACTCTACCGCGTGACACCCTCTCGTCTCTCACCATCGGACCTCTAGCACCACGCGGGGGAAAACGTGGCCTAGACTCTCTCCTAGCCTCAAAGCTACGGTCGAACCTCCCTGAACCAAACTGACCGCGAAATGGAGGCCGCCTAGCAAACTCACGAACAACAGGAACACCACGACTAGCAACCACAGGAACTGTACGCACAAAGGCGTCGCCTCTCGGCCAGGGTGAACGAGACACAGGCACACTACGAGAAGAGTAGTACCTGTCCCTGTTCCCCACCTCCTTCTCTCTTCTCACCTCCCTCTTCTTCCTCCAACAAAACTCCTCAAGGTGTCCATCCCTTCCACAATGCTCACAATGGAAGCGGACTGGCTTTGGCTTTGGGGTTTCTCTCGGCTGTGCCCTCTCTCTCGGCTGGTAAACCCCACTCCTCACAAAGGTCACTCTCCTCTGAAAGTTCTCTGACTTAGATGGAAACTTGGGAGGATCTGGAGTGGTGTCAAGCTTGTTCAGCAGGTGGTTTGGTTTGGGTGTGAAGGTGTTCTTGAGAATGGTTTTTGGTGGGTTTGTGGGAATGTTTGCGGTGGAGCTCTCTGGATCTCTCTCTCTCTCACCACTACTCTCACCAACCTTCTCAGAACCAAGACCACAACCATCAGCTCTCTTGAAACTCGCAATCAACATCTTGAGCTGAGGCTCACGACCAGACAACCAACCCAAACACTGTCTCAGCTCATCATTCTCATCTTGCAAGCGATTCACACACTGCTCTAACTCAACATTTTTCAAAGCAACAACATCACAAGCAGAACATGAATTCGCAATGGGAGATTTAAGTTGTGCTTCAAGTGAACTAATCATGGTGCATGATTCAAGCAACTGAGCATGCAAAGCAGGACAAGAAGTACAAGCACCTAGCAAAGATGACCTAGACTTCAACTCAACAAGCTCAACTCTAGCACTCTCTAGTTTATCCAAGCAAGTCATGTGTTTCTCCTTAAGCACAACAAGATCAGCAATATGCACATCACAGAACGAGCATTCTACCTCATCAGACACAAGAGGAGCATCTTTCAAAACAGCAATCTCAGACTCAAGCGAAGCTGCTCTCTCCCTAGACTCGCAAAGCAAAGACTCAAACTCCATGGCCTTCTTTCCAGTCTCAGAAAGCAAGGTCTCAAGCTCAGCCACTCTATCCTTGGACTCTCCTAGCAAGGACCTAAACTCCCTCTTCTCCTTGTTGGTCTTCCTAAGCACATCATCGCGGTTATCGACCAACTGCTCTAACCTAGCAATCTCCTGACGCAAAGAGGTGGGATCTGTCAATACCTCATCCTCGGAGTCGGAGTCGGAGTCGTCCTTGCTCTTCACGGAGTCGTGCGCCATGGTGCAGTAGTCGACGGCGGCGAAGGAGATGCCGTTGAAGTTGCGGTTCAAGCTCTTCTTCTCCTTGCGGTGGCCGCGGTCCTCATCTTCACTGCTTGAGCTTGACGACGTGTTGGTGGAGCTTGTGTCGATGTCGCTCGCATCAGCCACCATCGCTCGAGATCTGTGCTTCTTGTGTCCACCGTGCTTGTTCTTGGATCTTCTCTCGTCCTTGTTCTTGTTCTTGGAGCGGTACTCGTCCTTGGGACGGTGCTTGTGGTCGTCTCGCGGGCGGTGCTTGCGGTTGTAGTCGTTCTTGATCTCCTCGGGGCACTCGGCGATGAAGTGGCCCATCTTCCCGCACCTGTAGCACGTACTCCCCGCACGCCTCGAACCCTTGCGGTTCTGGTACATCTGCTCGAACCTCCTCGTGAGCAACGCGAGATCCTCCTCGCTCAGCACCTCATACTCTTCATCTGGAAGGGACACAAGAGAAGACAAAGCAAAGTGTCTAGGAGTGTTAGCATGTCCATATCCAGAGCCACCGACTAGAGCCAGACTATGGGGATCAGTCGGACTCTTAGCCTTGGCAGGCAACTGCCTGTCAACCTCAGAAGACTTCAACTTCGAGAAAAGCTCATCAACAGAAAGAGTCTCATAGTTTGCCGACTCCATGATCGCCTCAACTTGGCACCCCACACGGATCTATCAAGTGCTTGCAGGAGCTTGATAGCTCGGTCATGATCCGAGTATGGGAGCACGGTAATGTTGGCTTTCATGTTGTTGACAATCGAAGTGAAACGCTGAAACAAAGCATCAACCGACTCTCCAGGCAAATGAGCAAAGTTCTCATACTCCCTCCTGTACATCGAGAAAAGCCTAGCCTTGACATGGCTATCACCACCGTGGGCTACCTTGAGCTTCTGCCAGATCTGGCAAGCTAGGTCCTCGCCCAAGACACGCTCAAACTCCTCGGCAGACAAGGCACGGAACAAGTAGTCAACAGCTCTAGCGTTTGCCTCAAACCTATCCTTTGCATCCTGGACATCTAAGTTGGTGGGACTGACATAGTTTTCATCTTTCGTCACATCCCACAGCAACTTTCCTTTGCCTCGCAAGAAAGCGCCCATACGCGCAACCCAGTTCGGGTAGTTCTTCCCATCGAAGTGCGGAGGCCCGGAACCCCGATCTTGGTACGCCATCTTTGGATCTTAGACTGGTTAGAGTCGCAAAGACCCGTAACCCGCTCTGATACCAATTGAAGGACCGAAACGGCGACCAGAGAGGGGGGGAGTGAATGGGAGCCGATAAAAATTCTTTCCAAACAATCCGGCTATTCTCCCAAAACAACTCCGAAACCTCCGAGAGCAATCTTGCCAAGATCACGTAGCCACTGTCAAGCTACTGACCCTAGGAACAAGAAACGAGCAGCGGAACTCGAACCAATCGAAACGAACACCAAAACGACCCGAAACGCGGCTCGATCTAACACACCCAGAGGGGGGCGGTTAAACCGGCCAGGGGGGGCGGTTAAACCGCCCGGGCCTGGGTGGCTCGGGAAAAGTCAAAACAAAAGTGGATCTCCCAAACAGCTTGAGCTCTTGAGGCGATATTTTGGTCAGATGATCTAGACCTCCAGTGGAGTGTTTTCCCAAAAGATCTCGGCCTCTAACTCAGTACAACTCCCGGAATCGCAGATCTCGCGAAGAACACCATGACCTCGAGTTCATCCCGAAAATCTCAAATCCAGAGCGATTCTCGGCGTTTGGGGGCAAAGGATCACCAGCAAAAGAGGCACAAGGCACTCATACGTGAATCCCCCAAAGAAATCCGAGAGAAAACGCCCTAGAACAAGAAGAACGAAAATCCCCCAAAAATAGCTCCGTAAATACCCACGAAAATAGAAAAAGGAAAGGGAGCTCGGGAAATCAAATCATGGCACAAAGATGAGCAGCACAAACTCAATCACATAACCATGAATTCACCTATACAAACTAGGAATGATTTGAAGTAGTTCTAGATGGAGGGGATGAAGGGGAAAACAAGTTCAAAGTAAAACCTAAAGAGATAACTAGAGAGATGACAGCCACCAGCCCTGAAGGGGCCTATTAGTAGTCCAAGTGGTGGTGTCCTAAAGACAAAGCAAAGTGTCTGGAAGTATTAGCATGTCCATAACCAGAGCCACCGACTAGAGCCAGACTATGGGGATCAGTCGGACTCTTAGCCTTGGCAAGAAACCGTCTATTAACCTCTAAAGATTTCAACTTGGAGAAAAGCTCATCAACCATCAAAGTCTCATAGTTAGCCGACTCCATGATCACCTCAACCTTGGCACCCCACACGGATCTATCAAGTGATTGCAAGAGCTTGATAGCTCTGTCATGATCCGAGTATGGGAGCTGGGTGATGTTGGCTTTCATGTTGTTGACTATGGCAGTAAAGCGCTGAAACATAGCATCAACTGACTCACCCTACAACTGCTCAAAGTTCTCATACTCTCTGCGATACATCGAGGAAAGCCTAGCCTTCACATGGCTATCACCACCGTGCGCTACCTTGAGCTTCTGCCAGATCTGGCTAGCTAGGTCCTCGCCCAAAACTCGCTCAAACTCCTCAGCCGACAAAGCACGGAACAAGTAATCGACAGCTCTAGCATTTGCCTCGAACTTATCTTTCGCATCCTGGGCATCTAAGTTGGTGGGATTGACATAGTGTTCATCTTTGGTCACATCCCACAACAACTTTCCTTTGGCTCGCAAGAAAGCACCCATGCGCGCGACCCAATTCGGATAGTTCTTCCCATCGAAGTGCGAAGGCCCAGAACCCCAATCTTGGTACGCCATCTCTGGATCTTAGACTAGTTAGAGTCGCAAAGACCCGTAACCGGCTCTGATACCAATTGAAGGACCGATTAGGCGACCAGAGGAGGGGGAGTGAATGGGAGCCGATATAAAAAACTTCTCAAACAATCTGGCTATTTTCCCAAATCAACTCCAACACCTCCGAAAGCGATCTTGCCAAGATCACGTAGCCACTGTCAAGCTACTGACCCTAGGAACAAGATAGATGAAGCGGAACTCGAATCGATCGAAAGGAACACAAACTGAACCAAACCAACTTGACCCTTGTGCTGCCAGGGGGGCGGTTAAACCGCATGGGTGGAGGGGGGCGGTTAAACCGGCCTGCCCTGGGAGCCTTGGGAAAAAGTCAATTCGAAAGTGGATCTCCCAAACCGCTCGAGCTCTTGAGACGACATTTTGGTCAGATGATATACACCTCCAGTGGAGTGTTTTCCCAAAAGATCTCGACCTCTAACTCACTAGAACTCCCGAAATCTCAAATCTAAGGAAGAACACCATGACCTCGAGTTCATCCCGAAAACTTCAAATACGAAGCGATTCCCGGCGTTTGGGGGCAAGAGATCACCAGTAAAAGAGGCACAAGGCACTCATACATGAATCCCCTAAAGAAATCCGAGAGAAATCACCCAAGGGAGTGAAGAACGAAAGTCCCCCAAAAATAGCTCCGAAAATACCTCCAAAAATAAGAAAAGGAAAAAGAGCTTGTGGATTCAAATCATGGCACAAAGATGAACTGAACAAACTCAATCAACAAACCATGAATTCACCTATACAAACTACGAATGATTCGAAATAGTTCTAGGTGGAGGGGATGAAGGAGAAAACTAGTTCAAAGAGAAAACCAAAGAGATAACTAAAGAGATAGCAGCCACCAAGCCCTAGGGGGCCTATTAGTAGTCCACGTGGTGGTGCTCTAAAGACAAAACTATCCCTAAGTGATACATACCCCTCAGGGGCAAATTTGACATTTGATTTCAGATATTTTCCGGCTGGGACACCTTCCACCGCAAGCTAGCTTCCCTCCGACGCAAGCCTTGCAGTCACGCCGCGTGTCCTCCGGATCGAAGCTCCTCGACGCCGATTTTGGGCCGACCCAGGGGGAGGCGTTAAACCGCCCCTGGCTGATGCCACAACCCAGTGGCCCATCTTCGCCACGTCGAGTCCTCGACCTTGGTTTTGAGGCCCAAACCAAGGGAAACCGTCCGCCGATGATTTTGTGGCCAAATCACCAAACCCCGCGTACAAGCTTCGATCGTTAGCCACCACCTTGCACCAGATTTATGTCCGCGTACGAGTTTCGGTTGTGAGCCGCTACCTCGCACCGAAACCATGTCCCCTTGCTCGTTCTTGCCACCATGTGAACCGCACTTCATCCATCAGGCCACCGGGTCCCTCGAACCAAGCCTACTTGTCTCTCCGCTCCTCGGAGGCCGCCATGGCTAAGACCTTTCGCGCCTGTTCTTCACCTGCACCAATGTAATCAAGTCGCATTCTACACCTGCAATACTTGAGCCAAGGGAAACAGTCAATCCACACCACGTTGTCAATCACTCATCACACCAGGATGCGACCATCCACCGGTCCTCGGACACACCGGGTTATCAAAATGAACGGGCAGAAAAGACAAGTATGAACTTGATGGTGTATGAGAAATATGAGACTCTGGACGAAACTTGTGGTGTATGAACTGGACAGTTGTATGAAGTTGTGTATAAACTGGATGGTGTATGACTTTTTTGTAATTTCTTGGCCGTGTGGTTTTTTTTGGCTGAAATCTGAATTCGGTGGCTGAAGTTTAAATTGGGTTGGGCTAAAATCTGAATTTGGTTGCTTGAGATTTAAATTGGTTTGGGCTCAAATAATTATGGCTTGAAATTAGTGGTTCATGATCTGTTGCCATGTCAGCGTCCAAGACAGCTGTCCATGTCAGCTGCAATGTGGTTCATGATGATGTGGCGATACAATCTGTGACGGTTCTAACCGTCACTAATATTGGGCTTCGGGCTGGGCTGGATTGGGCTCAAACCAAATCGCGACGGTTTTAAACTGTCATAGATTGAGTTAAATAGTGACGGTTTACCAAAAACCGTCACGCGATTCAATCCACCATGCTCAATCCATGATGGAATTTAAAACCGTCACAGATGATATTTTGCGACGATTTTTAAGGCAATTACGACGGAAAGTGGCCGTCATAGAATAAATGTTTTCTTCTAGTGTATTGTTTGAGAAAAGAGTTTACTTTACACAAAGAGGGGATGCGTATCCCTTTACTGTTTACATTTTTTTGTTTGTCGATTATGGTTGTATCAAAAATCAAAGGACATACTAGGCTACAGAGCCCTGACATGTTCACTGCATAGTTGTGTATGAGTTCTGTTCAATTAATTGTGAGTTTTGATTGATGATAGATATTTCAAAGAATCGTTAAACCAGATATGAGAGGTAATAGCATTAAGTTTGGTAGAGGGTGGCTGAACTTATTGTTTGTAGCTATACTGCATGTATATACAAATTGTCACGAGGAATAATGTGAGCCATGATCCATTGCAGTTCTGTATAGATATGTAGAAAAATATTTTTGTGTTTGTCTTTGGCATGAACTATGATGTTGTGCTGGTCAGTACTAGCTACAACTGGTTTGGCATGTCAATGTGCCATTGTTTAATGCTAGATCTTCTGGTAGCTAGTTAACTTGTGCCAGTTGAACTGCAGGTTGTATGTGCATACTAGCTTGTGTTGGGGCTGTGTTTTGTAACATGTTTCAGATGCATACTTGAACTGCAATAACGTGTTACATAACTTGTTCTGCTGCTCATGTCCACATTGCTTGTCTGATAATAAACCGTGGCAATAGCTTGTGTGTTTGTGTGACATTGCTTTATTGTCTGATAATAAACTCTTCATTTTTTGCTTATTCTATTGCTCTGCAGGATGTCATGGTTGTTACTGATGGAGTGGAGTACATGAGCATAAGAGTTGATATATCATTAACTGTAAGTATATTCCAGCCATATAGGAAAAATACTCCTATATGTTAGTAATAAATAACTTGATAAGTGAGACACTTAAATATACTAGCCTAATAGTTATTTGGTTATTTCCAAAAATCCTGAATGCTTGTTCCAGCCATTTTAAAGATTTTGTTGTTCCTTTTTGTTCTGCATGGCAACAAGCTGAAATATCCTTAGGAGCTATGTTATTTTGTTTGAACTTCATATATAACATGGTAATCGCCTCATGAGATGACTGTGTAATAATAATAATAATAATAATCATTTGTTCATTTTCCTTTATCAGGCTGTATCACTTCCAAGGTGCTTGAAACTGTGAAGAACCCCACTGATTTGGCAAAGCTTCAGATATGATCAAAGAGGTTGAGCTTCAGGACATGATCAAACAGGTTGAGCTTCAAGTATTGTAGTTGATGCATAAAAAATCCAAATTTTCTTATTCAACCTGGCAGCCCTCTCTCAGGCTGCTGCTTTCAAGCTACATGTTTATGATATATTTTATAAGTGCAATCCATGAGTAAAGTGCAATGCTATGTAGGTCCTTTGTTTGGTTTGCTACAAATATCAACGACTCAAATGTTGTATTGCCATTTGCTGATTGTTTAATGCTAATAGTATTGCTGCTTGGTTGCTTCTCTAGCAAGAATCAAGTTATTAATCCCACCTTTCATAGTTAATCCCTTACGGGCATTTTTGCTTTCACTAGTCATTTCAATGTTGATACCAGTCTGACTACATTTCTGTAGCCTTGTGCTATGCTAAATGCACTATCATGTGTCACGCTATGTCCTGTTAACAATTTAACCTTGGTACTACCTTTTTCATGTCTAGCATGAAAGTAATGCATGTGTCCTTTTTTTTCTTCCAGGATTCAGGCGACCTCCTTACGAAACTAAGGGGCAGAAAAGACAAGTATGAACTTGATGGTGTATGAGAAATATGAGACTCTGGACGAAACTTGTGGTGTATGAACTGGACAGTTGTATGACGTTGTGTATAAACTGGATGGTATATGACTTTTTTGTAATTTCTTGGCCGTGTGGTTTTTTTTTTTGGCTGAAATCTGAATTCGGTGGCTGAAGTTTAAATTGGGTTGGGCCAAAATCTGAATTTGGTTGCTTGAGATTTAAATTGTTTTGGGCTCAAATAATTATGGCTTGAAATTAGTGGGCTAGAAAATTACGGCTGAAATTATAATGCTTGAAATTGGTGGGCTGAAATTATAATCGGCCTGAAATTAGTGGGCTAGAAAATTGTGGCCCATGATGATGATGTCATCATCCACGTAAGCAAACCTGTGTCAGCGACCATGTCATCATCGGTTGCCATGTCAGCATCCAAGGCAGTTGCCATGTCAGCTGCCATGTAGTTCATGATGATGTGGTGATACAATCTGTGACGGTTCTAACCGTCACTAATATTGGGCTTCGGGCTGGGCTGGATTGGGCTCAAACCAAATCGCGACGGTTTTAAACTGTCATAGATTGAGTTAAATCGTGACGGTTTTCCAAAAACCGTCACGCGATTCAATCCGCCATGATCAATCCATGATGGAATTTAAAACCGTCACAGATGACATTTTGCGACGATTTTTAAGGCTATTACGACGGAAAGTGGCCGTCACAGAACAAATGTTTTCTTCTAGTGTATTGTTTGAGATAACAGTTTACTTTACACAAAGAGGGGATGCGTATCCCTTTACTGTTTAAATTTTTTTTGTTTGTCGATTATGGTTGTATCAAAAATCAAAGGACAGACTAGTCTACAGAGCCCTGACATGTTCACTGCATAGTTGTGTATGAGTTCTGTTCAATGAATTGTGAGTTTTGATTGATGATAGATATTTCAAAGAATTGTTAAACCAGATATGAGAGGTAATAGCATTAAGTTTGGTAGAGGGTGGCTGAACTTATTGTTTCTAGCTATCCTGCATGTATATACAAATTGTCACGAGGAATAATGTGAGCCATGATCCATTGCAGTTCTGTATAGATATGAAGAAAATATTTTTGTGTTTGTCTTTGGCATGAACTATGATGTTGTGCTGGTCAGTACTAGCTACAGCAGGTTTGGCATGTCAATGTGCCATTGTTTAATGCTAGATCTTCTGATAGCTAGTTAACTTGTGCCAGTTGAACTGCAGGTTGTATGTTCATACTAGCTTGTGTTGGGGCTGTGTTTTGTAACATGTTTCAGATGCATACTTGAACTGCAATAACGTGTTAGATAACTAGTTCTGCTGCTCATGTCCACATTGCTTGTCTGATAATAAACCGTGGCAATAGCTTGTGTGTTTGTGTGACATTGCTTTATTGTCTGATAATAAACTCTTCATTTTTTGCTTATTCTATTGCTCTGCAGGATGTCATGGTTGTTACTGATGGAGTGGAGTACATGAGCATAAGAGTTGATATATCATTAACTGTAAGTATATTCCAGCCATATAGGCAAAATACTGCTATATGTTAGTAATAAATAACTTGATAAGTGAGACACTTAAATAAACTGGCCTAATAGTTATTTGGTTATTTCCAAAAATCCTGAATCCTTGTTCCAGCCATTTTAAAGATTTTGTCGTTCCTTTTTGTTCTGCTTGGCAACAAGCTGAAATATCCTTAGGAGCTATGTTATTTTGTTTGAACTTCAAATATAACATGGTAATCCCCTCATGAGATGACTGTGTAATAATAATAATCATTTGTTTGTTTTCCCTTGTCAGGCTGTATCACTTCCAAGGTGCTTGAAACTGTGAAGAACCCCACTGATTTGGCAAAGCTTCGGACATGATCAAAGAGGTTGAGCTTCAGGACATGATCAAACAGCTTGAGCTTCAAGTATTCTAGTTGATGCATAAAAAATCCAAATTTTCTTATTCAACCTGGCAGCCCTCTCTCAGGCTGCTGCTTTCAAGCTACATGTTTATGATATATTTTATAAGTGCAATCCATGAGTAAAGTGGAATGCTGTGTAGGTCCTTTGTTTGGTTTGCTACAAATATCAACGACTCAAATGTTGTATAGCCATTTGCTGATTGTTAAGTGCAAATAGTATTGCTGCTTGGTTTCTTCTCTAGCCAGAATCAAGTTATTAATCCCACCTTTCCTAGTTAATCCCTTACGGGCATTTTTGCTTTCACTAGTCATTTCAATGTTGATACCAGTCTGACTACATTTCTGTAGCCTTGTGCTATGCTAAATGCACTATCAGGTGTCAAGCTATGTCCTGTTAAAAATTTAACCTTGGTACTACCTTTTTCATGTCTAGCATGAAAGTAATGCATGTGTCCTTTTTTTTCTTCCAGGATTCAGGCGACCTCCTTACGAAACGAAGGGGCAGAAAAGACAAGTATGAACTTGATGGTGTATGAGAAATATGAGACTGGACGAAACTTGTGGTGTATGAACTGGACAGTTGTATGAAGTTGTGTATAAACTGGATGGTGTATGACTTTTTTGTAATTTCTTGGACGGCCAAAAGGTTTTTTTGGCTGAAATCTGAATTCGGTGGCTGAAGTTTAAATTGGGTTGGGCTAAAATCTGAATTTGGTTGCTTGAGATTTAAATTGGTTTGGGCTCAAATAATTATGGCTTGAAATTAGTGGGCTAGAAAATTACGGCTGAAATTATAATGCTTAAAATTGGTGGGCTGAAATTATAATCGGCCTGAAATTAGTGGGCTAGAAAATTGTGGCCCAAGATGGTGATGTCATCATCCACGTAAGCATACCTGTCTCAGCGACCATGTCATCATCTGTTGCCTTGTCAGCGTCCAAGGTAGCTGTCCATGTCAGCTGCCATGTGGTTCATGATGATGTGGCAATACAATCTGTGACGGTTCTAACCGTCACTAATATTGGGCTTTGGGCTGGGCTGGATTGGGCTCAAACCAAATCGCGATGGTTTTAAACTGTCATAGATTGAGTTAAATCGTGACGGTTTTCGTCACGCGATTCAATCCGCCATGCTCAATCCATGATAGAATTTAAAACCGTCACAGATGACGTTTTGCGACGATTTTTAAGGCTATTACGACGGAAAGTGGCCGTCACAGAATAAATGTTTTCTTCTAGTGTATTGTTTGAGATAAGAGTTTACTTTACACAAGTTAATGTCAGTTTGCTGTTTTGGACAATCATGTTTTGCGATTTAGTACACTACTTAAAGTTTGTGTGTTCATTTCATTTCTCCCCTATGTTGTCCATCTCAAAACTGTGCAAGAACATGAACTACACTTTAATTTTCAATAGTTTGTTTCGCTGGAAATCATTCTGATTGTACTTGGCACCTGCAGTTTCATAAGCTTTTTTTTTTCAAATTTAGCAGTTTCAAAAGTTGATGAAGGATGCTATTGCAATTCACAACCCTGATCGATGCAGCATTGGTCCACCCGTCAGAGTCGGGGATGTTGATTTGCTGGATACTGCGAGCCCACAGGAGAAACCCGTAGAAACTAGCCCAAGGTAGATTTGACAATGGGGCCCCACCGTCCATCTATTCTCCATCATCTTGCTCAGTTCTCCTCACCATAGATCTTGCTGTAAATCAGCCCAGGAGAATCTTTGGTTTCCCAGTTCACAAACCAGCTTTTGGATGGATTACTATTCCGCATTCTTGAAAGGGGGAATGTGTATTATAGCGTGCAAAATTTTTCCTTTTGTTAGACAAAACCGTAAAGTTGTACATCATTTTAGGCGAAGATGCCACGAAGAGTTAAGCTCCAGTGTGGGACATTTTATGCAGTCAATTCATTGCTTTTGGGCATGCATCCACCTTTACCTTAACATACGTTACATTGCTCTATCCGAGAAGGTTCTTCTGGTTTGAGTGCTATCAATCACACATCAAGGTCTTTGCCAAAGGCAAACAAAATGGCTTTGCCTAGTTACCTGAACTGATGATCGTTTGTGCACTTTTTTTACCTTTTGGTTTACTCACAAGAAGTTTAGTTTACTAAATTTCATAAAGCCTAAATTGAAAAAGAATAAATTCTTAACTTTTTTTTGCTACGGACGCATTCTTAAAAGATTTACGCGGATTTGATGTTCGATTACATACCTTTTGTCACTTGTTGGTTTACTCGTGAGATATTTGTTTTACACCATGGCGTCGTGAATGAGTCCATACAATAAACCAACCCTATTATATGGCATGGAGTAAACCAACCATCTCGTGAATAAACCAAAAAAATAATTAAAGGTATGTAACACAAGAAATTGTCGTAAATGGTGATGAGAATGACTCCACTCCAAGAACATTAAGAGAGCATCGACTCCACAATACCCCTTGAACTATTGAGTAAAAATGAATAAATAGTTAGTAAGCCAACATCACGTATGCAAGAGTTATGTTGAGAGAAAGTCTCTATTTAATAAAAGAATGAAAAATATTTTATATTCTATATTGGGATTAAACCAACCATCTCGTGAGTAAACATGAAATGTGCGTAAATGGTGTTTACTAATGAGATGGTTTGTTTACTCAACAACCGGATGTGTAGACTCATTCGCAACACCATTTACGCATAAATCTTGTTGGGTTACACACCTTTGGTTATTTCTTTGTTTACTAATGAGATAGTTTGTTTACTCAATAACCAC
Organism: Urochloa ruziziensis; assembly: GCA_015476505.1. Classification (NCBI taxonomy): domain Eukaryota; kingdom Viridiplantae; phylum Streptophyta; class Magnoliopsida; order Poales; family Poaceae; genus Urochloa; species Urochloa ruziziensis. The sequence continues at coordinate 29,780,248 of CM027122.1, forward strand.
ATGTGTAGACTCATTCTCAACACAATTTACGCATAAATCTCATTGGGTTATGAACCTTTGGTTATTTCTAAGTTTACTCACTAGACAGTTGGTTTACTCAATATCGAGAAGTATAGACTCATTTCCGACACAATTTATACACATGTCATGTTGGGTTACGCATCTTTGATTCTTCGTTCGTTTACTCACCAGATAGTTGGGTTACTCAATACCCGAAAGTGTAGAGTTATTCTTGACACCATTTACTCACATATCTTGTTGGGTTACGCACATTTGGTTATTTCTTGGTTTACTCACGACATAGTTAGTTTACTCAATAACCGGATGTGTAGACTTGTTCTCAACACGATTTATGCACAAATCTTGGTAGGTTACAAACATTTAGTTATTTTATGGTTTACTCACGAGATAGTTAGTTTACTCAATAACCGGATGTGTAGACTCATTCTCAACACTATTTACATACAAATCTTGTTGGGTTACGCACCTTTAGTTATTTCTTGGTTTACTCATGAGATAGTTTGTTTACTCATTAACTGGATGTGTAGACTCATTCTCAACACCATTTATGGACAAATACTGTTGGGTTATGTGACGACCCGGATTTTCAAAATCGAAAATTCGAATCTCTGTACCCTTGTGATAGTCCCTGGATCAGTAGCTATCACGTACAGAACTCATCTCAGCATTACATCATATCCATACAATGAATTTAGATTACATAGAAGAGATTTACATCCATACCAATAGGGAAATACGAATAAAGTACAAGCCCGTCGGGCTAGGCGACAAGCGGAAATCCTGCGTAGCGGTAGCTAGGCTTCAAATCTTCATCTTCGATCACACCACAGGCAACTCGAGCGAAGCACACAACCCTGTTTCCACGCGTCCAAACCTGCATGCTCACAGACTATCCCCAAGGAATGGGATAGGTTCACGTCACCATCTGTATGCAAGCTTTAAGTGGTCTAACATCTAGAGGTATAAAAGTAATTCAAGGAAAGGCTGGGGTTTCCTATGCAATAGCAGCAATAATAATCAAGGTATCATCTCCACAAACCATTCCCAAATCCCACCTCACATCACATCACCTTCTTCACACTCGTCTAAGTCGATGCGAGAGCTCCCTCCCCTCGCACCTCACCAACTACGACCGGATCCTGAAAGAAGAGGGAGCAGACTCTCCTTCTCCCCGTCCGTAGCTGCGAACCTTAATCACTCTGTCACTGGCTAAAATCAGGGGGAGGTAGAAGATCCCAAATATGAGAGGTAACAGTGCAATGGGCAATGTCCATACCGAGGACGCGGCTATACGTATAGATTCTAGACTCTGCAGAGCTTGTACAACTGGACCCACTCGGGCTGCAGACGGTGATCAACCGCCTTGAGACACAACCCACAGCACAGACCCTAACCGCAACGATGCCCGCCTGCCCTTCCTGTCTCGATCCATCGGCTCGCAATCCAATGCTTCGGAAGCTGTGTCGAACTCTCCCTCGTAGGGCCAGACGGGGCCATAGTCCTTCGCCGAAACGGTCTCTCCCGTTCCCGTACACCATCCACCTGATCTTCTCGCAGTGCAGGCATCGCGCTAGATAGGAAGGCTGGAACCCGTTCATATGGGTAAGCGGTAAGTACGTGGGGCCCAAAGAGTGGTTACCCCACTCGGTTTCAGACCGGGGCGAGCGTCATCGTCCAAAGGGCGTATCCCCCACAGAGGAACGCAGATCGCAATACCCACTATAGGTACCGCTGCCAAACTCCTATGCTCCTATCATACATCTGTGTACCCGCCACAAGTACGGTGTGGGACCCCCTCGAGAGCAGGGGTCTCCCGGCACCTCGATCAAAGATCGAGTTGTTATAAAATGCTCGCCCCCGCCAAGTTTCCCAAAAACACCTTCTCCTGCCAGTTTTATCCCCACACACGCCAAGAATCCTGATCCACATTATCCCATACACATGCAAGTAGCAGCATAGCATTCATATATATAGTAGTAGGTAAACAAGGAATCAGGATATATATAAATAGGCTATGCATGGCTCAATCATCATCATCATATAAGCAAAGCGCTAGCATTCTACTCAGCAATGCCTAATAGGTCAAAGAGTCAGGATGGGCGTGAACCTGGAGCATGGTTCTGTATCTCTTCACTTCAGCGTAGTCGACGTCGTCGAAGTAGTCGAAGTAGTCCGGGTCCTCCGAGGATCCTATTAAACGGATAAATAAATAAACAACGGCAACTACTTACAAATAAACTCCAAATGAGAACCAATAGAAAGCCAAATAACAGCAAACACTATTCTATCGTGTTCGTCATGATTTTAGAAAAATACTGAAACTGGTTTCATATTTTTCTAAGCTACGGTTGATTTATTATGATTTTCTGAAGTTTAAATCCATTTTCGGGATTTATAAATCATTCCGGAAAAAGGAATAAAAGTTAGATCACAAGTTAGCAGCTCGGAGGTGTCAGTCATCGGCTCGGGGTTAAACCGCGAGTCGAGCAGGCGGAGGCAAAGGTCTGGGTTGATGACATCTTCACGGGCTCTGGTGATGTCATCATTGACTTGGTCAAAGTTGACTAAGTCAACGGTCAGAGGGTTACGTCCTTGGTCAACGGGTCAAACTACGGTCGACGGGTCTAGGGTGACGGGTTAGCGGCTATCGGGTTCCATATGTCAACATGCGGGCCCCATGGGTCAGGTGGGTCCGGGCTATCAGTCAGTGGGTCCCACAAGTGGTGCCACTGTATGATGGGTCACTAACGAGTTAGCCACGTGGCGGTCGCGTGACGCGGGCGCCACTTGGCTAGGTCTGGGATGACGGGCTCGATTTTAGGAATCTAACGCAACTGGTTTTACGTCGATCGGAGCTAAGACGGAAAAGATATGGATTTTCCAAGGTTTATCCTTAATAGATATTAAGAAAAGAATTTATTAAAGAATAAACTCTTTTCTTAAAACTGAAGGGGGTTTCTTGCAAGATTGCTAAGGTGGAAGGGCCTGGTTGCGAATATGGGAAAGGTTAGGGGCCTTGGTGTAAAAGAACCAGGGGTTTACAAGGTAAAAGGACGATCAGGGACCTTTTTGTAAAAAGGCAGAAGTGGAAGGACCTATTTGTAAAAGTCCAGGGACCTGTTTGTAAAGTCCAGGGACTTATCTGTAATTTCAGAAAAGTACAGGGGCCTAACTGCAAAAGTGCAGTGGGGCCGGGCTGTGCTGACGTCATCATGGGCCCGGATGACGTCAGCGTTGACTTGGTCAAAGTTGACCAGTCAACGGTCAAGCTCGGTGGGTCCCAGCGTGTCAGCCGAAGGGCCTTCCGCAATTAAAGGAAAACCCAGGGGGCTAACCGTGAAATTACAGGGGCTAAATTGTAAATAATCTAGCCAGGGGGTTTTCTGAAAAAGGTCAAAGGTCGAAGGGCCGATCTGCGATTAAAAGAAAATCCAAGGGGTTTCTAAAAAAGAAGGGCAGGGGCTCCTGTGAGAAATGGCCGGCGGAGATGACGTCAGCGCTTACGTCATACCCGCACGGGATCCCGGTACGGCCGGATTGGGTGCGGCCGGCCGTGCGGCTCGCGCATAGTGGCGACGCGTGGCGCGGGTGGAACGCGCGGTCAGGTGGACACGGTCCACCGTGAACCGAGCCTGCGGTCCACCATGGACCAGGCGCACGGGATCGGTTTGTGGCTGGCTTGGATCCACTGCGGCTGCGCACTCGCGGCTGGATCGCGTGGCTGGCGGCGGAGCGCGCTCGCGGTGGCGAAGGCAGCGCCGGTGGCGACTTGACCCCGCCTAATCCCGGCGACGAGGCCATGGATCAGCGCCAAACAAGGCGGGACACGCGTTTCGGGGTGAAATAGCTCAGCCTTTGGATCCTAGGGTTCGCTACGGCGAGATCAAGGTGGAGGGGGCTGGCGCTCGGGGAGTGCTCGGTGAAATGCCGCAAAGGCGGTGTTCACCTTGCAGCTGCGCCCAAGGCCACGGTCTTGGCTCGACGCGACGAGAACCTGCACAAGAGTTTCCTCTGGCACGAAGGCCAGGGCACAGGGGCTTCAAGGTGGGTTCTTGGCCTAGCTACGGTGGGTTCCTCGGCGACCTTGGTCGCCGGACAGCAGGAGGAGGGGAAGGACGGCGGCGGCGTGCTCACCTAGCGAGAGGACGCGGTTGGCTCGGCTTGGTGGAGGTCGAGACGGCCGTCGTGAGGTAGAGGAAGAAGAGCTGCGACAGGGTTCAAACTTGGGGCGTTCTCCTCTTCTTGCGCCTGGACGTCGAGGCTGCGGCAGTGACGGCGACGCGGGGCCCCTTGGTCCGGCTCCGGCTTGATGACGTCGCGCTCCTTGACGGGGCGGCGTCTCCTCCTCTTCCTGGCGTCGACGCGGTGCGCGGCTCGGGCGGCGTCGCGATGGTGGCTTGATGCGGCGCAGGGGGACGACATGGTGGAGCAGTGCGGCTTGAGGGCGGCTCCGGCTCCTTCTCGTCATCTCGTCATCCTGGAGCGGTCTTCGAATCGGCGGCGGCGCACGCGGAGAGGGAAGGGGAAAACCCCAATTGCGGCGGCAGCTTGGGGGAGAAGGGAAGACAGAGGCGGCCGCGGGTCTTATAGCGGCGGCGAGCAGGGGCTCGTGACGCGGGCGGCTGAGATGGAACGGAGCGGGCGCGGTGACACGCGGCGGACGATCTGCGGCGCAAGGCTAGGGTTGGGAGGTGCGGCGCGGCTCGGCGTGCGTGCCAGCGCGGACGCCGAGGGGCAAGGATGCCAAATCACCCGCCGGGAGGTTTCTAGAAGGGCGGCCGGCTAGGGTTTTGGTTACGGGAGTGCGGCTGGTCAAGGCGGGGTGCTTTCGCCCCTCTGTCGCGACGCGGAGGTGGCAAGGCGCGGGCGAAGGCGGTGGCGGCCGCCCGGCTCTGCTCTGCGCGCGCGGCGGAGGAAAAGCAGAGAGCAAGGGAAAGGGAAAGCTGCGAGGTGGGGTCGGCCGGTCGGTGAGAGAGAGGAGGGAGATGCGGCAAGTGGAGTGGGCCGGAGGAAGAGCTGGGCCGAGAGAGGGCCGAAGGGGTTAACGGGCCGGCGAGGCTCAGCTGGGCTGAGCGAAAGGTATCGGGCCGGGGAGTTAGCAGGCCGAGGGAGTTAGAGGGATAGGTTAGTTCAGGGGTAGGAATTAGACTTGGCTAGTTAGCTGGCCCAAGTTAGAAGTTAGGAGTTTAGTTATGTTTTAGTTTATATTTGAAATGGAATTTCAAATAATAAACTACACTCAACAAATTCAAACAAATCCAAATGGAATTCAACAATTCCGGATAAAATTCAAATCACACATGCATGATCATGAAAAATATTTTATGCATAATTTGATTACTAGGAATTTAGAGAGAACATTTATCTTAAGTTGCAAATTAATTCATGGCTCACAACAATTCACACAAAATTTTTGAAATCCCGATTTTTCATACAAGTAACAGACTACAAATTTACGGGATGTTACAATCTCCCCCCCTCACAAGAATCTCGTCCTCGAGATTAAAGCTGCACCGGGTGTGGTGAGGGTCTTTCTCCTTGTCTTGACGTCGGTACATCGTTGACATCTTCGGCTTCGCTGTAGTTTGCTCTTCCAAAGGTCATGGATGATTATTCGAGGGTCTCTCAATCCATGTGCTCGATCACTTAGTTGGTATTATTCTTAAGTGGTACTCCTCACAATGTTCAAATCCGTCGATCCAAGGGTGACTCTTGAATTCTCTTCCAACTTAATTCCTCATCCAAAGGTGGTAGCCTGTTCCGGGTAGAGGCTGGTTCAAAAGGTCATTTATTAGGTATCTTAATCTGCTCGAAGTCTAGCTTTACCTCCTGGGTGTCTTTCATCATAGGTACGATATGGGCTCCCCAACGTTTCCCGGTAATCTCCAAAACTTTATCCTCTTATTCTTAATACTCTCGGTGAAATATGAGTAACTGTCTGGGCTTACTTTTGGGTTGTACCTTCATTCTAGTTTGGTTGGCCTATCTGTGCAACCCATGTTCCACGTAGTATCTAAATCTTCAATTCTGGGTCCACGGCTATCCTTAACTCCATATCTCCTTTGGCTCTTCCTTTCACCTTTGTAGGGTTTCTTCGATGTGATCCAAAATGATCTTCTTGATCCCATATCCATCTTGGACATGTTGAAGATATATATTATTCTCGTAATCCATATGTATTTCTTAGGGATTTCCAACGAGGTAGTTTTGCCACAACTTCATGGCATGCTCTGGATAACTCCATCTCGAGGGTTAGGTAGGTTCTCTTATACCCTTTTAAAAATCTCGAGGTAGGATACACGTCTGTGTGTCTTGGTCTGATACTTCGGGTGTTCATAATCGCCTTCTTCTCCTTGTAGGATCTTCGAAGCTTCGTCAAGGCTACATAAGTTCTATGGCTAGTTCCCTTACATAGAACCTTATTCGCGAGTCCATAATTCCATACCAATTTCATGCTTACTTAAATAGTCCATTTGTTGGTTTAACACATTAGGGAAAAGGTCTATCATCGATGTGCTCGTATTATCCAACATACTCATTTAGCTTATGATTCCAAATACTGTTCACAGCTCCTTCCCATTCATGGTGAACCAGTCCGTAGAGGGGTCACTTGTATCTTGCACATATCCTTAAACAAACTCAGGATAGATGGTGTTTATACTTGTGAATGCCATCGCATCTGAACCAACTATCGTAGGGTGTTTATCTCACTTGTTCACGGATAACTGGGCATTTATCGGTCCTTGATGTCGATCACAGTCCTTGACAAATACCATTATCCTGTTCCTTATCGATGGCACTCTAATGTTGCAGCTATCCCGGGAAGGTGGCTTCTTCTGTAGTCCGAACATTTCTTCAATGGGTAGTGATGCTTGATCTTGGTCAAGTCTTGTTCAAGTGTGTAGTAATCCTTAATAGTGCTCGAACTCTTTGCTCACTTCCTTCTCCCTTAGGCTGGGAGGTTCCAATGACTGGGTATGATATCTCTCGTCCAGTAGTTTTTGAGTTTCCCTTTTTAGCTTAGTCCCATAGAATATGTCCGGTAGAACTGTCTTTACTATTGGATTTGTTCCAATGTTGTGTTGTTAGGGAACTCCTTATCTTAACTCCATTGTGGACCTAGTAATTCTCTGAATATTCCTTTGGATGATCCCTTACAGTAGGTCCTGCTTATGTTGCTTATAGTTCCAACAAATCATGCTTGGGTGTGGAAGATACCTTTTCTCTCGGATGACGACTCATGTGACTCAGCTCGTATCCATCTAGTCTAGACATCCAATCCATATCCAAAAATTTTAACAATACCTATAGGTAGGTATTATCAGTCCTCCACTTCCTACATATGCTTTGTTAGTACCACGGGGTTGTGACCATTGGGGTCGTTCCAAAATTGACGCTCTCGTATTCTAACATCAACTTGAAGTCCTTGAAGCATCTGCAATTCTTTGCTACATTCCAATACCATGGTTGAGGTGTGGTTCTTCTATCGCTTCTGGGGTCGATTCATGGTATACTTGTCGGAGATGCTTTAGCCCATATCTTCATCTTGAATCTGGTGGCTCGGCCAGTTATTGACACTGTGTAGTGTAAAAGCAGGAGTACTTAGTCCAAATCTCACGAGATTATTGATCCATCAAGACTACTTCCTCTTCGTCCATACAGTTGAGTAGTGACTTCCAATTTACTCTGATCTTCTTCCTACGGGATGGTATAGAGTACTCAACTTGTTCTTAACCAATTCTATGCTTCCAACATGAAGATCTTGCAACCGAGGTGATGGAAGATCCCAACGTCTTGGCACTCATCTCGATGTCAGTGAACTTATTCCAATACTTGTGTGGTAACTCATTCCAAAAATCTTGATCTTCAGTACCAACTGTACATAAAGTACTTCTTCTTGTTGATCGTTTGAGTTGAGGATGAATGACTGGCTTGTTTGAGCACTCATATCTGCTATGCGAAGCGTCATGGAGGTCTCATCTAGATGGGATGCACACAACTAAAGTTGGAGTCTAAAGCAAGCATGAAAACACTACTCTATAAAGTCCTACACTCATGATGAAGAATCATAACAATCAAATAAGTCTCATAAGAACCATGCACACAAGCAATAAGAATACTAGTCGATATAACTACTTCGTGGCTCAACCAAATAGGGTGGACTCTACTCTGAGGGGTTATGATCTTCTTGTCCGCATCCTTGGTAACTTCTGCCTCATTTTGATTGGTTCACGAGAGAATTTTGCTTCGACGTAGGTAAGATAGAAGATTTTCAAGGAAAGAGAGGTAGAATCAAAATAGATCAAGGAGGTATACAAAATAGAGCGTTTAGAATGTTCTAAATCTAACGACCAGTCTAGGGTAGCGTGCTACGGTCAAGTATGGCTCTGATACCAACTGTGACGACCCGGATTTTCAAAATCGAAAATCCGAATCTCTGTACCCTTGTGATAGTCCCTGGATCAATAGCTATCACGTACAGAACTCATCTCAGCATAATATCATATCCATACAATGAACTTAGATTACATAGAAGAGATTTACATCCATACCATTATGGAAATACGAGTAAAGTACAAGCCCGTCGGGCTAAGCGACAAGCGGAAATCCTGCGTAGCGGTAGCTAGGCTTCAATTCTTCATCTTCGATCACACCACAGGCAACTCGAGCGAAGCACACAACCCTGTTTCCATGCGTCCAAACCTGCATGCTCACAAACTATCCCCAAGGAATGGGATAGGTTCACGTCACCATCTGTATGCAAGCTTTAAGTGGCTTAATCATCTAAAGGTATAAAAGTAATTCAAGGAAAGGTTGGGGTTTCCTATGCGATAGCAGCAAAAGTATAAATATAAATCTCCAAAATATCCATCCATTCCCACCTCACAACACATCGGGCTATTCCGGCGCACCGGACTCCCGTCTCCATCTCCACACTCGTCTAAGTCGATGCGAGAGCTCCCTCCCCTCGCACCTCACCAACTACGACCGGATCCTGAAAGGAAAGGGAGCAAACTTTCCTTCTCCCCGTCCGTAGCTGCGAACCTTAATCACTCTCAAATATGGCTAATAAAGGGGGAGGTAGAAGATCCCAAAATATGAGAGGTAACAGGGAAAATGGGCAATGTCCATACCGAGGACGCGGCTATACGTATAGATTCTAGACTCTGCAGAGCTTGTACAACTGGACCCACTCGGGCTGCAGACGGTGATCAACCGCCTTGAGACACAACCCACAGCACAGACCCTAACCGCAACGATGCCCGCCTGCCCTTCCTGTCTCGATCCATCGGCTCGCAATCCAATGCTTCGGAAGCTGTGTCGAACTCTCCCTCGTAGGGCCAGACGGGGCCATAGTCCTTCGGGGAAACGGTCTCTCCCGTTCCCGTACACCATCCACCTGATCTTCTCGCAGTGCAGGCATCGCGCTAGATAGGAAGGCTGGAACCCGTTCATATGGGTAAGCGGTAAGTACGTGGGGCCCAAATAAAGTTACCCCACTCGGTTTCAGACCGGGGTGAGCGTCATCGTCCAAAGGCGTATCCTCCGAAGAAGAACGCAAGTCGCAGTACCCATCATAGGTACCACCGCCAACTCCTATGCTCCTATCCATCCATGTACCCGCCACAAGTACGGTGTGGGACCCCCTCGAGAGCAGGGGCCTCCCGGCACCTCGGTCAAAGACCGAGTTGTTAAAATATGCTCACCCCCGCCAAGTTTCCCAAAAACACCTTCTCCTGCCGGTTTTATCCCCACTCACGCCAAGAATCCTATTCCACAATATATCCCATACACATGCAAGCAGCAGCATAGCAATCATATATATAGTAGTAGGTAAACAAGGAATCAGGATATGTAAATAGGCTATGCATGGCTCAATCATCATATCATATAAGCAAAGCGCTAGCATTCTACTCAGCAATGCCTAATAGGTCAAAGAGTCAGGATGGGCGTGAACCTGGAGCAAGGTTCTTTATCTCTTCATCTTCAGCGTAGTCGACGTCGTCGAAGTAGTCGAAGTAGTCCGGGTCCTCCGAGGATCCTATTATACGGATACATAAATAAACAACGGCAACTACTTACAAATAAACTCCAAATGAGAACCAATAGAAAGCCAAATAACAGCAAACACTATTCTATCGTGTTCGTCATGATTTTAGAAAAATACTGAAACTGGTTTCATATTTTTCTAAGCTACGGTTGATTTATTATGATTTTCTGAAGTTTAAATCCATTTTCGGGATTTATAAATCATTCCGGAAAAAGGAATAAAAGTTAGATCACAAGTTAGCAGCTCGGAGGTGTCAGTCATCGGCTCGGGGTTAAACCGCGAGTCGAGCAGGCGGAGGCAAAGGTCTGGGTTGATGACATCATCACGGGCTCTGGTGATGTCATCATTGACTTGGTCAAAGTTGACTAAGTCAACGGTCAGAGGGTTACGTCCTTGGTCAACGGGTCAAACTACGGTCGACGGGTCTAGGGTGACGGGTTAGCGGCTATCGGGTTCCACATGTCAACATGCGGGCCCCATGGGTCAGGTGGGTCCGGGCTATCAGTCAGTGGGTCCCACAAGTGGTGCCACTGTCTGATGGGTCACTAACGAGTTAGCCACGTGGCGGTCGCGTGACGCGGGCGCCACTTGGCTAGGTCTGGGATGACGGGCTCGATTTTAGGAATCTAACGCAACTGGTTTTACGTCGATCGGAGCTAAGACGGAAAAGATATGGATTTTCCAAGGTTTATCCTTAATAGATATTAAGAAAAGAATTTATTAAAGAATAAACTCTTTTCTTAAAACTGAAGGGGGTTTCTTGCAAGATTGCCAAGGTGGAAGGGCCTGGTTGCGAATATGGGAAAGGTTAGGGGCCTTGGTGTAAAAGAACCAGGGGTTTACAAGGTAAAAGGACGATCAGGGACCTTTTTGTAAAAAGGCAGAAGTGGAAGGACCTATTTGTAAAAGTCCAGGGACCTGTTTGTAAAGTCCAGGGACTTATCTGTAATTTCAGAAAAGTTCAGGGGCCTAACTGCAAAAGTGCAGTGGGGCCGGGCTGTGCTGACGTCATCATGGGCCCGGATGACGTCAGCGTTGACTTGGTCAAAGTTGACCAGTCAACGGTCAAGCTCGGTGGGTCCCGCGTGTCAGCCGAAGGGCCTTTCCGCAATAAAGGAAAACCCAGGGGGCTAACCGTGAAATTACAGGGGCTAAATTGTAAATAATCTAGCCAGGGGGTTTTCTGAAAAAGGTCAAAGGTCGAAGGGCCGATCTGCGATTAAAAGAAAATCCAAGGGGTTTCTAAAAAAGAAGGGCAGGGGCTCCTGTGAGAAATGGCCGGCGGAGATGACGTCAGCGCTTACGTCATACCCGCACGGGATCCCGGTACGGCCGGATTGGGTGCGGCCGGCCGTGCGGCTCGCGCATAGTGGCGACGCGTGGCGCGGGTGGAACGCGCGGTCAGGTGGACACGGTCCACCGTGAACTGAGCCTGCGGTCCACCATGGACCAGGCGCACGGGATCGGTTTGTGGCTGGCTTGGATCCACTGCGGCTGCGCACTCGCGGCTGGATCGCGTGGCTGGCGGCGGAGCGCGCTCGCGGTGGCGAAGGCAGCGCCGGTGGCGACTTGACCCCGCCTAATCCCGGCGACGAGGCCATGGATCAGCGCCAAACAAGGCGGGACACGCGTTTCGGGGTGAAATAGCTCAGCCTTTGGATCCTAGGGTTCGCTACGGCGAGATCAAGGTGGAGGGGGCTGGCGCTTGGGGAGTGCTCGGTGAAATGCCGCAAAGGTGGTGTTCACCTTGCAGCTGCGCCCAAGGCCACGGTCTTGGCTCGACGCGACGAGAACCTGCACAAGAGTTTCCTCTGGAACGAAGGCCAGGGCACAGGGGCTTCAAGGTGGGTTCTTGGCCTAGCTACGGTGGGTTCCTCGGCGACCTTGGTCGCCGGACAGCAGGAGGAGGGGAAGGACGGCGGCGGCGTGCTCACCTAGCGAGAGGACGCGGTTGGCTCGGCTTGGTGGAGGTCGAGACGGCCGTCGTGAGGTAGAGGAAGAAGAGCTGCGACAGGGTTCAAACTTGGGGCGTTCTCCTCTTCTTGCGCCTGGACGTCGAGGCTGCGGCAGTGACGGCGACGCGGGGCCCCTTGGTCCGGCTCCGGCTTGATGACGTCGCGCTCCTTGACGGGGCGGCGTCTCCTCCTCTTCCTGGCGTCGACGCGGTGCGCGGCTCGGGCGGCGTCGCGATGGTGGCTTGATGCGGCGCAGGGGGACGACATGGTGGAGCAGTGCGGCTTGAGGGCGGCTCCGGCTCCTTCTCGTCATCTCGTCATCCTGGAGCGGTCTTCGAATCGGCGGCGGCGCACGCGGAGAGGGAAGGGGAAAACCCCAATTGCGGCGGCAGCTTGGGGGAGAAGGGAAGACAGAGGCGGCCGCGGGTCTTATAGCGGCGGCGAGCAGGGGCTCGTGACGCGGGCGGCTGAGATGGAACGGAGCGGGCGCGGTGACATGCGGCGGACGATCTGCGGCGCAAGGCTAGGGTTGGGAGGTGCGGCGCGGCTCGGCAGTGCGTGCCAGCGCGGACGCCGAGGGGCAAGGATGCCAAATCACCCACCGGGAGGTTTCTAGAAGGGCGGCCGGCTAGGGTTTTGGTTACGGGAGTGCGGCTGGTCAAGGCGGGGTGCTTTCGCCTCTCTGTCGCGACGCGGAGGTGGCAAGGCGCGGGCGAAGGCGGTGGCGGCCGCCCGGCTCTGCTCTGCGCGCGCGGCGGAGGAAAAGCAGAGAGCAAGGGAAAGGGAAAGCTGCGAGGTGGGGTCGGCCGGTCGGTGAGAGAGAGGAGGGAGATGCGGCAAGTGGAGTGGGCAGGAGGAAGAGCTGGGCCGAGAGAGGGCCGAAGGGGTTAACGGGCCGGCGAGGCTCAGCTGGGCTGAGCGAAAGGTATCGGGCCGGGGAGTTAGCAGGCCGAGGGAGTTAGAGGGATAGGTTAGTTCAGGGGTAGCAATTAGACTTGGCTAGTTAGCTGGCCCAAGTTAGAAGTTAGGAGTTTAGTTATGTTTTAGTTTATATTTGAAATGGAATTTCAAATAATAAACTACACTCAACAAATTCAAACAAATCCAAATGGAATTCAACAATTCCGGATAAAATTCAAATCACACATGCATGATCATGAAAAATATTTTATGCATAATTTGATTACTAGGAATTTAGAGAGAACATTTATCTTAAGTTGCAAATTAATTCATGGCTCACAACAATTCACACAAAATTTTTTGAAATCCCGATTTTTCATACAAGTAACAGACTACAAATTTACGGGATGTTACAGGTTACGCACCTTTTGTTATTTCTTGGTTTACTAATGATATAGTTTGTTTACTCAATAATCTGATGTTTAGACTCATTTTCAACACCATTTACGCACAAATCTCATTGGATTACGCACCTTTGGTTATTTCTTGGTTTACTAATGAGATAGTTTGTTTACTGAATAACTGGATGCGTAGACTCATTGTCAACACCATTTACGCACAAATCTTGTTTGGTTAGGCACCTTTGGTTATTTCTTCGTTTACTAATGAGATAGTTTGTTTGAATGTGTGGACTCATTGTCAACACCATTTACGCACAAATCTTGTTGGGTTACGCACCTTTGGTTATTTGTTGGTTTACTAATGAGATAGTTTGTTTACTCATCTGTAACACTCAGAATGCGTATATAACAAAATATACTTTGTAAGTGAGAATACGTAAATTTGATGGGAAAAAATAACGTTTTGTTCCGTCGCCTGGATGGTTGATCCGATATCATGGCTGCGTAGAACTCATCGAATCCTTTTCGTTTGACTATCCATACACATATTTTGGAGATTGGATCACGAAGTAATGACTAGCATGTTTTTTTTCTTCTTTACTGCTACAGTAACCACATGTATTTTTGGCACTCACACTTATAATCATGTGGACTTTTATATGTATTTTATTTTGCACTATTATTATCTATGAAATCATGTCAAAATTAGTTTTTGAACATGCTATTACATTTTCTTTGTGATCAGTTCGGTACTATTCGGTAAATACCGAAACCGAACCGAATTTACCGATACCGAATTCCCTCGGTACCAAGTTTTTTTAGGAACCGATCGGTACCAATTTCTAAGGAACCGAATTTGTATAGGTACCGAGGAACCGAACCGATCGGTTCGGTATTTACCGAATGCTCACCCCTACTCATAATTCTGGGCAAAATGTGTTCATTGATTTTTAGGACAACCAAATATGAGAACCGGATCTGATGGTCTCTAGATAAGTTGTTAGAAATTTAGTAAGGTTTCCAGATTGGTAAAGTGCATCTCCATATGAATTTTGGATCTCCAGTTATATCAGTTTTAGTTGGGTTGTTCTGCAGTTGCCATCAGAAATTCAGATTAAGGTTCATATCAAGATTAGCCTATCATAATGATTTTTCCTCCAGTTTTGGATCACAAGAAAGTTGTTAGGAATTAAGTTTTCTTTCAGATGGCACAAGATGAGAATTTTAGCCATCAGAATTAAAGGTTACCAAAAAAAGAAGCAACACTGCTGCTGTCTTGTCTAGTTTTTCATATGTTTTTGTGAGGACGTTGGGTTTGGGCGTAGGGACGCTTTGAGTTATGTTTGTTTATGTTTGTATGCTTGTGTTTGTGCTGAGTTATGTTTGTGAACAGGTGGTACACATTCGGAGCGTGCTTAGCGCTTCTTCTTGATCTTCGGTGAAGGCAAGTAAACGTAGCGATGTGGTCTACATGCTTTAACTGTGTTGTTTGAATTGCCTCCATTTAATTTCAGTACCCATTAGCAAGATAAATCTGAAAATGGTTTATTATTGAAGTACCTTGTATCACTTGAGGCTTTACTTTGAAGTTATCAATTTTGAGGCATCTGAAGTTCATACATTGCAATTTCGCATTCACATTCTCATGTTGTTTATGCATATGAAGAAAACCGTAGCCGGATTGGTGCGATAAGTACCAGTACAGCAACTCATGTTGATTTATAGCAATGTGGTTGCAGCCCTCACATCCATTCTTGGGGTGTGTGGGTAGAAGTGAAGTCATGCATTGCATTGCACCATTTGCATGTGCATTATGAAGTTTAATCATGAAGAGCTTGTTGTTTACCTCCTACTTGAAGTATATTATTATTTCAAATTGATGTTATCATTTTATTACTGATTCTTAAATCAATGCTTAATTAACTGTGATTTAAATAACTCGGTTGAAGCAGTTTGCTTGTTGAGGTTTTTCGTAAACCTCATACGTTTTTCCCCACTTCAGGTTCCTGAGTTTCAAGGGTGCATCGTTGGATGGGAGTAGCAGCACGTGTGCACACATCTCTACATATATATTTGTTGAAACACATGTGTTATAATAAAAATGTTTGGATGTGAAGTCTTTGCTTTATTCTAAACTTTCGTTTGGATCATGGTTTATTCCTATAAGTGGTTTTACCTTTATTTCTATCCTGATAATTGAAGTTGTTTCCGTGTACTCTGTTTATCTTTGTTCTTGTTGTTCTTTTGTTGTGTGCCTGTAGTGGCTGTAGTGTAGTGTAGTAATGCTCCAGAATGTGTGTTGCCGTTTTGGGGTGTTACATCAACAACCGGATGTGTACGACTCATTCTCAACACCATTTACGCACAAATCTTGTTGGGTTACGCACGTTTGGTTATTTCTTGCTTTACTAATGAGATAGTTTGTTTACTCAATAATCGGATGTGTAGAGTCATTCTCAGCACCATTTACGCACAAGTCTTGTTGGGTTACACATCTTTGGTTATATCTTGGTTTACTTATGAGATAGTATGTTTCCTCAATAACTGGATGTGTAGACTCATTCTCAACACCATTAACACACAAATCTCGTTAGGTTACGCACCTTTGGTTGTTTCTAAGTTTACTCACTAGATAGTTTGTTTACTCAATATCGAGAAGTATGGACTCATTTTTGACACAATTTATGCACAGGTCATGTTGGGTCACACATCTTTGATTCTTTGTTCGTTTACTCACTAGGTAGTTCGGTTACCCAATACTCGAAAGTGTAGACTTATTCTCGACACCATTTGTGCACATATCTTGTTGGGTTACGCACATTTGGTTATTTCTTAGTTTACTCATGAGATAGTTAGTTTAAGCAATAACCGGATGTGTAGACTTGTTCTCGACACCATTTACGCACAAATCTCGTTGGGGTACATACCTTTGTTTATTTCTTGGTTTACTAATGAGATAGTTTGTTTACTGAATAATTGTATGTGTAGACTCATTATCATCACCATTTACACACAAATCTTGTTGGGTTGGGCACCTTTGGTTATTTTTTTGGTTTACTAATGAGATAGTTTGTTTACTGAATAACCGGATGTGTAGACTCATTGTCAACACCATTGACGCACAAATCTTGTTCGTTTACGCACCTTTGGTTATTTCTTGGTTTACTAATGAGATAGTTTGTTTACTCAACAACCGGTTGTGTAGACTCATTCTCAACACTATTTACGCACAAATCTTGTTGGGTTACGCACGTTTGGTTATTTCTTCTTTACTAATGAGATAGTTTGTTTACTCAATAATCGGATGTGTAGTCATTCTCAACACCATTTACGCACAAGTCTTGTTGGGTTACACACCTTTGGTTATTTCTTCGTTTACTAATGAGATAATTTGTTTACTCAATAACCGGATGTGTAGACTCATTCTCAACACCATTTACACATAAATCTCGTTAGGTTACACACCTTTGGTTATTTCTACGTTTACTAACTAGATAGTTGGTTTACTCAATATCGATAAGTATGGACTCATTCTCGACACAATTCATGCACATGTCATGTTGGGTCACACATCTTTGATTCTTTGTTCGTTTACTCACCAGATAGTTGGGTTACCCAATACTTGAAAGTGCACACTTATTCTCGACCCCATTTCGCACATATCTTGTTGGCTTACGCACAATTAGTTATTTCTTGGTTTACTCACGAGATAGTTAGTTCAAGCAATAACCGGATGTGTAGACTTGTTCTCGACACCATTTACACACAAATCTCATTGGGGTTAATACCTTTGGTAATTTCTTGGTTTACTCATGAGATAGTTTGTTTACTCAATCACCGGATGTGTAGACTCGTTCTCAACACCATTTACACACAAATCTTATTAGGTTACACACCTTTGGTTATTTGTTGGTTTACTCACGAGATAGTTTGTTTACTCAACAACCGGATGTGTGGACTCATTATCAACACTACTTATTCGCAAGTCTTGTTGGGTTACACATCTTTGGTTATATCTTGGTTTACATATGAGATAGTTTGTTTTCTCAATAACCGGATGTGTAAACTCATTCTCAACACCATTTACGCACAAATCTCATTAGGTTACGCACCTTTGGTTATTTCCAAATTTACTCACTAGATAGTTGGTTTACTCAATATCGAGAAGTGATAGAGCTGAAGTGCCTGATCTTTCGATGAGTGGAGGTAAATTCGATTTGGTGGAAGTAGACCCTCACGATCCGACTACGACAAGCGAACCCGAAGCGCCAATGCAATCGCTGAACCAACTCCCTGGGTTACTGAACATGTTGCAATCAAGATCAGCAACTTCCTGTAAGCAATCGAAGAACAAACAAGAAAAAGAAGGCGAGCAATCTTAATATCACTCGAAGGTGGGGTTCTGAATCACACGAGGACAGCACGTGTTTGTGCATGTTCAGTGTAGCTAAAGCTAGATGTAAAACAGAACCCAAGTGTTCTTGGCGGTGGCTAGGGGTATAAGATAGGGGGAGGACGTCCACAGGGGTGCTAGGGTCGTGCTCCAACCCTAGGACGCGTCCCTAATGGACCCAACTTGATACACGACCCGTGGGCCAAAATAAGGTGGCGCAGCACGTGGACAGAAAAACCTTCGGTCAATGATTTGACTATTGCGGCCTCCTCAAGATAGATATGGATGTGAGGCTAAATCCATATAAAAGTAGACTTCATAAGCTTTCCATCAAGTGCTTGAACGCCCCAAACGGAATCCGAATGAAGTTGTGGTGGCCGTCGAAAGTCAGGACTTTCTTGCAGTCTGAATCCAGCGTTTCCAAAACGTGTTGGATTCAATCTCTTTATTTCCTTAGGCCAAAAGTGACGTGATAGCCTGGTGAAAAACGTGGGAACATTTGGACTTGGTCCCCAATCAACCTCTTTGGTCCTCCATGCCTTCCATTTGTGTTTAACACTCTTCATGTGTGTCATGTCCTCATCATCCTCCCCTTCTTGACGAAAAGCCGTCCTCGGCGTCAATTGTACTTGGAACCGATCCTGTACAACGCAAAGGAGAACGGGGTTGCGAAAATAAAAGAAACCAAATGTATTGAGAGGAGGAGTGTCACCATGCTTCCAATTGTCGAATGTGTCATCTCGCATAGACATTTCAGCAAGAATGTAGACTTGTGGATCGGACGACACACTATGGTTGTCAACATGATCCTGCATAAGATTAGTACCAACAAAAGACAAAGCAGGCATAGGTAGCAACCAGCAAGGCTCCCCTTCTTTGGATTGAAGATGTTTCTTTAAAACAAAGCTAGAGAAATTGGATGTGACATTATTATTGTTATTCCAGCCCTCTAAGTTATCACATTGTTGTCCAAGCAAAGAAGATTTCAGATTTGAACAAATATAAACTCGATGCACCATATATTCTCCGTTGTGATTATATTTGCCAATGAAGTGATATGTATCCCTACATAAGCATGGGAATTCAGGATATGCACGAAATCTCTCCTCCAAGCAATTTAGATTACACTGAACAACAAATTTAATATAACCTAAAGTATTTAAAGAAGATAGCAATTTTTGTTCATCATTTGCACAAGTAATTGGAACAAACATTTTATTTTCAGCATAATTATATGGCTCCAAAGCATGTGTGTCATCACTATGAATTAATTGTGGCAGAGGAAAAAAAGAATCACTATCACACAACTCTTCTCTATCACAAGGAACATCAAGCAAATGATCTTTTGACAAAGGCAAAATTAGTAAGGTGTCTTCCGATAGTTGCTCTATGTTATCATATTGAATTTCAGCACAAGGGTGTGATTTTAAAACATGTACAACAGAAGCATTATCAAACAAATCATCTTTATCATAGGTAACAACAAGCACATCATCATGTAACAAAGATTCATCAAGAGATGGTTCTACTAACAATTGCTCTATGATAGCATGAGGTGTGGAAAAATTTAGCACAGTAGAAGTGGTCTCACCATCCGTGAGTGGAGCACCTGTGGTCGACGGCGCTGTAGGTGTGGCTGTCCTCTCGCGGGTGTAGTGCTAGGCGTGGATGGCGTAGGGAGAGCAGGATCTGCGCTGGATGCCGGGCTTTGTCCTGCAAAAGAATTAGTATATGTCGTTGAGCGGCGTCCCTGCACTTCACGTTCAGCTTTGCAAGCATATTCAATGAAGGACCGATTAGGCGACCAGAGAGGGGGGGAGTGAATGGGAGCCGATAAAAATTCCTCTCAAGATCCGGCTTCTCCCAACTCAATCCAAATCCAATGGACCGGCCTTGCCGAGATCACGTAGCTACTGTGAGGCTACTGACCCTAGGAACAAGATCAACGCAGCGGAACTCGAATCGAACAAATCCAACAAGAATCGAACGAAAACAACCCAAATCAGCAATTCTCGGCCAGGGGCAGTCACACCTCTCTCCAGGGGTGGTTGCACCGCCCTTGCCTAGCACATCAGCCAGGGGCGGTCACACCGGTATCCGAGGGCGGTTGCACCGGTCCTGCCAGACAGCACGGGAAAAACTCGAACTCAAAGTCAACTCGCGAACGGATCTCCCAAAAGGTTTGGAGTCTTGAGATGAAACTTTGGGTAGATGATATACACCTCAAGGAGAGGCTATGCCCCAAAACTCTCGGCCTCTAACTCCCTAGAACTCCACGAATTTTAAATCTAGTAAAGAACACACCCACCACGAGTTCATCCCGAAATCTTCAAATCTAGGCCAATTCTCGGCGTTTGGGGGCAAGAGATCACCAGTGAAAAGAGGCACAAGGCACTCATGCATGATTCCCCCAAAGAAATCCAAGAGAAAACGGGCTAGAAAGTGAAGAACGAAAATCCCCAAAAATGGCTCCAAAAATACCTCCGAAAATGGAAAAAAAAAGAGCTCAGGAATTCAAACCATGGCACAAAGATAAAAAGATTAAGCTCAATCAACCAACCATGAATTCACCTATACAAACTATGAATGAATCAAAATAGTTCTAGGTGGAGAGGATGAAAGGGAAGGGAAGCTAAACAAGCCAAATGAAAAAAAACTAGAGAGATAACAACCACCACCCCTAGGGGGTCTATTATATAGTCCAAATGGTGGTGCATAACCCTCAGGGGCGAATATGACATTTTCCGCGAAGATTTTTCTGGCTGAGACACCTTCCACCGCAAGCTAGCTTCCCTCCAACGCAAGCCTTGCGATCACGCCGTGTGTCCTCCAGATCGAAGCTCCTCGACGCTCACGGGGGACCTACCCAGGTGGGACCGGTCACACCGCCCCTGGGGGGCAGTTGGACCGCCCCTGGCTGGCAGGCCGGACCGTCTCTACGTCGAGTCCTCGGCCTTGGATTTGAGGCCCAAACCAAGGGAAACTGTCCACCTAGGTGGTCTTCTGGCCAAACCACTAAACCCCGTGTGCAAGCTTCCGTTGTGAGCCGCCACCTTGCACCGGCTTCATGTCCGCGTACGAGCTTTGGTCGTGAGCCGCTACCTCGCACCGGAACCATGTCCCCTCGCTTGTTCTTGCCACCATGTGAACCGCACTTGATCCATCTGGCCACCGGGTCCCTCGAACCAAGCCTACTTGTCTCTCCACTCCCTGGAGGCCGCCATGGCTAAGACCTTTCGCGCCTGTTCTTCACCTGCACCAATGCAATCAAGCCGCATTCTACACCTGCAATACTTGAGCCAGGAGAAACGTCAATCCACACCACGCTGTCAATCACTCATCACACCAAGATGCGACCATCCATGTGGCAGAACCGCCCAAATTAATCCGGCTTAAGTGCGCTAACCTTCCATTGGTCGTCACGTAATTAAATCGGAGTAACCTGAGAGTCTGTCGGGTCGATGCCCGATGCAACCATGAACAGTACCTCGATCGAAACAAGCCTGTACAAATACCCACTGGAAGGTGGGTCCCAGAGATTACAACAATCCACGGGTATAAATAGGTCCCACATGAGGTACTTTATTACAAACTGAGTTCAAGCATAAGCAACAGTTAAACAGAGTTTTCGAAAACAGCGGAAAATAATCTAATTTATTCGAAGGGAATGACGTCACGTGAAGCCGTCGTGACATCACTCGGAAGCATCTTCGTCCCACACAACAGTCCAACCAGGAGGAAGGGTGGTTGGCCAGGTAAGACCTGCAACCATCTCCTCAAGGGTACTACCTGAAAAACAATTCAACAAGCAAGGCTGAGTATACTAATACTCAGCAAGACTTAACCGTCGGGTGAAAACTACATCACCAACTCCTAGACATGCAAGGCTTTTGGCAGGTGGGTTTGTTTTGCCAAAGAGCGACTAAGAGGGGGTCCTTGCTTTAAATATTTTAGCATCAAGTTCTAGTTCAATTTAATCTTTCTAGATAAGCAACCTATTCTAACCAAGCAAGTGGAGCAAACAATTAAGCAAGCATCAAGTTTCTTTCCATCATCATGTTCCACTTCTTACTCAATGTGGCAGCGGGGTTAAGTAGTCTCATTAGCTGCGAGAAACAGACAGTTCGAACCGATTTTAACCTTGCAAGATGGATACTACACACATGGATCATCGCACTCAGCCAAAGGCTAGCGCTACCAGGTAGTTCCCATCAATCCCCCAGTCGCGTCCAGGACCAAACTCCCCCTGGCATACGAGGTCTAAGGCCGGCCGAACCAACACTTAAGCCCCTCGTACCCACATGTTTGAGGCATGGGGAAGAAGTTCCCAGAAGGAGCAGGAAAAAGTCTGCACCCTGAAGTCATGTAGGTACTAAACTTACCGGTCCCATGCCCAAACAAGTGCTTAGTGCTTTCAAACACTTAACCGTCGGTACCACACCATTCAGCCTTAACCAATTTTAGCATACACGGACGGGGCATCTACATGACAAAAATCCCCGCCCGTTCCTTCTTATGATTCCAACATAAGTAAAGCAGTTGATTCCTATATCTCGCGAGTGACAGGAGATCACTCGACTTTTACCGGGTCCTTATAGCGTGGCAGCTATCGACCTATCATACTAGTATTGCAAAGCATAGGTACCTAGGATCATGCAACTAGGGTTTCAATTCAACTCCTGAAACGTAAATGCACAAGCAAAACTTAATAAACATAGTTGCAAGATTTCGAAACATAGGACATGCTCTGGGGCTTGCCTTCAGGCACACTGTTAGTTTGGGAATCCTCGGTAGCAACGTTCGGGTCTTGCTCGACCTGGACGGCATTCACCTTGCCTTCAGCTTGGCCTTCTCCTCCAGTGGGGACAAGTTCATAGTCTCCGTCAGCGAGGACTTGCTTTACATGAGATGCACATGCATAAGAGGTGATCTTATATCGAGTCATCATACTTGCATAATGATAGACCCGCGGTGGATTGAATGGCACATTCACCTGGACAAATTTTGTCTGATCTTCCCTTTCTTTAATTAAGTTTGTAGTTACTCATTAAAGTATTTGGAGTTTGTTGATGGTGATTGTGTACACATATAAAATTATTTGATTTGATTTCAGCACAAAATAGCATGGGTGTGTGAAGTGAGGTATTTAATTTGTTTAAATAACTTAAAGAGGTGAATTACCATTATTTAGCCTTTTAAGCAAAGTAACTTCAACAATTTATTCTGGCAGTTTGGTTCATGATTATAATGTGAGAAAATTACAGCATGCTCTTTGTAGTTTACTTGATTTACTGACCAAAAACTGGGCCAAGAACATGCATACATTTATCACAACAAAATATACAAGAACAGCACACTAAGATCAAGAATAAATCCTAATAAATCACACTATCATCAAATGATCTTTAGAAGTTTACCAGAGCCTATCCTAGTCTAAACAAGGTGACATGCCAAAGGGTAGCTTCAAAAGATCATAGGATCTTGCTGTTTTAATTACTCAAGATTAAAGTATTATGATTTAAATGAGCAAGCTAAACAGATTAAACTGAGCTCAAACATTTATCACAGATACAACATGATGTAAACAAGTTACTGCAAAAAGTTGGGATTTAATTACTGAACAGATTAATCACTAAAATTCATAGATCCAAATGTGTGCTGACAGCATATATAAATCATAACATAAAATTTAGCGTCTAACTATGTGCCAACTTTTTACAGGAGCATAAAATTTCACCAGCTACAACATATCCAAAAACTAGCACAAACAAAGCAATAGATTTCAAACTGTGCACAAATTTAATTTTGAACAGATTTAAACTTAATTTAAAACTTACACAGAAAACACCTATACATGCTTTCTAGGAAAGGTAGAGCACAATACCAGGAGTACAACAAAATTGGATTTGCATTTTTCTGATTTTTCTATGATTTTTAACCGATTTTTAAAGTTTTAGGATTTGAATTCTAGATCTGAACAATCTATTTACAGATTAGCCCCTGACTACTTGCGCGAAGACCCCTAGAAAGATTTGTGGCTTTGCCATGCGGTCCCTGGACCATGGCCGGTGGTGGGTTGGCTGGATTCCGGCGAAGTGGGGCCACTGGGGCTGAACGAGATCATGCTAGAAAGGCTCACCGCCTCACCTCGAGTGGATTCCGTGCAGGCAGGGCGGCCGGACGGCGGAGCTGGGCGGCGGCGGCTCTGTCTTCCCCAACGCCGGTGGTGGCGCTGGCAGGGAAGCTCGGCTGAAGCCTGGGAAAGCTCGAGCGGGGTGAGGTGAGGGCGATGGTGCATGCGGGAGGCAGTGGCGCGGTGTGGAGCGGCAAGGTCGCCGGCGAGGCAGCCTGGCGGCGAGATGGGGTGCGGACAGAGGGGTTCCGCGGCGAGGGCGAGCCGCACCTTTTATAGGCGGCCAGGGTGAGGTTTGGACAGCGGCTCGGAGCGGCGAAGCAGCCACGCGGAGGCTCGGGCGGCGCATGGCTTAGCGGCCACGGCGGACAGGGCACGCCGGTCGGCGGCCTGTCGCGGCGGGGCGGCGCTTGGGCGGAGCGGGTCGGTGGCCGGTCGGGGAGGCTCTGGCGCGGGTTGGTGAGTGGCTGGGGTCCACGGCGATCCTGTCGCCGGTCTTGGTCGGGGCAGCGGCGCAGCGAGTCGCCGGCGGATCGACGGCGGCCATCTGGCGCGCGGAGAACGCGCGTCGCGTCCGGTCGGAACCGCGCGCGGGGACAGAGCGACGCTGTCGGGGCGGTCAGCGAGGACAAGGCGCGGTGCAGTTAATGCGCGGGCGTGGCCTCAGGCGTCCGCATCAGAGACCGGCTACCGCGTGGCGGCGCGGTCGGGCGCTGGAACGCGCGGTGCCGGAGAGCGCCGGCATTTCATCGAACACATGCCGGGCGTCCATTCAAACCCAAATCTCTCTGAAATTTTAAACTAAAGTTCAAAATCTCCAAAAAGAAAAGTTGTGTTCTAGGTTACCAGCTACAACTTTTGTAGAGGATGACCAGGGAAAAAGCGAGTGGATCAGCTAGATAAATTGAGATGAAAATCGACTGAACTTTGGTGTCAGCCAGTGACAAACTTTTGAGACTCGACTGACTTTGACTGGGATTTAAAGTGCCTTCCACTCAAAATCTTGAAATGAGCCAATTGACAAAAATGTGTCCCAATAAAAACTAAACAACTTTTGTATTGGTCAATTTTCAAGTTCTCAAGTGAAAATTTGAATTCAAACCATGCCAGCCAGAAAAGGTCCAAAGTTCACCAAGATTCAAAGGGTTTTGGGTGGACTTCTCTTAAGTGAAAATCTAGATGGGTCCAAGGTACACTTAATTAACCTAAGACAATTTGTTTAGCAGGTGATTAAGTTAACTAAACACCTAGATTGTCACAATCCACCGGTCCTCGGACACACCGGGTCCTCAATCTCCCCCTTAATGAGTGCATTGACAACACACACATAGTCACCATAGATATAAAAAGAAAATAGAAAAGAAATAAAAAACAACTCTCAAGCAAGTGACTAAAAGCAAGAACAAGCCGAAACAAATTCACTCACAAGAGAAAACTCTAGAAACGCCGACCCTTCAAGAAGAAGTGAAAGGGCTCAACACCATCGTCAAAAGAGCAAAGCACAAAACACAAGTCACGAATCTCCAAATCACTTTTCAAAACACTCAAAGCACTCCCCCTGCATTGATGCAAACTCCCCCTGAACAAGTGAACTTGTGCGTGTGAAAATGCATCGAAAATGGATCAAATCCCACAAAGCCTCGTGCCACTGCACAGGGCCGGTTGAACCGCCCTGGAGGGCCGGTTGCACTGCCCTGCAGGGTCGGTTAGACCACCCTGCCCAGTCAAGGCACAAAAATGCAAGTCACAAAAAAAATGCTCGCAATGATGTCGTTTCAACTTGAAAACCTTCCATAAGTGCCCAGCAATGTATTCCAATGCTCAAAGTCTCCCCCTGGTTGACAATGCACAAATCAAGGCAAAAATGCAAAAATTTCAACTCTAGGCTTCTCAAATAGGCAATGAGCGATACAAAATTCTACAAGTTAGAGAAAAGGCAAACTAGATAGGTCATGGCATCATAAGGGCATTGCCATCAAGAAAATGAAGATATATAGCCATTTGACAAAGCCATAATCAATTTGTGTAATTTTATCAAAACTTTCACCTCATGAGCAAAGTCCTAAACATGGATCGTTTAAACAAAAATAAACTTCATCTCACCAAGGTTATGTAAGGACAAACATTCTTAACAAAAGATCATTACAAACGCCCAAAATCTATCTCATGTCATGTCAAAGCACTGGAGCCATGTGTTCACTTCTCAAGGGAGACTTCTCCGGTAAACAACATGCAACCGCTTAGCACCCATGTGTGCAAGTGTGTGCAATGGTGAAAGTATAGAGACATGAGCATAAATAATTTCAAATATATCTTTTTCTCGTCTTTCTTCTTTCATGCAAAGACATCTCATTTTTCAAGTTTTTCAAATCAAGCATGGTACATGAAATGTCTTTGCGACAAAAAGAAGCTTATGCTCCTCCACAAGATAAAACATGGGCTAAACATTCACAATGAAAAAGGTCTTTGACCCAATTGAAAAGAACATCAAATCCTAGCATGATCTTAAGCAAGATATAGCTATTTCGGCTCAAACAAGACATGCAAAGGCATTTACTCATGGGTGAAAAGAGTTTAAGTTCAGTTTGTCATCTTAATTCAAAAAGGGACTATCTCAAAAGAATATATATCAAAACCATAAAGAGCATAGCCATCCATACAATCAATCCCTAGCCAGCCTGCCTAAACTCTAAAATGTAGCAAGTTGTAGCAATCACTGCATATAGGAGAAGCTCATCCTAAGATATGATACAAATGCAGCATGATATATCACAAGATGCAAAGATGAAAACTATTCATCAAGATACAAAACAGAAAAATGTACATCAAGATACAAAAACAGAAAAATGTACATCAAGATACAAAGATGGTATAATAGTATACATATGCTACAAGAGAAGCCTCCAAAACTCAGCTCAGAAGAACGCATACACACCAAGTTCCCCTCGCAGGAGTTCCCCTCGCAGGCGGGTGAAGGTAGCTTGGTCAAGTGGTTTGGTGAAAATGTCTGCAAGCTGGTTTTGGGTAGAAACATGGACAAGCTCAATATCTCCTTTCTCCACATGATCTCTCAGAAAGTGGTACCTCACTTCTATGTGTTTGGTTTTGGAATGAAGCACGTGATTTTTGGCTACGCTTATGGCACTGGTGCTATCACAAAGAAGTGGAACATGCGACATGTCTAAGCCAAAGTCTCTCAAGGTGTAGGTGATCCAAAGCAACTGGGAACAACAGCTAGCAGCAGCAACATACTCGGCTTCTGTGGTGGATTGGGCTACACTAGACTGCTTGTGAGAAGACCAAGACACAAGAGACGAACCAAGAAACTGACACTGACCAGAAGTAGACTTGCGATCAACACGACACCCAGCAAAATCCGCATTAGAAAAACCATGGAGTGCAAGTGAGGAATCAGCAGAATACCAAAGACCTAGCTCAGGAGTAAACTTGAGATAATTGAAAATTCGCTTGTCGGCCTGACGATGTGAAGTCCTCAGTGAAGCCTGAAAACGAGCGCACAGACACACGCTGAACTGTATGTCCGGCCTCGTCGCCGTCAAGTAGAGGAGGGAGCCGATCATGCTTCAGTACTCCTTCTGGTCCACTGGTTCTTCGTCCTCATCCGCATCCAAAGCTGTAGTCGTACTCATCGGTGTAGTCATCGGCTTGGAGTCACTCATGTCGAATTTCTTGAGAATGTCCTTGGTGTACTTGCTTTGGTGCACGAACGTCCCATCCTTGGTTTGCTTGATCTGTAGCCCGAGAAAGAACTGCAACTCTCCCATCATCGACATCTCAAATTCCCTGCTCATATTGTCTGAAAACTTGGCAACAAGATCGTGAGAAGAGCCACCAAAAATGATATCATCCACGTAAATCTGAACGATTAAAAGATCATTGCCATTCCTCAACAAGAAGAGTGTCTTATCAACCTTTCCCATCACAAACCCCTTGCTAAGCAAGAACCCCCTCAACCTGCCATACCATGCTCTGGGTGCTTGCTTTAGGCCATATAAAGCTCGGTGGAGTTTGTACACTCGGTGTGGGTATCTCTCACTCTCAAAACCCGGGGGCTGCCTCACATACACTTCTTCCTCGATCACCCCATTTAGAAAGTGAAGGACCGAATCGGCGACCAGAGAGGGGGGAGTGAATGGGAGCCGATAAAAATTCTTTCCAACCAATCCGGCTATTCTCCCAAATCAACTCCAACGCCTCCGAAAGCGATCTTGCCAAGATCACGTAGCCACTGTCAATCTACTGACCCTAGGAGCAAGAAACACGTAGCGGAACTCAAATCGATCGAAACGAACACAAAACGAACCGAAACGAGGCAAAACCTTCTCTACCCAGCAAGGGGCGGTTTAACCTCCCTAGGGGCGGTTTAACCGCCTAGGGGGGCGGTTTAACCTCCTGGGGGCGGTCAATCTGGGAGCTCTCGGGAAAAAGTCAACTCGTGAGTCGATCTCCCAAACGGCTTGAGCTCTTGAGACGAAACTTTGGGGAGATGATGTACACCTCCAGTGGAGTATATTCCCCAAAGATCTCGACCTCAAACCCACTTGAACTCCCGGAATCTCAGATCACGTGAAGAACACTTCCACCCCGAGTTCATCCAAAAATCCCCAAATCCGAAGCGATTCTTTGCGTTTTGAGGGGGCAAATCACCAGGTAAAGAGTGTCCACGACCTCATGTGTGAATCCCCCAAACAAACACGCAAGGAAACGACCTCAAACACAAGGAATCGAAAATCTTCCAAAGGGGCCAAAAAGAGCCACGGGATGAACAACGAAATCACACAAAGAGGGATACAAGAAAGCCAAATCTTCCATACATCACGAGGTCAACTTCTTTACAAAGAGGCTAGCTATCCTCCCTTCATCCAACCCTCTCAAAGATTTCTCCGGTGAAGCACTTGGCTAGCCTATGGAAAACTAGAAAGAAAAACTAAAGGAAAATAGTTCAAGTGCAAGGGAAATAAAACTAGACTACCTAGATCACAGCCACCAGCCCCTAGGGGGTCTATTATATAGTCCAAGTGGTGCTGCTCTAAAGACTAAACTACCCCTAAGTGATACATACCCCTCAGGGGAAAATTTGACATTTTCCGCGAAGATTTTTCCGGCTGGGACACCTTCCACTGCAAGCTAGCTTCCCTCCGACGCAAGCCTTGCAGTCACGCCGCGTGTCCTCCGGATCGAAGCTCCTCGACGCCGAGTTTTGGGCCGGCCCAGGGGGAGGCGGTTAAACCGCCGCTGGCTGATGCCACAGCCCATTGGCCCATCTTCGCCACATCGAGTCCTCGGTCCTTGGATTTGAGGCCCAAACCAAGGGAAACCGTCCACCGACGATTTTGTGGCCAAATCACCAAACCCCGCGCGCAAACTTCGGTTGTTAGCCGCTACCTTGCGCCGGCTTCTCGTCCGCGTACGAGCTTCGGTTGTGAGCTGCTACCTCGCACTGGAACCACGTCCCCTTGCTCGTTCTTGCCAGCATGTGAACCGCACTTGATCCACCGGCCACCGGGTCCCTCGAACCAAGCCTACTTGTCTCTCCGCTCCTCGGAGGCCGCCATGGCTAAGACCTTTCGCGCCTGTTCTTCACCTGCACCAATGCAACCAAGCCGCATTCTACACCTGCAATACTTGAGCCAAGGGAAACGTCAATCCACACCACGTTGTCAATCACTCATCACACCAGGAAGCGACCATCCACCGGTCCTCGGACACACCGGGTCCTCAATCTCCCCCTTGATGAGTGCATTGACAACACACACATAGTAACCAGTGATATGAAGAAAATATAAAAGAAATCGAAAACAAGACTCAATCAAGTGACTAAAAGCAAGAACAAGCCGAGAACAAAGTCACTCTGCAAGAGAAAACTTCAGAAACGCCGACCCTTCAAGAAGAAGCGAAAGGGCTCAACACCATCGGCAAAAGAGCAAAAGCACAAAGCACAAATCACAAACTTCAAAACCTCCAACTCACTTTTCAGGACACTCAAAGCACTCCCCCTGCAAAGATGCAACTCCCCCTGAACAAGTGAACTTGTGCGTGCGAAAAACACTCGAAAATGGCTCAAAGCACCACAAACTTTGTGCACTCAGCACAGGGGCGGTTAAACCGCCCAGGGGGGCGGTTAAACCGCCCCTGGCAGATGACCAAGGTCAAAAGTGCCAAAATTGCACAAACCAACTCGCAACAATGCCGTTCCAACTTGAAAACCTTCCAAATATGCCCAGCAAGATATTCCAATGATCAAACTCTCAGAAACTTCACAAATTTTCAGAAATTCTCATTTTAGCAAAACTTTCAATCTCTCACATAAATCCGACAAAATCTAGAGCAAAAACTTTCTCATAGATTCAGCAGAGTCTCCCCCTTGCAAAATGCTCCAGAAATTCTCCCCCTTGTTGACAATGCACACATCAAGGCAAAATGTACAAAATGCAACTACAAGCTTCTCAAATATACAATGAGCAATACAAAGTGCTACAAGTTAGAGAAGAGGCAAACAAGATAGTTCATCATGTCACACGGGCATTGCCATCAAGAAGGTGAAGACATATATTCAATTGACAAAGCCATGAGCAAGTTGTGTAGTTTTATCAAAAATGTCACCACATGAGCAAAGTCCTAACCATGGATTGTTCAAGCAAAAATGAACTTCACCTCACTAAAATCATGAAAGGACAAGCATTCTTGACAAAAGATCATCATAAACGCCCAAGTTCTACCTCATGTCATCTCAAAGCACGGAGCCATGTGTTCACTTCTCATGGGAGACTTCTCCGGCAAACAACATGCAACCGCTTAGCACCCATGTGTGCAAGTGTGTGCAATGGTGAAAGCATAGAGACATGAGCATAATTTTCTGCAAATATTTCTTTTTCTCATCTTTCTTCTTTCATGCATAGACATCTCCTTTATCAAGTTTTTCAAGTTAAGCATGGTACATGAAATGTCTTTGTGACAAAAAGAAGCTTATGCTTCTCCACAAGATAAAGCATGGGCTAAACATTTACAATGACAATGGTCTTTGACCCAATTGAAAAGAATACCACACCCTAGCATGATCTTAAGCAAGATATAGCCATTTCGGCTCAAACAAGACATGCAAAGGCTTTTACTCATGGGTGAAAGAGTTTAAGTTCAGTTTGTCATTTTAATTCGAAAAGAAGCTATCTCAATAGAATATATATCAAAACCATCAAGAGCATAGCCATCCATACAATCAATCCCTAGCCAGCCTGCCTAAACTCTAAAATGTAGCAAGTTGTACCAATCACTGCATATAGGAGAAGCTCATCCTAAGATATGATACAAAAGATGAAATCAAGATACAAAAGCAAGAAAAATGTACATCAAGATACAAAGATGGTACAATAGTATACATATGCTACAAGAGAAGCCTCCAAAACTCAGCTCAGAAAACCGCACACACACCAAGTTCTCCTCGCAAGCGGGTGAAGGTAACTTGGTCAAGTGGCTTAGTGAAAATGTCTGCAAGCTGGTTTTGGGTAGAAACATGGGCAAGCTCAATCTTAAAACACAAGCGCGATCAAAGCACAAATACAAAGCTCCCCCTGGAATGTGCAACCGAAATGCAAATCCAAGGTTCAGGTTCAATCATCAGCTCCCCTTGGAATGTGCAACTGAAATGCAAATCCAAGGTTCAGGTGCAAACTTCAAACTCCCATGATATGCACAATCAAAATGCAAATACAGCAAACTCACAATCTCATGCAATCCAAAAAGCTATAAGCAAAGTCATCTCCTTGTCAAACCAACTTGAGCAAATTTCTCCCCATTAAATAAAGCTGAGCTCCCCCTCAATCAAAGACACCTAGAAAACTAGAAAAGGTGTACAAAAGCAAATGGAAAGCTCCATCATAAAAAGGAAGAAAAATCTCAAATGAGCAAAATGCAACAAAAGATACCAACTAAAAGGATACCAGATAAACAAATGTACAATATGCTACACAAAACATAAAAATCATGATACAGGCACAAAGCAAGCTAAATATACACAGATGAACACAAGAGTGTACAAGGGATATACTCACAATACATAGTGTACAAGGGCCACATCGGGGCCATCCAAAAAGGTGTGGAGAACCATCAAACCTTGATCATGCAAAAAACCAAGAGTCACCAAGCTCATGTTCTCCATACCTCACACCTGCACAATCAAAAGCGAGAACGAGAACGAGCGAATGACTCGACACTGGGGTTAGCACAGAAAGAGTCAAACCAGTGTCGGGCCATCTGCTCAAAAGAGGGGTTAGCAAAATCAACTCTACCACGTGAAACCCTCTCGTCTCTCACCATCGGACCTCTAGCACCACGCGGGGGAAAACGTGGCCTAGACTCTCTCCTCGCCTCGAAGCTACGGTCGAACCTCCCTGAACCAAACTGACCATGAACCGGAGGCCGCCTAGCAAATTCACGACTAGCTGGAACACCACGACTACCAAACGAAGGAGCTGTACGCACAAAGCCCTCTCTCCTAGGCAAGGGTGAACGAGACACATGCACACTACGGGAAGAGTGGTACATGTCCCTGTTCCCCATCTCCTTCTCTCGTCTCACCTCCCTCTTCTTCCTCCAGCAAAACTCCTCTAGGTGACCATCCCTTCCACAATGATCACAATGGAAGCGGACTGGCTTTGGCTTTGGGGTTTCTCTCGGCTGTGGCTTCTCTCTCGGCTGGTAAACCCCACTCTTCACAAAGGTCACTCTCTTTTGGAAGTCGCTTGTCTTTGGGGGAAACTTGGGAGGATCTGGAGTGGTGTCAAGCTTGTTCAACAGGTGGTTGGGTTTAGGTGTGATGCTGTTCTTTGGTGGAGTTTTCTCTGGTGGTGTTGGGGTACTTGTGGTGGAACTAGTTTGCTCTCTCTCTTTCTCACCACTACACTCACCAACTTTCTCAGAACCCAGACCACGACCATCAGCTCTCTTGAACCCAGCAATCAACATCTTAAGCTGTGGCTCGCGACCCGACAACCAACCCAAACATTGACGCAACTCATCATTTTCATCTAGCAAACGATCAACAGATTGCGCCAGCTCAACATTCCTCAAAGCAACAACATCGCAAGCCAAACAAGAGTTTGCAATAGGAGATTTCAATTGAGCTTCAAGCGAACTGATCATGGTACGAGATTCAAGCAACTGAGCATGTAAAACAGGACAAGAAGTACAAGCACCTAGCAAAGAAGGTCTAGACTTCAACTCAGCAATCTCAACCCTAGCATCTTCTAGATCATCTAGGCATGTCATGTGTTTGTCCTTAAGAGCTACCAAATCAGCAAGATGCACATCACAGAAAGAGCATTCAATCTCATCAGAAACAATAGGAGCATCTTTCAACACACCTATCTCAGCTCTAGCACTTGCCAACTCAGTTTCAAGCTCAGCCACTTTCTTGCTAGACTCGCTAAGCACAGACTCAAAATCCATCGCCTTGTTTCCAGTCTCAGAAAGTAAGGCCTCAAGCTCAGCTATTCTTTCCTTTGACTCTCCTAGCAAAGACCTAAACTCTCTCTTCTCCTTGTTGGTCTTCCTAAGCACATCATCACGATTATCGACCAACTGCTCTAATCTAGCAATCTCCTTACGCAAAGAGGTGGGATCAGTCAATACCTCATCCTCGGAGTCAGAGTCAGAGTCGTAGTCGGAGATGTTCTTGTTGTTGGAGCCGTGAGCCATGGTGTAGAAGTTCATAGCGACCCCAGAAAGCCCGTTGAAGTTGCGGTTCTTGTGCTTCTTCTCCTTGCGATGGCCGCGGTCTTCTTCCTCGCTGCTTGAGCTTGACGAGGTGTCGGTGTTCTCCTCCTTGTTCTTGTGCTTGGAGTGGTGCTTGTCCTTGGAGTGGTGCTTGTGCTCATCTCGCGGGCGATGCTTGTGTTTCTTGATTTCCTCGGGGCACTCGGCGATGAAGTGGCCCATCTTCCCGCATCTGTAGCATGTACTCCCGGCACACCTCGAACCCTTGCGGTTCTGGTACATCCGCTCGAACCTCCTCGTGAGCAACGCGAGATCCTCCTCGCTCAGCATCTCATATTCTTCATCTGGAAGAGACACAAGAGAAGACAAAGCAAAGTGTCTGGAAGTGTTAGCCTGTCCATAACCAGAGCCACCGACTAGAGCCAGACTATGGGGATCAGTCGGACTCTTAGCCTTGGCAAGAAACCGTCTATCAACCTCTGAAGATTTCAACTTCGAGAAAAGCTCATCAACTCTCAAGGTTTCATAGTTAGCCGACTCCATGATCGCCTCAACCTTGGCACCCCACACGGATCTATCAAGTGCTTGCAGGAGCTTGATAGCTCGGTCATGATCCGAGTATGGGAGTACGGTAATGTTGGCTTTCATGTTGTTGACAATAGAAGTGAAACGCTGAAACAAAGCATCAACTGACTCTCCAGGCAAATGAGCAAAATTCTCATATTCTCTCCTATACATCGAGAAAAGCCTAGCCTTCACATGGCTATCACCACCGTGGGCTACCTTGAGCTTCTGCCAGATCTGGCTAGCTAGGTCCTCGCCCAAAACTCGCTCAAACTCCTCGGCAGACAAAGCACGGAACAAGTAGTCAACAGCTCTAGCGTTTGCTTCAAACTTATCCTTTGCCTCCTGGGCATCTAAGTTGGTGGGATTGACTATAGTTTTCATCTTTGGTCACATCCCACAACAACTTTCCTTTGCCTCGCAAGAAAGCGCCCATACGCGCAACCCAGTTCGGGTAGTTCTTCCCATCGAAGTGCGGAGGCCCGGAACCCCGATCTTGGTACGCCATCTTTGGATCTTAGACTGGTTAGAGTCGCAAAGACCCGTAACCGGCTCTGATACCAATTGAAGGACCGAATCGGCGACCAGAGAGGGGGGGAGTGAATGGGAGCCGATAAAAATTCTTTCCAACCAATCCGGCTATTCTCCCAAATCAACTCCAACGCCTCCGAAAGCGATCTTGCCAAGATCACGTAGCCACTGTCAAGCTACTGACCCTAGGAGCAAGAAACACGCAGCAGAACTCAAATCGATCGAAACGAACACAAAACGAACCGAAACGAGGCAAAACCTTCTCTACCCAGCCAGGGGCGGTTTAACCTCCCTAGGGGCGGTTTAACCGCCTAGGGGGGCGGTTTAACCTCTTGGGGGCGGTCAATCTGGGAGCTCTCGGGAAAAAGTCAACTCATGAGTCGATCTCCCAAACGGCTTGAGCTCTTGAGACGAAACTTTGGGGAGATGATGTACACCTCCAGTGGAGTATATTCCCCAAAGATCTCGACCTCAAACCCACTAGAACTCCCGGAATCTCAGATCACGTGAAGAACACTTCCACCCCGAGTTCATCCAAAAATCCCCAAATCCGAAGCGATTCTTTGCGTTTTGAGGGGGCAAATCACCAGGAAAAGAGTGTCCGTGACCTCATGTGTGAATCCCCCAAACAAACACGCAAGGAAACGACCTCAAACACAAGGAATCGAAAATGTTCCAAAGGGGCCAAAAAGAGCCACGGGATGAACAACGAAATCACACAAAGAGGGATACAAGAAAGCCAAATCTTCCATACATCACGAGGTCAACTTCTTTACAAAGAGGCTAGCTATCCTCCCTTCATCCAACCCTCTCAAAGATTTCTCCGGTGAAGCACTTGGCTAGCCTATGGAAAACTAGAAAGAAAAACTAAAGGAAAATAGTTCAAGTGGAAGGGAAATAAAACTAGACTACCTAGATCACAGCCACCAGCCCCTAGGGGGTCTATTATATAGTACAAGTGGTGCTACTCTAAAGACTAAACTACCCCTAAGTGATACATACCCCTCAGGGGCAAATTTGACATTTTCTGTGAAGATTTTTCCGGCTGGGACACCTTCCACTGCAAGCTAGCTTCCCTCCGATGCAAGCCTTGCAGTCACGCCGCGTGTCCTCCGGATCGAAGCTCCTCGACGCCGAGTTTTGGACCGGCCCAGGGGGAGGCGGTTAAACCGCCCCTGGCTGATGCCACAGCCCATTGGCCCATCTTCGCCACGTCGAGTCCTCGGTCCTTGGTTTTGAGGCCCAAACCAAGGAAAACCGTCCACCGATGATTTTGTGGCCAAATCACCAAACCCCGCGCGCAAACTTCGGTTGTTAGCCGCTACCTTGCGCCGGCTTCTCGTCCACGTACGAGCTTCGGTTGTGAGCCGCTACCTCGCACCGGAACCACATCCCCTTGCTCGTTCTTGCCAGCATGTGAACCGCACTTGATCCACCGGCCACCGGGTCCCTCGAACCAAGCCTACTTGTCTCTCCGCTCCTCGGAGGCCGCCATGGCTAAGACCTTTCGCGCCTGTTCTTCACCTGCACCAATGCAACCAAGCCGCATTCTACACCTACAATACTTGAGCCAAGGGAAACGTCAATCCACACCATGTTGTCAATCACTCATCACACCAGGAAGCGACCATCCACCGGTCCTCGGACACACCGGGTCCTCAGAAAGGCACTCTTCACATCCATTTGGTACAACTTGAACCATTTAGCAACAGAGAATGCTAGAAGGATCCGAATTGCCTCCCAACGGGCAACAGGAGCAAAGGTCTCCTCATAATCTATCCCCTCCTGCTGCGAAAAACCCTGAGCAACCAACCTCGCTTTGTTTCTCACTATCTCTCCACCCTCATCCCTCTTGTTTTTGAAAACCCACTTGGTTCCTATAGGTTGGCAATTTGGAGGTGGTTCAACTAACTCCCACACCTGGTTTCTCTCAAAGTTTTCAAGCTCTTCATGCATGGTATTGACCCAATCAGAATCAGATAAAGCGTGTCCAACATTTTTGGGCTCGAAAGACGCAACAAATGCAGAATGAGCGAAATGAGAGATGTTCTGTGACCTCGACCGTGTAGTGCGTTCATCCAAGTTCCCTATGATCTTCGAAGGTGGATGATCCCTCTGTACTAGCCAGGGAGCTTCTCACCTCGAGATTGCCTCCCCCTCAACATCAGCTTCCACTTGAACTTGATCATGTGCGTGACTCGACAAAGGTGTAGCAGTGGGGCCGTCGTCGAACGTCGTAGTAGTAGTGGAAGTAGAAGGTACACAGTCTCCACACGGTGCATGATTCTCCTCATCATCTTCTTAATCAAGCTGCTCTTCCTCAAAGATAGACTGTCCCAACTCGTCAT
Source organism: Urochloa ruziziensis (assembly GCA_015476505.1). Classification (NCBI taxonomy): domain Eukaryota; kingdom Viridiplantae; phylum Streptophyta; class Magnoliopsida; order Poales; family Poaceae; genus Urochloa; species Urochloa ruziziensis. The sequence goes on from CM027122.1 coordinate 29,817,277, forward strand.
CACCTACACACTCAAAGACAGAAGAGCTACATGGAATGGTCTCGTCGAAAGTGACTTCGCAAGTCTCCTTGATTTGGTTAGTTTCAAGATTGAGCACACGATATGCTTGAGAGTGATTAGCATAACCAAGAAAAATTCCATCCATCGAACGAGACTCAAACTTGTCCAAATTTCCTTTCTTTAGAATGAAACACTTGCAACCAAATACTCGAAAGTGACTCACATGTGGGGAACGACCATGGAAAAGCTCGTACCAAGTTTTCTTCTTGCAAGCATGAAGGAAAATCCGATTCGAAACATGACAAGCTGTATTCACCGCCTCTGCCCAATACTTCCTAGGAGTCCTATGCTCATCTAGCATCGTCCTAGCCATCTCACAAAGCATCCGATTCTTCCTCTCAACAACTCCATTTTGACAAGCAACATATGGCGAAGAATATTGATGTTCGAGACCAAGATCACGACAAAAGGCATCAAAACGAGTGTTCTTAAATTCCGTACCATTATCACTGCGTATAGCTCTCATGGCACCACCATTACTCTCGTTTTTCAACCTCAAAATCAGATCTCGAACAAAATCAAATGTCTCATCCTTCGACACCAAAAAGAACACCCAAGCATACCGAGAAAAGTCATCCGCAATGATAGAGCTGGAGTGCCCGATCTTTCGGTGAGTGGAGGATAATTTTGACTTGGGCGGAAGTAGACCCTCACGATCCGACTACGACGAGCGAACCCGAAGCGCCAATGCAATCGCTGAACCAACTCCCTGTGGTTCCCGACCTTGTTGAAGCAAGATCAGCCTGATCACGAAGATCAATTCCTATGCGCAATCAAAGAATGAACAAGAACGAGAGGCGAGCAATCTTATTATCACTCGAAGGTGGAGTTCTGAATCACGAGGACAGCACGTATTTGTGCGGTCGTGAATGTAGCTAAAAGCTAGATGTAAAACAAAACTCAAGGATGCTAATAACGGCTATAGGGTTTAATAGCACGGCCACAAGGGAGTTGGGGTCGTGCTACAACCCTAGGACGCGTCCCTAATGGACCCAACTCGATACACGGCCCATTGGGCCAAAATAAGGTGGCGCAGCACCTTGGACAGAAAACAGTCCGACTCAAAATGACGATTGCGGCCGCCTCGGTGAAGATATGAAGGTGATTCTGAATCCATCTGAAAGTAGACTTGATAAGCTTTCCATCAAGTACTTAATCGCCCAAAACGGAGTCCGGATGAAGTCGTAGCGGCCGTCACAAGTTGGCGTTCGTGCGCAGTCTGAATCCAGCCACATATCCTTCATCCTTTAGCACCATGACGTAGTTCAACTCTCTTGCACGAGCCCGAGTGATTGGCCCGGAAGGTGGTGCTTGGGGTGAAGGTGCTGCTGGTGTAGATGTACTGGTGATGTCCTCATCATCCTCCCCTTCTTGAACTGAAGTCGTCCTCGACGGCAACTCCTCATCCTCGCCCGCATATGGTTTCAAATCTGCAACATTAAAACTAGTGGAAACACCAAACTCCGCAGGCAGGTCAAGGACATAAGCATTATCATTAATCTTGGTTAGCACTTTAAAAGGACCAGCAGCACGAGGCATTAATTTAGAACGACACAAAGTAGGAAAACGATCCTTCCTCAAATGCAACCAAACCATATCACCGGGTTCAAAAGTAACATGTTTTCTTCCTTGACTACCAGCAACTTGATACTTAGAATTAGTAGCAGCAATGGTTTGTTGTGTTTGTTCATGTAGGTTAATCATATGGTCAACATGTTCAACGGCATCAATATGTGGGGCGTCCACAGCATCAAGCGAAAATAAATCAATAGGCGCCCGAGGAATATAACCATAAACAATCTGAAAAGGGCACATCTTTGTAGAAGAATGTGTTGCATGATTATAAGCAAACTCAACATGAGGTAAACAATCTTCCCAACGGTTCAGATTTTTATCCAAAACAGCCCTAAGCATGGTTGACAAAGTTCTATTGACCACTTCAGTTTGTCCATCAGTTTGTGGGTGACAAGTTGTGCTAAACAGCAATTTAGTGCCTAATTTGTTCCAAAGAGATCTCCAAAAATGACTTAGAAACTTAGCATCACGATCAGACACAATTGTTTTAGGAACACCATGTAAATGAATAATCTCCCTAAAGAACAATTCAGCAACATGACTAGCATCATCAGTTTTTTGACAAGGAATGAAATGAGCCATTTTAGAGAATCTATCAACAACCACAAAAATGCTATCCCTCCCCTTCTTAGTTCTAGGCAACCCCAAAACAAAGTCCACAGAAATATCAAGCCAAGGTAAAGTAGGGACAGGCAAAGGCATATTGTTGACGGCCATTATAACCTCGTAGTGACCGTCAACATTTCGGTAAAATGAGGATGATCATACCATATTCCATACATAAAAGTATTTTTACTGACAAATTCCACAAGTTTTGGATGAGTTGTGCTTGCAGGATGAACCAGGAGAAACAAGGGCCAAACCTGGCACAGAGCCAGGCCGGCCGGCCTAGGCCAGGCCGACCGGCCTCCCCTGGCCAGGTCTGTCCACGTCATTGATCCACAAGCCATGCCAAGTGCCCAGGATGATCAAGCACCATGCAAACAACGTCGGTTTGATCCAAGGACCCGGAAGGACCTAGAGGTGAAAGCACATGGATTGAAGGGCCCACATCCTAGGATTCTCGGACAAGCTTCAACTAAACGCAACTGTTACCGACCTTGGGAGAGCATCAGGACCGTTCCTGTAGAGGACGGTGCCAAGTGGCACCAGGGCCAGGCCGGCCGGCCTAGTCCAGGCCGGCCGGCCTCCCTCTGTGGCCGCCACGTCTCCTCCTTCGCGTGAAGCCTAAGCAGAGCCTTGGCGTGCTAATGACGCTGACATCCACCCCCTGGAGGCTATAAAAGGAAGCTCATTCACCTTGGGAAGACACACACCACATATCTCAAGTCTTTACTTGAAGGGAGCTCTAGTATCTTTTTCATTTCTTAGATTAGGATTAGAGTTGGGAGTAGAGTCGAGTCGAGCTTAGCTCGGATCTTCGGAGTCTTCGGAGTTCTGGTAAAGCTCTTGTATCCTTTCCTTCTTTTGAAGAGTTTATTTATACAATTACTTTCTTATTTCAGAGTTTAAGTTATCTTTTATATTTCTCTCTTGCTCTTCTTTAAGAGTAAAGATCTTGCTCTCTTTAGAGCAAAGTCCTATTCCCTTTAGTTTTAGTGTAGAGTTTAGTTTAGCTCTACCGGGTTTTATCTCGCGGGTTTGCTCGCCTTGACCGGGCCGTAAGACGCCTTAGGGAAGACGGGGATTTCTCCTGACAGGCCTCAAGAGAAATCTTAATCATCGAGTGCAGATGTGGTGTCTGGCTTGTTGATTAACTAGGAAGTGTGTTGCACCCCACGGTACAGCAGTGGTAGGCGGCAGGTGGTGACAGCCCTGTCCGTCCTTCGTAGTCCACCACGTTCGGGTGTATTCATAACAGTAGTGCTGAGCCCAGAGAACCCCCTCTCTCACCCCGTTCTGAGGTTCTCCCGTTCTAGCCGTCGAAGCGAGCTCTGTTCCCGGTATCTAAGCTAGGGTCTAGGCTAAGGCTAGAGTGCCTTTTGCTCTGAGTTAGAAAGAGTCTAGGTCCGGTTTCTCCCAACGTCTTTCCTTTTCTTTAGAAATAGGTGCTCCGTGTGTCGCTGGTCTTTCAGACCTTCTATCCGGTCATTAACTTGACCATTATCCACCCAAACCTAGAGTTTGTGCCCCTAGGTTTGTGGCTTGATATTTCTGGCAAGATATATCATTTCATTCTTCAATACACTTTGACCATCTGCTTCCCTGCGGAAATATAAATACGATACCCTGGGGTAACTCCCACGGTGAAGTGCAACAACGAGATATATTCTGTGCGCTTGCAGAATTAATTTTGCATACAACGACATATATCTACGCGTTCTTGAGCGTTGCTAAAACGTGACGCTAAGGAGTGCCAACACATATACAAACCATGGTTGTTCAAACATGACTTAGCCTTTTGACATGTAGTGCATCGTGCAACCAAGCGCTCAACATCAGGACGCATCCGAGGCCAAAAGAAGTGGGCGGCCAGCACCTCAAGCGTTTTGTAAATGCCAAAATGTCCCATTAATCCGCCTCCATGAGCTTCCTGTAACAACAAAAGACGAACCGAGCTAGCTGGAATACACAGCTTGTTAGCGCGAAACAGGAACCTATCCTGCATGTGAAATTTCCCCCATGGTTTACCAGTCATACAATGTTTATAAGCATCTTTAAAATCATTATCATCGACATATTGATCCTTCATAGTGTGTAAACCAAAAATTTTAAAATCCAATTGTGACAGCATATTATATCGACGAGACAAAGCATCAGCAATCACATTGTCCTTCCCGTTCTTGTGTTTAATGATGTAAGGAAAAGACTCAATGAATTCTACCCAATTAGCATGAGGACGGTTCAGATTAGTTTGGGTACGAATATGTATTAAAGCCTCATGATCAGAATGGATTATAAACTCACGATGCCAGAGATAGTGCTGCCACGTTTGCAAAGTACGCACTAAAGCATAAAGTTCTTGATCATAAGTAGAATATTTCAAACTAGCACCGCTTAATTTTTCACTGAAATAAGCAACCGGTTTTCCTTCTTGTAACAGAACAGCACCTAACCCAATACCACTGGCATCACATTCGAGCTCAAATATTTTACCAAAATCAGGCAATTGCAAAAGAGGACCATGTGTTAACTTATCTTTCAAAGTAGTGAAGGCGAGCTCCTGGGAATCAGTCCAAGTAAAAGGCACACCTTTCTTTGTAAGCTCATGTAGAGGTGCTGCAATAGAGCTAAAATCTCGTATGAATCCACGGTAGAAACCTGCAAGCCCAAGAAAACTCCGAATTTGCGTAACCGTCGTCGGTGTAGGCCATTCCCGAATTGCATCAATCTTGCTGCTATCCACCTCAATACCCTGTGGAGTAACAACATAACCAAGAAACGAAACACGTTGTGTGCAGAAGATGCATTTTTCCATGTTAGCAAACAAGTGAGCAGCACACAACGCATTAAAAACAGCACGCAAATGTTCTAAATGCTCTTCCATAGACTTGCTGTAAATCAAGATATCATCAAAATATACAACAACAAACAAACCTATGAAAGGCCTGAGAACTTCATTCATCAAACGCATAAAAAGTGCTGGGAGCGTTAGTCAAACCAAACGGCATAACCAACCATTCATATAAGCCAAATTTAGTTTTAAAAGCCGTTTTCCATTCATCTCCCAATTTCATTCGAATCTGATGGTAACCACTACGCAAATCAATCTTAGTAAAAATAATGGCACCACTAAGCTCATCTAGCATATCATCAAGGCGTGGTATAGGATATCGATAACGAATGGTGATGTTATTAATAGCACAATAATCTACACACATACACCACGATCCATCCTTCTTTGGAACAAGTAACACTGGAACGGAGCAAGGACTAAGAGACTCACGAATGTACCCTTTGTCAAGCAACGCCTGGACCTGGTGCTGAATCTCGTTCGTCTCGTCGAGATTTGTGCGGTACGGGGCGCGATTCGGAAGCTGTGCGCCGGGAATGAAGTCGATCTGGTGCTCAATGCCACGAAGTGGAGGTAGTCCCGATGGTAAATCTTTGGGAAAAACATCATCGTACTCCTGCAAAATGTTAGCAACCGCAGGGGGAATATCCAAAGATGGTACATCATCAAGTGAAACGAGCACACTAGAACATACAAGTGCATAACAAGGTAGCTCATCAACACAAAGATCAAGAAAATCAGCACGTGTAGCAAATAAAACAGGCGCATTCAACTTGATTTCAGAAGGTGATGGTACAAGTTGTTTAGCATTTTTAGCGGCTCGAGCAAGATCATCTTTAACAATTTGTTCAGGTGTCATGGAATGTATAATTATTTTCTGACCTTTAAACATGAGAGAATAATGATTCAAACGACCATGATGCAAGCTATCAGTATCATATTGCCAAGGTCTACCAAGTAACAAAGAACATACCTCCATAGGAATAACATCACAATCAACAAAATCAGAATAGGCACCTACGGAGAACGGAACACGTACCGACTGTGTTACTTTAATCTTTCCACCATCATTAAGCCACTGAATATGATAGGGATGCGGATGCTTACGGGTGGGTAAGGACAACTTCTCTACCAGCGCTGTACTCGCCAAGTTGTTGCAGCTACCACTGTCAATGATGATGCGAATCGACCGCTCCTGCACAACACCCTTTGTATGGAAAAGAGTGTGTCGCTGATTTTTCTCTGGCGGGGCGACCTGTGTACTAAGAACACGCTGCACAACAAGACTTTCATACCTATCTACGTCACTAGGAGTAGCATGGACCGCCTCATTATCTGCATGGTTAGTGCAATCATAGTATGGTGAGGTTCATCGGAATCACTAGCAGAAGAGTACTCACCATCGTCACGTATGATCAAAGCACGGGTGTTGGGGCAGTCCCGAATCATGTGCCCAAAGCCTTGGCAACGAAAACACCGAACATCTCGTGTACGTCCCGATGAAGAAGTTGCGCCTGGTGCAGGGGGTGCTGCAGGTTTCGTCGTCTTCTCACGCGGCGTAGTGCTAGGTGTAGAAGGTACTGGAGTGGAAGACGTAGAGCTGGACGACGGGCTTCTTCCTGCAAAAGAGTTAGTATATGTCTTCGAACGGCGTCCCTGCACTTCACGTTCAGCTTTGCAAGCATATTCAAATAACGTGGTCATATCATTATACTCCTTATAATCAAGTATATCCTGAATTTCCCTGTTCAACCCACCACGAAATCGTGCCATAGCAGCATCATCCTGTTCAAATAAACCACAACGAATCATACCCTTTTGTAACTCTTGGTAATACTCCTCAACGGATCGTTGGCCTTGCTGGAATCGCTGCATGGTGTTAAGCAAATCTCAGACATAATAAGAAGGAACAAAACGATGTCGCATAGCAGCTTTTAATTGAGCCCAAGTAGATGGAACAGCATTGGGATGTTTGAGTTTATATTCATGCCACCAAATTAAAGCAAACTCAGTAAATTCACTAATAGCAGCCTTAACTTGAGACGTAGCAGAGATATCATGACATGAAAATTTTTGTTCTACCTCTAACTCCCAATCAAGATATGCAGCAGGATCATACTTGCCATTAAAAGTAGGAATCTTAAATTTAATCTTCGCAAATGAGTCATTAACCGGATTACGTACCACACGGCGGGCACGAGGTTGGCTGTCTCCATCCTCATATTCCGTGTCACCACCATAGCCCTTCTGCAATTCCGTGAGCGTCGCGTTCATCATCGTGAGCGTCATGTTCATCGCATCAAGCCGGGTCGTCAAGGTGTCAAATGTACACTTGGCGGCTGTCTGAGCAAGGTCCTGCTGGTCGAGACGCTCGTTGGATGAAGAGAGTGTGGAATCAACCTTCTTGTGCAGCGTCTTTATGTCGTCTTTAAGTCCATCAAGGTCGGCCCGCATGCCTTGCAACTTGGAGTCCATCTTGTCGTCGTCTCCTGACATGGTTAGCGCAAATACAAGAAAAACAGATCCTACGACAACAAATGTGTGGGTGGAAAGCTCACAATGATGCTGCGATCAAGGTCTTATCCGTTCTTACCCAGCAACAGGGGCGATCGCAAACAACAAGTAGCACCTGTGAAAGATTGGAGCTGCGATTGCCTGGAGAAACAAAAGTCTGCTCGTCGTAGGAATATGTGTAGTTCTGGGTAGGCTGCACTCAAGTCAAGGATTAGCACAATCAAACAATAAATACAAAGCTGAATAATAGTACTAAACACGTAACAAAGCTGCTGGAAACAAGTGCCACCCGCGATGGATCAAGCAAAGGCAACAAGGAAGTGAGGTGCAGAAACGGAAAATCTCCCGGGCCGCGTTACGCTGTGTAAACAGCATTTTTTGGCCTCGAATCCGGCTTCACCTGGTGCTACGCACGGTGCCCCGTATAGGAAATTTCGTAAGCTTTCCGGAAAAAAAAAGAACGCTGAAATCGGAGATCCGAGCGAAAAGTTATGGCCATTACAAAACAAGCGTTCGTAATGACACAAAACTGCCAAACGAAAAACCAAACTGCTCTTTCCTTTTTTTAATTCTTTCCTTTGTCTTTCTTCTCAGAACTTTCCTTTTTTTATTTTCTTTTTTGTCTTTCCTTTTTTTTCTTTCCTTTTTTTCTCTCTTTCCTCAAACAGAAACACGAAACCGAGTAGGGTTCGGTTGGATCGGCGGCGCGTGGAGTGCGGCTTGGGGAAGGAAGACGAAACCGAGTAGGGTTCGGTTGGAGGGGGGTAACAGCGTGGTAACTCAGCGTGGTGGCGGCGGCGTGGTTTTGTAGGGTTTGTGGTGATGCAAACGGCGGCGACGGCGCTGGTGGTGATGATGATTGCGGCGGCGGTGGCGCTGGTGGCGAGGTAGGACGGCGGCGGCGGCGGTGGTGGAGATGGAAAGCGGCGAAAGCACAAAGTGACCAGCAACAAATTAACGCGAAGCACACAAATTCAACAACGCAAATTATTGAAAGAAAGTGCAAGGCGAAGAAAGGTTTTGGGACAATGGTCTAACCTGAATTTTTTTTTGGTTTTGTGGACTGTAGGTAATGGAACAACACTCGATAAAAACTCACCGATCAACCTGGAAAGCTGATACCACTTGATAGAGCTGGAGTGCCCGATCTTTCGGTGAGTGGAGGATAATTTCGACTTGGGCGGAAGTAGACCCTCACGATCCGACTACGACGAGCGAACCCGAAGCGCCAATGCAATCGCTGAACCAACTCCCTGTGGTTACCGACCTTGTTGAAGCAAGATCAGCCTGATCACGAAGATCAATTCCTATGCGCAATCGAAGAACGAACAAGAATGAGAGGCGAGCAATCTTATTATCACTCGAAGGTGGAGTTCTGAATCACGAGGACAGCACGTATTTGTGCGGTCGTGAATGTAGCTAAAAGCTAGATGTAAAACAAAACTCAAGGATGCTAATGACGGCTATAGGGTTTAATAGCATGGCCACAAGGGAGTTGGGGTCGTGCTACAACCCTAGGACGCGTCCCTAATGGACCCAACTCGATACACGGCCCATTGGGCCAAAATAAGGTGGCGCAGCACCTTGGACAGAAAACAGTCCGACTCAAAGTGACGATTGCGGCCGCCTAGTTGAAGATATGAAGGTGATTCTGGATCCATCTGAAAGTAGGCTTGATAAGCTTTCCATCGAGTACTTGATCGCCCAAAACGGAGTCCGGATGAAGTCGTGGCGGCCGTCACAAGTTGATGTTCGTGCGCAGTCCGAATCCAGCCACATATCCTTCATTCTTTAGCACCATGACGTAGTTCAACTCTCTTGCACGAGCCCGAGTGATTAGCCCTGAAGGTGGTGCTTGGGGTGAAGGTGCTGCTGGTGTAGATGTACCGGTGATGTCCTCATCACACAACCACAAGAACATACCACTTCCCACCAACTGAACGAACGCGAGCGGGACCAACCAAGTCCATATGCAAAAGCTCCCCTGGACGCTCAGTCATAACATCTGTCAAAGGTGGATGGGAAGCAGCAACCATCTTACCATGCCTGCAAGGTGCACAAACCAAATCTTTCTCGAACTTGAGCTTGGGCAATCCTCGGATAAGGTCAAGAGCACTCAAGCGTGTGAGTAAATCAAAGCTCACATGACCCAATCTCCTATACCACTTCCAAAGCTCAGAAGAAGTACCAGCGATCAAACACCATGAAGGACCAAAAGATCGAGAAAAATCAGCACCAAAAATATGTCCCTCGGGAATGATCATACACACAAGATCACCTCGAGAATCAAGAATCTGGGAATCACCACTCCTAAACTGAACCTCATAACCCTCATCAAGAAGCTGAGAAACTGAAAGCAAATTAAAACCAAGATTCTTGACAAGAGCAACTCGCTTCAACATAAAACTGTCACTCACCTGAATAGCACCTTCATACAGCACTCTACCTCTACCCTTATCCCCGAAAGTGATGTACTGCCTGGACACCACCGGGGTGAGACTGGAGAACCACTTCCTATTACCTGTCATATGTCTCGAACAGCCGGAATCCATCAACCAAAAGTTCTCCAAGCCTCCCACCTGCACAATCAAAAGCAAGAACGACAATGAGCGAATGACTGGACACTAGGGTTAGCACAAAAAGAGTCAAACCAGTGTCGGGCCATCTGCTCAAAAGAGGGGTTAGCAAAATCAACTCTACCACATGAAACCCTCTCGTCTCTCACCATCGGACCTCTAGCACCACGCGAGGGAAAATGTGGCCTAGACTCTCTCCTAGCCTCAAAGCTACGGTCAAACCTACCTGAACCAAACTGACCACGAGTAGGAGGCCGCCTAGCAAAACCACTATGAGTTGGAACACCACGACTACCCAAAGAAGGAACTGTATGCACAAACGCCTCTCCTCTAGGCAAGGGTGAACGAGACACAGGCACACTATAGGAAGAGTGGTACCTGTCCCTGTTCCCCATCTCCTTCTCTCGTCTCACCTCCCTATTCTTCCTCCAGCAAAACTCCTCAATGTGTCCATCCCTTCCACAATGCTCACAATGGAAGCGGACTGGCTTTGGCTTTGGGGTTTCTCTCGGCTCTCTCTTCTGGTAAACCCAACTCCTCACAAAGGCTACCCTCTTCTGGATATTGTTTGTCTTAGGGGGAAACTTGGGAGGATCAGGAGTGGTGTCAAGCTTGTTCAATAGGTGGTTGGGTTCGGGTGTGAAGTTGTTTTTGAGAATGGCTTTCTGTGGGGTTGTGGGAATGTTTGTGGTGGAGTTTTTAGGTTCTTAATCTTTCTCACCACTACTCTCACCAGCTTTCTCAGAACCCAGACCATGACCATCAGCTCTCTTAAAACCAGTAATCAACATCTTAAGCTGAGGCTCGCGACCCGACAACCAACCCAAACACTGTCGCAACTCATCATTCTCATCTTGCAAACGATCAACCCATTGTTCTAGCTCAACATTCTTCAAAGCGACAACATCACAGGCAGAACAAGAATTTGCAATAGGAGATTTCAATTGAGCTTCAAGCGAACTAATCATGGTACGAGATTCAAGCAACTGAGCATGTAAAGCAGGACAAGAAGTACAAGCACCTAGCAAAGAAGGTGTAGACTTCAACTCAGCAATCTCAACCCTAGCATCTTCTAGATCATCTATGCATGTCATGTGTTTTTCTTTAAGAACAACCAGATCAGCAAGATGCACATCATAGAAGGAACACTCAATCTCATCAGAAACAACAGGAGCATCTTTCAACACAGCAATCTCAGACTCAAGCTTAGCTGCTCTCTCCCTAGACTCGCAAAGCAAAGACTCAAAGTCCATCGCCTTCTTTCCAGTCTCAGAAAGTAAGGCCTCAAGCTCAGCTACTCTCTCCTTCGACTCTCCTAGCAAGGATCTAAACTCTCTCTTTTCCTTGTTGGTCTTCCTAAGCACATCATCACGGTTATCGACCAACTCCTCTAGTCTAGCAACTTCCTTACGCAAAGAGGTGGGATCGGTCAATACCTCATCCTCGGAGTCGAAGTCGTCCTTGCTCTTCACAGAGTCGTGCGCCATGGTGCAGTAGTCGACGGCGGCGAAGGAGATGCTATTGAAGTTGCGGTTCATGTTTTTCTTCTCCTTGCGGTGGCCGCGGTCTTAATCCTCGCTGCTCGAGCTTGACGACGTGTTGGTGGAGCTTGTGTCGATGTCGCTCGCATCTGCCACCATCGCTCGAGATCGGTTCTTCTTGTGTCCACCGTGCTTGTTCTTCGACCTTCTCTCTTCCTTGTTCTTATGCTTGGAGCAGTACTCGTCCTTGGAGTGGTGCTTGTGGTCATCTTGCGGGCGGTGCTTGCGGTTGTAGTCGTTCTTGATCTCCTTGGGGCACTCGGCGATGAAGTGGCCCATCTTCCCGCATCTGTAGCACGTACTCCCGGCACGCCTCGAACCCTTCCGGTTCTGGTACATGCGCTCGAAGCTCCTTGTGAGCAACGCGAGATCCTCCTCGCTCAGCACCTCATACTCCTCATCTGGAAGAGACACAAGAGAAGACAAAGCAAAGTGTTTGGAAGTATTAGCATGTCCATAACTAGAGCCACCGACTAGAGCCAGACTATGGGGATCAGTCGGACTCTTAGCCTTGGCAAGAAACCGTCTATCAACCTCTAAAGATTTCAACTTGGAGAAAAGCTCATCAACCATCAAAGTCTCATAGTTAGCCGACTCCATGATTGCCTCAACCTTGGCACCCCACACGGATCTATCAAGTGATTGCAAGAGCTTGATAGCTCTATCATGATCCGAGTATGGGAGCTGGGTGATGTTGGCTTTCATGTTGTTGACTATGGCAGTAAAGCGCTGAAACATAGCATCAACTGGCTCACCCTGCAACTGCTCAAAGTTCTCATACTCTCTGCGATACATCGAGAAAAGCCTAGCCTTCACATGGCTATCACCACCGTGGGCTACCTTGAGCTTCTACAAGATCTGGCTATCTAGGTCCTCGCCCAAAACTCGCTCAAACTCCTTAGCCGACAAAGCACGGAACAGGTAATCGACAGCTCTAGCGTTTGGCTTGAACTTATCTTTCGCATCCTGGGCATCTAAGTTGATGGGATTGACATAGTGTTCATCTTTGGTCACATCCCACAACAACTTTCCTTTGCCTCGCAAGAAAGCGCCCATACGCGCGACCCAATTTGGATAGTTCTTCCCATCGAAGTGCGGAGGCCCGGAACCCCGATCTTGGTACGCCATCTTTGGATCTTAGACTGGTTAGAGTCGCAAAGACCCGTAACCGGCTCTGATACCAATTGAAGGACCGATTAGGCGACCAGAGAGGGGGGGAGTGAATGGGAGCCGATAAAAATTCCTCTCCAGATCCGGCTTCTCCCAACTCAATCCAAATCCAATGGACCGACCTTGCCGAGATCACGTAGCTACTGTGAGGCTACTAACCCTAGGAACAAGATCAACGCAGCGGAACTCGAATCGAACAAATCCAACTAGAATCGAACAAAAACAACCCAAATCAGCAACTCTCAGCCAGGGGCGGTCACACCTCTCTCCAGGGGCGTGTTGGGTGTAGGACGGCCCCGGAGTGGACTCCGTCACCAATAGCCTAAAAGCGAATCCGAGGAGGGGGCGAAAAATGATGGATGCGGCCCCTTCGGAAACGGACACGACTCCGACGCCCGGAACTCCGAAGCAATGTAACTAAATCATATATTCCAACAAAAAAAGATCCCCCTTTAGTTACAAACCCTCCTCTATTTATAGGAAGGTGAACCGACATCAAGTACAATTACAATCCTGTCCCAAGCAACTGCTAGATTCCCAGAATATTCTTAGACATTATAGACTTTACACTCCACGGGAACGCTTCCGTCAGCCGGGCCCGTTGGAAACTCGAGGGTGTCTTCGGTTTTTTGTACTGGCCTCGCCTTCCGTCGCGGTCTTCGGTCTCGGGTCGAGGTGGGACTCGGCTCGCTCTTCCGAAGGTATCTTCGGGTTCCTTCAGCGCGACTTGCTGGACGCCATCCCTGGTTCTGGACCCGAGGGTGCCCTCGGGTTCGCCTTCGGGATCCCAGCGTGTGGCGACCATCCTTTGGATGTCCTTTAATCATTGGTATCAGTCCCTGGATCAGTACGCTGATACAGGTTTTACACAGGATTAGTATTGGAAGCAATAAACGCGCAGTAAATAAAGAATAACTACCTTCGCCTTAGCGGAGAGTGGCATTATGACCCATTCAAGGAGGGGATGGTCCAAGATGCCCTACATGTCCGTGTACCTGTAATCATTTGAAAGCAAGGCTGAGTACATCTATGATTGGTACTCAGCAAATCCTGTGTAAAATTATAAGGCATGCAGGGGAGTGAGGTTATTCTTTGGTGGAAATATACAAATACAAAGTAAAGTTATACATTTGTAAATAGGGGTGGGAAAGGAGAAGTATTATGTTATTTGATCCTGGAGGGGCATTCTCATCCCTGCCAGTCCCCATATTTTAGTTCTCTCTCTCCCAGAGACCGTCAGGGTCCTTCTGGGCAGGCTTATGCCTCACTCATCTGGGCCTCCGCCCGTCTCGTCATCTCATACTTTATTTCTACAGGTGTATGCTAATCAACGGGGGCTTTGACTAAATGGGCTCATAACCGAGAGCCACGGCTATCGACAGATTGGTTACTCTGCAGAGGTTGTACCCTATGCCATACGGTCGGTCAGCCCATACCGTGTACCTAGGCGGTACCGACCTACGAGACCCGTACCTGCCGGCGTCTGTCACCAGACAGCCTTTCCTAGGTCCAGCCACGGATGGTACTGGGGGCTAAACAGGGGCTACTAATCATCCGCCTCGCGGATATCGACCCGGGTCAATGAGCTCATTTAATAGGGTCGTCGCCCTTCAGGGCCTCCCGCCCTGTACTCTAGTCAACCCGTGCCGCCCAGTCCCAGCCCTCTGTCTGGGGCTGTCTCCAGTACATCCGTCTCCCGACTTGGTGCATGCCTGACTCGGCACCGAGCGCTACCCAGTTCGCCGGTCGGCACTCTGCACCAATCATGCGGCTCCTTGGGATGGATTTACTAGGAGCTGCTAGCGGGGTGTGGGTCAAGGCCTCACATTATAGGTCATTCCTGAAGGCTATGTCCTTTTTGGCCCGTATGGCGGTACTGGCATTAGAAAGACTCTCCCGTGAACCGGTCCTTATGCGACCAGAGCAAGCCTTTGAGACAGGATCCTCTTCCGAGGCTGCCTCCATTACTCGCAAGTCCGTCCTTAGGGGTTCTATCTTAGTTGGTTCATTTTATATTAAATTCCAACATTCTCTCTCTCGCCTCTTAGAATCTCTTCTGAATATCAAAGGTTAGAAAGTTCCTAAGAAATCTACTTCTAAATAACGCTCGGTCAGCGACGAGTCGTGACCGGGGTTATTAATGGGTGGTTGGGTTAGAAATAGCTCTAAATCAAGGGGGAGGTGGAATATAGAGGGTTTTCCTTAGGTTTTAATAAATTATGCATCCCATGTTATTAACTTGGTTGATTTTATTATGCAGGAACTAGGACTGGCATGACCAAGGAGTTGGTTGCCAGGACTTGCCTTCACGAATGGTAGTTGGACGTCCGCTAACGCGTACGTACTCGATGTTGACCAGGCTTGGGCTTCTGGCCTTCTGGAGCTTCATCATCTTGATTGGGGCCTGGTCACGCCATCGACCTAACGATTAATAGAACATGGAAAATAACATTCAGTATAACAATACATCAATAAATTCCTATAGAATGGAAATAAAGGATAAAAGGAGGTATTGGGGTTATCGGGACATAATCCATTACTTACGATAAGTAATCAATGGATTCAAAAGAATGGAATTCCCAGGAAAGTAATTTCCTCGGAGATGATCGAACGGTCGGGGAGTTATATAGATTTTTAAGAGATAATCCCCGGGTGACGGCGGCTTCTAGGAAGAGCTTGGAATAGTGGATACGGGGATTGTTGGATTGCTAAGCAATAATCCCAGAATAATTAATGGATAATTATATTAATTATTTAGAAATAAGTTTCTAAATAATTAATGGGATGGAATGGAATTGTGTAGCACAGCGGCTACGGTGGTACTAAAACTTAGGGTTTTCATCGGGCGGCGAAACGACACCCGTGGGCTCAGACGGGGTTTCGGCGGGGTTTTGGGATAGTGCGATTGGGATTTGGGGCTAGGATATAAATCCTAGGGCATCAAGCATATGGAAATGCTTAGAATAATTCCTAGTATTTATAGAAATTCCTAGGGAGTTTATGGAGCTTTGGAATTGGATTAGCAAGATTTGGGGTACACTAAGGGGGCTTTTCTACTGGATGAGAGAAACACTTTTGGAACTTGGGGTTAAGAAATATCCTAAAATGGTTTAGATTGTTCTAATGGGTTTAGAATTATTCCTAACATTTTTGGAGAAATTTGGGGAATTTTTGGAGTAAAGGAAGGGCTCTAAACACACTTGGGTGTACACTTACCGGGGTGTACCTAGCAATTTGCCAGGGCTCACGCGTCGGAGGTGGGGTCGGCCGCGGCTAATGTTCCATGGGCCATCCGCGTGGGCGCGGTGGACCGAGGCTGGAGCGTCACGGTCCATGTGGACCGTGTCCGTGCGCTTGGGAGCGTGACGGCCGTCAGGTGGCCGTCGCATGGGGCCCACGGGCAGCGAGTGAGGGAGGAGGGGACGGCGTCGGGCGCCGTTCGACGGCATAACGGCCATTAGGCAGGGTTAGGCGGGGCCCATAGGGCAGTGGGTGGAGGAGGGGAGGCGGCGTCCGCCCGGCCTTCCCCTTCTTCACCCCTTTTCTCTGCTTTCTTCGCCGTCGAGCAGAGGAAATGGGAGGGAGCGGCTGCCGGCCGGGACTGCCGGCGGGCGGTGAGGAGCGGCGGCCGGCGGCGTGCTACGGTGGGCAGCGCCGGTGGCTGACGGTGGGAGGGGGGCAGTGCTGGGGGTGACGCAAGGCGCTCGCGCTGCGTGCGGTGGCGCGGGGCGCGGCGCGGCGCGGCGCTGAGATGGCCGCAGCGCGGGGTCGGCGCGGCGGCGGCGCATCGCGGCGCGCGCATGGAGGCGTGGGGCACGGTGGTGCAGTGGGTAGTGGCTGGCGGCTAGCGGTGGGCGGCGTGTGCACTTGGCGCCGGCGCTGGCTCGGAACGGCGGCGTGCGGCGGCGTGCCCGCGTGGTGCGGCGCGGCGCGCGTGGCGTAGGGCATGCGTTGGCGCGCTGCATGGCGCGATATCCGGCGACGGCTTGGTGCTGTGGCAGGGCGTGGAGCGGGGCGTGCGGCATGGTGCGGCACGGCGTGAGGCGGAGCGTGGCGTGGGGTTGGTGGCGGCGCACGGTGGCGCAGGCGCGGAGGGAGCGCAGCCGGGTGCGGTTGCCGGCACGGCGGTGGTGCTCCCGGGCGCTGCTGCAACGCCGGCGGAGGCGCGCGGCGCAGGCGCGGCAGTGGCGTGTTGCACCGGCGGCGGCGCTCGCGCGGCGTGGTGCAACGCGGTGCGGGGCAGCGAGGTGGCGCGGGGTGGCTGAGCGCGGTGGCAGTGTGACCGCGGTGGAGGCGTAGCTCGTGCTGGGTTCCGGCGAGGTGTGTCGGGGGATGGAGGGCATGGCCCTCTATTTATAGGCCGGAGGGAGGGCTTGGGAGCTCGACACGTCGCGGGGCAGAGGGGAGGAGGCCCGAGCGGAGCTCGAAGAGTGGCGCCAGCCGGAGGAGAGGGTGACGGCAGCGGCGGGCGCAAATTCGGCCGGTGGGGGTGGTCGGCGCCGCACTGCTAGTGCGGTGGCACGCGGGGAAGCCTCCACGCGTCGCGCGCATGCCCCTGGGGCGAATCCTGGCCGGTGGCCGGGGATCGAGCGGCGGCATGTTGCTCTGGCGCGGCCGCAGGGAGGAGGAAAGGAGGGGGAAGATGGCGTGACGTCACGCTGACGTCGCGCGCGCGAGCCGGGCCGGTGAGGAGGAGTGGGGGCGTGGGCCAGCGCGTGTTGGTGGGCCGTGCGGAGCGGGCTGAAGGGAGAGAAAAGTTGGTTGCAGGCCGGTCGAAGGAGGGGAGATGGCGAGCGAGGCCTGGAGTTGGAGGGCGAAAGCCAGACTTCGGCGACGGGCTGCGAAGAATAGCTGGGCTGAAATGGAAGTGACGGCCCGTTTATCCAATTAAAGGGTTTTCTATTTATTGGAGTAAGAGTTTGGGTTCAAATTTGAATAGGGATTCAAATTTGAGGAGAGTTCTAGGGTGAGGCTTGTGATGGTTGTTATGTTGGGGTATTTCGGAAAGATTTGGGATGGAGATTTAATATTTAGGTTGGATCTGAATATTATATCCAAGATTTGGGAAAGGGATTTGAAAGAAAGGATTTATCCCTTGGGATTTAAAGATTAGAAGAGATTTCTAGGGCATTCAAATGGAACACATATGTTTAGTTCAATGCATGGTTGATTTAGAAAACATATTTCGAGTATTATTAGGAAAGAAATTAGGTTTAATTAAAGAAAAATTTATAAAGCCTTTATTTCTAAATGTCTTAAAAAGCAGGGCGTTACAGGGCTACCCCACTTAAGCGAAATCTCGTCCCGAGATTTGGGGTAAGAAAGAAAACTAGGATTTAGCTTACCTTTTCCTTAACGAGTGTGAGGATCGGAGTTTCCAATTTTCATCAAAAGGAACTTCTTTTTCCTTTTAGTGTTTGCCACCTCTTCTTCTTGTAACTTATCTATTCTTTTTTATCCATGTAAGGGAATATTATTATGATGCTTTTGTCCGTTATTCCCTGAACTTGTCCAACAATTTTCCGGCCGTACCTGGAATGTCTTGAGGATAATCTCTTTTCTGGGTTGTTTCAATCCTCAAGTTCTTGAGGCCGGGTTTTCTTTCTTCTTTTGGGGTTACTACCCCACTTAAGGAGAACTAACTCGTCATTATCTTGGAATTTTCCTTTTTCCTGTAGATATCCTGGATTCTTGGGGTTTCTGTCTAGACTTCTCATCCAGGATTTTCTTTTATCTTGATATATCCATGTCAGATCCTGGTACGTCCATAATAACTCATTCTTGATTGTCAGAGTTATTCCGTACCAGCGTATCTCCTGTGATTCTTCATTTTACTTAGGGAAACTAATTCAAGGTTTTCCCCTAAGTTTAATTGGTGGCTTTATAACTAACTCTCAGATTTTCCTTTATCCTTGAGAGTATTTTGTCTTTATCCGAGCCTCTAAGTATTTGAGGTTTAAGGCATATTTACTTGGATTTGGCAGAAACCTCCTGGGTTATTTGGTGGAAGCAGGGTTTGCGGAGAAACTTGGGTGACCGCTTCTCATCCTAAAATTTGGTATGGTAATTGTTTTGAATGCTTTGAGAAGTGTCTCCTTCCAATATGGCAGGATGGTCAGTATACTTGCTGACCTTCCTAGTGGAATGGGTCTCCACATTTTATGTGGTGATTCCTTCAAATCACCCAATTTATTCCACTAGGATCCATCCCTCAAGTTTCTTTTATCCAGGTGGTTTGCCTCGAATGCTCAAAGGAATGAGCACGGTTTATTCCTTCTTTTGGTGGAGTGATTTCCACGGGGTGTTTAGAGACATGTCTCCTTTCGAAGGATATGGTTGGAAATCCCAAGATTACAGGGGTTTATCTTGGGCATGATCTCGGATAGGTAACCTTGACGGCAGACACGGGGTGGTTACTGTGGTCGAAGGTACGGTAGGTTGATTCCTCCGAAATGATCGGAAGGTTAAGGTTACGAATG
Organism: Urochloa ruziziensis; assembly: GCA_015476505.1. Taxonomy (NCBI): domain Eukaryota; kingdom Viridiplantae; phylum Streptophyta; class Magnoliopsida; order Poales; family Poaceae; genus Urochloa; species Urochloa ruziziensis. The sequence goes on from CM027122.1 coordinate 29,836,646, forward strand.
ACCGAGAATGTAATTGAGGAGCATTTTCTTTACAGAAGCTTGCATGCCTCAATGATCTATAGAGGTTGAAGGATTTCCCCATCAAGAGAAGGTTCTTGTTTCATGGGAGGATGCATGTGCTTCGGAGAGGGTTGGTGATGGGGCTATAGGTCGGTTAGGTGTGTCATCGAGAGAGTGGATGCACATATTAGGCTCATAGGGCTATTGAAAGGGAAATGTGGATTTGATGATAATGGCGACGGGGTAACGGAGGTATATGAGTAAAGGCTCCCGGGTAGAGTTACATGAGAGAGCCATTCTTGAGAAGGTGTCCGCTCACCCGGGGTTAGTAGTGTTGTGATTCCGGGTTACGGACAGAATTATTTGAACGGGAATGGGAGTGGAACTCTAGGAATGACGACTTATGGAGTTTAGGGATGGGCGCCGCCGAGAAGAAGGAATGAATATGTGTTGGTTCCTAGAGGTACCGACGACGGGGATTAGTAAGGGATGACGTCGGGGAAAGAGAATCTTTCCGAGGAGTTGTACGACATGTCCTCGTTAGAGGGAAGTGCCGATCGGGGGTGGGGTGTACGAGATTTGGGTGGAAGTGGGGAAGGGTTCTTTGGAAGAATTGGTGAGGGATTTGAGTTGATCGGGGGAGTTGGGGTTAGATGGGCTATTCCTTTCAGGAATTATTCCTGAGAAAGAAACTCGGGGAGTTGTTATTCCTGAAGGATAGTATTAGATCCTATACTAACGGCCATGGGGTTCTTACAATCCCATCAGTTGTAAGATGTAACCTGTGGATTAAGGGTCTTGATACAATTCCTGCTATTGTATCTTCTTTGATTTCCTTAACTTCCACAGGTTTTTGCTGCATTTCCATTGATTTCTTCGGAATACTGATCTTTATCACATCAGGTATATGGGCTTGTCCTGTACCTTTCATGTGATTATTCCGTACTTTCCGAAATCTGTGGGATATGGGCCCACCTTCAACTGACTTCTGCAGTTTTCCAAATGTAATATCCTGACTGCTTCAGGATCTACCCCACTTAAGGGGATCAAAGCTTGTATTCCTTGATGGACCTTCAGCTTCATTTCTCAGAGATTTCCCTTATCTCCGAATCTTTGCTCAACCTGACATTATTTGGATAGGTATAGATTAGAGGAAATCCTTAGATTTTAAGGAACGAGGGAGGCTAACCACACATTTCTACAATCAACTACCAATCAACCCTATAATTGCTACATAGGTGGGGGCTAATGGCTAGGTTTAATCAAGCATTATTCAATCAAAAATACGTCACTACAAGGCTTTAGGCTTATACTTTGACTCAGTGCCTAATACTTCCGTGATTTCTTCTATTTACTCTGCCAGCTCTAGCTTTTCAGCTAGACTTTCTTTCACAATTTCTCCATGGTCTTGGATCATCAACCAATCTTCATTCATGTGATCCATACCTATCAGAGTAATATTTGGAGTTAAGCATAAGGTAAGGGAAATTCGGGGCTGAAATGAGGATTTTTCGAGAAATCCCGAAGGATATGAGGAGAATAGAAGGTTTAGGGTTTCCTAGCGTGTATGGTCTGTCTTATATGGTGCTAGGAATTTATTTATCGCTCTCATACCATCTCCTGTGGCGACCATCCTTTGGATGTCCTTTAATCACCGGTATCAGTCCCTGGATCAGTACGCTGATACAGGTTTTACACAGGATTAGTATTGGAAGCAATAAACGCGCAGTAAATAAAGAATAACTACCTTCGCCTTAGCGGAGAGTGGCATTATGACCCATTCAAGGAGGGGATGGGCCAGGATGCCCTACATGTCCGTGTACCTGTAATCATTTGAAAGCAGGGCTGAGTACATCTATGATTGGTACTCAGCAAATCCTGTGTAAAATTATAAGGCATGCAGGGGAGTGAGGTTATTCTTTGGTGGAAATATACAAATACAAAGTAAAGTTATACATTTGTAAACTGGGGTGGGAAAGGAGAAGTATTATGTTGTTTGGTCCTGGAGGGGCATTCTCATCCCTGCCAGTCCCCATATTTTAGTTCTCTCTCTCCCAGAGACCGTCAGGGTCCTTCTGGGCAGGCTTATGCCTCACTCATCTGGGCCTCTGCCCGTCTCGTCATCTCATACTTTATTTCTACAGGTGTATGCTAATCAACGGGGTCTTTGACTAAATGGGCTCATAACCGAGAGCCACGGCTATCGACAGATTGGTTACTTTGCAGAGGTTGTATCCTATGCCATACGGTCGGTCAGCCCATACCGTGTACTTAGGCGGTACCGACCTACGAGACCCGTACCTGCCGGCGTCTGTCACCAGACAGCCTTTCCTAGGTCCAGCCACGGATGGTACTGGGGGCTAAACAGGGGCTACTAATCATCCGCCTCGCGGATATCGACCCGGGTCAATGAGCTCATTTAATAGGGCCGTCGCCCTTCAGGGCCTCCCGGCCTGTACTCTAGTCAACCCGTGCCGCCCAGTCCCAGCCCTCTGTCTGGTGCTGTCTCCAGTACATCCATCTCCCGACTTGGTGCGTGCCCGACTCGGCACCGAGCGCTACCCAGTTCGCCGGTCGGCACTCTGCGCCAATCATGCGGCTCCTTGGGATGGATTTACTAGGAGCTGCTAGCGGGGTGTGGGTCAAGGCCTCACATTACAGGTCATTCCCGAAGGCTATGTCCTTTTTGGCCCGTATGGTGGTACTGGCATTAGAAAGACTCTCCCGTGAACCGGTCCTTATGCGACCAGAGCAAGCCTTTGAGACAGGATCCTCTTCCGAGGCTGCCTCCCTTACTCGCAAGTCCGTCCTTAGGGGTTCTATTCTTAGTTGGTTCATTTTATATTAAATTCCAACATTCTCTCTCTCACCTCTCGGAATCTCTTCTAAATATCAAAGGTTCAGAAAGTTCCTAAGAAATCTACTTCTAAATAACGCTCGGTCAGCGACGAGTCGTGACCGGGGTTATTAATGGGTAGTTGGGTTAGAAATAGCTCTAAATCAAGGGGGAGGTGGAATATAGAGGGTTTTCCTTAGGTTTTAATAAATTATGCATCCCATGTTATTAACTTGGTTGATTTTATTATTCAGGAACTGGGACTGTCATGACCAAGGAGTTGGTTGCCAGGACTTGCCTTCATGAATGGTACTTGGACGTCCGCTAACACGTACGTACTCGATGTTGACCAGGCTTGGGCTTTTGGCCTTCTGGAGCTTCATCATCTTGATTGGGGCCTGGTCACGCCATTGACCTAACGATTAATAGAACATGGAAAATAACATTCAGTATAACAATACATCAATAAATTCGTATAGAATGGAAATAAAGGATAAAAGGAGGTATTGGGGTTATCGGGAGATAATCCATTAATTACGATAAGTAATCAATGGATTCAAAAGAATGAAATTCCCAGGAAAGTAATTTCCTCGGAGATGATCGAACGGTCGGGGAGTTATATGGATTTTTAAGAGATAACCCCCGGGTGACGGCGGCTTCTAGGAAGAGCTTGGAATAGTGGATACGGGGATTGTTGGATTGCTAAGCAATAATCCCAGAATAATTAATGGATAATTATATTAATTATTTAGAAATAAGTTTCTAAATAATTAATGGGATGGAATGGAATTGTGTAGCACAGCGGCTACGGTGGTACTAAAACTTAGGGTTTTGATCGGGCGGCGAAACGACACCCGTGGGCTCAGACGGGGTTTCTGCGGGGTTTTGGGATAGTGCGATTGGGATTTGGGGCTAGGATATAAATCCTAGGGCATCAAGCATATGGAAATGCTTAGAATAATTCCTAGTATTTATAGAAATTCCTAGAGAGTTAATGGAGCTTTGGAATTGGATTAGCAAGATTTCGGGTACACTAAGGGGGCTTTTCTATTGGATGAGAGAAACACTTTTGGGATTTGGGGTTAAGAAATATCCTAAAATGGTTTAGATGGTTCTAATGGGTTTAGAATTATTCCTAAAATTTTTGGAGAAATTTGGGGAATTTTTGGAGTAAAGGAAGGGCTCTAAACACACTTGGGTGTACACTTACCGGGGTGTACCTAGCAATTTGCTAGGGCTCACGCGGCGGAGGTTGGGTCGGCCGCGGCTACTGTTCCATGGGCCGTCCGCGCGGGCGCGGTGGACCGAGGCTGGAGCCTCACGGTCCATGTGGACCGTGTCCGTGCGCTTGGGAGCATGACGGCCGTCAGGTGGCCGTCGCGTGGGGCCCACGGGCAGCGAGTGAGGGAGGAGGGGATGGCGTCGGGCGCCGTTCGACGGCATAACGGCCGTTAGGCAGGGTTAGGCGGGGCCCATAGGGCAGTGGGTGGAGGAGGGGAGACGGCGTCCGCCCGGCCTTCCCCTTCTTCACCCCTTTTCTCTGCTTTCTTCGCCGCCGAGCAGAGGAAAGGGGAGGGGGGCGGCTGCCGGCCGCGACTGCCGGTGGGCGGCGAGGCGCGGCGGCCGGCGGCGTGCTACGGTGGGCAGCGCCGGCGGCTGACGGTGGGAGGGCAGGCAGTGTTGGGGGCGACGCAAGGCGCTCGCGCTAGCGCGCGGTGGCGCGGCGCTGAGATGGCCGCAGCGCGGGGTCGGCGCGGCGGTGGCGCATCGCGGCGCGCGCATGGAGGCGTGCGGCATGGTGGTGCGGTGGGGAGTGGCTGGCAGCTAGCGGTGGGCGGCGCGTGCACTTGGCGCCGGCGCCGACTCGGAACGGCGGCGTGCGGCGGCGCGCGCGCGTGGTGCGGCGCGGCGCGCGTGGCGCAGGCCATACGTTGGCGCGCTGCACGGCGCGGTGTCCGGTGACGGCTTGGTGCTGTGGAGTACGGCGCGGGGCAGCGGTGACGTAAGGCGTGGAGCGGGGCGTGCGGCATGGTGCGGCACGGCGCGCGGCGGAGCGTGGCGTGGGGTTGGTGGCGGCGCGAGCGGCGCACGGTGGCGCAGGCGCGGAGGGAGCGCAGCCGGGTGCGGTTGCCGGCACGGCGGTGGTGCTCCCGGGCGCCGCTGCAACGCCGGCGGCGGTGCGCGGCGCAGGCGCGGCAGTGGCGTGTTGCGCCGGCGGTGGCGCTCGCGCAGCGTTGCGCAACGCGGCGCGGGGTAGTGGGGTGGCGTGGGGTGGCTGGGCGCGGTGGCGGTGTGACCGCGGTGGAGGCGTAGCTCGAGCTGGGCTCCGGCGAGGTGTGCCGGGGGATGGAGGGCACGGCCCTCTATTTATAGGCCGGAGGGAGGGCTTGGGAGCTCGACACGTCGCGGGGCAGAGGGGAGGAGGCCCGAGCGGAGCTCGACGCATGGCGTCGGCCGGAGGAGAGGGTGACGGCAGCGGCGGGCGCAAATTCGGCCGGCGGGGGTGGTCGGCGCCGCACTGCTAGTGCGGTGGCGCGCGGGGAAGCCTCCACGCGTCGCGCGCATGCCCCTGGGGCGAATCCTGGCCGGCGGCCGGGATCGAGCGGCGGCATGTTGCTCTGGCGTGGCCGTAGGGAGGAGGAAAGGAGGGGGAAGACGGCGTGACGTCACGCTGACGTCGCGCGCGCGAGCCGGGCCGGTGAGGAGGAGTAGGGGGCGTGGGCCGCGCGTGTTGGTGGGCCGTGCGGAGCGGGCTGAAGGGAGAGAAAAGTGGGTTGCAGGCCGGTCGAAGGAGGGGAGATGGCGAGCGAGGCCTGGAGTTGGAGGGCGAAAGCCAGACTTCGGCGACGGGCTGCGAAGAATAGCTGGGCTGAAATGGAAGTGACGGCCCGTTTATCCAATTAAAGGGTTTTCTATTTATTGGAGTAAAAGTTTGGGTTCAAATTTGAATAGGGATTCAAATTTGAGGAGAGTTCTAGGGTGAGGCTTGTGATGGTTGTTATGTTGGGGTATTTCGGAAAGATTTGGGATGGAGATTTAATATTTAGGTTGGATCTGAATATTATATCCAAGATTTGGGAAAGGGATTTGAAAGAAAGGATTTATCCCTTGGGATTTAAAGATTAGAAGAGATTTCTAGGGCATTCAAATGCAACACATATGTTTAGTTCAATGCATGGTTGATTTAGAAAACATATTTCGAGTATTATTAGGAAAGAAATTAGGTTTAATTAAAGAAAAATTTTATAAAGCCTGTATTTCTAAATGTCTTAAAAAGTAGGGCGTTACACAGCGCCCTTCTTCTAAACCGCGCCTGACCCTGAAATTTCATCAGTCATGAAGACAAAGCAGAAAATACGGCCAAACGCCCCCAGGGGGGAGGGGGTTCTTTCCGAAGTCTACCCCCCAACAGGGCGGTTGCACCGCCCTTGCCTAGCACATCAGCCAGGGGCGGTCACACCGGTATCCGAGGGCGGTTGCACCAGTCCTGCCAGACAGCACGGGAAAAACTCGAACTCAAAGTCAACTCGCGAACGGATCTCCCAAACGGTTTGGAGTCTTGAAACGAAACTTTGGGTAGATGATATACACCTCAAGGAGAGGCTATGCCCCAAAAATCTTAGCCTCTAACTCCCTAGAACTCCAGGAATTTCAAATCTAGCGAAGAACACACCCACCACAAGTTCATCCCGAAATCTTCAAATCTAGGCCAATTCCTGACGTTTGGGGGCAAGAGATCACCATGAAAAGAGGCACAAGGCACTCATGCATGATTCCCCCAAAGAAATCCGAGAGAAAATGGGCTAGAAAGTGAAGAACGAAAATCCCCCAAAAATGGCTCCGAAAATACCTCCGAAAATGGGGAAAAAAAGGAGCTCGGGAATTCAAACCATGGCACAAAGATAAATAGATTAAGCTCAATCAACCAATCCATGAATTCACCTATACAAACTATGAATGAATCAAAATAGTTCTAGGTGGAGAGGATGAAAGGGAAGGGAAACTAGAAAAGCCAAATGAAAAATAACTAGAGAGATAACAGCCACCACCCCTAGGGGGTCTATTATATAGTCCAAATGGTGGTGCTCGAAAGACTAAACTACCCCTAAGTGATACATACCCCTCAGGGGCGAATATGACATTTTTTGTGAAGATTTTTCCGGCTGAGACACCTTCCACCGCAAGCTAGCTTCCCTCCGACGCAAGCCTTGCGATCACGTCGTGTGTCCTCCGGATCGAAGCTCCTCGACGCTCACGGGCGACCTGCCCAGGTGGGACCGGTCACACCGCCCCTGGGGGCGGTTGGACCGCCCCTGGCTGGCAGGCCGGGCCGTCTCTACGTCGAGTCCTCGGCCTTGGTTTTGAGGCCCAAACCAAGGGAAACTGTCCGCCTGGTGGTCTTCTGGCCAAACCACCAAACCCCGCGTGCAAGCTTCGGTTGTGAGCCGCCACCTTGCACCGGCTTCATGTTCGCGTACGAGCTTCGGTCGTGAGCCGCTACCTCGCACCAGAACCATGTCCCCTCACTCGTTCTTGCCACCATGTGAACCGCACTTGATCCATCTGGCCACCGGGTCCCTCGAACCAAGCCTACTTGTCTCTCCACTCCCTGGAGGCCGCCATGGCTAAGACCTTTCGCGCCTGTTCTTTACCTGCACCAATGCAATCAAGCCACATTCTTCACCTGCAATACTTGAGCCAAGAGAAACGTCAATCCACACCACGTTGTCAATCACTCATCACACCAGGAAGCGACCACCGGTCCTCGGACACACCGGGTCCTCATTCAAACAATGTGGCATGTCAGCATAAGTATTAGAATAAAGTATGTCCTGAATGTCGCAGTTCAAACCACCACGAAAACGTGCCACTACTGAATAACCGGATGTGCAGACTCATTGTAAACACCATTTACGCACAAATCTTGTTAGGTTAGGCACCTTTGGTTATTTCTTGGTTTACTCACGAGATAGTTAGTTTAAGCAATAACTGGATGTGTAGAGTTATTCTCGACACCATTTACGCACAAATCTTGTTGGGTTACGCACCTTTGGTTATTTCCTGGTTTACTAATGAGATAGTTTGTTTACTCAATAACCGGACGTGTAGACTCATTCTCAACACCATTTACGCACAACTCCGTTGGGTTACACACCTTTGGTTATTTTTTGGTTTACTAATGAGATAGTTTGTTTACTCGATAACCGGATGTGTTGACTCATTCTCAACACCATTTACGCATAAATCTTGTTGGGTTACGCACCTTTGGTTATTTTTTGGTTTACTAATGAGATAGTTTGTTTACTTAATGACCGGATGTGTAGACTCAATCTCCACATTATTTACACACTGGTATCGTTAGGTTATGCTCCTTTGTTTATTTCTATGTTTACTCCCTAGATAGTTGGTTTACTCAATATCGAGAAGTTTTGACTCATTCTCGACACAATTCATGCCCATGTCATGCTGGGTTACGTATCTTGTATTCTTTATTCGTTTGACAACCAGATAGTTGGGTTACTCAATACCTGAAAGTGCAGACTTATTCTCGACACCATTTACGCACATTTGTTGTGGGGTTACGCTCATTTGGTTATTTCTTGGTTCTCACGAGATAGTTAGTTTAAGCAATAACTGGATGTGTAGACATATTCTCGACACTATTTACGCACAAATCTGGTTGGGTTACGCACCTTTGGTTATTTCCTGGTTTACTAATGAGATAGTTTGTTTACTCAACAACCGGACGTGTAGACTCATTCTCAACACCATTTACGCACAAATCTGTTGGGTTACGCACCTTTGGTTATTTCTTGGTTTACTACTGAGATAGTTTGTTTACTCGATAACCGGATGTGTAGACTCATTCTCAACACCATTTACGCACAAGTCTTGTTGGGTTACCCACCTTTGGTTATTTCTTGGTTTACTAATGAGATAGTTTGTTTACTCAGTAGCCGGATGTATAGACTCAATCTCAACACTATTTACACACAGATCTCGTTAGGTCATGATCCTTTGGTTATTTTTATGTTTACTCACTATAGTTGGTTTACTCAATATCGAGAAGTTATTTTGTTGGGTTACGCACATTTGGTTATTTCTCGGTTTACTCACGAGATAGTTAGTTTACTCAAAAATTGGATGTGTATACTCATTCTCAATACCATTTACGCATAAATCTTGTTGGGTTACGCATCTTTGGTTATTTCTTGGTTTACTAATGAGATAGTTTGTTTACTCAATAACCGGATGTGTAGACTCATTCTCAACATCATTTACACACAAATTTATTGGGTTACACACCTTTGATTATTTCTTGGTTTACTAATAAGATAGTTTGTTTACTCAATAATCGGATGTGTAGACTCAATCTCAACACTATTTGCACACAGATCTCGTTAGGTTATGCACCTTTGGTAATTTCTATGTTTACTCACTAGATAGTTGGTTTACTCAATATCGAGATGTTTGGACTCATTCTCAACACAATTCATGCACATGTCATGTTGGATTACGCATCTTGTATTCTTTGTTTGTTTACTCACCAGATAGTTGGGTTACTCAATACCGAAAGTGCAGACTTATTCTCGACACCATTTACACACATGTCTTGTTGGGTTATGCACTTTTGGTTATTTCTCGGTTTACTCACGAGATAGTTAGTTTACTCAAAAACCGATGTGTATACTCATTCTCAACACCATTTACGCATAAATCTTGTTGGGTTACGCACCTTTGGTTATTATTTGGTTTACTAATGAGATAGTTTGTTTACTTAATGACCGGATGTGTAGACTCAATCTCAACACTATTTACACACAGATCTCGTTAGGTTATGCTCCTTTGGTTATTTCTATTGTTTACTCACTAGATAGTTGGTTTACTCAATATCGAGTAGTTTGGACTCATTCTCGACACAATTCATGCACATGTCATGTTGGGTTACGCATCTTGTATTCTTTGTTCGTTTACTCACCAGATAGTTGGGTTACTCAATACCCGAAAGTGTAGACTTATTCTCGACACCATTGATGGACATTTGTTGTGGGGTTACGCTCATTTAGTTATTTCTTGGTTTACTCACGAGATAGTTAGTTTAAGCAATAAATGGATGTGTAGACTTATTCTCGACACCATTTACGCACAAATCTTGTTGGGTTACGCACCTTTGGTTATTTCCTGGTTTACTAATGAGATAGTTTGTTTATTCAATAACCGGATGTGTAGACTCAATCTCAACACTATTTACACATAGATCTCGTTAGGTAGGTTGTTTACTCAATATCGAGAAGTTTGGACTCATTATCGACACAATTCATGCACATGTCACGTTGGGTTACGCATCTTGTATTCTTTGTTCGTTTACTCACCAGATAGATGGGTTACTGAATACCCGAAAGTGCAGACTTATTCTCGACACCATTTACGCACATTTGTTGTGGGGTTACGCTCATTTAGTTATTTCTTGGTTTACTCACGAAATAGTTAGTTTAAGCAATAACTGGATGTGTAGACTTATTCTCGACACCATTTACGCACAAATCTTGTTGGGGTTACATACCTTTGGTAATTTCTTGGTTTACTCACGAGATAGTTAGTTTACTCAAACAGGATGTGTAGACCCATTCTCAACACCATTTACGCACAAATCTTGTTGGGGTACACACCTTTAGTTATTTCCTGGTTTACTAATGAGATGGTTTGTTTACTGAATAACCGGATGTGCAGACTCATTGTAAACGCCATTTACGCACAAATCTTGTTGGGTTAGGCACCTTTGGTTATTTCTTGGTTTACTCACGAGATAGTTACTTTAAGCAATAACTGGATGTTTAGACTTATTCTCGACACCATTTACACACTAATCTTGTTGGGTTACGCACCTTTGGTTATTTCCTGGTTTACTAATGAGATAGTTTGTTTACTCTACAACCGGACGTGTAGACTCATTCTCAACACCATTAACGCACAAATCTGTTGGGTTACACACCTTTGGTTATTTCATGGTTTACTAATGAGATAGTTTGTTTACTCGATTACCGGATGTGTTGACTCATTCTCAACACCATTTACGCATAAATCATGTTGGGTTACGCACTTTTGGTTATTTTTTGGTTTACTAATGAGATAGTTTGTTTACTTGATGACCGGATGTGTAGACTCAATCTCAACACTATTTACACACTGATCTTGTTAGGTTATGCACCATTGGTAATTTCTATGTTTACTAACTAGTTAGTTTACTCAATATCGAGATGTTTGGACTCATTCTCAACACAATTCATGCACATGTCATGTTGGGTTACGTATCTTGTATTCTTTGTTTGTTTACACACCAGATAGTTGGGTTGCTCAATACCCGAAAGTGCAGACTTATTCTCGACACCATTTACACACATGTCTTGTTAGGTTACGCACATTTGGTTATTTCTCGGTTTACTCACGAGATAGTTAGTTTACTCAAAAACCGGATGTGTATTCTCATTCTCAACACCATTTATGCATAAATCTTGTTGGGTTATGCACCTTTGGTTATTATTTGGTTTACTAATGAGATAGTTTGTTTACTTAATGACCGGATGTGTAGACTCAATCTCAACACTATTTACACACAGATCTCGTTAGGTCATGATCCTTTGGTTATTTTTATGTTTACTCACTAGATAGTTGGTTTACTCAATATCGAGAAGTTATTTTGTTAGGTTACGCACATTTGGTTATTTCTCGGTTTGCTCACGAGATAGTTAGTTTACTCAAAATTGGATGTGTATACTCATTCTCAATACCATTTACGAATAAATCTTGTTGGGTTACGCACCTTTGGTTATTTCTTGGTTTACTAATGAGATAGTTTGTTTACTCAATAACCGGATGTGTAGACTCATTCTCAACATCATTTACACACAAATCTTATTGGGTTACACACCTTTGATTATTTCTTGGTTTACTAATGAGATAGCTTGTTTACTCAATAATCGGATGTGTAGACTCAATCTCAACACTATTTACACACAGATCTCGTCTATGTTCGCCTAAACGGTCGTTTAGTCCGTTTAAACACCGTTTAAACGGTAAACAGAGGTCGACTGTGTCGTTTAGCCCTAAACGGTGGATTAAACGGTTGGACCGTTTAAACCCGTTTAAACCTTTTAAAATCATCTAAACCGTCTAAACACACTTGAGTTAATCATGATTACATAAGTTAAATAACCATTAAATTCATAATTTAGTCAGTAGGATTATTACAACTACCATAATGAACTTCGAAGTAATTAAGATCGTAAGTATACGAAGTGTTGTAGGATATAGATTTCCCCAAAAATATTATTTGGTAGAATCCTTACTTTTTAGATGTGCAAATATATAGAACTTCTAGCAAGTTTGACTTTTATGTACACAAATATGTATGTTTTAGTGTTACTATGCAAAACCGTTTAGGCCGTTTGACTCCGTTTAAACACCGTTTAAACGGACTAAACGCTAAACAAAGGGTGACCGACTGTTTACCGTTTAGCGTTTAGGATAACATTGGATCTCGTTAGGTTATGCACTTTTGGTAATTTCTATGTTTACTCACTAGATAGTTGGTTTACTCAATATCGAGATGTTTGGACTCATTTTCAACACAATTCATGCACATGTCATGTTGGGTTACGTATCTTGTATTCTTTGTTTGTTTACTCACCAGATAGTTGGGTTGCTCAATACCCGAAAGTGCAGACTTATTCTCAACACCATTTACACACATGTCTTGTTAGGTTACGCACATTTGGTTATTTCTCGGTTTACTCATGAGATAGTTAGTTTACTCAAAAACCGGATGTGTATTCTCATTCTCAACACCATTTATGCATAAATCTTGTTGGGTTATGCACCTTTGGTTATTATTTGGTTTACTAATGAGATAGTTTGTTTACTTAATGACCGGATGTGTAGACTCAATCTCAACACTATTTACACACAGATCTCATTAGGTCATGATCCTTTGGTTATTTTTATGTTTACTCACTAGATAGTTGGTTTACTCAATATCGAGAAGTTATTTTGTTAGGTTACGCACATTTGGTTATTTCTTGGTTTACTCACGAGATAGTTAGTTTACTCAGAAATTGGATGTGTATACTCATTCTTAATACCATTTACGCATAAATCTTGTTGGGTTACGCACCTTTGGTTATTTCTTGGTTTACTAATGAGATAGTTTGTTTACTCAATAACCGGATGTGTAGACTCATTCTCAACATCATTTACACACAAATCTTATTGGGTTACACACCTTTGATTATTTCTTGGTTTACTAATAAGATAGCTTGTTTACTCAATAATCGGATGTGTAGACTCAATCTCAACACTATTTGCACACAGATCTCGTTAGGTTATGCACCTTTGGTAATTTCTATGTTTACTCACTAGATAGTTGGTTTACTCAATATCGAGATGTTTGGACTCATTCTCAACACAATTCATGCACATGTCATGTTGGATTACGCATCTTGTATTCTTTGTTTGTTTACTCACCAGATAGTTGGGTTACTACATACCCGAAAGTGCAGACTTATTCTCGACACCATTTACACACATGTCTTGTTGGGTTATGCACTTTTGGTTATTTCTCGGTTTACTCACGAGATAGTTAGTTTACTCAAAAACCGATGTGTATACTCATTCTCAACACCATTTACGCATAAATCTTGTTGGGTTACGCACCTTTGGTTATTATTTGGTTTACTAATGAGATAGTTTGTTTACTTAATGACCGGATGTGTAGACTCAATCTCAACACTATTTACACACAGATCTCGTTAGGTTATGCTCCTTTGGTTATTTCTATTGTTTACTCACTAGATAGTTGGTTTACTCAATATCGAGTAGTTTGGACTCATTCTCGACACAATTCATGCACATGTCATGTTGGGTTACGCATCTTGTATTCTTTGTTCGTTTACTCACCAGATAGTTGGGTTACTCAATACCCGAAAGTGTAGACTTATTCTCGACACCATTGATGGACATTTGTTGTGGGGTTACGCTCATTTAGTTATTTCTTGGTTTACTCACGAGATAGTTAGTTTAAGCAATAAATGGATGTGTAGACTTATTCTCGACACCATTTACGCACAAATCTTGTTGGGTTACGCATCTTTGGTTATTTCCTGGTTTACTAATGAGATAGTTTGTTTATTCAATAACCGGATGTGTAGACTCAATCTCAACACTATTTACACATAGATCTCGTTAGGTAGGTTGTTTACTCAATATCGAGAAGTTTGGACTCATTATCGACACAATTCATGCACATGTCACGTTGGGTTACGCATCTTGTATTCTTTGTTCGTTTACTCACCAGATAGATGAGTTACTGAATACCCGAAAGTGCAGACTTATTCTCGACACCATTTATGCACATTTGTTGTGGGGTTACGCTCATTTAGTTATTTCTTGGTTTACTCACGAAATAGTTAGTTTAAGCAATAACTGGATGTGTAGACTTATTCTCGACACCATTTACGCACAAATCTTGTTGGGGTTACATACCTTTGGTAATTTCTTGGTTTACTCACGAGATAGTTAGTTTACTCAAACAGGATGTGTAGACCCATTCTCAATACCATTTACGCACAAATCTTGTTGGGGTACACACCTTTAGTTATTTCCTGGTTTACTAATGAGATGGTTTGTTTACTGAATAACCGGATGTGCAGACTCATTGTAAACACCATTTACGCACAAATTTGTTGGGTTAGGCACCTTTGGTTATTTCTTCGTTTACTCACGAGATAGTTACTTTAAGGCATAACTGGATGTTTAGACTTATTCTCGACACCATTTACACACTAATCTTGTTGGGTTACGCACCTTTGGTTATTTCCTGGTTTACTAATAGATAGTTTGTTTACTCAACAACCGGACGTGTAGACTCATTCTCAACGCCATTTACGCACAAATCTGTTGGGTTACACACCTTTGGTTATTTCATGGTTTACTAATGAGATAGTTTGTTTACTCGATTACCGGATGTGTTGACTCATTCTCAACACCATTTACGCATAAATCATGTTGGGTTACGCACTTTTGGTTATTTTTTGGTTTACTAATGAGATAGTTTGTTTACTTGATGACCGGATGTGTAGACTCAATCTCAACACTATTTACACACTGATCTTGTTAGGTTATGCACCATTGGTAATTTCTATGTTTACTCACTAGATAGTTAGTTTACTCAATATCGAGATGTTTGGACTCATTCTCAACACAATTCATGCACATGTCATGTTGGGTTACGTATCTTGTATTCTTTGTTTGTTTACACACCAGATAGTTGGGTTGCTCAATACCCGAAAGTGCAGACTTATTCTCGACACCATTTACACACATGTCTTGTTAGGTTACGCACATTTGGTTATTTCTCGGTTTACTCACGAGATAGTTAGTTTACTCAAAAACCGGATGTGTATTCTCATTCTCAACACCATTTATGCATAAATCTTGTTGGGTTATGCACCTTTGGTTATTATTTGGTTTACTAATGAGATAGTTTGTTTACTTAATGACCGGATGTGTAGACTCAATCTCAACACTATTTACACACAGATCTCGTTAGGTCATGATCCTTTGGTTATTTTTATGTTTACTCACTAGATAGTTGGTTTACTCAATATCGAGAAGTTATTTTGTTAGGTTACGCACATTTGGTTATTTCTCGGTTTACTCACGAGATAGTTAGTTTACTGAAAAATTGGATGTGTATACTCATTCTCAACACCATTTACGCATAAATCTTGTTGGGTTACGCACCTTTGGTTATTTCTTGGTTTACTAATGAGATAGTTTGTTTACTCAATAACCGGATGTGTAGACTCATTCTCAACATCATTTACACACAAATCTTATTGGGTTACACACCTTTGATTATTTCTTGGTTTACTAATGAGATTGCTTGTTTACTCAATAATCGGATGTGTAGACTCAATCTCAACACTATTTACACACAGATCTCGTTAGGTTATGCACTTTTGGTAATTTCTATGTTTATTCACTAGATAGTTGGTTTACTCAATATCGAGATGTTTGGACTCATTCTCAACACAATTCATGCACATGTCATGTTGGGTTACGTATCTTGTATTCTTTGTTTGTTTACTCACCAGATAGTTGGGTTGCTCAATACCCGAAAGTGCAGACTTATTCTCAACACCATTTACACACATGTCTTGTTAGGTTACGCACATTTGGTTATTTCTCGGTTTACTCATGAGATAGTTAGTTTACTCAAAAACCGGATGTGTATTCTCATTCTCAACACCATTTATGCATAAATCTTGTTGGGTTATGCACCTTTGGTTATTATTTGGTTTACTAATGAGATAGTTTGTTTACTTAATGACCGGATGTGTAGACTCAATCTCAACACTATTTACACACAGATCTCGTTAGGTCATGATCCTTTGGTTATTTTTATGTTTACTCACTAGATAGTTGGTTTACTCAATATCGAGAAGTTATTTTGTTAGGTTACGCACATTTGGTTATTTCTCGGTTTACTCACGAGATAGTTAGTTTACTCAAAAATTGGATGTGTATACTCATTCTTAATACCATTTACGCATAAATCTTGTTGGGTTACGCACCTTTGGTTATTTCTTGGTTTACTAATGAGATAGTTTGTTTACTCAATAACCGGATGTGTAGACTCATTCTCAACATCATTTACACACAAATCTTATTGGGTTACACACCTTTGATTATTTCTTGGTTTACTAATGAGATAGCTTGTTTACTCAATAATCGGATGTGTAGACTCAATCTCAACACTATTTACACACAGATCTCGTTAGGTTATGCACTTTTGGTAATTTCTATGTTTACTCACTAGATAGTTGGTTTACACAATATCGAGATGTTTGGACTCATTCTCAACACAATTCATGCACATGTCATGTTGGGTTACGCATCTTGTATTCTTTGTTTGTTTACTCACCAGATAGTTGGGTTACTCAATACCCGAAAGTGCAGACTTATTCTCGACACCATTTACACACATGTCTTGTTGGGTTATGCACTTTTGGTTATTTCTCGGTTTACTCACGAGATAGTTAGTTTACTCAAAAACCGGATGTGTATACTCATTCTCAACACCATTTACGCATAAATCTTGTTGGGTTACGCACCTTTGGTTATTATTTGGTTTACTAATGAGATAGTTTGTTTACTTAATGACCGGATGTGTAGACTCAATCTCAACACTATTTACACACAGATCTCGTTAGGTTATGCTCCTTTGGTTATTTCTATTGTTTACTCACTAGATAGTTGGTTTACTCAATATCGAGTAGTTTGGACTCATTCTCGACACAATTCATGCACATGTCATGTTGGGTTAAGCATCTTGTATTCTTTGTTCGTTTACTCGCCAGATAGTTGGGTTACTCAATACCCGAAAGTGTAGACTTATTCTCGACACCATTGACGGACATTTGTTGTGGGGTTACGCTCATTTAGTTATTTCTTGGTTTACTCACGAGATAGTTAGTTTAAGCAATAAATGGACGTGTAGACTTATTGTCGACACCATTTATGCACAAATCTTGTTGGGTTATGCACCTTTGGTTATTTCCTGGTTTACTAATGAGATAGTTTGTTTACTCAATAACCGGATGTGTAGACTCAATCTCAACACTATTTACACACAGATCTTGTTAGGTAGGTTGTTTACTCAATATCGAGAAGTTTGGACTCATTCTCGACACAATTCATGCACATGTCATGTTGGGTTACGCATCTTGTATTCTTTGTTCGTTTACTCGCTAGATAGTTGGGTTACTCAATACCCGAAAGTGTAGACTTATTCTCGACACCATTGACAGACATTTGTTGTGGGGTTACGCTCATTTAGTTATTTCTTGGTTTACTCACGAGATAGTTAGTTTAAGTAATAACTGGATGTGTAGACTTATTGTCGGTGTTGTACCGTCGATCCTACCGAGGGGTATCCTGAGGTAGTAGAGTTTCAGGTGGGTTTCACCGAGATCAGGAACGCAAAGGCTAAGAGACTAAGGATTTAGACAGGTTCGGGCCGCTTAGAAGGCGTAATACCCTACGTCCTGTGTGGTGAATGGTATTGATTGTATGTCTCTTTGTTGGGAGACTTGGGTTCGTGTTTTGGAGAGGGTCCCTGCCGAGCCTTATATACACGGCGGGCAGGGTTACAAGGTCGGTTTCGAGTAGAATCCTAAGCAATTACTACTCGGAGAGTGCTTTACAAGGCAATCCGAGTAGTTTACAAGTCATATGACTAGTTTCCATAACGAGAAGAGTCCTTGCAGCACTCTACTCGTGTTCTTCACGCCTGGTATGACTCTGTCTAGAGACAATCCATGTGTCCCTGTGGGCCCATGGTCGTACCTCCAACAAGCCCCCAAGCGCTTCATCGTCGAGTATCGTCAACCGAGTGCTTGCCAAGTCAATCGAGTGCTTTTTCGAGTTCTTCGAGTGCTTGATCAGTCTTGGACAGGTCTTGGTTGTCACGAGGCCATGAGGTGCTTAAGCCCCGTTGATTTTGATCAAATCAGTAGTCTTCAAAATATTATATGGTGTGCGATAAAAGTCGCACTCCATATGGAGTAGCCCCCGAGCCTTAAGTTGAATCGAAGAATCAGGTTGAGGGTCCACAGAATCTTGAATCTTCATCTTGTTCTTGAAATGTGCAATTTTGGAAAAATTGCACTTGATATCAAGTAGCCCCCAAGCCTTGGGTTGAATCAAAGAATCAAGCCGAGGGTCTTGATTTAAGTCTTCAGTCTTCAGAAAAAATAAAATCAGCAGTCGCTGTATATAGCCTATCAGCCCCCGAGCCTTGAAACGATTCAGAATGATCAATTCAAGAGTCCAACGAGCTTAGTCTTCATCAAATCATCTTGGAGATCATCATCCGAGTGGTAATTTGCGCCCAGAAATAATGGTCATATTGAATCATCTTGGAGATCATCATCCGAGTGGTTTTCTTGCACCCAGCCCCCGAGCATAGGAGCCAGCGAAGATGCATCGAGTAGTATGTAGTCGAAATAGCCACCATCAATAGAGTAGCGAAACAGAGGAGGTCGTGGTTGACTTGTCACGCCGCGATCTCCCCAGAAACAGGAGTCAGGTGCCAATGTAGTCGAAGCCCCATCATTGGTACTTGGTGACTCAAATATGCTGGAGAAAGACAACTAGGTAAGCCTGATGGCGAACCGAGTTGTAATTTTAGCGTCCGCCCCCGAGCCTGGAAGCTGGCGAAGATGTGATAGCACGCTGTGCGGCCTAGAGAGTTGTTATCCAAACAAAGTAGTCGGCGCTTGGCCAATCTTGTTAGAATAAAATAAAAATAATTGAAACAAGTAACTTAGCTTGTTGGTTGTCGTTTGTCGATGAAGCAGACTAGTCAGAGTTGATTCCGACTAGTTTTGAGTTCATCACGAGCATATTGGCAATGCGGCAGTACTGCGGCACAAGCTGAAGTTGAGCTTTGGCTTGATAACTTGAGGACCCGGTGTGTCCGAGGACCGGTGGATGGTCGCTTCCTGGTGTGATGAGTGATTGACAACGTGGTGTGGATTGACGTTTCCCTTGGCTCAAGTATTGCAGGTGTAGAATGCGGCTTGGTTGCATTGGTGCAGGTGAAGAACAGGCGCGAAAGGTCTTAGCCATGGCGGCCTCCGAGGAGCGGAGAGACAAGTAGGCTTGGTTCGAGGGACCCGGTGGCCGGTGGATCAAGTGCGGTTCACATGCTGGCAAGAACGAGCAACGGGACGTGGTTCCGGTGCGAGGTAGCGGCTCACAACCGAAGCTCGTACGCGGACGAGAAGCCGGCGCAAGGTGGCGGCTAACAACCGAAGTTTGCGCGCGGGGTTTGGTGATTTGGCCACAAAATCATCGGTGGACGGTTTCCCTTGGTTTGGGCCTCAAAACCAAGGACCGAGGACTCGACGAGGCGAATTTGGGCAGCTGGGCCAGAGTGGCTGCCAGGGGCGGTTTAACCGCCCCCCAGGGGCGGTTTAACCGCCTCCCCCTGGGCCGGCCCAAAATCGGCGTCGAGGAGCTTCGATCCGGAGGACACGCGGCGTGACCGCAAGGCTTGCGTCGGAGGGAAGCTAGCTTGCGGTGGAAGGTGTCCCAGCCGGAAATATCTACGAGTCAAATGTCAAATTTGCCCCTGAGGGGTATGTATCACTTAGGGGTAGTTTAGTCTTTAGAGCAGCACCACTTGGACTATATAATAGACCCCCTAGGGGTTGGTGGCTGTCATCTAAGTAGTCTAGTTTTATTTCCCTTGCACTTGAACTATTTTCCTTTAGTTTTTCTTTCTAGTTTTCCATAGGCTAGCCAAGTGCTTCACCGGAGAAATCTTTGAGAGGGTTGGATGAAGGGAGGATAGCTAGCCTCTTTGTAAAGAAGTTGACCTCGTGATGTATGGAAGATTTGGCTTTCTTGTATCCCTCTTTGTGTGATTTCGTTGTTCATCCCGTGGCTCTTTTTGGCCCCTTTGGGAGATTTTCGATTCCTTGTGTTTGAGGTCGTTTCCTTGCGTGTTTGTTTGGGGGATTCACACATGAGGTCGTGGACACTCTTTTCCTGGTGATTTGCCCCCTCAAAACGCAAAGAATCGCTTCGGATTTGGGGACTTTTGGATGAACTCGGGTTGGAAGTGTTCTTCACGAGATCTGAGATTCCAGGAGTTCTAGTGTGTTTGAGGCCGAGATTTTTGGGGAATATACTCCACTGAAGGTGTACATCATCTCCCCAAAGTTTCGTCTCAAGAGCTCAAGCCGTTTGGGAGATCGACTCACGAGTTGACTTTTTCCCGAGAGCTCCCAGTTTGACCGCCCCCAGGAGGTTAAACCGCCCCCCCTAGGCGGTTAAACCGCCCCTAGGGAGGTTAAACCGCCCCTGGCTGGGTAGAGAAGGTTTTGCCTCGTTTCGGTTCGTTTTGTGTTCGTTTCGATCGATTCGAGTTCCGCTGCGTGTTTCTTGCTCCTAGGGTCAGTAGCTTGACAGTGGCTACGTGATCTTGGCAAGATCGCTTTCGGAGGCATTGGAGTTGATTTGGGAGAATAGCCGGATTGGTTGGAAAGAATTTTTATCGGCTCCCATTCACTCCCCCCCTCTCTGGTCGCCGATTCGGTCCTTCAATTGGTATCAGAGCCGGTTACGGGTCTTTGCGACTCTAACCAGTCTAAGATCCAAAGATGGCGTACCAAGATCGGGGTTCCGGGCCTCCGCACTTCGATGGGAAGAACTACCCGAACTGGGTTGCGCGTATGGGCGCTTTCTTGCGAGGCAAAGGAAAGTTGTTGTGGGATGTGACCGAAGATGAAAATTATGTCAATCCTACCAACTTAGATGCCCAGGATGCAAGAGATAAATTCGAGGCCAACGCTAGGGCTGTCGACTACTTGTTTCGTGCTTTGTCGGCTGAGGAGTTTGAGAGAGTTTTGGGCGAGGACCTAGCTAGCCAGATCTGGCTAAAGCTCAAGGTAGCCCATGGTGGTGATAGTCATGTTAAGGCTAGGCTTTTCTCGGTTTATCGTAGAGAGTACGAGAACTTTGAGCAGTTGGATGGTGAGTCGGTCGATGCGATGTTTCAGCGCTTTACCGCCATAGTCAACAACATGAAAGCCAACATTGCCGCACTCCCATACACGGATCATGACAGAGCTTTGAAGCTCTTGCTTTCCCTTGATCGGTCCGTGTGGGGTGCCAAGGTTGAGGCGATCATGGAGTCGGCTAACTATGAAACCTTGAGAGTTGATGAGCTTTTCTCGAAGTTGAAATCTTCAGAGGTTGATAGACGATTTCTTGCCAAGGCTAAGAGTCCGACTGATCCCCATAGTCTGGCTCTAGTCGGTGGCTCTGGTTATGGACAGGCTAACACTTCTAGACACTTTGCTTTGTCTTCTCTTGTGTCTCTTCCAGATGAAGAATATGAGGTGCTGAGCGAGGAGGATCTCGCGTTGCTCACGAGGAGGTTCGAGCGGATGTACCAGAACCGCAAGGGTTCGAGGCGTGCCGGGAGTACGTGCTACAGATGCGGGAAGATGGGCCACTTCATCGCCGAGTGCCCCGAGGAAATCAAGAAACACAAGCACCGCCCGCGAGATGAGCACAAGCACCGCTCCAAGGACAAGCACCACTCCAAGCACAAGAACAAGGAGGAGAACACCGACACCTCGTCAAGCTCAAGCAGCGAGGAAGAAGACCGCGGCCACCGCAAGGAGAAGAAGCACAAGAATCGCAACTTCAACGGGCTTTCTGGGGTCGCTATGAACTTCTGCACCATGGCTCACGGCTCCAACAACAAGAACATCTCCGACTACGACTCGACTCCGACTCCGAGGATGAGGTATTGACTGATCCCACCTCTTTGCGTAAGGAGATTGCTAGATTAGAGCAGTTGGTCGATAATCGTGATGATGTGCTTAGGAAGACCAACAAGGAGAAGAGAGAGTTTAGGTCCTTGCTAGGAGAGTCAAAGGAAAGAATAGCTGAGCTTGAGGCCTTACTTTCTGAGTCTGGAAAGAAGGCGATGGATTTTGAGTCTGTGCTTAGCGAGTCTAGCAAGAAAGTGGCTAAGCTTGAAACTGAGTTGGCAAGTGCTAGAGCTGAGATAGGTGTGTTGAAAGATGCTCCTGTTGTTTCTGATGAGATTGAATGCTCTTTCTGTGATGTGCATCTTGCTGATTTGGTAGCTCTTAAGGACAAACACATGACATGCCTAGATGATCTAGAAGATGCTAGGGTTGAGATTGCTGAGTTGAAGTCTAGACCTTCTTTGCTAGGTGCTTGTACTTCTTGTCCTGTTTTACATGCTCAGTTGCTTGAATCTCGTACCATGATCAGTTCGCTTGAAGCTCAATTGAAATCTCCTATTGCAAACTCTTGTTCTGCTTGCGATGTTGTTGCCTTGAGGAATGTTGAGCTGGCGCAATCTGTTGATCGTTTGCAAGATGAAAATGATGAGTTGCGTCAATGTTTGGGTTGGTTGTCGGGTCGTGAGCCACAGCTTAAGATGTTGATTGCTGGGTTCAAGAGAGCTGATGGTCGTGGTCTGGGTTCTGAGAAAGTTGATGAGTGTAGTGGTGAGAAAGAGAGAGAGCAAACTAGTTCCACCACAAGTACCCCAACACCACCAGAGAAAACTCCACCAAAGAACAGCTTCACACCTAAACCCAACCACCTGTTGAACAAGCTTGACACCACTCCAGATCCTCCCAAGTTTCCCCCAAAGACAAGCAACTTCCAAAAGAGAGTGACCTTTGTGAAGAGTGGGGTTTACCAGCCGAGAGAGAAGCCACAGCCGAGAGAAACCCCAAAGCCAAAGCCAGTCCGCTTCCATTGTGATCATTGTGGAAGGGATGGACACCTTGAGGAGTTTTGTTGGAGGAAGAAGAGGGAGGTGAGAAGAGAGAAGGAGGTGGGGAACAGGGACAGGTACTACTCTTCTCGTAGTGTGCCTGTGTCTCGTTCACCCTGGCCGAGAGGCGACGCCTTTGTGCGTACAGTTCCTGTGGTTGCTAGTCGTGGTGTTTCAGCTGTTCGTGAGTTTGCTAGGCGGCCTCCGTTTCGTGGTCAGTTTGGTTCAGGGAGTTTCGACCGTAGCTTCGAGACGAGGAGAGAGTCTAGGCCACGTTTTCTCCCGCGTGGTGCTAGAGGTCCGATGGTGAGAGACGAGAGGGTACCACGTAGTGACGTTGATTTTGCTAACCCCTCTTTTGAGCAGATGGCACGACACTGGTTTAACTCCTTCTGTGCTAACCCCAGTGTTGAGTCATTCGCTCGTTCTCGTTCTCGCTTTTGATTGTGCAGGTGTGAGGTATGGAGAACATGAGCTTGGTGACTCTTGGTCTTTTGCATGATCAAGGTTTGATGGTTCTCCACACCTTTTTTGGATGGCCCCGATGTGGCCCTTGTACACTATGTATTGTGAGTATATCCCTTGTACACTCTCGTGTTCATCTGTGTATATTTAGCTTGCTTTGTGCTTGTATCATGATTTTTATGTTTTGTGTAGCATATTGTACATTTGTTTATCTGGTATCCTTTTAGTTGGTATCTCTTGTTGCATTTTGCTCATTTGAGATTTCTCTTCCTTTTATGATGGAGCTTTCCATTTGATTTTGTACATCTTTTCTAGTTTTTCTAGGTGTCTTTGATTGAGGGGGAGCTCGGCTTTATTTAATGGGGAGTATTTGCTCGACTTGATTTGGAAAGGAGAGGATCTTGCTTAGAGCTTTTGGATAGCATGAGTTTGTGAGGTTGCTGAGTTGGCACTTTGGTTGTGCATTTCATGGGAGTTTGAAGTTTGCACCTGAACCTTGGATTTGCATTTCAGTTGCACATTCCAAGGGGAGCTGATGATTGAACCTGAACCTTGGATTTGCATTTCGGTTGCACATTCCAAGGGGACCTTGTAGTTTGAACTTGAACCTTGGATTTGCATTTTGGTTGCACATTCCAGGGGGAGCTTTGTATTTGTGCTATGATCGCGCTTGTGTATTGAGTTTGAGCTTGCCCATGTTTCTACCCAAAACCAGCTTGCAGACATTTTCACTAAGCCACTTGACCAAGTTACCTTCACCCGCTTGCGAGGAGAACTTGGTGTGTGTGCAGTTTTCTGAGCTGAGTTTTGGAGGCTTCTCTTGTAGCATATGTATACTATTGTACCATCTTTGTATCTTGATGTACATTTTTCTGCTTTTGTATCTTGATTTCATCCTTTTGTATCATATCTTAGGATGAGCTTCTCCTATATGCAGTGATTGGTACAACTTGCTACATTTTAGAGTTTAGGCAGGCTGGCTAGGGATTGCTTGTATGGATGGCTATGCTCTTGATGGTTTTGATATATATTCTCTTGAGATAGTCTCTTTTCGAAATTAAAATGACAAACTGAACTTAAATCTCTTCACCCATGAGTAAATGCCTTTGCATGTCTTGTTTGAGCCGAAATGGCTATATCTTGCTTAAGACCATGCTAGGGTGTGATATTCTTTTCAATTGGGTCAAAGACCTTTGTCATTGTAAATGTTTAGCCCATGCTTTATCTTGTGAAGGAGCATAAGCTTCTTTCTGTCGCAAAGACATTTCATGTACCATGCTTAACTTGAAACTTGAAAAATGAGATGTCCATGCATGAAAGAAGAAAGATGAGAAAAATAAATATTTGCAGCAAATTATGCTCATGTCTCTATGCTTTCACCATTGCACACACTTGCACACATGGGTGCTAAGCGGTTGCATGTTGTTTGCCGGAGAAGTCTCCCATGAGAAGTGAACACATGGCTCCGTGCTTTGACATGACATGAGGTAGAACTTGGGCGTTTATGATGATCTTTTGTCAAGAATGCTTGTCCTTTCATGATTTTGGTGAGATGAAGTTCATTTTTGCTTGAACAGTTCATGGTTAGACATTGCTCATGTGGTGACATTTTTGATAAAACTCCACAACTTGCTCATGGCTTTGTCAATTGGATATATGTCTTCACCTTCTTGATGGCAATGCCCGTGTGACATTGATGAACTATCTTGTTTGCCTCTTCTCTAACTTGTAGCATTTTGTATTGCTCATTGTATATTTGAGAAGCTTGTAGTTGCATTTTGTACATTTTGCCTTGATGTGTGCATTGTCAACAAGGGGGAGAATTTCTGGAGCATTTTGCAAGGGGGAGACGTTGCTGAATCTATGAGAAAGCTTTTGCTCTAGATTTGTCGAATTGTGTGAGAGATTGAAAGTTTTGCCCAAATGAGGTTTTCTGAAAATTGTGAAGTTTCTGAGAGTTTGATCATTGGAATATCTTGCTGGGCATATGTGGAAGGTTTTCAAGTTGGAACGGCATCGTTGCGAGTTGTTTGTGCAATTTTGGCACTTTTGGCCTTGGTCATCTGCCAGGGGCGGTTTAACCGCCCCCCTGGGCGGTTTAACCGCCCCTGTGCTGAGAGCACAAGCTTTGTGGAGAGTTGAGCCATTTTCGAGTGTTTTTCGCACGCACAAGTTCACTTGTTCAGGGGGAGTTGCATCTTTGCAGGGGGAGTGCTTTGAGTAGTCCTGAAAAGTGAGTTGGAGGATTTGAAGTTTGTGATTTGTGCTTTGTGCTTTTGCTCTTTTGCCGATGGTGTTGAGCCCTTTCGCTTCTTCTTGAAGGGTCGGCGTTTCTGGAGCTTTCTCTTGCAGAGTGACTTTGTTCTCGGCTTGTTCTTGCTTTTAGTCACTTGCTTGAGTCTTGTTTTCGATTTCTTTTACATTTTCTTCATATCAATTGGTTACTATGTGTGTGTTGTCAATGCACTCATCAAGGGGGAGATTGAGGACCCGGTGTGTCCGAGGACCGGTGGATGGTCGCTTCCTGGTGTGATGAGTGATTGACAACGTGGTGTGGATTGACGTTTCCCTTGGCTCAAGTATTGCAGGTGTAGAATGCGGCTTGGTTGCATTGGTGCAGGTGAAGAACAGGCGCGAAAGGTCTTAGCCATGGCGGCCTCCGAGGAGCGGAGAGACAAGTAGGCTTGGTTCGAGGGACCCGGTGGCCGGTGGATCAAGTGCGGTTCACATGCTGGCAAGAACGAGCAAGGGGACGTGGTTCCGGTGCGAGGTAGCGGCTCACAACCGAAGCTCGTACGCGGACGAGAAGCCGGCGCAAGGTGGCGGCTAACAACCGAAGTTTGCGCGCGGGGTTTGGTGATTTGGCCACAAAATCATCGGTGGACGGTTTCCCTTGGTTTGGGCCTCAAAACCAAGGACCGAGGACTCGACGAGGCGAATTTGGGCAGCTGGGCCAGAGTGGCTGCCAGGGGCGGTTTAACCGCCCCCCAGGGGCGGTTTAACCGCCTCCCCCTGGGCCGGCCCAAAATCGGCGTCGAGGAGCTTCGATCCGGAGGACACGCGGCGTGACCGCAAGGCTTGCGTCGGAGGGAAGCTAGCTTGCGGTGGAAGGTGTCCCAGCCGGAAAAATCTACGAGTCAAATGTCAAATTTGCCCCTGAGGGGTATGTATCACTTAGGGGTAGTTTAGTCTTTAGAGCAGCACCACTTGGACTATATAATAGACCCCCTAGGGGTTGGTGGCTGTCATCTAAGTAGTCTAGTTTTATTTCCTTGCACTTGAACTATTTTCCTTTAGTTTTTCTTTCTAGTTTTCCATAGGCTAGCCAAGTGCTTCACCGGAGAAATCTTTGAGAGGGTTGGATGAAGGGAGGATAGCTAGCCTCTTTGTAAAGAAGTTGACCTCGTGATGTATGGAAGATTTGGGTTTCTTGTATCCCTCTTTGTGTGATTTCGTTGTTCATCCCGTGGTTCTTTTTGGCCCCTTTGGGAGATTTTCGATTCCTTGTGTTTGAGGTCGTTTCCTTGCGTGTTTGTTTGGGGGATTCACACATGAGGTCGTGGACACTCTTTTCCTGGTGATTTGCCCCCTCAAAACGCAAAGAATCGCTTCGGATTTGGGGACTTTTGGATGAACTCGGGTTGGAAGTGTTCTTCACGAGATCTGAGATTCCGAGGAGTTCTAGTGTGTTTGAGGCCGAGATTTTTGGGGAATATACTCCACTGAAGGTGTACATCATCTCCCCAAAGTTTCGTCTCAAGAGCTCAAGCCGTTTGGGAGATCGACTCACGAGTTGACTTTTTCCCGAGAGCTCCCAGTTTGACCGCCCCCAGGAGGTTAAACCGCCCCCCCCCTAGGCGGTTAAACCGCCCCTAGGGAGGTTAAACCGCCCCTGGCTGGGTAGAGAAGGTTTTGCCTCGTTTCGGTTCGTTTTGTGTTCGTTTCGATCGATTCGAGTTCCGCTGCGTGTTTCTTGCTCCTAGGGTCAGTAGCTTGACAGTGGCTACGTGATCTTGGCAAGATCGCTTTCGGAGGCATTGGAGTTGATTTGGGAGAATAGCCGGATTGGTTGGAAAGAATTTTTATCGGCTCCCATTCACTCCCCCCCTCTCTGGTCGCCGATTCGGTACTTCATAACTTGCAATGAGTTGAAGCGACCACCACATTTGTGAATTCCATTGATCATGATGCGCCCGAAAAGTCATCCAAACCACTCTTGCAGTGTATTCAGGAAGCCCCCGGCAAGTTGTACTCATTTTGCGAGTTATACTTCAAAGCACTTGATAACTGGTACTTGAAGATTACTACTCATACTGTGGAGTAGACTCTAGAGTACTTTCAAATAAGTACTCAAAGATTTGAAATCACTACTCTTTTTGTGGAGTAGACTCTGTAGTACTTTTAAATAAGTACTCAGAGATTTGAAATTACTACTCGCCTTGTGGAGTAGACTCTGTAGTACTTTCAAATAAGTACTCAAAGATTTGAAATTACTACTCGCCTTGTGGAGTAGACTCTGTAGTACTTTCAAATAAGTACTCAAAGATTTAAATTACCACTCGTGGGTAGTTGCTTTATAAGGCTAGCTGGCCTCTACAGGTGTTCAGCCTGGTCTTAGTTAAATCTAAGTACTCAGGGATCCTGGAAAGTAGTCATGTAAGCTACTCTTCGGATTTTGACCGATGTATACTTTGTTGAATCAATTAGTATCAAAGGGAACTCCGGAACTTCTGCACGAGTGTAGTCGACGCACATGCGCCACTCGTTGTTGTTCTTCTTTCTCACCAAGACTGGATTTGCCAACCAATCGGGTGGAAGACTTCCTTGATGAATCCTGCGGCGAGTAGTTTCGCCAGCTCCTTCTTGATCGCCTCTCGCTTGTCGGTTGCGAACCGTCGCAACCGTTGCCTCTTGAGTGTAGCTATGGGATCGACGTTAAGGCAGTGCTCGATCAGGTTCCTTGGCACTCCTGACATATCTACAGGTTTCCACGCAAAGATGTCGCGGTTGGCTTGCAGGAACCTGATGAGCTCGCCTTCCTATTTCGGGGTTAGGCCGGCCCCGATCTTGGTGGTCTTCGACTGGTCTCCTTCCAGTAGTGGTGCGTCCTTGGTCGCCACGTCTTCAGGAATAGCCGCCTTGTGTGGTCCGAGTTCCTTGCTGGAGATCGCGTACTCTGACTGCTTCAGCTTCTGAGAAGATCTGGGCCATGGCGTTGGGTACCTGAGTGGTAGCCGCAAACTCCATAGCTTCTCTGTCGCAGTTGTATGATCGTTGCAAGTCGCCGCGGATAGAGATGACGCCTCTGGGTCCTGGCATCTTGAGGACGAGGTAGACATAGTGTGGTATGGCCATGAACTTGGCCAAAGCCGGACGTCCGAGGATCGCTTGATACGAAGTCTCGAGGTCCGCCACCTCGAACTTGATGTATTCCGTCCTGTAGTTCTCCTGCGTGCCGAATGTGACTGGTAATGTGACTTGGCCGAGGGGAAGACTGCCATTACCAGGAACAATGTCGTAGAACGAGGAATCGGTGGGAGTCAACATTTTTTCAATGTCGAGTCCCATCCTCTTCAGGGTGCCAGAGAATAGCAGGTTCAGCCCCGCCCCGCCGTCGATGAGCACCTTGGTGAGTTGTGATCCTGCCACCGTGGGGTCCAGGACGAGTGGCAATTGCCCTGGTTCGTCGTAGCTGTTCCATTGGTCTACCCTGGAGAAGGTGATTGGAACCTCCGAGTACTTTAGGTACCTTGGGACGGCTGGCTCAATCCCCATGATGTGCCGCAGAGCGAGCTTATGCTTCCTCCGAGTGGGGAAACCATAGTCGCCTCCCATGATGACCATGAGTACGTTCTTGGGCTTCTGGAACTTGGGCGTCTGGTCCTCGTCGTCGTCCTCTTCTTCGTCGTTGGCCCTTTCCTTGTTCTTGTCTTCAGGATCGAGTGGTTCCCTTGCCGTCTTCTTCTTGGCCTTGTTCTCTCGATCCATCTCGGCGTATATGCGTTGGAGATCATAACATTGGCCCATGGTGTGCTTATGCTTTGGGTGCATTGGGCACGGCTGTTGACAGCCATTATAACCTCGTAGTGACCGTCAACATTTCGGTAAAATGACGATGATCATACCATATTCCATGCATAAAACTATTTTTATTGACAAATTCCACAAGTTTTGGATGAGTTATGGTTGCAGGACAAAACTGGTGAAACAGGGCCAAACCTGGCACAAGGCCAGGCCGGCCGGCCTAGCCCAGGCCGACCGGCCTCCTCTGGCCAGGTCTGGCCACGTCACTGATCCACAAGTTCAATCAAACACCCAGGATGATCAAGCACCGTGCAATCAACGTCGGTTTGATCCAAGGACCCAAAAGGCCTAGAGTGCAAGACACATGGATTAGAGGGCCCACAACTTCGGATTCTTGGACAGCCTCAAGTGAACGCAACCGTTACCGACCTCAGGGAGCAATCAGAAGCGTCCACGACGAAGTCGGTGGCCAGACGTGCCAGGTGTAGGCCAATCGGCCTACACCAGGCCGGCCGGCCTGTTGCTGTGGCCTCAAGCTACCCTCTTCAGCGTGGATGCTAAGCAGGATGGTGGCGTGAAGATTAAGCTGACATCCACCCCATGGAGGCTATAAAAGGCTGCTCAGTCTTCCATTCAAGACACACACCACATCACTCAAGTCTCTACTTGAAGGGAGCTCTAGTATCTTTTTCATTTCTTAGATTAGGATTAGAGTTGGGAGTAGAGTCGAGTCAAGCTCAGCTCGGATCTTCGGAGTCTTCGAAGTTCTGGTAAAGCTCTTGTATCCTTTCCTTCTTTTGAAGAGTTTATTTATATAATTACTTTCTTACTTCAGAGCTTAAGTTATCTTTTATATTTCTATCTTGCTCTTCTTTTAGAGTAAAGATCTTGCTCTCTTTAGAGCAAAGTCCTATCCCCTTTAGTTTTAGTGTAGAGTTTAGTTTAGCTCTACCGGGCTTTATCTCGCGGGTTTGCTCGCCTTGACCGGGCCGTAAGACGCCTTAGGGAAGACGGGGATTTCTCTTGACAGGCCTCAAGAGAAATCTTATCATCGAGTGCAGACGTGGTGTCTGGCTTGTTGATTAACTAGGAAGTGTGTTGCACCCCACGGAACTGCAGTGGTAGGCGGCAGGTGGTGACAGCCCTGTCCGTCCTTCGTAGTCCACCACGTTCGGGTGTACTCATAACAGTAGTGCTGAGCCCGGAGAACACCCTCTCTCATCCCGTTCTGAGGTTCTCCCGTTCTAGCCGTCGAAGCGAGATCTGTTCCCGGTATCTAAGCTAGGGTCTAGGCTAAGGCTAGAGTGCCTTTTGCTCTGAGTTAGAAAGAGTCTAGGTCCGGTCTCTCCCAACGTCTTTCCTTTTCTGTAGAAATCGGTGCTCCGTGTGTCGCTGGTCTTTCAGACCTTCTATCTGGTCATTAATTTGACCATTATCCACCCAAACCTAGAGTTTGTGCCCCTAGGTTTGTGGCTTGATATTTCTGGCAAGATATATCATTTCATTCTTCAATACACTTTAAGCATCTGCTTCCCTGCGGAAATATAAAAACGATACCCTGGGGTTACTCCCGAGGTGAAGTGCTACAACGAGATATATTCTGTGCGCTTGCAGAATTAATTTTGCATACAACGACATATATCTACGCGCTCTTGAGCATTGCTAAAACGTGACGCTAAGGAGTGCCAACAACGGCCTGTCCATGATCTTCTCAACGTCACTCTTGCCGGGGTAGTTCTTCTTTTGGCTTCGCATGCCTGTCTCCAGAGTCGCGACTGTGTCGTCTGGCTTGTGCTTGTTGCTCTGGGAGCCCTGCTGGCCTTTGTTGTCTTGTCTTTCCCTACCCTGGGGAGGGCCATATTTCTCGAGGTCGCAGGACTTCTTGCTCAGACCACGTCTCCACTTGGTCACGCAGGGCGTCCATAGTCCTTGGACGATGCAGACCAAATTGCCTGTCAAAAAACCTGTTGGTGATGCCATTCTGGACCAAGTCGATGCAGTCGCGGTCAGAGACGTCCACCACCAGAGTCTTGATTTCCATGAAGCGACGCATGTAGTCGCGTGCGCTTTCTTCTTTGTGCTGTTTGCACATGGCGAGGTCGTGTCGAGTCTTGGGGCGACTGTATGTGCCTTGGAAGTTTGACACGAAGATCTTCTTCAGGCGTTCCCAAGAGTCGATGGAGCGTCGTGGCAGGTTTTCAAACCATGTGAGTGGAGCAGGCTCAAGTGCCATTGGAAAGTATCTGCACTTGATGGCGCTGTTGCCACCCGCGCACTCAATAGCTGTAGAGTAGATACGCAACCACGACTCAGGGGAGGTCTTGCCGTTGTACTTCTCGAAGCCGACTGGTCTGAATGGTTGCGGGTAAACCGCCATCCGGATGTCCCTGGAGAACATTGGGTACTCGTCATCTTCTTCTCTGTACCCCCGGGCTTCATCACGCCTCTTGGATTCAAGGATGGAGCGTGCATCGCGGTTGACGTTGATGGTTTGCCGGAGGTCGACACTGTGTGCTGGCCTGTGGGATGATGTGGCAGCGTCGTTGCGATGAGTACGTCCGCCTCATTGACGATCATCCTCTGGTCGGTGTGGGGGTGCGCCTTCTGCGCGCTTGGCCTCTCCCGGTCGGCTTGGATTTGGTGGTCGATGCCTGTCGCGGGGAGGTTGGCGTCCACTGCTTTCGACTTCTTCGCTTGGAGCTGCTCGGCCGCTGCGCGATGGTGCTGCGGCGATGGCCTTGTCGAGAGTGCGGACCATGTCGTTGATCCGTTCGAGTGCAGCTGCCGTTTCTGGGGTTCTTGGCAGGCTGTGGATGTGATAGGCAATCTCCATGGCGTTAGCCATAGGAGAGTCGTAGCGTGCCACTCGCGCGAACTCTTGAACGAGGTTGCGCCCAGCCATGACGCGATTGCGAGCGTTTAGGCGGCGCTGAGCCCTCCTATTGTTCCGGATTTCTCTGTCCGTGGCCGCTTGAGTGGATTCGCCAGCGGGTGCGTCTTCATTTGCAGAGATATCTCCTTCTAGCTCGAAAGCATAGCGCGGGTCGTTGTCGACGTCGCCAGCTGCTGCTGCGCCAGCCATGAAGACTTGTCGATTGGGTTCGACAGAGTCACTGGAGCTTGGGGTGACGAGCTCCGTAGAGCTTTCCTCCTCTGGCTGCAGCGGTGTGCCGTACTGGAACGGCAAGTCGTCAGTAGCTTCAGACCCAAAGAGTACAAAGATCTGGCGGGACTCGTAGACGTCCCGTCGGATCCTGTCTCTTTGGTAGACTGTTCTTCCTTCAGGCGTGGCGTAGATCACGAGGTCGTGTTCGCCATCGTCTTGTAGTGTCTCCTCGTCCGAGTCCGAGTGGCATTCAGGGACCGCTTGGCTCAGAGAGTTGGCGTGTCCTGCCATGACTCGGACTGGGACGTCCCGCTTCGAGTCCATGATGGACTCGAACTGGCTCCGTAACGCCTCACAATATGCGTGGGTCGAATTACGGAGTCCAAACGGAAATTGGGGTGGGAGGGTTGTTTGCTTCTCCGTAGTCATGATCGACTCGGACTCTTGCCCGCGGGTGAGGTCCGCGAGCGTGATCTCGCCGAGTTGCTCGGCCAAATCTTCCATGATAGGCGCTTGCTCCTGCTTCAGCTCCGCAGGTGTCTCGAAGTAGCTGTAGAAGCCACCCAAGCCGTCGGCGACGTAGACCCACGAGCCAAAGCGGAACGTTGTGTCCTCCTGATGCGCTTCAGCTTGAATGTAGGTCACCATTGCGTTCTCCACGGGATCTTCGAGGAAAACCCCTACCTGGCGCGCCAGATGTCGGTATTCTACCGTCAATCCTACCGAGGGGTATCCCGAGGTAGTAGAGTTTCAGGTGGGTTTCACCGAGATCAGGAACGCAAAGGCTAAGAGACTCAGGATTTAGACAGGTTCGGGCCGCTTAGAAGGCGTAATACCCTACGTCCTGTGTGGTGATTGGTATTGATGAGATCGTGTGTTTTGGAGAGGGTCCCTGCCCAGCCTTATATACACGGCGGGCAGGGTTACAAGGTCGGTTTCGAGTAGAATCCTAACCAATTACTACTCGGAGAGTGCTTTACAAGGCAATCCGAGTAGTTTACAAGTCATACGACTAGTTTCCATAACGAGAAGAGTCCTTGCAGTACTCTACTCGTGTTCTTCACGCCTGGTACGACTCTGTCTGGAGACAATCCATGTGTCCCTGTGGGCCCATGGTCGTACCTCCAACACTTATTCTCGACACCATTTACGCACAAATCTTGTTGGGGTTACATACCTTTGGTAATTTCTTGGTTTACTCACGAGATAGTTAGTTTACTCAAACAGGATGTGTAGACCCATTCTCAACACCATTTACGCACAAATCTTGTTGGGGTACACACCTTTAGTTATTTCCTGGCTTACTAATGAGATGGTTTGTTTACTGAATAACCGGATGTGCAGACTCATTGTAAACAACATTTACGCACAAATCTTGTTGGGTTAGGCACCTTTGGTTATTTCTTGGTTTACTCACGAGATAGTTACTTTAAGCAATAACTAGATGTTTAGACTTATTCTCGACACCATTTACACACTAATCTTGTTGGGTTACGCACCTTTGGTTATTTCCTGGTTTACTAATGAGATAGTTTGTTTACTCAACAACCGGACGTGTAGACTCATTCTCAACACCATTTACGCACAAATCTGTTGGGTTACACACCTTTGGTTATTTCTTGGTTTACTAATGAGATAGTTTGTTTACTCGATTACCGGATGTGTTGACTCATTCTCAACACCATTTACGCATAAATCTTGTTGGATTACGCACTTTTGGTTATTTTTTGGTTTACTAATGAGATAGTTTGTTTACTTGATGACCGGATGTGTAGACTCAATCTCAACAATATTACACACTGATCTTGTTAGGTTATGCACCTTTGGTAATTTCTATGTTTACTCACTAGATAGTTAGTTTACTCAATATCGAGATGTTTGGACTCATTCTCAACACAATTCATGCGCATGTCATGTTGGGTTACGCATCTTGTATTCTTTGTTTGTTTACTCACCAGATAGTTGGGTTGCTCAATACCCGAAAGTGCAGACTTATTCTCGACACCATTTACACACATGTCTTGTTGGGTTACGCACATTTGGTTATTTCTCGATTTACTCACGAGATAGTTAGTTTACTCAAAAACCGGATGTGTATTCTCATTCTCAACACCATTTACGCATAAATCTTGTTGGGTTACGCACCTTTGGTTATTATTTGGTTTAATAATGAGATAGTTTGTTTACTTAATGACCGGATGTGTAGACTCAATCTCAACACTATTTACACACAGATATCGTTAGGTCATGATCCTTTGGTTATTTTTATGTTTACTCACTAGATAGTTGGTTTACTCAATATCGAGAAGTTATTTTGTTGGGTTATGCACATTTGGTTATTTCTCGGTTTACTCACGAGATAGTTAGTTTACTCAAAAATTGGATGTGTATACTCATTCTCAATACCATTTACGCAT
The DNA here is from genome assembly GCA_015476505.1 of Urochloa ruziziensis. Lineage (NCBI taxonomy): Eukaryota > Viridiplantae > Streptophyta > Magnoliopsida > Poales > Poaceae > Urochloa > Urochloa ruziziensis. The sequence continues at coordinate 29,871,886 of CM027122.1, forward strand.
AAATCTTGTTGGGTTACGCACCTTTGGTTATTTCTTGGTTTACTAATGAGATAGTTTGTTTACTCGATTACCGGATGTGTTGACTCATTCTCAACACCATTTACGCATAAATCTTGTTGGGTTACACACTTTTGGTTATTTTTTGGTTTACTAATGAGATAGTTTGTTTACTTGATGACCGGATGTATAGACTCAATCTCAACAATATTTACACACTGATCTTGTTAGGTTATGCACCTTTGGTAATTTCTATGTTTACTCACTAGATAGTTAGTTTACTCAATATCGAGATGTTTGGACTCATTCTCAACACAATTCATGCACATGTCATGTTGGGTTACGCATCTTCTATTCTTTGTTTGTTTACTCACCAGATAGTTGGGTTGCTCAATACCCGAAAGTGCAGACTTATTCTCGACACCATTTACACACATGTCTTGTTGGGTTACGCACATTTGGTTATTTCTCGATTTACTCACGAGATAGTTAGTTTACTCAAAAACCGGATGTGTATTCTCATTCTCAACACCATTTACGCATAAATCTTGTTGGGTTACGCACCTTTGGTTATTATTTGGTTTAATAATGAGATAGTTTGTTTACTTAATGACCGGATGTGTAGACTCAATCTCAACACTATTTACACACAGATATCGTTAGGTCATGATCCTTTGGTTATTTTTATGTTTACTCACTAGATAGTTGGTTTACTCAATATCGAGAAGTTATTTTGTTGGGTTATGCACATTTGGTTATTTCTCGGTTTACTCACGAGATAGTTAGTTTACTCAAAAATTGGATGTGTATACTCATTCTCAATACCATTTACGCATAAATCTTGTTGGGTTACGCACCTTTGGTTATTTCTTGGTTTACTAATGAGATAGTTTGTTTACTCAATAACCGGATGTGTAGACTCATTCTCAACATCATTTACACACAAATCTTATTGGGTTACACACCTTTGATTATTTCTTGGTTTACTAATGAGATAGTTTGTTTACTCAATAATCGGATGTGTAGACTCAATCTCAACACTATTTACACACAGATCTCGTTAGGTTATGCACTTTTGGTAATTTCTATGTTTACTCACTAGATAGTTGGTTTACTCAGTATCGAGATGTTTGGACTCATTCTCAACACAATTCATGCACATGTCATGTTGGGTTACGCATCTTGTATTCTTTGTTTGTTTACTCACCAGATAGTTGGGTTACTCAATACCCGAAAGGCAGACTTATTCTCGACACCATTTACACACATGTCTTGTTGGGTTATGCACTTTTGGTTATTTCTCGGTTTACTCACGAGATAGTTAGTTTACTCAAAAACCGGATGTGTATTCTCATTATCAACACCATTAAGCATAAATCTTGTTGGGTTATGCACCTTTGGTTATTATTTGGTTTACTAATGAGATAGTTTGTTTACTTAATGACCGGATGTGTAGACTCAATCTCAACACTATTTACACACAGATCTCGTTAGGTTATGCTCCTTTGGTTATTTTTATGTTTACTCACTAGATAGTTGGTTTACTCAATATCGAGAAGTTATTTTGTTGGGTTATGCACATTTGGTTATTTCTCGGTTTACTCACGAGATAGTTAGTTTACTCAAAAATTGGATATGTATACTCATTCTCAATACCATTTACGCATAAATCTTGTTGGGTTACGCACCTTTGGTTATTTCTTGGTTTACTCATGAGATAGTTAGTTTAAGCAATAAATGGATGTGTAGACTTATTCTCGACACCATTTATGCACAAATCTTGTTGGGTAACGCACCTTTGGTTATTTCCTGGTTTACTAATGAGATAGTTTGTTTACTCAATAACCGGATGTGTAGACTCAATCTCAACACTATTTACACACAGATCTCGTTAGGTAGGTTGTTTACTCAATATCGAGAAGTTTGGACTCATTATCGACACCGAGGGGCAACTGGGGAATTTCCCCGCGGGGAGCGTCTAGAAGGGCGGCCGCTAGGGTTTGGGTCGCAAGGGTGCCGCGGCTGGTCAAGGCGGGGTGCTTTCGCCTCCTTGTCGCGACGCGGGGGCGGCGACAGGCGGGCGCGGCTCGTCGAGCTGGAAAGCAGAGGAGGGCCGGCGCTCCGCTGGAAAGGGAGAGGTGGGGAGGAGAAAAAGAAACATGAGGTGGGGGCACTGACGAGCGGGGCCGGGTTGTCGGCGAGAGAGAGAGGGAGGTAACCGGTTGGTGGAGCTGGGCCTCAAGGAGTTGGGCTGAGCGAGCGGCTTGGTGGGCTACGCGGGTGGAGGAACTGGGCCGGAGTTTAATGGGCCAAGCTGGCTCTGGTGGGCCGAGCGGAAAGAGGTTGAGGAGCTGGGCTCCGGTGGCTGGCGGGCCGGTTAGCTGGGCTGGTTAGTAGTTAGGGGGAGGGGGGTGGGATTAGACTTAGGGGTTAGTTTAAGGCCCAAGCTGAGTAAGATGTTAGTTTCCTATTTCTAATTTGAATTTGAAAGATCCATTTCAAATCCAAATGCCACTCAATTAAAACCAAATGAAATCCAATAAATTCCAAATACTCACACTAAGACAAATACACCCTAACAACCAAATTTTAATTTATTTAATTATATTCTAGAAATTTTTGGGAAAATTTACATAAGACACCCTTATAGTTATCTAGCTAGGAACAAATCCACGAAAAATTTTTAAATCCACTGTTTTTGCATTTCTAACATTCCGGACGAAATTTCCGGGATGTTATAGTCCTCCTGTGATTCAGAACCCTACCTTCGAGTGACAATAAGATTGCTCGCCTCTTTTTCTTGTTCGTTCTTCGATTGCGTACAGGAATTGATCTTCGTGATCAGGCTGATCTTGCTTCAACGGTGTCGGTAACCACAGGAAGTTGGTTCAGCGATTGCATTGACGCTTCGGGTTCGCTCGTCGTAGTTGGATCGTGAGGGTCTACTTCCACCAAGTCGAAATTATCTCCACCCACCGAAAGATCGGGCACTTCAGCTCTATCATGTGGTCTGCGATTTCTCGGCCAAAGTCTCACAGCCAGGCCGAGCCCTCTGCCACCCGCATCGGCGCTAGAGATGATGATGAGCTCAGTGGCAGCAAGTGGAGACATAGCAACATGAGCATCAGGCCATCAATGACATACTCGTCGAATCCGGCAAGAAAAGGCACATAAAAGCTCATGGATCAGCTCATGGATCGGGAACTTCCGGCTGCAATCCCACCTCGAATTTGACAGATTTTGCAAGAAATCACCATTATCAAATTTTCTTGGTGTCTAATTTGAGCGGCACCCCATCGAGCAGTGCAAGCGGGGTAGGCCACCCATAAGAAGCAGCTGTAGGAGAGCACCGACGAGGCAGCTGCAGGTGGGCAGAGCAATGACCAGCGAGGTGTGGGTGCAGGTGAGCCCGACGGCCACGGCGCAAGGAAGTTCGCCGGGCTCGCGGATGCCGGCAAGGAGGAAGATAAGTGCAGGCAGCAGAGGGGATGTCGACGGTTGCGGCATGGGCTCGAGGAAGCAGAGAGCGGCGGCGCGAGAGGCAAGGGAGCTCGTCGAGCTCGCGGACGCCGGCAAGGAAGAAGATAAGTGCAGGCGGTGGAGGGGATCTCGACGGCTGCGGCATGGGCGAAAGGAAGCAGAGAGCTGCGGCGCGAGAGGCAAGGGAACTCGTCGGGCTCGCGAACTCTAGCAAGGAGGAACATAAGCGGAGGCAACAGAGGGGATCTTGACGGCGGCGGAGGGGATCTCGATGGCGACGGCATGGGCACGAAGAAGCGGGGAGCGGCGACGCGAGTTCCCGATAGTTGGCGTTTTTTTTTTCCAGACCTCTCCACATGAATAGTTTTTTACACAGGTAATCATCCAAACCGCCTGTAATTTTTGTGTACTAACCACTCATCCAAACAACATTTTAACCTCTACTGGTGGAAAATAATTGGGGGCTGTAATTTACCAGTGTTTTAGCTTCAAAACCGGTCATCCAAACAGGGCCTTAGGAAGTTGAGATATACTTTCCCCAGTTAATGCAGATGCACTCCCGATACACACAATTGAATAATTGATACACTATAGAAAAGGATACAAAAATTTAGTCCATGAATAGTCAATAACAAGTCAAAGTGGAATAAAATGTTGCATTGCAAGTATCTTCCAGAACTATGCATACAAAATTACAAATACATGTCGTTGCCCCATCCATCTTACCACGTGTTGGATGGCTTTAGGTATTCTGTAGTACATCAAAACAATTCATGTTTTTTGCCATCGCCAAATCATTCTTCTGCCATAAAAATATGGATATGCTAGCATTGTCAATTTACTTTCATCCACAATAAATTGTTAGCTTATTAGTTTTTATTTAACACTTAACTGCAAATGGAGACATATAAGAAAACTTATCCAACAGAACAATAGAGTAGATGTCGAAACTGACCTTGATTTTTCTTGTAAAGTAAATTTTGAGCATCGCGATGAGAAAAATAACAGGTTCTTACGAACCAATAGAAAATACATGTAACCATAAGCTGGTGGGGTTCTTGGGATTGCAGACAAAAAACAAGGAAACAAGTAGGTTCTAAGAAACGAAATTAAAACTTCCAAGCTCACTATATTGTAATAGAGATCTTTTACTTTCCACAAAATATTGAAGACAACTTTGAACATCTTCCTCTTTTTGTACACAGTAACACTGGCTGTAAAAACCTAAATGAAAAATAATGGGTATAATCTCAAGATACCAACACATATCAATGTAAAAAGAAAATGACCACACACCAATGTGTACATATTTTTTGCAGTAATCAGTGGTCATTACACACTAAGTAAATGGACTGCTTGGTATAGAGCAAACACATTGAATATCACATCCTAAAGTAGCTCCTTCAATTGCTGGACAACAACTGCAAGTGCACAGACGGTGTTGTCAGATCAATCCTATGACAAAACAGAACCCACCTTGCTACTAAAGAATATTCAGTTACCTTGAACAATGTATGCAGTTGTCTTGAACTCATGCCAGAAATTTGGGTGGAACGTAATGTCATAGCGGAGGAACTTTGCAGCAAGGAATGCAGCTCCAGCAGCAATATGATGAGGTTTGAACTGAAGCCATAGTGAACTTTGTAGCCTGCATTAATGAAATAACTAAGAAGAATACTTGGTTGATACTTAATAAATAGATATAAATTCAACAAGAGCTGGACAAACCATTAATTAGTGAATCGTTTGCATGAAAAAAATAAGGTTATTTCTTTCACAGCATGAAAAACCACGTCAGCAAGAGATGTTAAACTGTTAATGGCTCGAGGATCCACCAAATATCAACATATTATGGACTAAAAAAAATAGCCAGTTATCCTTACCCCTAAAAGATGCTTCAGGTATCACATTCATTATTGAAGAACCTTCTGCGGAATTGCCATATTGCTAAATCCTAGCAATCAACATGCATCTTGGGACACATACATCAATTCTTTGATAATGTAATGCTGTCCAGTGGCACATGCCATTCCAGGAATTTCAAATGCCATTTTGATCATGATGATCTGATTTGCATGTCACAAAAGATGTGCACAGCAAACTCCAGCAGAGTTGCAGTTGTTTTGGTTTGCTAATCAATCCCCAAGTATGTGTATAAACATAATGGTTCAGATAATGCTCCATATGGAAGTCTTTACCGAAGATGTATAACCCCGTTAAGCATCATAAGCACATCACATGAAAATCTTAGTGACACATCAGTGAGGCATAGTCTTTAGGAAATGATGAGAAAGTAAAGTTGGCCAGGGAACCTCTAATTTTCTACATATAAATTCCTATTGACCAATTTATGATGATGGAACCACTAACTTCGGTGTGGATTTTTTGGACTTACACAGAAATACACAATAACAAGGAGATCTACATGAACAGAAAATGTATTTAATCTTAAGGAGATCTGTAACCAATGGGTGAAAACTTGTATTATTGTTGACCACTCCATAAATAACATTTAAAAATACCCTACACTGTCCATGTGAGAACAGCTTAAGTTTGTCAGGGAAAAAAACCTTCATACTGCTTGCAACTTAGAGATACCTTGCTCTAATATTAGCTTTCAAATTTTGCATCATAAACACCATGAAATGTTGACAAAGAAAATGTGCTTCAGGGAGTACTACACAAATTGGATGTTACAAAGAAAACTTCCTAAAAAAATGTCAAAAAGCCAAAGAAAACTATTAATTCCCTTTCGTGGATAGAAACTTTCAAAATAATGAAAGTATTTCAAAGAAAGATACGTACTAGAAAGTTACAAGAAAAAATGACACCACTCTATAGTCTAGGTTAGAACTCCATAATCAGCATATTCAGTACCATGTCTAGTGAGAAGTAGATGTCATTATGCATGCAACAGAACTTGTATAACTTCGACCACTGATCTATCATATATTAAAGTATGCACATTTGTCACTTAAGATTTGAAATGGCGCTAACAGATTCAACGTACTATTCATCTATCATTTTAGTATAACATAGACATTTTCAGAAAATGTTAGGGGCAAATATGTATCTGCATCCATGCCCCTAAACAGCAGGCAATTAAATCAGGCTAGGAGGTTGTAACATAGTAGCAGCACAAGAAATCAGCAATGACTGTAAAACTAAAATCTTGAAAGGTACCATTACCACTTCAAGTAACAGAGCTTAACAAGAGGTCCGCATTTCAATAATTCAATCACTTAATAAAAGACAGCTAGAAGAAAGGTCAACATGCTTAAAGAAAATTCAGTGTACATAGCATCAGAACAATCCCAGAGCTTATCTGGCATGATTTTCAGAAATTTACATACATTATTTAGACAATTAATTATTTTTCCCATTTCTATGGTCTTAGCAATTGTGTCTTCAAGAAGACAGTATTAGCAATTTTGAGCCACACTTTTTCATATTGCCTTTAGTTTTTGCAATAGCATATTTGTAGTTCACCCGATTGTATTCAAAACAAGATTTGGCCTTCTAACTTTTGCTATGTAGCACTGCATTGAGTAGTGCACTATACTTTGTCTTATATTAGCTTCTAATCATTTACTTTGAAATCCAAAATAAATAACAAGATCATGATCATTTAACATAACATGAAGTTATATATCAAAAGAGTAGCCACATGAATAATTTGTTGGGTTTACAAACTTTGTAATGAAGTTCAGAAGAACTACATCTACAATTTGGTTATCTTGTTTCATTTGCCCAAGATGAAACTTGCACAAAACTAGTGCATATGACACAATCATGATGCATGCTCACCGTGAATCCAAATATATTCCCTCCATTATTAAATGCAATGCCATTCTGTCTTTTAAAATGTGTTCGCAAATAGATATCCTCCTATGATTTTGAGGTGCCTTTTGTCAAGCTCTTCATTATATAGCTCTCCCATATTGATAATCCATTTTATTAGCAGCTTAATTCACTACTAAGCACTAGACTTTGGAGTAACACAGAGCATCAAAAGGAGAGATAAGCATGTGAAAGCTTTCAAAATGAGAGCAACAACTCTTTCCAGGGTTTATTGGTCGTCATGCCAAACCCTTGAATGAGATCAAAATTTGGAACACAGAGCACAGCATTGAAGAGAATTCAGGAATTCATATTCTCACTGCAGTAGTACGATAAACCTCCATACAAAGTAGAGAAATATATTTTTTATTAATCATGAAAATGTACATATAGATCACTACATCAGGATAGACCGAAAATTTTGTGCATACATGCAGAAGCGTACTTAAAGATAGCATCCTTAGATTGTATGTACACAAATAACTGCAACAAAAATAGAAAGAAGCTTCATACATATTTGCTTATTTTTGTCTACAATAAAATACAGAAGGCTGGAGAAGGCTGGTACTCGCAGAAAAATAAGCAAACTACAACTACAGAGTTGTAGATGATATTCAGAATAACTTATTATGTGGCAGATGGTAAGAGTGCTAGGGATGTTCAATTATTGAAAACTGTTTGATCTTGCATTATATCAAAACCAGCCTTAAAATATCTAAGCATTGCCTCCACCAAATCTCATCCGCCGTTGCAGTTGCCACAATCTAGTCCAAGAGAAGATTGTCTTATAACCACTGCCTTCTAATGAGGTTAGTTGGTAAAACGTGGCCCTAGTAAGTGTATGGTAATAACTTCCTTCCAGTCAAACTATATCCACCCCAAAAAATGGTCTGGCTAGCACGCCCATTTTTAACTACTCATATCTAGCTGTTCTTTTCTTGTCTTTGTACTAGATTGGAACAGCATTGACGACTACGACACCATGATCCACAGATGAGTGCACAGAGCCAATAGATTAGAAGGATAAGGTCTAAAAGTCCAAGCCTGGTCCAACTTTAGAAAACCAAAATCCAAATGCTAGTGTCTACCACAACACTCAGTAAGCTAGCTTGGCTGTTGTTTATAAGAACTAAGAAAAGGAAATATGTTAGTACGTAATGATCAACTAATATGTTAAGACACAAAAAAAAATACTTACCCCTCATTGATCAGATTCCAAGCCACATTAAATAGAACAGTATGGGAGAGGCCTAGTTTGCTCAAAGCAGAGGAAAGGGAAGCATATGGATGGACTACTTCGAGTTCGAAATCAAGTGTTGTCAGTATCAATTGCTCTGCCTGTATTACACTCTCTCTGTACTGTTCAAACCAGTCCTGCTGAAGAAAAGGAATACAGGCTATTAAAAATGACAGTTCTTTACGTCTTTTAACAGTTTATTAGTTAACAATAAGAATAAGGACACAACAATCTCAACATACAATTGAAGGAGTACGTTAAAGAAAGTGGAGTTTGAAGGTATTGTTTTTGCCTACTTACACCACGTAGCATATAAGGAAGGAGGTTGAATTCCTGATTCTGAGAAACCTCACACGAAGCCCTAAGAACAGTGTTCAAAAGGCATGCTGTTTCTTCAGACTTTGCTGCTAGAAACAAGGCTGCAGTCGCAACTAACTGCAAAGTTTTCACATAAAAACATTGTTATCATGAAAGGAATAAAATCGGATTAGCAATAAGCATGTGTATAGATTATAAAAAAGCAGATACTCACATTTCTTGTATAGATAGATGATATAATGATTATACAGAGAAAATGACAAATTAACTGTCCGAGCCTAGATAACTAGAAGAGGTTTTACCGCAAACAGGGCGAAACTATGTTTTGAAAAGACCGTTACAAAAGCCTTCATGAGCCAAGTTACAAGATGCACCTGAGGGTGATAATAGCATACCATGAGCAAGAAATTACATCCAACAAGGCTACATCAAATTGACCAGTCTCATATTCTTTCATATGTTTGTGTTTTTGAGGGCATCAACCCAAGTTTGGAGGTGCTACTCCAGGCATTCAAAGATGAACACCATTGGTGGTGTCTAGCTGGGGCTCGGAGCCTTAGCTCCTTGAGTGCTGGTCAAGTTGTTGAAGCAGGATAGGTGTGATTTCTTTGGCTAGTTCCCTTTGGTCACGGCTCTATTGTGTTTTTCTGCCTGAAAACAAACTTGTGTGGTCTTCAGCCCCTCACAGCCCGGCCAGGAGTGAGGTGAGCTTTTTGTAAAGGGGCCGTTTTTTCCTCTCTATTAATACAAAGACACGCAGCTCTCCTGCGTATTCTCGAGAAAAAAAAATATTCTTTCATATGTGTGTTATTGCGGCTCCCAAGCTAGTCATATGAAAATATCAAATTTACATCATAAGAGTTGCAAAGTTTTTTATACGTATGTTGTTTAAAACACAATAATATCTTTAGGCTACTATAAGTTGCACGTTCAACAAATATAAGTGCTCTGAACATTACTTGGTAGAGTTTGATATCATTCGAGTTGAACTAAAGCAATCTAATGGCCATCTAACAAATTAATAAGTTTGGTAATGACTTGTATTTCTTGAAGAATAGGTAAAGAAACTAACAAATCTATCATGGCAAGCATGAGATCTGTGGAAGAAAAATCGATGGCAAAACACCACGGCCGTCGCAATTGTTGTCTGTGGCCTGCAAACACAAGCAACAAGATTATTAGCAATAACAAAAACAGTTCAATAACAAATCGGAGAAAAAAAAACGAATAACCGGCAGCGAGCTTACAGCCCGAGACGGATGCCAAGGCAGCGCAGGTAGGCGCAATAGGATGCGCGCAGTCTAGTCTCGAGGGCGGAATCGATCCCATCCCTACGCGACGGAGACCGTCGCTCGATCGCGTCCCGCGACAGCAACGCCTGGGCGGCAGCGCCGCCCTCCCGAGGCCTCTCTGACGCTGCCGGAATAGGTGCCGGCTGCAGCGTTGGCGGCGGCAGAGGCGGATCCGGCGCTCGGCGAGCCCGCTTCGGTGGGGGTGGGCCCGCAGCAGGGGGAGGCGGAAAGAGGCGCTCTTGGAGGTGCGAGAGCGCCAGCGGATCGCGGGGGACGTGGTAGGGGACGGTGCCGGTGGCGGCGGCGACGACTCCGTAAGGGTGCGCGTGGGCCACGGGATTGGGGTGATAGGGGTCGTCGTGGTCGCGGCGGCGACGGCGAGTATTGGTGTGGAGCAAAGGGTCCTGGTGATAGGGGTACGGGTGGATGTGGGGGTGGTGGATCGCCGGACCGGCCGCGAAAGATTGGGAGGACATGGCCGCGTCGCCGGGAGGAGATGGAGGAGGATTCGCTCGGGGGAGGGAGGGGGGCGAGGATGACAAGCACTGTGGAAAATTCAGCCCAAACGGTGTTGGATTTCAAAATTCTCACGCTTTCATAGTGCTTAATGTGCCATGCAATAATCTATATTTATATGCTTTAAAAAAACAAGTCGTTTTCGATTAAATTTGTCTAAAAACAAGTCGTTTCAAGATTGGTAAGTGCTAGCGCTCATACGTCCGGTCGAATTTATTTATCGGACGGTCGTTGCAACATCGAAAATACATATTTCAACATTAGGAATACATGCTTGCAACATCAAAAATTACGTAGTGAAATATAGTGAAATATCTGGATGGGAGGAGTACATGCCTGAATCAATGGTGACATCGATTCTTGTGAATCGTTATATTGGTTTGATACATCGGCTCTGTTTTTGTGTGCTCTACGATGCAATCAGCACCACCGGTGTGTTTGTCTGCCTGCCAACATAGATTACTTTAGGAGCCGGGGGTGCTAGAATCTTTAGGAACCTACTTTAGGGTCACTGTTACAATCTTTTTAGGAGATTAGGATGATGGCATAGCTATTTGTAGGTTAACCTAGAGTGATTCATGAACAGGGGCACAGAGGATCTTCAGCCCTCGCGTAGTCCCTCCCCGCTCGGACGGCTCGAGCGACATCCTCCACCAACAGCCGCGAGCAACCTTCCCCCTGCCTCTTCCCTCACCGTCGCCGGAGGGAACCGCCGGGAATCCGCGCGGACCCTGGGATGGCGACGGCGGGGCCTTCTTGCCGCGTGGCCGAGCGCTCTGGGCAGGGATGCGCGCGGCGGCCTCCCTCCTCCCGGCGACGGCGCCATCGTCCCCGGCCGGCAGCGCAGACGCGACGGCCGGAACTGGCGACGACATGCACAGATCCGGCAACGACGTGCGCGGATCTGGCGAGTGCAAGCCGGGCCTAGCCGTGTGAAGCCGAGCACCGCGGTGGCGGATTTCGGTGGCGGCGGGGCCCTCTTCGGCGGCTAGCGCGCAGATCCACGACCCTGGAGGCCGGCGCCGCCGTGGGAGTGTGCGGATCTGGCGGCCTGTGCGTGGTGGTCGGATCAAGCGGCGACTGGAGGCAGGCCCGGCAAAAGGGTGGTGGCGACGTGCCTGGTGCGGGCGGTGACGACGACACGCAGCACAACCCCTGGAGCACAGCCACTGGGTGGCAGTGCCTTGGTGGGCACGCCCGGGTGGCCGGACAGCTACGACCGGAGTGAAAGGTGGAGCGGCGGCAGTTTGTGTGGAGGTGGACGAGATGCGGCTGGGAGAGTGGAGGGACGGCGACGGCGCCGCCCCGGCTCGACCGCCTTGGCTGCGATTCGGAAGCACCGAGCTGTGAGCGTGCAACAAGGAGAGGAGATACTCCGGGCGTAAGCCCTCACCGGCTCCGTGGACGGTGGACATGACGGCGGCACCCCAAGGCATCACTCTCCCCGCTAGGGGCGTCATGTTGGAGCTTCGACCCAGTTGTGTGGGGTTCTCTGGGTGAAAACCCTGTCCAGTTTCTAGACGAGTGACGGCGGCGCTACTAGCATCGTACCCTCCTTGGAGGCGTCATCTTTAGAGACCCATCTCCAGTTCTTCGCACTTCTGGTTCATCAGCCATGGGCGGCCGTAGCTGAGGCTGGCAATGTTGTCGTTTGGCAAGCTGGACGAGTGTTGTTGAGCTCACGTGGAGATGTCTGCGGCTAAGGTGGCGATCGGAGGTCATCGCATGGCTGTTGGGTTGGCTGCTTGCAGCGGACTGCGGCGGCCGACATTGCTCGGCAACTATCGGTGCGGCGCAGGACTGCGTCAGAGGACGGCGCTTGCAGCATCAACACCGTGGGATGACTTAGCTTGCAGCGGACTGCGGCGGGTTGTCCAGCTTGGCTGGGCTACCCGGTGCGGTACATCGTCGACTGATGGCGCAAGCGACTTATTCGGCTCGTTGGTATGGCATCGAAGATTATCTACGCGGATGAAGCAAGGATGTGAGGTCGACTTGTGGTGACGACTCGGCGGGTTGACGGAGAGCTGGGGAGGCGGGGCAACTTTGATCACCCCTGACAACGTCTTCATGAACGGATCTACGATGTGGAGACTGAGGCGGGCATGGCGAGGCCCCCGCATGCGGTGTTTCCCTGAGGCGACGAGAGCGAGGTGGAGTCCAACGGCGGACGTGGCGAGGCCCCCGCGCGTTGTGTTGTGAGAGGTCAGGATTCGGTGGTTTTCATCTTGTTAGTGGTGTGTGATGCTGCAGCGCACTACGGCGAAGGGTCCTGCACAGTGGTGGCCTTCTCGGTGCGATGCGGTCTGCTTGTTTGGCCCTCAATCGACGTTGGGTCACGTTTGCAGGTTTCGATGATTTTGTGGGTGAATGCTGGTGGTTGCCGTGTCTCATAGGGGAGTTGTTGAGGTCCGGGTCGATGCCCCAATCCGACCGGGCAGAGTTTTTTTGCGGTGTCGATGTCCCAATCCGACCGGGCAGAGTTTTTTGCGGTGTCGATGTCCCAATCCGACCCGCCGGTTGTTAGTTGTGTTTTTTAGCATTCTTTTCGTTTTGCCTGATTATGGCCTTCTAGGGACATAGTCTTGTATTTTCTGCTATATCAATGAAACGTACACGTCGTGTGTCGTTCGTTAAAAAAAACGAGCGATTCATGAAGAGTACTTTATGAATGGTTGATTTGAAAATTTATTGTTTGTAACATGTTATGCTTCATCTCGAATACTTTCACTGCTTTCAAAGGTGGAAATTTAGAATAGACTCTTGTTTGATCGCCTTCCAAAGTGTGTGCTTATAGAGATGTGCAATGTTCAGGAAATTTGTTTGCTACATTTGGCTGCGGACCTGCAGTTCTCTACTTCAATTACTGTGTCGCCTGCAAGAATTCATTTTAAAGAATGGATAACTATCTTTTTTATAATAACTAGTAGATTGGCACGTGCCTGTGGCACGTGTTATAAAAATAACATAAATTTAAAAAAAATCTTTATTTTTTAAAAATAAGTATGTAAAATAATGTATACTTTTGTTAGATCCCATATTAAAATTATCCAATAGCATCTCATATTAAAAATTATATATTCATACATCGAAAGCTTGGGCCTCCGGCGGAAACAGAAGGAAATTTTTGTATAATTAATTTAAACAATCAGCAACATATATAAAAGAAAATATTCACGATACATGTATCCATGAGCAACTCGGCACCGCAGCCGGCTTTTTGATGATGGGGAGGCCGAGAAGGTTGCTCTCCTCGTCGCCGGTGTCGTGGAGTAACGACGCCACGCACTCGACGGCACCGGACACCGTCACAACGCGGAGCACGTTCCGCTTCTACCTGGCGAGCTTGGACACGACGAGCGTCGTGGCCACCCTTGCGCCGCGCTCGACGCCGACGGCCTTGCAAAGAAATATGAACTATGAATAGATGATGAGAATGAAGGGAGATATTGTGTGCTTTGAGAATAAGGAGGGGCGCCTTATATAGGGGGCAGAAGGGCTAAGGAGATGAACCTGGACGCCCACGACTATGGTAAGTAATTGATTCCCTGATTGACTCCCACAACTATGGTAAGTAATCAAGTTTTAATTCACTACTAGAATACCCCCATGTAGACATGCTATATTTAGAACTAGACACGCTTTATTTCATCTCTATAGTAATGTAGGCATGCTTTTAAAAAGCGTGTTAGAAGCGTCTTCGTATGGACCGTGTCAGACTTTGTAAAGACGAATTCTTTAAGCGTATCAATGAAAGCAAAAGACGTTTTATAGATACGTTATATGCATGTCTACACATTTTGATATAATTTTGCAGACATGTATATAAAACGTGCCTACTGTTGTAGATACGCATTGTAGTAATGCTTCACTGTGTGTTAACAAATGTAGACACTCATGTAGATACATTTATAAAATATGTCTACAAATATAGAGACGTTTTATAGTGACACATTGTAGCGTACTAACTAATACAGAGACAATGATGTGGTAAGTGATGTGACCAATGACGATTTTTGTAACGCTTAACTGTGTCTACATATACCATGTTGTGTATTATAGAAATGATTCTATACATAAATGTGTATTGATATATTACGATTTTTTATTTATATTTATAATTCTCATATATTCTTTTATTTATAATCTATAAGGTTAATACTGAAAAAGTAAATCATCCTGGTATTGCATTTACCATCAATTCACCGCCATAAAAATGAGTATGGAATTCAAGAACCAACTATCCATTAATTAAAGGGCAGTCAACATGACTATTGTCTTCAAAAAATGGACAGATACAATATGATACAATTTTTTTTCTAAAACTTCTCTCTAAAAAAAAACTGTACTTCATTGCCCGTTTTTCCCCTCTGTCCACTCACGGCTTCACTTCTCGATCCCCTAATGCTCTAAATACCTGAAATGTCAAATCCCAATCACTGACCGAAATAACTGAAGTGAAAAACATGGCATAAGTATACTATATATATATATGAGAACTGAGAACCTCTCGTTACATGCCTTCGATGGTTTGAGTTCACAAAGGAATCTTGATTTAGAATTTAACTTTTACTAACAGGTGGGAATCCATACGACGCAATACATGCAGTCTTGAAAGTTTTCTACAAGCCTCAGACAACAAACTACATGCAATTTATTATCTTGTTGATGTAGTAATATGCAGTTGTGATATCTAGTTTTGAGTTAAACTGCGAGCAATTTTGTTTAACGATTCATAGGAAAGGCTGAGGGATAAATTAAGAAATAGGTCCATGGTTATCTAAATTGATTTTAAACTAAAAGAATGCAGTACAGAAAGACATGCATGCTGACTAGATATGCCAAGCAATGGGGCATGAGGTTTGAATTGAAACATACCAAGTTGTTTCAGGTTTGAATTGAACTTGTAGCTTTGTTCACCTGCAATGGGGCATGGGGTTAGATGAATAACACAACTTGAACATATTACAGAACTATAGAGTACTTTTTCAACCCAAAAAGAACTAACATGTGAACAAGGCCAAGGAATAACATTGCCAATAACATCTATTAGTGTACGAATCTTAAAAATAGGCCTCCTCTTCTACCATCTACCTTCTTCAAGGCATCTAGAAAAGTTGAACCTCCACATCAGCTTAGCAAGGATATTCATCAAGCACATGCTGCCTCTGTATAACAAAATAAATTTTCACAATAGTTCAGGAAGGTAATGGAGAGAAGATGTATGAGACAATTTCGGCAATAATTAGTTCAACAAGCAAGAGTCTGCCACTTCATCTATTAAATATTTTCCATGCACATTCATTAGGCTCACTGACATGAACTAATACTGTAAATATTTTCCATTCATGCACATACAACTATTATGGATGTAATAAACAAAAAACACATGCCTGCACTTAAATTTAAGTTAAATTAGAACTCAAACTAAATTTATTCATTATGCAGGAGGAACACATATACTCATATTTTATTACTGATCAATATATTGCTGAAGAATAAACACATGCATGTCATGTTAATTAGAAGGGTTGTACTTGACCATGCAGATTTGTAATTCTCTTATCAACCAGTTTCGACTTTTGAGTACACATCTTATTACAAATTCCACACAAAGATGCACGGCAGAGCATGCAGGAGCTAATGAAGATTTATCTCTTTTACATGATCTATCCGCTGCTGCTCGAGGGAGGGCCATAGGAGGTAGTTCATCCTAGGCAGGATGCTGCAGATCCAACGTCAAGATTGCGATGGAGGAGAATGCGGCAGCACTGCTGCTTCCACGAGATCTGGGCAGTAGAGGAGCATCATGCAGCAATAAGTTGAGATGGGGTGCCTTATCTAACTTTATTAATTAAGAAGGGAAAAAGAGTGCTATGGATGGACAAATGCACGGACAGAACGAACTACAGAATCGGTGGTAGGAAGATTGAATAGGAGACACTCACCTGATCCACTTCCGCACCGCCGCCGTGCTCCGGACGACGCCTTGGGCTTCCAATGTCGAGCTCCTCATCACTGTAATGGCGGGCGGCGGCGGCAGCTGCAGGTGGCCCCTCCTAGGTTCCTTCGTCACGATCTTACAGGAAAGTGTCAGCCTGCCGGCGATGTGAAGGCGGGATAGCGATTCGACTTCGAATAGTGATGAGGAAGACTCGCATGTGCGCTGCCGACGCCAAGCAGCTTGCAGATGTGTGCGCGCTTTCCGCCGTCGTCGCCGGTTGGATCCACACGGTGCCAGCTCCATCAGTTGGACCCCAAGGGCCGCCGCCGTAGAGCGTTGGACGGGAGAAGAGCGGCAGCTATCCACGGACAGCCTTGGGGATCTCGTCGCAAAATTCCTGTGGCTGTTGTGCCTTGTGCCGGCAGGCGGCGGCGGAGAAGACGCCTGATCTGGAGGCTGATCTAGAGGGACCGATGGAGATGGGAAGTTAATGCGGTGATGGGGCCGGGTCATGGGGTGGGGGGTAAATGGACGAGGTTTTCTCGCTAACCATATACTAGTGCTCAAGCGAGATAGGCGGCAAATGAAAGTTATAAGCACTACAATTAGGCGGCAAACAATAGTGATAAAGCACTGCAATTAGATGGAAAGTGATTTTTTAACAATGGAGGCTTACAGCGAGGTCAAAAAGATATGCTATTAAATAAAAAACAATGAATTTTAATTTTTCTAGGATTTTAAATATTTATAAAACATTTTTGAATATGTATGAACTTTCGGTGTTGCACAAAAAGTTACTGAACGTCATAGTTTGTGCACGCCGTATAACTTTCCTAATCTATTATTAATTTTCATTTTTTTCGTGAGGCTTATAAATTATAATTGGACAATTTTCATTTGAATGTTGTCCCTTTATATTTTAAACATTTTCTTGTACATATGCTTTTGGGATACACATGCACTTACAAATTCACTTTATTTCTATGAACGGGCTGGGTAAGATTAAATGTGTCATGTAAGAGCTAATGATTTTATTTCTACTGATGGGGACTATGGTTCCCGATCTTCCGTCAGGTGATGATAGCTCTCGTTTTGAGCTGAGCGCAACATACGGATCCAACTTTAGATCCAAAGACACGAACCACTGCAATTTTAGCACAACAACTCCTCTGGTTATCAACCGTGTCACAATCCGGTTGACCTGACCAAGAAGGCTAATTCATGCTTGCGAAACGAAGAACACAAATGAGAACTCGAAAGTACGTAACTCTCAGAAAGACAATGACAAAATTCAGATGAATGATTAAGCTCATAAGTACTGTGACACCCTAAAGATTAGAGAGCATTTAAAAAGGAAATTAAAAATGTTTTTAATTAAAAACTAGATTAACCTTAATAGGATAATGCATTAGAAAAATGAAATGCATTAGAATATTTTGAAACCAACCATATGCATATGCTTGTTCTAACTTTAGAATAATTTTAAACCCTAGAAACCATCCAAAAATTCAAGTTAGATTTGAAATAGAACTCAAATTCAAATCAAACTCAAAATAGAAGAGAAAAGGGAAAACAGAAAAAAAAGAAAAAGAGAAAACCTCACCCTGGGCCGAAACCGGGCCGCCGGCCCAGCTTCACCCCGTCGGCCCAGCCTCTTCCCGCGCTCGCTCGCGGCCCAAACCAGCCCCGCCACCCTCTCCCCAAAGTCTGCTCCACCTCCCTCAACTCTTGCGCGCGCGCGTTGTACATCCCTGGTGACGTCGCGCTGACGTCACCATCCATTCCCCCTTCTTCTTCCTCTCGTCGACGTGCCCATCCCCGCCGCCACGGCCGCTCGATCTGCCTCCACCGGCGCGGATCGAGCCTAGGGGGACGCGCGCAACGCGTGTCACCCCACGGCCTTCCACCGCACCCCAAGTGCGGCGCCGACCGCGCCCCGTAGCTCCGCGCGGAGCTCGCCGCCGGGGGGCACGCGTCGCCACCCCCGCTCGCCAGCGCGCCACGCGTCTGGCCGGGGAGAGCGCCGGGGGAGCTCCAGGAGCTCACCCCCGGGCTATAAATAGCCCCGGGCGCGCTCCCTTGGAGCTCCATCCCCACACAATCACCCCAGCACAGCACACGCCCGCTCGCCGGCGCCGGCCGAGCGCGAGCTGCCCCGCCGCCGCGAGCAACTAGCTGAAGTCCCGCCGGAGGCTGCGCCACCGCACTCCGGTAAGTGTCTCAGCGCCGCTGCCTCGCCGCTACTCCCTTTTCCCCTCCCCCTGCGCCGCCGGCCCTACGCCGCCGGACCCCGCGCGCCGCCGCACTCCGGCGACCCGCTGGGGGGGTTTTGGCCGTCCGCCGCCACGCCTAAGCACGCCACCGCACTCCGTGCACCGTCGGCCGCGTTCCCGCCGCCCCGCAGAACCGAAACCCCTCTACCCGCGCCTTCCCTTTTGCGCCGCCCGCCGCTCGAGCTCCGGCGAGCTCGAGCCGCCGCATCAAGTCACGCCGCTGCGCCAGAGCGTGCCTGACCCCGCCGCCGCACCACCCTCTCCCTCTCCACCGAGCCGCAGCCTTCCCCGTGACCCAGCGTGGCCGGGGCGCTCAACTCCGGTGAGCGCCCCTGCCTCCGCCGTCGCCCGTCGCTGCTCCCCTCCCCTCTGCGTAGCTGGCGCCGCGTGGCCGCCACGCTGGCCGCAGGCCCACAGGCCAGCGGCACAGCCCTGCCACCGCGGCCGCCACCTCACCCCCTTTCCACTCCCTGCACCCGGTCCTCGTGAACCGCTGACCCAAGAGGGTCACGGGTCCACGGGCCGCAGTCCACGGCCCACAGCACAGTGACGAGCGCGGGCCGCGCCCCGCGGGCCCCGCCTGTCTGTCTCTCTCCCCCTGGTTAATTGCTAGGTACACCCGGCTAATTGCACACAAGAAGTTAATTCTCCACCTTAGAGCTTTCCAAAAATTCCCAAAAATTCACCAAAAATCCTAGAATAATTCTTAAGCCTAGAAATATATTTCTTTCCCAAAAACCTTACCCACAACCCCTAGATTAAATAGTCACCTCTTTTAGGTTTAAATCCATTTTAAAGAAATCGCGCGTTAACCCTTGATTGATATATTGATTTGTGTGACTAACCGCAGACTCTGACCCCGAGAACAACGCGGAGGATCCAGATTACGAAGAGGAAGCAAGGGACGACCCCGACGCTGGACAAGGCAAGTCCCGCCCATATTAATAATTATGGAAACTACTTTTGTTATATAAGCATGCTGGATAATTGAAATTGGAGAACCGGAACTTGATTGCACAGTCTTTACTTTAGACCGGGAAGTGGAAGGAAGATCCCAAGGAAGGGGATTCTGTCCTAAGAGCCACTTCGGGTCGCCACTAAGGACCGGTTCGCGGGAGAATCTTTCCATTGCCTAGTACAGTCCCGCATGCCAAAAAACATGGCCTTCGGGAATGCTTATTTATGTGAGGCCTTGATCCACACCCCACTAGCCAGCTTTAGTAAACTGTCCCAAGGGGCCACGGTGGGCAACGGGACTCTTGGAGACAGACCCCGACAGAGGGCTGGGTCTGGCCGGTACGAGTCGCAGGTGACAGGGTCGGGAGGACCCAGTGACAGAGTGCCACGATATATATTTTCTTGATGCATCAAGAATCTTTCCCCGGGAAGGTCCCTGTGCGGACGTGCGCAACTCCTACTTAGGCCCCAACAGTTTCCGTGGACAGAGCTAGGGAGTGGCTGTCTAATGATAGACGCTGGTGGGAATGGATCTCGTAGGGCAGTACCGCCAAAGTACACGGTACGGGCTGACCGAATGCGGGACAGGAAAGTATGACCTCTGCAGAGCGACAAACCTATCTGGATAGCCGTGACTCCGGCAAGAGTCCAATTGGTAAAAGTCCCCGTCGATTAGATCACTAAAATGAGCATGACCCGCGGACTCCCCTTACCGCAGGTTGATATACCTTTGTTCACTAACTGGGACTGGTAGGGAGGTTGTGCCCCTCCAGGACCGAACTTAATCTACTAAATTACTTTGGGACTTTGCTGGGTACCCCTGACAGGAGTGCTCACCCTTGCTTCCACTTCATCCCAGAGGACTTCACCGAAGATGGAGCAGGCGACGAAGGCTCGGAATGGTGACGCGCTCCACCGCGATGCTGAGGCTCTACGTAGTACTGGTAGTTTTATATTTTCTGAATAAGCGGAGGCTTTGAGGCCCGCTTGTAGCCTTGTGATAGAGCTGAAGTGTCCGATCTTTCGGTGAGTGGAGGATAATTTTGATTTGGTGGAAGTCGACCCTCACGATCCGACTACGACGAGCGAACCTGAAGCGCCAATGCAATCGCTGAACCAACTCCCTGTGGTTACCGACCCTGTTGCAATCAAGATCAGAACTTCCTGTACGCAATCAAAGAACGAACAAGAAAAAGAAGGCGAGCAATCTTAATATCACTCGAAGGTGGAGTTCTGAATCACACGAGGACAGCACGTATTTGTGCGTGTTCGGTGTAGCTAAAGCTAGATGTAAAACAAAACTCAAGTGTTCTTGGCGGCGGCTAGGGGGTATATGATAGGGGGAGGACATCCACAGGGGTGCTAGGGTCGTGCTCCAACCCTAGGACGCGTCCCTAATGGACCCAACTTGATACACGGCCCGTGGGCCAAAATAAGGTGTCGCAGTACCTGGACAGAAAAACCTTCGGTCTATGATTTGACGATTGCGGCCGCCTCGGGACAGATATGGACATGAGTCTAGATCCATATGAAAGTAGACTTCATAAGCTTTCCATCAAGTAGTTGAACGCCCCAAGCGGAGTCCGGATGAAGTCGTGGCGGCCGTTGAAAGTCAGGACTTTCCTGCAGTCCGAATCCAGCGTTTCCAAAACGTGTTGGATTCAATCTCTTTATTTCCTTAGACCAAAAGTGACGTGATAGCCTGGTGTAAAACGTGGGAATACTTTGACTTGGTCCCCAATCGACCTCTTTGGTCCTCCAAGCCTTCCATATGTGTTTAACACTCTTATATATTTCATGTCCTCATCATCCTCCCCTTCTTGACGAAAAGCCGTCCTCGGCGTCAATTGTACTTGAAACCGATCCTGCACAACGCAAAGGAGAACGGGGTTGCAAAAACAAAAGAAACCAAATGTATTGGGAGGAGGAGGGTCACCATGCTTCGAATTGTCAAATGTGTCATCTCGCATAGACATTTCAGCAGGAATGTAGACTTCTGGATCGGACGACATAATATGGTTGTCAACATGATCCTGCACAAGATTAGTACCAACAAAAGACAAAGCAGGCATAGATAGCAACCAGCAAGGCTCCCCTTCTTTATAGTAAACTTGTTTCATGAAAATAGAACTAGAGGAATGTAAATTAGGATGTGTAGTATGGCTGTCCTCTAATTGATCATCATCTGTCACAACAAAAGAAGTACTCATATCGCAACCAATGTAGACTCTTTGTATCATACATTGTCCTTTGTTGTCATATTTGCCAATAACATGATAAGTGTGTTTAGCAAACCGAGGCAAATCAGCATTGTGAAAAAGTCTCTCTTGCAAACAATCTAGATTACACAAATCATCAAATTCAATGTAACCTAAAGTATGTAAAGAAGACAACAAACTTAGTTCATCATTTGCGCTAGCAATATGCATAACATGTTTATTTTCAGTACAAATGGTTGGTTCCAAAACATGTAGAACTGAAGCATGATCAACCAATTCATCTTTATCACAAGGAACAACAAGCTCATCATCATGTGACAAAGATTCGACAAGAGATGGTTCCACTAACAATTGCTCTATAATAGCATGAGGTGTGGAAAAATTCAGCACAGTAGAAGTGTCTCACCATCCGTGAGTGGAACACCTGTGATCGTGGGCAGCTGTAGGTGTGGCCGTCCTCTCGCACGGTGTAGTGCTAGGCGTGGATGGCGCAGGGAGAGCAAGATCTATACTGGATGCCGGGCTTCGTCCTGCAAAAGAGTTAGTATATGTCGTCGAGCGACGTCCCTGCACTTCACGTTCAGCTTTGCAAGCATATTCAAGCAATGTGGGCATATCAACACAATCTTTATAATCAAGTATGTCCTGAATTTCGCGGTTCAAACCACCGCGAAAACGTGCCATAGCAGCGTCATCCGTCTCAAACAAACCACAACGAATCATACCTTTTTGTAGCTCCTGGTAATAGTCCTCAACAGATTGTTGACCTTGCTGAAATTGCTGCATTTGTTTAAGCAAATCTCGGGCACTTCAGCTCTATCAAGTGGACTGTAGGTAATGGAACAACACTCGATAAAACTCACCGATCAACCTGGACTTCTGATACCACTTGATAGAGCTGAAGTGCCCGATCTTTCGGTGAGTGGAGGATAATTTTGATTTGGTGGAAGTCGACCCTCACGATCCGACTACGACGAGCGAACCTGAAGCGCCAATGCAATCGCTGAACCAACTCCCTGTGGTTACCGACCCTGTTGCAATCAAGATCAGAACTTCCTGTACGCAATCAAAGAACGAACAAGAAAAAGAAGGCGAGCAATCTTAATATCACTCGAAGGTGGAGTTCTGAATCACACGAGGACAGCACGTATTTGTGCGTGTTCGGTGTAGCTAAAGCTAGATGTAAAACAAAACTCAAGTGTTCTTGGCGGTGGCTAGGGGCTATATGATAGGGGGAGGACGTCCACAGGGGTGCTGGGGTCGTGCTCCAACCCTAGGACGCGTCCCTAATGGACCCAACTTGATACACGGCCCGTGGGCCAAAATAAGGTGTCGCAGCACCTGGACAGAAAAACCTTCGGTCAATGATTTGACGATTGCGGCCGCCTCGGGACAGATATGGACATGAGTCTGGATCCATATGAAAGTAGACTTCATAAGCTTTCCATCAAGTACTTGAACTCCCCAAACGGAGTCCGGATGAAGTCGTGGCGGCCGTTGAAATTCAGGACTTTCCTGCAGTCCGAATCCAGCGTTTCCAAAACGTGTTGGATTCAATCTCTTTATTTCCTTAGACCAAAAGTGACGTGATAGCCTGGTGTAAAACGTGGGAATACTTTGACTTGGTCCCCAATCGACCTCTTTGGTCCTCCAAGCCTTCCATATGTGTTTAACACTCTTCATATATTTCATGTCCTTTGTGTACTTGCTTTGGTGCACAAACGTCCCGTCCTTGTGTTGCTTGATCTGCAGCCTGAGAAAGAACTGCAACTCTCCCATCATGGACATCTCAAATTCCCTGCTCATATCATTTGCAAACTTGGCAAGAAGATTGTGAGAACAGCCACCAAAAATGATATCATCCATGTATATATGAACAAGTAAAAGATCATTGCCATGCCTCAACAAGAACAGTGTCTTGTCAACCTTTCGCATCTCAAACCCCTTGCTAAGCAAGAACCCCCTCAACCTGCCATACCACGCTCTGGGTATTTGCTTTAGGCCATATAATGCTCGGTGGAGTTTGAACACTCGGTGTGGGTACCTCTCACTCTCAAACCCAGGGGGTTGCCTCACATACACTTCTTCCTCGATCACCCCATTCAAAAAGGCACTCTTCATGTTCATTTGGTACAATTTGAACCCTTTAGCAACTGAAAATTCTAGAAGGATCCGAATTGCCTCCAAACGGGCAACAGGAGCAAATGTCTCCTCATAAT
This sequence comes from Urochloa ruziziensis, assembly GCA_015476505.1. Classification (NCBI taxonomy): domain Eukaryota; kingdom Viridiplantae; phylum Streptophyta; class Magnoliopsida; order Poales; family Poaceae; genus Urochloa; species Urochloa ruziziensis. The sequence continues at coordinate 29,896,178 of CM027122.1, forward strand.
CTATCCCCTCCTGCTGCAAAAACCCCTGAGCAACCAACCTCGCCTTGTTTTTCACTATCTCTCCATCCTCACCCCTCTTGTTCTTGAAAACCCACTTGGTTCCTATGGGATGGCAATTTGGAGGTGGTTCAACTAACTCCCACACATGGTTTCTCTCAAAGTTTAGAAGCTCTTCATGCATAGCATTGACCCAATCAGAATCAGATAATGCGTGTCCAACATTTTTGGGTTCAAAAGACACAACAAAAGCAGAATGAGCGAAATGAGAGATGTTTTGTGACCTTGACCGTGTAGTGCGTTCATCTAAATCGCCTCGAGATTGCCTCCCCCTCAATAGCAGCTTCCACTTGAGCTTGATCATGAGCGCGACTCGACGAAGAAGTAGCAGAGGGGCCATCGTCGAAAGTCATGGTAGTAGTGGAAGTAGAGGGTACAAGATTTCCATTTGGTGCACGACCTTCTTCATCATCTTCCTCATCGTCCTGTTCCTCCTCAAAGATGGACTGTCCCAACTCCTCGTCACCTGCACACTCAAAGACAGAAGAACTACACGGAATGGTCTCGTCGAAAGTGACATCGCAAGTCTCTATGATTTGGTTAGTTTCAAGATTGAGCACACGATATGCCCGAGAGTGATTAGCATAACCAAGAAAAAAACGAGACTCGAATTTGTCAAGATTTCCTTTCTTAAAATGAAACACTTGCAACCAAACACCCGGAAAAGACTCACACGTGGAGTACAACCGTGAAAAAGCTCATAGCAAGTTTTCTTCTTGAAAGCACGAAGGAAAATACGATTTGACACATGACAAGCTGCATTTACTGCCTCAGCCCAATATTTCCTAGGATTCCTGTGCTCATCTAGCATCGTCCTAGCCATCTCACAAAGAGTCCGATTCTTCCTCTCAACTTCACCATTTTGGCAAGCAACATATGGTGACGAATACTGGTGTTCAAGACCAAGATCACGACAAAAGGCACCAAAACAAGTGTTCTTAAATTCCATACCATTGTCACTGCGTATAGCTCTCATGGCACCACCATTACTCTCATTTTTGAACCTCAAAATCAGATCTCGAACAAAGTCAAAAGTCTCATCCTTAGACGCCAAGAAAAACACCCAAGCATAGCGAGAATAGTCGTCCACCACAACAAGAACATACCTGTAACATCCCACAAATTTTGCAGTCTGTTACTTGTATGAAAAATCGGGTTTTCAAAATTTTTTGATTGAATTGTTGTGAGCCATGAAATAATTTACAACTTAAGATAAATGCTCTCTCTAAATTCCTAGTAATCAAAATTATGCATAAAATAATTTCCCATATTCATGCACGTGTGATTTGGATTTTATCTGAAATTGTTGAATTCCATTTTAAACTTTATTTAGGATTTAATTGGGTGTGATTTGTATTTAAAATCTAGTTTCAAATACAAATCAAAAGAGGAAAGGAACTAATTTGGGCTAGCTAACCCGGCCCCTTCAACTCCTAACCCACCTAAACCCCTAACCCAGGCCGCCGGCCTGTTGACCCCTGCCAAACCAGCCCGGCCTGCTAAGTACCCCGTGGTCCAATTCCTCTCCCTCGGCCCAAACCGCCCACTCGGCCCAGCTAACCTCGCGTGGCCCAACTCCTCCGGCCCGCCTACCACCTACCGTCACCCTCTCCTACCCTCACCGCCAGGCGGGACCCGCCCGTCATCCCCCACCTTCTCCCCTTTCCACCTCCTCTGCTTTTCCCCTTTGCCTTTCCACGCCGGCGCCGCTGGCCACTCACAGCACCGCTCCACCTCGACCTCGCCCCCACCGCGCCGTCCAAACAAGCCGCGCCACCTCGGCCGCCCCGCGTCACAGCGCCCTCCCCTTTCCAGCGAGGCCGCCAGCTCCGCCCCGCGCGCGCGTCGAACGCACGCCACCGTGCGGCCCCGCTCTGATTTCGCCGCATGTCCCTCTGCGAACACGGACGCCGATGAAGACCGCTAGCTCCACGAGACCCCCGCGGATGCCCAAACCCTAGCCCCCTTGGCTATAAAAACCACCCAGCCGCCTCTGCTCTTCCCCAGCCGCCGCCGCCTCTCCTTCCTGTTCCTTCTTCAACCCGAAGCAAACAGCCCCACAACCTTCTCTCTGCTCCGTTCTTTCTCCACCAAGCTGCAGCGCCGCACACCACCAGAGAGAGGGGAGGATGAAACCAGAGGGAGGTGAAGAAGAAGAAGGGGGAGACGAGTGCCTGCGCCGCCGATGCTGCAGCCGTTCTCCGCTGTCCGCGCCGCAAGCGCAAGAAGACGCCGGCACGTCGCTGCCAACGACGACCAAGACTACGCAAAGACGGACTGCAAGGAAGGAGGAGCCAGCGCCGCCGGGCACGACGACGAGCCGAAGCGCCCACACCGTAGGAGTGCCGCTGCCATGGACGTCGACGCCGACGCCTCCACCCTCGCCACCGGGAACCACTACGTCGAGCTGAACCGCGAGGAGGAGAGGAGCAGAGCCGCTCAAGGAAGCCGGCGGACACGGTGGAGAAGCCGCGCCGCACCACGCCGGAGCCGTCGTCGACGCCGAACCGCGAGCGGAAGCCGTCCTCCGCACGTCGCCGCCGGAGTCACTGAGCACGAGCAAGGAGATGCCCCTGCTGAAGATGCCGAGACGAACCGCGAGCCCTTGCTTCCCCTTTGTCACGCTGGCGCGGCCTCGACCCGACACAACCCCGCCGTCTCCCTTCGCCATCTCACCGCCCACGAGCCTGACGGTGAGCTTTACCATGTCTTCGTCATGTCCCTGCCTTAGCCTTGCCAAGACCGAGCTCTCTGAGCTCCTGGTTGCCCTGATGCCGCTAGCCGGCCGTCACCACTGTGGCATGCCACTCGGGCCACCGCCAGTGGGTAAAGCTCCCACCTTTGGCCACCATAACGACCATTACACCCCGTGCGAGCCCCCTAGGCAAGAACAAATTGAGCGAACGCGCGCGCTGGGCCATTCCGCGACCTCGCCGGCGCCGCCGAGGCAGTGCCTCCGCCGTCTCATCGCCTCGGTGAGCTTCGCCAGGCTTCTCCATGCCCATCAAGACCGTCGTGAAGTTTGAAGCCCAGGCGGCGGGTTTGGGGACGAGTCGACCCCCAGCGCCACCCCTGACGGACCATGTCCGGCGAGCTTCGGCCGTCCCCGCGGCGGAGGGGAGGGAGAAGAGTCACGCGCCGCCGCGTTCCGCCCCGGCACCACGTGTCATCCCGCGGATGGAGACGCAAGCCGAGCCACACAGCCCATGGCCGCATCGGATTGGGTGTGGCCATGACGCAGGCGGTGACGTCACCACCCGCGCCCTGTTTCAGCCGAGCTCTTGCATGTTTGCAGGAAAGCCCCTAGGTTTTATCTGATTCGCAGATCGACCCATCCACTTATGCTCTTTTATGGAAAACACCCTGGCTGGATTGTTTTCAGTTTAGCCCCTGTAATTTCGCAGTTAAACCCCTGGTTTCCTTTTTATTGCGTAAAAGCCCTTCGGCTGACACGTGGGACCCACAGAGTTTGACCGTTGACCTGGTCAACGTTGACCGGTCAACGCTGATGTCATCCGGGCCCATGATGACATCAGCACAGCCCGGATCCACTGCACTTTTGCAGTTAGGTCCCTAAACTTTTCTGAAATTACAAACAGGTCCCTAGACTTTTACAAATAGGTCCTTCCACTTCTGCCTTTTTGCAGAAAGGTCCCTGGCCGCCCTTTTTCCCTTTTTAAACCCCTGGTTCTTTTGCATCTAGGCCCCTAACCTTTTCCAGATTCGCAACCAGGCCCTTACACCTTGGCAATCTTGCAGGAAACCCCCTGTAGATTTAGGAAAAAGGTTTATTCTTTAATAAATCCTTTTTCTTAATGTCTAAAATGGGATAAACCTTAGAAAACCCATATCTTTTCCGTCCTAGCTCCGATCAACGCGAAACCAGTTGTGTTGGCTTCCAAAAATCGAGCCCGTCCTCCCAGACCTAGCCAAGTGGCGCCCGCGTCTTAGTCACGCGGCCGCCACGTGGCTAACTTGCTAGTGACCCGTCAGACTGTGGGCCCGTTTGCGGAGCCCACTAACCGAAAGCCCGGACTCACCTGGCCGATGGGGTCCGCATGTTGATATGTGGAACCTGAAAGTCGTTAACCCGTCAGCCTTGACCCGTTGACCATAGTTCGACCCGTTGAACAAGGTCGTGACCCCTTTGACCGTTGACCTAGTCAGCTTTGACCAAGTCAACGATGACATCACCAGAGCTCGTGATGATGTCGTCAATCCCAGACTGTTGCCCCGACCTGCTCGACTCGCGGTTTAACCCTGAGCCGACATCTGACTCCTCCGAGCTGCTAACTTGTGGCTAACTTTTATTCCTTTTTCTGGAATGATTTATAAATCTCGAAAATGGATTTAAACTTTGAAAAATCATAATAAATCAACCGTAGCTTAGAAAAATATGAAACCAGTTTCTATATTTTTCTAAAAACATGACGAACACGATAGAATAGTGTTTGCTATTATTTGGCTTTCTATTGGTTCTCATTTGGAGTTCATTTGCTAGTACTGGTCGATATTTATTGTGGAATCCGTATAATAGGATCCTCGTAGGACCCGGACTACTTCGACTACTTCGACGACGTCGACTACGCTGAAGTGAAGAGATAAAGAACCTTGCTCCAGGTTCACGCCCATCCTGATTCTTTGACCTATTAGGCATTGCTGAGTAGAATGCTAGCGCTTTGCTTATATGATGATGATGATTGACCATTGCATAGCCTATTTATATATCCTGATTCCTTGTCTACCTGCTATATATATATATATATGAATGTTATGCTGCTGCTTGCATGTGTATGGGATATTGTGGAATAGGATTCTTGGCGTGTGTGGGGATAAAACCGACAGGAGAAGGTGTTTTTGGAAAACTTGGCGGGGGCGAGCATTTTATAACATGTCGATCTTTGATCGAGGTGCCGGGAGACCCCTGCTCTCGAGGGGGTCCCACACTGTGCTTAAGGCGGGCACACAGATGGGTAGGAGCATAGGAGTTGGCGGTGGTACCTATAGTGGGTACTGCGATATGCGTTCTTCTTCGGAGGATACGCCTTTGGGACGATGACGCTCACCCCGGTCTGAAACCGAGTGGGGTAACCACTCTATGGGCCCCACGTACTTACCGCTTACCCATATGAACGGGTTCCAGCCAGCATAACTAGCGTGATGCCCGGATTGCAAGAAGATCAGGTGGATGGTGTACGGGAACGGGAGAGGCCGTCTCCCCGAAGGACTATGGCCCCGTCTGGCCCTATGAGGGAGAGTTCGACACAGCTTCCGAAGCATTGGATTGCGAGCCGATGGACCGAGATCGGAAGGGCAAGCAGGCATCATCGCGATTGGTGTCTGCGTTGTGGGTTGCATCTCGAGATGGCTGTACACCATCTCGCAGCCCGAGTGGGTCCAGTTGTACAAGCTCTGCAGAGTCTGGAATCTATACGTATAGCCGCGTCCTCGGTATGGACATTGCCCATTGCACTATTACCTCTCATATTTGGGATCTTCTACCTCCCCCTTTCTAGCCAGATTTGAGAGTGATTAAGGTTCGCAGCTACGGACGGGGAGAAGGAAAGCTTGCTCCCTTTCCTTTCAGGATCCGGTCGTAGTTGGTGAGGTGCGAGGGGAGGGAGCTCTCGCATCGACTTAGACGAGTGTGGAGATGGAGACGGGAGTCCGGTGCGCCAGAATAGCCCGATGTGATGTGAGTTGGGATTGGATGGATAATATGGAGATTTATATTTATACTTTTGCTGCTGTTGCATAGGAAACCCCAGCTTTTCCTTGAACTATTTTATACCTTTAGATTATGGGCCACTTAAAGCTTGCATACAGATGGTGACGTGAACCTATCCCATTCCTTGGGGATAGTTTGTGAGCATGCAGGTTTGGACGTTTGGAAAAAGGGTTGTGTGCTTCACTCAAGTTGCATGTGGTGTTGATCGAAGATGAAGACTTGAAGTCTAGCTACCGCTACGCAGGATTTCCGCTTGTCGCTTAGCCCGACGGGTTTGTACTTTATTCGTATTTCCACAATGGTATGGATGTAAATCTCTTCTATGTAATCTAAATTCGATTGTATGGATATGATATTATGCTGAGATGAGTTCTGTACGTGATAGCTACTGATCCAGGGACTATCACAATGGTACAGGGAGTCGAATTTTCGATTACGAAAATCCGGGTCGTCACAGTTGGTATCAGAGCCATACTTGACCGTAGCATGCTACCCTAGACTGGTCGTTAGCTTTAGAACATTCTAAACGTTCTACTTATATATATACCACCTTAACCTATCTTTATTCTACCCCTCCGCCTTGAAAATCCTCTATCTTACCTACGTCAAAGCAAAATTCTCTCGTGAACCCATCAAGACAAGACAGAAGTTGCTAAGGATGTGGACAAGAAGATCATGACCCCTCAGAGTAGAGTCCACCCTATCTGGAAATGCCACGAAGTAGATTTATCAGCTAGTTTTCTCATTGCTTGAGTGTACGGCTCTTATTGAATTTCTTTTTGATTGTTATGCTTCTTCATCATGAGTGTAGGATTAAATTTAGTTGTTATTTTTATGCTTGCTTTTGCCTCCACCATTAGTTTGTGTGCCATCCCACCTAGATGAGACCCCCACTATGCCTTGCATAACAAGTATGAGTGCTCAAGCCAGTCAATCATCCTCAACCCAAGTGTTCTACAAGGAGAAGTACTTCAACTACAGTTGGCACTGAAGATCAAGATTTTTGAAGCTTAAGATTATGGAATTAGCTACCACGTGAGTTTGGGAATAAGTTCTCTGACATGATGATGAGCGCCAAGACGTTGGGATCTTCCACAACCCCAGTTGCAAGTGCCTTGTGGTGGAAGCATACAATTGGTTAAGAACAAGATGAGTACTCTATATCATTCCATAGGGAGAAGATCAGAGAGAATTGAAAGTCACTACTCAACTTTATGGACGAAGAGAAAATACCTCTAAAGGATCAACAGACCTACGAGATTTCAGTTGAGTACCATAGCTTCCACACTACACCCTGGCAATAAACGACCATAGAGCCCTCAGATTCAAGATGAAGACGAAGTTCTTGAGAAGCACAAGTAGGACATCTCAGACAAGGAAGACGAGACGAACATAACAACCGACCGCTTCCTACTTGACCTCGATGCCTACACTAACAAGGTAGAGGGGCGCCACTCTCACCAGATCATCCGGCACCATGACTCTACCGCCACTCAGCTAGTACCATGTGTCTTCGACACAGAAACAGGATGTGCCACGCCATGGAACCACGTGAACTACCTGAGAGAAGAGTTGAGATATCGAGACACCGGATTGGTTCGAGCCATGAAAGAGTCCGAAGAACTCAAGGGATGGCTCAAGGAAGAATCCGCAATGAAACGGAGAATGAAGAACGAGATCGACCGCCTCGACAGAGTGATAGTACTTGGAGAACCACGACTGGAGACCAAGGAACTCCAACCGTCTCACACCAACGGGAAGCTCGCCGCACGCCGCATAAAGAATACACCCGGTGCCCTCGGCAAGCAGATTAACGAGCTAAAGACAAGGTGCACCCACAACACCGCGAATATCGCCGCTCTCACCCGTGCCGCACTCTGACTCAAGGCGAAGAATGAGACGATGCTCGAAACATGGAAGGATTCAGACTCACAACGAGTGAACGAGTTGTGCAAGCTCAACCACGAGCTACCCCCCTGAGAAGCAACGCGTGATCCATAGACAAAGTTTCGAGGTGTATCCCAGCATTTTGAGACTCAGCCGTGTTCCCTACCACGAGATTCAGCCAGTGGAGACCCCATAGGTGCTTGAAGCCAAGGCTATGATGAGGCCCATGTCAACCCACGACAGGGATACGCGAGTTCTTGGTAGGTATCGCTTGGTTTAACCAACACACTAGCCCACTTCAAGAACTCGATGAACAAGGTCCCCAAGGATGAGTAGTCAAGCTTGTCATTGCTTTAATAAAGACATCTTGATCTATCCCAAGGCTACCCAAGAACACGAAGAGCGCCTCAGGAATGAGCTCGGGGAACAGAGACAGTATCAGCTCTTCACGAAGCTTGAGGATGGAATGAGTTCTGGTCGGGAAAGTTGCATTCCTAGACCATGCTCCAACTACAGAGGGAATGATAGCCCACAACAGATTTCTCATGCTAGCATGGACCCCACCTTTAGCCAGGTGTGACGCCCCACCTAGTGCAACTCCGCTATGTTGTGCATAGCAAGTGTGCCTGCTTAAGTTCGACAGCCACCCTCAACTCAAGTAACCAATGAGGATTTCAAGTCACGGGAATGATACAAGAGCCATACCTCAACCATTGGAACATGGAACAGAGTTGCATACACCTCAAGGACATCAAGTTGATTGAAGTATGCGAGGAGGCTAATTAGAAATGATCTCCCCATGGATTACCTCGTAGGATATGGACGACTATACCTTAGAGTTGACAATACCTCAACCTATAGGTCTTGATGGAGATTTTGGATATAGATTGGATGTCTAAACTCAAGGGAAACATGATGAGGGACATGAGATGGCATCCGAAAGATAAGGTAACCTCCGGTCATGGTCTGTTAGAACTATAAGTAACATAAGCCAGACCTTCTGTAAGGGATCATCCAAAGGGACATCCAGAGAATTACTAGGTCCACAATGGAGTTAAGATATGGAGTTCCCTAACAGCAGAACATTGGAATAAATCCAATAATAAGGACAGTCCTACCGGGCATATTCTATTGGACTAAGCTAAAAAGGCAACTCCAGAAATTACAGGATAAGAGGTACCAGACCTAGTCATTGGAGCCTCCTAGCTTATTGGAAAGAGAGAGAGTGAGCAAAGGAGTATGAACACTACTAAGGTTTCCGCTCACTTAAACAAGAGTTGACCAAGATCAAACATCACTGCCCACTGGAGAATGATTGACTACGGAATAAGTCACCTTCCCGGGATAGATACAAGACAAGAGTGCCATCAATAGGAACAAGGTAATGGTATTTGTCAAGACTGTGATCGACATCAAGGACCGACAAATGCCCAAATATCCATGAACAAGTGAGATAAACACCCTATGGGAACTTGGTTAAGACATGATGGTATTCTCAAGTGTAAATGCCATCTATCCCGAGTCTGCATAAGGTTATGAGCAAGACGGAAGTGACCCCTCTACGGACTAGCTCACCATGAATTAGAAGGAACCGCGTAGAGCATTTGAACTCATAAGCAAAATGAATATGTTGGATAATGCAAGCACGGTGATGATGAGCCTTCAACAATGTGCTAAACCAACGAATGGATCATTTAAGTGAGCCTGAAGTTGGTTATGGAATTATGGACTCGAGCGTGAAATTCTGTACAAGGAGACAAACATAGAACTCTGATGACCTTGATGGATTTTTGAAGACCATAGAAGGGGAAGATAGTGAAAACCCGAAATACCAGACCAAGACACGAAGACGTGTATCCTACCTTGAGTTTATTAAAAGAATATCAAGAGAAGATACCTAACCCATGAAATGAAGCAAAACATATGAAGTGCTTGCCATGAAGATGTGGCAAATACCATCTCATTTGAAATCCCTAAGGGATATATATGGAATGTGAGGATAATATGTATCTTCAATGTGTCCAAGATGGATATAGGATCAAGAAGATTGTCTTGGATCATATCACCGAAACCTTCAAGGGGTAGAAGGAAGAACCAAGGGAAATATGCAGTCAAGGATATGTAGATAAGTACAACCACGGAGCCCAGGTCTGAAGACTCAGACACTACGTGGAACATGGATTTAATATATACGTCAATCAAGCTAGAGTGAAGGTGCAATCCGAAAGGAAGACCAGACCCTCGACCATGTGTCATCAAGAGGATTAGAAATAAGAGGATAGAGTTTTGGCGATTATCGGAAAAAGTTAAGGAGCCCAGATAATGTATAAGTGGAAGCAGGTTATGAGATAAAGCAAGATTTCTGGCAGACTAGGATACCTAGTATTTGCCCATGGGGCCCTTGGAACTAGCTTCAACCCAGAACAGGTTGCACCACTTTTGGATGAGGGTGCAAGTTGGAAAAGGATTCAAGAGCTACCAATGGATCGAAAGATTTGAAATATTCAGAGGGATCCCACACAAGGATATCACAACTAAGTGATCAATCATATGGATTAAGAGACCCTCTATGATCGTATATGACCCTTGGAAGGGAAAATGTATATTGAAGCCGAAGGTGTCGACAATGTGTAGATGAAGAGACGAAGTGAAGGACCCCCACCATACCCAGTGCATCATTAATCTCGAGGACGAGATTCTTGTGAGGGGGGGAGATTGTAACATCCCGCAAATTTTGCAGTCTGTTACTTGTATGAAAAATCGGGTTTTCAAAATTTTTGGATTGAATTGTTGTGAGCCATGAAATAATTTACAACTTAAGATAAATGCTCTCTCTAAATTCCTAGTAATCAAAATTATGCATAAAATAATTTCCCATATTCATGCACGTGTGATTTGGATTTTATCCGAAATTGTTGAATTCCATTTTAAATTTTATTTAGGATTTAATTGGGTGTGATTTGTATTTGAAATCTAGTTTCAAATACAAATCAAAAGACGAAAGGAACTAATTTGGGCCAGCTAACTAACCAAGTCTAACCCGGCCCCTTCAACTCCTAACCCACCTAAAGCCCTAACCCAGGCCGCCGGCCTGTTGACCCCTGCCAAACCAGCCCGGCCTGCTAAGTACCCCGCGGTCCAATTCCTCTCCCTCGGCCCAAACCGCCCGCTCGGCCCAACTAACCTCGCGCGGCCCAACTCCTACGACCCGCCTACCACCTACCGTCACCCTCTCCTTCCCTCACCGCCAGGCGGGACCCGCCGCCAGGCGGGATCCGCCCGTCATCCCCCATCTTCTCCCCTTTCCACCTCCTCTGCTTTTCCCCTTTGCCTTTCAACGCCGGCGCCGCTGGCCACTCACAGCGCCGCTCCATCTCGACCTCGCCCACACCGCGCCGTCCAAACAAGCCGTGCCACCTCGGCCGCCCCGCGTCACAGCGCCCTCCCCTTTCCAACGAGGCCGCAGCTCCGCCCCGCGTGCGCGCGTCTAACGCACGCCACCGTGCGGCCCCGCTCTGATTCCGCCGCGTGTCCCTCCGTGGACACGGACGTCGATGAAGACCGCTAGCTCCACGAGACCCCCGCGGATGCCCAAACCCTAGCCTCCTTGGCAATAAAAACCACCCAGCTGCCTCTACTCTTCCCTAGCCGCCGCCGCCTCTCCTTCCTGTTCCTTCTTCCACCCGAAGCAAACAGCCCCACAACCTTCTCTTTGCTTCGTTCTTTCTCCACCAAGCTGCAGCACCGCACACCACCAGAGAGAGGGGAGGATGAAACCAGAGGGAGGTGAAGAAGAAGAAGGGGGAGAGGAGTGCCTGCACCGCCGACGCTGCAGCCGCTCTCCGCTGTCCGCGCCGCAAGCGCAAGAAGACGCCGGCACGTCGCTGCCGACGACGACCAAGACTAAGCCAAGACAGATTGCAAGTGTGGGGACCCCTTGGCCAGGACGTCCCTCGACCACCCGTATCAGTCCCTGGATCAGTACACTGATACGGATTTCGACACAGATTAGTGTCAGAAGCAGTAAATAACGTATAAGTTAAATATTTACATCGATTTAACTAGCGGAGAGCGGCGGGCACTCGTTCGCCACCGGGGTGGGTGGCAGCACCATATCGCCCTGGAACTTAACCCTGTATGACAATGAAAGCAAGAGTGAGTATTCATGATTGAATACCCAGCAAATCTCACAAATTCAATAATATAATTATCAATTAAAAGAATATAAATGTTGGGCCTGGAGGGGCATTTCCTCCCTGCCAGTCCCGATATTAACCCCAGAACCCAGTCATCGGCACTCTTGCCGTCCGGGTTCCTCATGCAATAAAGGAAATCTAATCAGTGGGGGCTTTGACTAAGTGGACTCATTCCGGAGTCACGGCTATCAAGATAGATTCTACACTCTGCAGAGGTCGTACTTATCTACCCTGCATTCAGTCAGTCCCTACCTTCGTCAAGGCAGGTACTGCCCTACGAGACTCGTACCCACCGGTGACCATCGCTGGTCAGCATTCCCTAGGTCCAGCCACAGGTAATACTGGGGGCTAAGCAGGGGCCACTAATCATCCGCCTCGCGTGAAGGACCGAAACGGCAACCAGAGAGGGGGGGAGTGAATGGGAGCCGATAAAAAATTCTTTCCAACCGATCCGGCTATTCTCCCAAAACAACTCCGAAACCTCCGAGAGCAATCTTGCCAAGATCACGTAGCTACTGTCAAGCTAATGACCCTAGGAACAAGAAACGAGCAGCGGAACTCGAACCAATCGAAACGAACACCAAAACGACCCGAAACACGGCTCGATCTAACACACCCAGGGGGGCGGTTAAACTGGCCAGAGGGGGCGGTTAAACCGCCCGGGCCTGGGTGGCTCAGGAAAAAGTCAAAACAAAAGTGGATCTCCCAAACCGCTTGAGCTCTTGAGGCGAGATTTTGGTCAGATGATCTAGACCTCCAGTGGAGTGTTTTCCTAAAAGATCTCGGCCTCTAACTCAGTACAACTCCCGGAATCGCAGATCTCATGAAGAACACCATGACCACGAGTTCATCCCGAAAATCTCAAATCCAGAGCGATTCTCGGCGTTTGGGGGCAAAGGATCACCAGCAAAAGAGGCACAAGGCACTCATACGTGAATCCCCCAAAGAAATCCGAGAGAGAACGCTCTAGAACAAGAAGAACGAAAATCCCCCAAAAATAGCTCCGAAAATACCCACGAAAATGGAAAAGGGAAAGGAAGCTCGGGAAATCAAATCATGGCACAAAGATGAGCAGCACAAACTCCATCACATAACCATGAATTCACCTATACAAACTAGGAATGATTCAAAGTAGTTCTAGGTGGAGGGGATGAAGGGGAAAACAAGTTCAAAGTAAAACCTAAAGAGATAACTAGAGAGATGGATGCCACCAGCCCTGAAGGGGCCTATTAGTAGTCCAAATGGTGGTGCTCTAAAGACTAAACTACCCCTAAGTGATACATACCCCTCAGGGGCAAATTTGACATTTGATCTTCAGATATTTTCCGGCTTGGGCACCTTCCACTGCAAGCTAGCTTCCCTCCGACGCAAGCCTTGCAGTCACGCCGCGTGTCCTCCGGATCGAAGCTCCTCGACGCCGATTTTGGGCCAGCCCAGGGGGAGGCGGTTAAACCGCCCCTGGGGGGCGGTTTAACCGCCCCTGACAGCCACCACTGGCCCAGCAGCCCAAAACTCGCCTCGTCGAGTCCTCGGCCTTGGTTTTGAGGCCCAAACCAAGGGAAACCGTCCACCGATGATTTTGTGGCCAAATCACCAAACCCCGCGCGCAAACTTCGGTTGTTAGCCGTCACCTTGCGCCGGCTTCTCGTCCGCGTACGACCTTCGGTTGTGAGCTGCTACCTCGCACAGGAACCACGTCCCCTTGCTCGTTCTTGCCAGCATGTGAACCGCACTTGATCCACCGGCCACTGGGTCCCTCGAACCAAGCCTACTTGTCTCTCCGCTCCTCGGAGGCCGCCATGGCTAAGACCTTTCGCGCCTGTTCTTCACCTGCACCAATGCAACCAAGCCGCATTCTACACCTGCAATACTTGAGCCAAGGGAAACGTCAATCCACACCACGTTGTCAATCACTCATCACACCAGGAAGCGACCATCCACCGGTCCTCGGACACACCGGGTCCTCAATCTCCCCCTTGATGAGTGCATTGACAACACACACATAGTAACCATTGATATGAAGAAAATATAAAAGAAATCGAAAACAAGACTCAAGCAAGTGACTAAAAGCAAGAACAAGCCGAGAACAAAGTCACTCTGCAAGAGAAAGCTCCAGAAACGCCGACCCTTCAAGAAGAAGCGAAAGGGCTCAACACCATCGGCAAAAGAGCAAAAGCACAAAGCACAAATCACAAACTTCAAAACTTCCAACTCACTTTTCAGGACATTCAAAGCACTCCCCCTGCAAAGATGCAACTCCCCCTGAACAAGTGAACTTGTGCGTGCGAAAAACACTCGAAAATGGCTCAACTCTCCACAAACTATGTGCACTCAGCACAGGGGCGGTTAAACCGCCCAGGGGGGGCGGTTAAACCGCCCCTGGCAGATGACCAAGGCCAAAAATGCCAAAAATGCACAAACCAACTCGCAACGATGTCGTTCCAACTTGAAAACCTTCCACATGTGCCCAGCAAGATTTTCCAATGATCAAACTCTCAGAAACTTCACAAATTTTCAGAAAACCACATTTGGGCAAAACTTTCAATCTCTCACACAAATCTGGCAAAAAACTAGAGCAAAAGCTTTCCTACAAATTCGGCAAAGTCTCCCCCTTGCAAAATGCTCCAGAAATTCTCCCCCTTGTTGACAATGCACACATCAAGGCAAAAATGTACAAAATGCAACTACAAGCTTCTCAAATATACAATGAGCAATACAAAGTGCTACAAGTTAGAGAAGAGGCAAACAAGATAGTTCATCATGTCACATGGGCATTGCCATCAAGAAGGTGAAGACATATATCCAATTGACAAAGCCATGAGCAAGTTGTGGAGTTTTAGCAAAAATGTCACCACATGAGCAAAGTCCTAATCATGGATTGTTCAAGCAAAAATGAACTTCATCTCACCAAAATCATGAAAGGACAAGCATTCTTGACAAAAGATCATCATAAACGCCCAAGTTCTACCTCATGTCATGTCAAAGCACGGAGCCATGTGTTCACTTCTCATGGGAGACTTCTCCGGCAAACAACATGCAACCGCTTAGCACCCATGTGTGCAAGCTGTGTGCAATGGTGAAAGCATAGAGACATGAGCATAATTTTTGCAAATATTTCTTTTTCTCAACTTTCTTCTTTCATGCATAGACATCTCATTTATCAAATTTTTCAAGTTAAGCATGGTACATGAAATGTCTTTGCGACAGAAAGAAGCTTATGCTCCTCCACAAGATAAAGCATGGGCTAAACATTTACAATGACAAAGGTCTTTGACCCAATTGAAAAGAATATCACACCCTAGCATGATCTTAAGCAAGATATAGCCATTTCGGCTCAAACAAGACATGCAAAGGCATTTACTCATGGGTGAAGGAATTTAAGTTCAGTTTGTCATTTTAATTCAAAAAGAGACTATCTCAAAAGAATATATATCAAAACCATCAAGAGCATAGCCATCCATACAAGCAATCCCTAGCCAGCCTGCCTAAACTCTAAAATGTAGCAAGTTGTACCAATCACTGCATATAGGAGAAGCTCATCCTAAGATATGATACAAAAGATGAAATCAAGATACAAAAGCAAGAAAAATGTACATCAAGATACAAAGATGGTACAATAGTATACATATGCTACAAGAGAAGCCTCCAAAACTCAGCTCAGAAAACCGCACACACACCAAGTTCTCCTCGCAAGCGGGTGAAGGTAACTTGGTCAAGTGGCTTAGTGAAAATGTCTGCAAGCTGGTTTTGGGTAGAAACATGGGCAAGCTCAATATCTCCTTTCTCCACATGATCTCTCAGAAAGTGGTACCTCACTTCTATGTGTTTGGTTTTGGAATGAAGCACGGGATTTTTGGCTACGCTTATGGCACTGGTGCTATCACAAAGAAGTGGAACATGGGACATGTCTAAGCCAAAGTCTCTCAAGGTGTATGTGATCCAAAGCAACTGAGAACAACAGCTAGCAGCAGCAACATACTCGGCTTCAGTGGTGGATTGGGCTACGCTAGACTGCTTGCGAGAAGACCAAGACACAAGAGACGATCCAAGAAACTGACACTGACCAGAAGTAGACTTGCGATCAACACGACATCCAGCAAAATCCGCATCAGAAAAACCATGAAGTGCAAGAGTGGAATCGGCAGAATACCAAAGACCCAGCTCAGGAGTGAACTTGAGATACCTGAAAATCCTCTTGACGGCCTGACGATGTGAAGTCCTCGGTGAAGCCTGAAAACGAGCGCACAGACACACGCTGAACTGTATGTCCGGCCTCGTCGCCGTCAAGTAGAGGAGGGAGCCGATCATGCTCCGGTACTCCTTCTGGTCCACTGGTTCTCCGTCCTCATCCGCATCCAAAGCTGTAGTCGTACTCATCGGCGTAGTCATCGGCTTGGCAGTCGCTCATGTCGAATTTCTTGAGAATGTCCTTGGTGTACTTGCTTTGGTGCACGAATGTCCCATCCTTGGTTTGCTTGATCTGCAGCCCGAGAAAGAACTGCAACTCTCCCATCATCGACATCTCAAATTCCCTGCTCATATCGTCTGCAAACTTGGCAACAAGATCATGAGAAGAGCCACCAAAAATGATATCATCCACGTAAATCTGAACGATTAAAAGATCATTGCCATTTCTCAGCAAGAAGAGCGTCTTATCAACCTTCCCCATCACAAACCCCTTGCTAAGCAAGAACCCTCTCAACCTGCCATACCACGCTCTGGGTGCTTGCTTTAGGCCATATAAAGCTCGGTGGAGTTTGTACACTCGGTGTGGGTATCTCTCACTCTCAAAACCCGGGGGCTGCCTCACATACACTTCTTCCTCGATCACCCCATTCAAGAAGGCACTCTTCACGTCCATTTGGTACAATTTGAACCCTTTAGCAACTGCAAATGCTAGAAGGATCCGAATTGCCTCCAAACGGGCAACAGGAGCAAATGTCTCCTCATAATCTATCCCCTCCTGCTGCGAAAACCCCTGAGCAACCAACCTCGCTTTGTTTCTCACAATCTCACCACTCTCATCCCTCTTGTTCTTGAACACCCACTTGGTTCCTATGGGATGGCAATTTGGAGGTGGTTCTACTAACTTCCACACCTGATTTCTCTCAAAGTTTTCAAGCTCTTCATGCATGGCATTGACCCAATCAGAATCAGATAAAGCGTGTCCAACATTTTTGGGCTCAAAAGACGCGACAAAAGCAGAATGAGCATAATGAGAGATGTTCTGTGACCTCGACCGTGTAGTGCGTTCATCCATGTTCCCGATGATCTTCGAAGGTGGATGATCCCTCTGTACCAGCCGGGGAGCTTCTCGCCTCGAGATTGCCTCCCCCTCAACATCAGCTTCCACTTGAACTCGATCTGGAGCGCGACTCGACGAAGGTGTAGCAGAGGGGCCGTCGTCGAACGTCGTGGTAGTAGTGGAAGTAGAAGGTACACGATCTCCACACGGTGCCTGAATTTCCTCATCATCTTCATCATCAAGCTGTTCTTCCTCAAAGATGGGCTGTCCCAAGTCATCATCACCTGCACACTCAAAAGCAGAAGAGCTACACTGGAATGGTCTCGTCGAAGGTGACTTCGCAAGTCTCCATGATTTGGTTAGTTTCAAGATTGAGCACACGATATGCTCGAGAGTGATTAGCATAACCAAGAAAAATTCCATCCATCGAACGAGACTCAAACTTGTCCAAATTTCCTTTCTTCAAGATGAAACACTTGCAACCAAATACCCGAAAGTGACTCACACGGGGGGAACGACCATGGAAAAGCTCATAGCAAGTTTTCTTCTTGAAAGCACGAAGGAAAATCCGATTTGAAACATAGCAAGCTGTGTTCACCGCTTCTGCCCAATACTTCCTAGGAGTCCTATGCTCATCTAGCATCGTCCTAGCCATCTCACAAAGTGTTCTATTCTTTCTCTCAACAACACCATTCTGACAAGCAACATATGGCGAAGAGTATTGATGTTCGAGACCAAGATCACGACAGAAGGCATCAAAACGAGTGTTCTTAAATTCCGTACCATTGTCGCTACGTATAGCTCTCATGGCACCACCATTACTCTCGTTTTTCAACCTCAAAATCAGATCTCGAACAAAATCAAAGTCTCATCCTTCGACGCCAGAAAGAACACCCAAGCATACCGAGAAAAGTCATCCACAACCACAAGAACATACCACTTCCCACCAACTGAACGAACTCGAGCGGGGCCAACCAAGTCCATGTGCAAAAGCTCCCCTGGACGCTCAGTCATAACATCTGTCAAAGGTGGGTGGGAAGCAGCAACCATTTTTCCATGCCTACAAGGTGCACAAACCAAATCTTTCTCGAACTTGAGCTTGGGCAATCCTCGGATAAGGTCAAGAGCACTCAAGCGTGTGAGTAGATCAAAGCTCACATGACCCAATCTCCTATGCCACTTCCAAAGCTCAGAAGAAGTACCAGCGATCAAACACCGTGAAGGACCAAAAGATCGAGAAAAATCAGCACGAAAAATCTGTCCCTCAGGAATGATCATACACACAAGGTCACCTCGAGAATCAAGAATTTTCGAATCACCACGCTTAAATCGAACCTCATAACCCTCATCAAGAAGCTGAGAAACTGAGAGCAAATTGAAACCAAGATTCTTGACAAGAGCAACCCGCTTCAACATGAAAGTGTCGCTCACCTGAATAGCACCCTCAGACAACACTCTACCTCTACCCTTATCCCCGAAAGTGATGTACTGCCTGGACACCACCGGGGTGAGACTGGAGAACCACTTACCATTACCTGTCATATGTCTCGAGCAGCCAGAATCCATCAACCAAAAGTTCTCCAAGCCTCCCACCTGCACAATCAGAACCGAGAACGAGAATGAGCGAATGACTCGACACTGGGGTTAGCACAAAACGAGTCAAACCAGTGTCGGGCCATCTGCTCAAAAGAGGGGTTAGCAAAATCAACTCTACCACGTGAAACCCTCTCGTCTCTCACCATCGGACCTCTAGCACCACGCGGGGGAAAACGTGGCCTAGACTCTCTCCTAGCCTCAAAGCTACGGTCGAACCTCCCTGAACCAAACTGACCACGAAACGGAGGCCGCCTAGCAAACTCACGAACAGCTGAAACACCACGACTAGCAACCACAGGAACTGTGCGCACAAAGGCGTCGCCTCTCGGCCAGGGTGAACGAGACACAGGCACACTACGAGAAGAGTAGTACCTGTCCCTGTTCCCCACCTCCTTCTCTCTTCTCACCTCCCTCTTCTTCCTCCAACAAAACTCCTCAAGGTGTCCATCCCTTCCACAATGCTCACAATGGAAGCGGACTGGCTTTGGCTTTGGGGTTTCTCTCGGCTGTGCCCTCTCTCTCGGCTGGTAAACCCCACTCCTCACAAAGGTCACTCTCCTCTGAAAGTTCTCTGACTTAGGTGGAAACTTGGGAGGATCTGGAGTGGTGTCAAGCTTGTTTAGCAGGTGGTTTGGTTTGGGTGTGAAAGGTGTTCTTGAGAATGGCTTTTGGTGGGTTTGTGGGAATGTTTGCGGTGGAGCTCTCTGGATCTCTCTCTCTCTCACCACTACTCTCA
Organism: Urochloa ruziziensis; assembly: GCA_015476505.1. Taxonomy (NCBI): domain Eukaryota; kingdom Viridiplantae; phylum Streptophyta; class Magnoliopsida; order Poales; family Poaceae; genus Urochloa; species Urochloa ruziziensis. The sequence goes on from CM027122.1 coordinate 29,915,623, forward strand.
CCAACCTTCTCAGAACCAAGACCACAACCATCAGCTCTCTTAAAACTAGCAATCAACATCTTGAGCTGAGGCTCACGACCAGACAACCAACCCAAACACTGTCTCAGCTCATCATTCTCATCTTGCAAGCGATTCACACACTGCTCTAACTCAACATTCTTCAATGCAACAACATCACAAGCAGAACATGAATTCGCAATGGGAGATTTAAGTTGTGCTTCAAGTGAACTAATCATGGTGCGTGATTCAAGCAACTGAGCATGCAAAGCAGGACAAGAAGTACAAGCACCTAGCAAAGATGACCTAGACTTCAACTCAGCAAGCTCAACTCTAGCACCCTCTAGTTCATCCAAGCAAGTCATGTGTTTCTCCTTAAGCACAACAAGATCAGCAATATGCACATCACAGAACGAGCATTCAACCTCATCAGACACAAGAGGAGCATCCTTCAACATAGCAATCTCAGACTCAAGCTTATCTGCTCTCTCCCTAGACTCGCAAAGCAAAGACTCAAACTCCATAGCCTTCTTTCCAGTCTCAGAAAGCAAGGTCTCAAGCTCAGCCACTCTATCCTTGGACTCTCCTAGCAAAGACCTAAACTCCCTCTTTCCTTGTTGGTCTTTCTAAGCACATCATCACGGTTATCGACCAACTGCTCTAATCTAGCAATCTCCTGACGCAAAGAGGTGGGATCGGTCAATACCTCATCCTCGGAGTCGGAGTCGGAGTCGTCCTTGCTCTTCACGGAGTCGTGCGCCATGGTGCAGTAGTCGACGGCGGCGAAGGAGATGCCGTTGAAGTTGCGGTTCAAGCTCTTCTTCTCCTTGCGGTGGCCGCGGTCCTCATCTTCACTGCTTGAGCTTGACGACGTGTTGGTGGAGCTTGTGTCGATGTCGCTCGCATCAGCCACCATCGCTCGAGATCTGTGCTTCTTGTGTCCACCGTGCTTGTTCTTGGATCTTCTCTCGTCCTTGTTCTTCTGCTTGGAGCGGTACTCGTCCTTGGGACGGTGCTTGTGGTCGTCTCGCGGGCGGTGCTTGCGGTTGTAGTCGTTCTTGATCTCCTCGGGGCACTCAGCGATGAAGTGGCCCATCTTCCCGCATCTGTAGCACGTACTCCCGGCACGCCTCGAACCCTTCCGGTTCTGGTACATCCGCTCGAACCTCCTCGTGAGCAACGCGAGATCCTCCTCGCTCAGCACCTCATATTCTTCATCTGGAAGGGACACAAGAGAAGACAAAGCAAAGTGTCTAGGAGTGTTAGCATGTCCATATCCAGAGCCACCGACTAGAGCCAGACTATGGGGATCAGTCGGACTCTTAGCCTTGGCAAGCAACTGTCTGTCCACCTCGGAAGACTTCAACTTCGAGAAAAGCTCATCAACAGACAGAGTCTCATAGTTTGCCGACTCCATGATCGCCTCAACCTTGGCACCCCACACGGATCTATCAAGTGCTTGCAGGAGCTTGATAGCTCGGTCATGATCCGAGTATGGGAGCACGGTAATGTTGGCTTTCATGTTGTTGACAATAGAAGTGAAACGCTGAAACAAAGCATCAACAGACTCTCCTGGCAAATGAGCAAAATTCTCATATTCTCTCCTGTACATCGAGAAAAGCCTAGCCTTGACATGGCTATCACCACCGTGGGCTACCTTGAGCTTCTGCCAGATCTGGCTAGCTAGGTCCTCGCCCAAAACACGCTCAAACTCCTCGGCAGACAAAGCACGGAACAAGTAGTCAACAGCTCTAGCATTCGCCTCAAACTTATCCTTTGCATCCTGGGCATCTAAGTTGGTGGGATTGACATAGTTTTCATCTTTCGTCACATCCCACAGCAACTTTCCTTTGCCTCGCAAGAAAGCGCCCATACGCGCAGCCCAGTTCGGGTAGTTCTTCCCATCGAAGTGCGGAGGCCCGGAACCCCGATCTTGGTACGCCATCTTTGGATCTTAGACTGGTTAGAGTCGCAAAGACCCGTAACCGGCTCTGATACCAATTGAAGGACCGAAACGGCAACCAGAGAGGGGGGGGAGTGAATGGGAGCCGATAAAAATTCTTTCCAACCGATCCGGCTATTCTCCCAAAACAACTCCGAAACCTCCGAGAGCAATCTTTCCAAGATCACGTAGCTACTGTCAAGCTACTGACCCTAGGAACAAGAAACGAGCAGCGGAACTCGAACCAATCGAAACGAACACCAAAACGACCCGAAACGCGGCTCGATCTAACACACCCAGGGGGGCGGTTAAACCGGCCAGGGGGGCGGTTAAACCGCCCGGGCCTGGGTGGCTCGGGAAAAAGTCAAAACAAAAGTGGATCTCCCAAACCGCTTGAGCTCTTGAGGCGAGATTTTGGTCAGATGATCTAGACCTCCAGTGGAGTGTTTTCCCAAAAGATCTCGGCCTCTAACTCAGTACAACTCCCGGAATCGCAGATCTCGCGAAGAACACCATGACCTCGAGTTCATCCCGAAAATCTCAAATCCAGAGCGATTCTCGGCGTTTGGGGGCAAAGGATCACCAGCAAAAGAGGCACAAGGCACTCATACGTGAATCCCCCAAAGAAATCCGAGAGAAAACGCCCTAGAACAAGAAGAACGAAAATCCCCAAAAATAGCTCCGAAAATACCCACGAAAATGGAAAAGGGAAAGGAAGCTCAGGGAAATCAAATCATGGCACAAAGATGAGCAGCACAAACTCCATCACATAACCATGAATTCACCTATACAAACTAGGAATGATTCGAAGTAGTTCTAGGTGGAGGGGATGAAGGGGAAAACAAGTTCAAAGTAAAACCTAAAGAGATAACTAGAGAGATGGATGCCACCAGCCCTGAAGGGGCCTATTAGTAGTCCAAATGGTGGTGCTCTAAAGACTAAACTACCCCTAAGTGATACATACCCCTCAGGGGCAAATTTGACATTTGATCTTCCGATATTTTCTGGCTCGGGCACCTTCCACTGCAAGCTAGCTTCCCTCCGACGCAAGCCTTGCAGTCACGCCGCGTGTCCTCCGGATCGAAGCTCCTCGACGCCGATTTTGGGCTAGCCCAGGGGGAGGCGGTTAAACCGCCCCTGGGGGGCGGTTTAACCGCCTCTGACAGCCACCACTGGCCCAGCAGCCCAAACTCGCCTCGTCGAGTCCTCGGCCTTGGTTTTGAGGCCCAAACCAAGGGAAACCGTCCACCGATGATTTTGTGGCCAAATCACCAAACCCCGCGCGCAAACTTCGGTTGTTAGCCGCCACCTTGCGCCGGCTTCTCGTCCGCGTACGAGCTTCGGTTGTGAGCCGCTACCTCGCACCGGAACCACGTCCCCTTGATCGTTCTTGCCAGCATGTGAACCGCACTTGATCCACCGGCCACCGGGTCCCTCGAACCAAGCCTACTTGTCTCTCCGCTCCTCGGAGGCCGCCATGGCTAAGACCTTTCGCGCCTGTTCTTCACCTGCACCAATGCAACCAAGCCGCATTCTACACCTGCAATACTTGAGCCAAGGGAAACGTCAATCCACACCACGTTGTCAATCACTCATCACACCAGGAAGCGACCATCCACCGGTCCTCGGACACACCGGGTCCTCATCGCGGATGTCGACCCGGGTCTGTGAGCTCATTAATCAGGGCCCTCGGCCCTCAGGGTCTGCGACCCTGTATCCTAGTCGACCCGTGCCGTCCAGTCCCAGTCCTCTGCCTGGGGCTGTCTCCAGCATACCCGTTCCCAACTTGGTGCGTGCCCGACTCGGCACTAGGCGCTACCTAGTTCGCCGGTCGGCACTCTGCACCAATCATACGGCTCCTTGGGATGGATTACTAGGTTCAGCTAGTGGGGTGTGAATCAAGGCCTCACATAAATAGACACTCCCGTAGGCTATGCCTTTTTGGCATGCGGGGTTGTACTAGGCACTAGAAAGACTCTCCCATGAACCGGTCCTTAGCTGGGATCAGAGCGGCTCTTAGGACCCTCCTAGCGAGGCCATCCTTCCACTCCCAATCTTAAAGCATCTATATAGCGAAGCCAGGCTTCTACCCACGTGAAGCCTCCTTACAGCTTATGCCGCAAGAATGGTAAACTTTAGTTATTGGGTGATATTATTGGTGAGACTTGCCTTCATTGTCGGTCCTTAGACGTTCCGTACGCGGGTGTAAACTGTATGTTGACCGGGCGGGGCTTCGGGCCTTCTGGATCTCCGGCGTCTCGTCGGGCCCGGTCATGCTATCGAACAATAAAACACATAACATAACATCAATATATCAATCAATGCCTATAGATTAGAAAGAGAAAGGGAGATAGATATTCCAGAATTTACCTGTATTTAAAATAGATCCATTAATTATATGGAATAATTAATGGATGAGCTGATGGAGTTTTGGAAGGAATTTTCCGGAAAATTGTTGTGTAATTCTCCCAGAAACGGTAAAGGAAGGGGATAATCGATATTTCAGGAATTATATAGATTTCTAAGAAATAATTCCCGAATAACCGATATGAGCTTCTAGAAGGTTCTTATTTGGATGATATGGTGCCTATGGTTTCATCCATACCTAGGGTTTATGGATATTCTAATAGTTAATGAATTATCCATTAATTATTTAATAATAATTAATGGATAGGATGATGGGGCTTAGGAAGGGTCTAGGTGATCGGGTGGCTTTGAGGAAAGGTTAGGGGTAATTATTCTGGAAATTATCGGATATCCGAGTAATTCCCGAATAGTTATATTAATTATTTAGAAATAGATTTCTAAATAATTAAGTGATATTGGAATATTATTCTGGAAAATTAATAATATAATTTTCTGGGAATATTATGGGCGGCATGACGGCTAGGGTTTGCTAATATCTGGGACTTTGGGTCGGGTAGCCTAAGGGCTAGGTTTTATCTAGGGTTTTATTCGGGCAGTACAACGGCTATAAAAGGATAGGGTTTAATAGCCAGAGTTTTTGGTTGGGCGGCATAACGGCTATATCGGGAGATATGTGGGGTTTGGATTTGGACAGCGTAACTGCTAGGTGGGGCTAGGATTAGGGTTCCGGTCGGGCATTATAACGGCTAGGGTGGACTAGCCTGGAAACTTGGGAATCGGGCAGCATCCCGGCTAGGGTTGCGAAGCAGCAAGCAGCGATGGGGTTTAGCGGCGGGGGGTCGGGCATTGCGCGGCCAGCCGAACTGGCATCGTCCACAGTGTCGGGCGAAATGGCTAAAGCTACGCCGCTGGTTAGACTGTTCCGAGCATACCCGAAAACAGAACAGAGCATTAGTTGGCGCACATTTTCCTACGTGTACGTGGGCAGTGTGGTAGGACTAAAGCTACACCGCTGGTTGAACTGTTTCGGGTGTACCTGGGAGGAGAGCAGAGCAGCAGTTGGCGCACCTTTCTATTGTGTACGTGGGCAGCGCTTCCGCAGTGTGTAGAGAGCTGTGCTCTCGTGCGTGTGTTATCGCATGTGAGTGTCGAGCTTCTCCTGCGCTCTCGGTGAGAGCTGAAGCTCCCACTCTTACGGAGCGCTGGAGAGCTCTGGCTCTCGTTGCGCGGGGCAAGCAGAAATGAGGGGCCTCGATCCCCTTTTATAGGCGCTGGTGAGGGGGCGGGGCTGGCCTGGTCGACCTGCCAGCCGGTGCTTCCTTCGGCGTGAAGCAACGAGGCTGGGGGCGACGTGGAGGACGGCAACAGGCGGAGCGAGCGGGAGCGGGCCTGTGCAGCGTAGCAGGCTGGGAGGCAGCGTGGCGCACGGGGGTTGGGCGTCACCGTGGCACGGCCGCGTGGCTCGCGGCTTGTGGTTGACAGGCACGGCCGTGCGGCGTGCAGCACGCTGCGGCCGATTGCGACATAGGGGGGCCGGGGCTAGGACGTGCGGGAGCTGAGGAGGAGGAGAAAAACGGAGAAGCGAGAAGGAGGGTGGTCCCAGCGGCGAACGGCGGCGAGGTTTGGCGGCCGGTAGCGGCACCGGAGCGGCGGCGGCGGCGGCGCTAGGCGGCGGCGCTGCTGAAGATGCCGACGACGCTAGGGAAGGAGGCTGCGGCGCGTGGGCCGCTACGGCAGGCTGGGCCCAGCGTCGAGCTGGCCGCTCGGCCTGCGGGGGAGGCGCGCGGGCCAGAGGTGGAGGCACTGGGCCGGGGAGGCGAGCCGGGCCGGTGGGAGGGAATGGGCCGGTCGAGAGGCGCGGCGCACGGATGGGCCGCGTGGTGGCGGTGGGCCGCGGCTGGGAGAGAAGGAGGGACATGCGAAGTGAGGAGTTCGAGGGTGTGGAATGGACTTCGGTGATGGGCTGGCTGTGCTGATGGGCTGGAAGGAAGGGTTGTGGCCCATTTTAGGAAATAGAGAGGTTTTCAATTGTTTGAAAAGGATTTGAGGTTCGAATTTGAATATCTAAGTCTTGGAACGAGACTTGGTGGGATTTCTATCTCTTGAAATTTAGAGATTAGAGAGGGGTTCTAAAGTATTCAATATGCAACACTCATGTCAAGGTTAAATGCATGATTTAATTTATAAAATACATTTTGAATATTAAGAGAAAGGAAATTATATTATTAATTAAGAGAAAATTATTTAAAATATATATTTTTGAATACTTTAAAATTCGGGGTGTTACAGGGCTACCCCACTTAAGGAAATCTCATCCCGAGATTTAGGGCTAGAAAGAAAGTCTAGGGTTTTCTCCTAACATTCTCCTAATTTACGGCGTCGATAAGGATTTCCAATATTTATTAAAAAGGATTTCTTCTCCCTTTTAAATCTTTAGAAATTCTTCTCTTTGTACTCACTTATTTCTCATTTCCAGGTGTGGGAGTATGATTGTTGACCTTTATTTCCTTTAGTCCTGAATGTATCCAATTAATTTCCGTCTTACTTGGGGTGACTTGATGAGATACTTTTCCTGAGTTGTTTTAATCCTCAAGTTCTTGAGGTCAAGTGCCTTTTCCTTTGTTTAGGTTACTACCCCACTTAAAAGGATCAACTCAAGATTTCCTTTAATTTCAGTCCAAGATTTTTCCTTCCGAATGGATTTCTCCAATTTGTTTTCCAATGGAGACTTCGGCTTTCCATATCCTCATACTCAAAAGATACAGTCGTGATGCCGTGAGTGAGGTTCCTTGGGACAGGCATGACAACGTGCGGATTGGTCAGCGGGCTTGGGGATTCTATCCAAATTTCCTATCCAAATTTTTCTTTACTTGGATGTATTCATGCTTGGTTTTACTACTCCTTCGAATGTCCTATTCTTGATCATTTAACTATCTCGGTCGTAGCTTCCTTCTTGACAACCTTGCTTCGCCTGGGGTGGTTAGGTTCGGGGAAAGTTATAGCTAGGGTTACAAGGAATCTGGTAATTGGTTCGGGGTTACTAGATGGGGAAAAAGGAATCTAGGGCAAGAAACTTGGGTGACTACTTCTCACCAGAAAATTTGGTATGGTGATTCTTCTAGATTGAGAAGTGTCTCCTCTTGGAATAGACAGGTGGTTGTGGCCTGGAGTTGGTGGGTTTGCTAAGCATTCTTAGTGGAATTTGGTTTCCAAATTTTGTGTGGTGATTCTTCTGCCAAATCACCTAATTATTCCACTAAGATTTATTCCTTATGTTTCTTCTACCTGGAGAAGGTTATCTTGGATTCCCTAGGGAAGTTGCTAGGGTTGGGTGGTTTGTTTCTGGAATGTCGGCTAGAATGGTCATTCCAGGTGGATGGGCCTAGTGTAACCATTCCTTGGATAAGGTATGATGGGAGGGTTCTACTGGGTATTTGGAAAGTTTGTCTCCCTCTGGAGTGAGGTGATGATTATGGCTAATCTTAGGGTTTATTTGGCCATGACTTGGGGCTATGGTGATTAAGAGAGGATGATTGGATGGTGGCAGTCGCCGGAGACAGTGATGGGATGATTCTCAGGGATGGTTAGGGAGTTCTTGGTTATGGAGGGAAAAGGATGTGACTGAGAGGCATTTTTTCTTAAAGAAATTTACATGCCTCAGTGATCTACGAAAGCTAAGGTAGCTTTCCTTGTAGGAAGGAGGGTTTCCCAGTTTTAAGGTGGTTGCTCTAAAGGGATGATCTTGGTTGACCATTTCTCTTGATGGGAGGATGATTTCATGCGGTGGCTGCAGGTGTGTCTTAAGAAGGAGTAGATGGTTACGGTCAGATTCTTTGGTTTTGAGTATAACCTGGGTAGTTATCCTCGGTGACGGGGAGGGGATGATTTTCAGAGATGGTTCCGAGGTTTTCGTGGATGAATGACGGGAGAGGGCAGGCTTAGAGAAGCTTGCATGCTTCAATGATCTGCCAGGAAGCAAGATGATTTCCTATTAAGGAAAGGCTGTGGGTTCTTGTGGTGGCTAAGGTATTTCGGCAGAGTATCGGTTTGGTTATGAGTATATGAGGGTAAGTTTCTCAGAATATTTTGGAAGAGAGTATATGTAGTGGAGGGTGAAGTCGAGGTGATGGATATACGAGGTTTCTTTTTGAGGCTTGATGGTATTCTAGGGAAGGGTGAGCTGGGAGGGAAATGTTTACCAGAGAGAGGAATGTATGGACTTCTCTAGTACTGTCGGTGTGGGGAAACGGATGGAGATTTCTCGGGGGAAATTGAATGGCATGTTTTGATTGGAAAGGATTGTCGACGTTCTTGGTGCGTCGGCATTTTTATTGGGTGAGGGGGTTGAGTTTGGGCTGGTTCTCAGGAGAAAGAAGCTTGGATTTTAGGAAAGGCTATTGAGGAATTTGTTGGGGTGAGCGGTGGTTAAAGGGGGCCTGGTTTCATCAAGAATTCGATTTTCTTGAGAGATAGGCGGAGGTTTGGTTGTTTCCGTGAGAATCTCCGTGAGAGTTGACTGGAGAAGAACGATATTGAGATTCTCAAGGTACAGGGTTGATGAACAGGATTTCCTAAAAGCAGAGGGGAATCAAAGGAGAGGTGGTGTCAGGAATGACAGGGATTTCAGAAATATATGAATATCGTCAGTCCTGATTCAAGAAATGATGTTGGTCAATCCAGAAATACTTATGGTCGATGGAGTTGACCTTGGTATGGCAAAGGTAGATGTTTATTTGTTGGCGGAGGATTCAAGGATCGTAGAACCTAGGGTCGAGGTTTCTAACGGAGATCCTTATATCTTCTTTATTGGTTTCTTCAGCTTTCAGGGATTTCTACTCCAAGATTTTACTCAGGGATTCAATTCTTGGCACATTCGTAGTATAAACTTGGTTTATACTATTCCTGTGATTATTCCATATTTCCTTGGGATCTGTGGTTTGTGAGTTTCGACTTCCTGCGGTTTTCCATGTATGATGTCCTGACGACGTTGGAATCTACCCCACTTAAGAGGATTAGATTCCGTATTCCATATCAGGCATGTAGAATTATTTATCAGAGATTTTCTTTATTTTTGAACCTCGGCTTTGTTGACGGCCGTTACATGCCATTATTGGCCGTCAACCCTGGCATGAAACAAACACCAAACTAGACATAGGGGTTTAATTCTAACTATTTCCACTAGCTTTGGTGAATTGTTGATTTCAGGAGGCCACATCTGGATACAATGATAAAAACATGCAAAATACATACAAAAGTGGCACCATTGGAATGTACCATTGCGAAGGCCTCGTCGAGACGATCGAAATGGACATTTGGATGACCCGATTCGGAGTCCGGACGAGAAAGTTACGCGTCCGGGAAGATCACCGGCAGAACCCTGCCAGGCCGGTCGGCCTGACTTAGGCCGATCGGCCTGGACAAGGCCGGCCGGCCTACAGTGGTACCCAAAATGCTCCAAACTTTGCACAAGGACCCTAGGGAGTCACCAATGGACCCCCAAGCAAGAATTGACAAGAATAGATGAAGTTAAGACCGAAAGGCCTAGGCCATGGATTGGAAGGTCCACCTACCTAGGATTCTCGGATAACTTCAACTCAACGCAACCAAAACCGCCTCAAAGGACAATATGCAACCGTTGGTGAGCGAGTCGGTGCAACGGAGGGCCGAGAGGGGCTAGTGCCAGGCCAAACGGCCTCCCCTAGGCCGGCCGGCCCCCAACTGTCAAGCTTGAGGTGAACGCCACCACAACCGTCATCAGGACATCATCAGGAGCGTCCACAAGAAAGACGGTGCCAGATGGCGATAGACCCAGGCCGAACGGCCTAGATCAGGCTGGCCGGCCTACTTTTGTGGCCGTTACGCCTCCCCTTTCGCGTGGAAGCTAAGCAAGCATGTGGCTTAACATCTACGCTGGCTTCCATGCTTGGGAGGCTATAAAAGGCGCCCTTCACCCCCACTCAAGACACAACAAAATAGAGGAGAAGTGCTACCACTTTCATACTTAGAAAATAGGGAGAGAGGTGAGGTGAGAGTCCGGGAGAGAAGCCGGAGCTGTCGGCTTCTCTTCCACTTTGTACCTCGGCGGATGCGGCTCAACTTCGAGTAACATCCGGGTCTTGTCTGGTAACTCTGGCTTCCTTCTAATTTATTAAGCATTCAGTCTTGCTAGCTTGTTCTCTGGTTCCTCGTTCACTACTTAGTAGTGGGTTCTTTGCTCTGAATTCAAGTGAAGTAGTAATTATTAGTATAGGCGTGGTGCCTAGACTAGTCGTTACCTTGGTTTGCACCCAGTTCAACGGAATAGTTGTGGTAGCCGGCAGGTGGTGACAGCCCTGTCCGGCCGACGTAATCCACCACGTTAGTTCTGGTCTGTAGGACTTAGGGGTAGGCGGTACCACTCCCCTTCTCATCCCTTTCTGTGAGTGGTGGTGTCTCAGGCGCCCGAAGTGAACTCTCTTGAACAAGTCTGACTTGCTTGATTTATCGAAATATCCAGCATTGCTACACAAGTACCCTCTCTACCCTCAGCCTTTTTATCTCTTCTTTTCTTTTTGTTGTCATCCATATCCCCCATATTACCCTTTCGGACGAATTAATTAAAGGATTAGTACAGTTCTCGTTCCCCGTGGAAATCGATCCCTGGAATACTCCCGGGTGAAAGCTATATCGGTATCCGTACGCTTGCGGATTTATTTGTAGGTCATAAGAAATACCAACAGGCTTGAATTGATGTCGTTAGAGGGACAAGGGCTATGGAAAATCCTTAGGTTTTTAGGAAAGAGTGGTTCTATCCACGCATTTCTACAATCAACTACCAATCAAATCCATATCTATTATATGGAAAGGGGGAAAACTATTATCCAGGGCTTAATCAAACATTATTCAATCAAAAGTACGTTACTATAAAGTCGTAGGCTCATTTCCAAAAGAAAACTCATTATTATCAGAACTCGATTTCTAGTTACTCCGGTTGCATTTGCTTTAGGGCAAATCTTCCATCTCATAATTTCCATATTACGGATCATCTTCCGAACTTCATTCTCATGATCCATATCTGTCAGAATAACATTAGGAGTTAAGCATAAGGTGAGGGGAATTCAGGGCACGAAATGAGGATTTTTCGAGAATTTTCGAAAAAGATGAATAGAATAGAAGGTTTCAGGCTTCCTAATGCGTATGGGTTGTCTTATATGGTGCTAATAATTTATTTACGGCTCTGATACCACCCTGTGGGGACCCCTTGGCCAGGACGTCCCTCGACCACCCGTATCAGTCCCTGGATCAGTACGCTGATACGGATTTCGACACAGATTAGTGTCAGAAGCAGTAAATAACGTATAAGTTAAATATTTACATCGATTTAACTAGCGGAGAGCGGCGGGCACTCGTTCGCCACCGGGGTGGGTGGCAGCACCATATCGCCCTGGAACTTAACCCTGTATGACAATGAAAGCAAGAGTGAGTATTCATGATTGAATACCCAGCAAATCTCACAAATTCAATAATATAATTATAAATTAAAAGAATATAAATGTTGGGCCTGGAGGGACATTTCCTCCCAGCCAGTCCCAATATTAACCCCAGAACCCAGTCATCGGCACTCCTGCCGTCCGGGTTCCTCATGCAATAAAGGAAATCTAATCAGTAGGGGCTTTGACTAAGTGGACTCATTCCGGAGTCACGGCTATCAAGATAGATTCTACACTCTGTAGAGGTCGTACTTATCTACCCCGCATTCAGTCAGTCCCTACCTTCGTCAAGGCAGGTACTGCCCTACGAGACTCGTACCCACAGGTGACCATCGCTGGTCAGCATTCCCTAGGTCCAGCCACAGGTAATACTGGGGGCTAAGCAGGGGCCACTAATCATCCGCCTCGCGGATGTCGACCCGGGTCTCTGAGCTCATTAATCAGGGCCCTCGGCCCTCAGGGTCTGCGACCCGTGCTGCCCAGTCCCAGTCCTCTGCCTGGGGCTGTCTCCAGCATACCCGTTCCCGACTTGGTGCGTGCCCGACTCGGCACTAGGCGCTACCTAGTTCGCCGGTCGGCACTCTGCACCAATCATACGGCTCCTTGGGATGGATTACTAGGTTCAGCTGGTGGGGTGTGAATCAAGGCCTCAAATAAATAGGCACTCCCGTAGGCTATGCCTTTTTGGCATGCGGGGTTGTACTAGGCACTAGAAAGACTCTCCCATGAACTGGTCCTTAGCTGGGATCAGAGCGGCTCTTAGGACCCTCCTAGCGAGGCCATCCTTCCACTCCCAATCTTAAAGCATCTATATAGCGAAGCCAGGCTTCTACCCACGTGAAGCCTCCTTACAGCTTATGCCGCAAGAATGGTAAACTTTAGTTATTGGGTGATATTATTGGTGAGACTTGCCTTCATTGTCGGTCCTTAGACGTTCCGTACGCGGGCGTAAACTGTATGTTGACCGGGCAGGGCTTCGGGCCTTCTGGAGCTCCGGCGTCTCGTCGGGCCCGGTCATGCTATCGAACAATAAAACACATAACATAACATCAATATATCAATCAATGCCTATAGATTAGAAAGAGAAAGGAAGAAAGATATTCCAGAATTTACCTGTATTTAAAATAGATCCATTAATTATATGGAATAATTAATGGATGAGCTGATGGAGTTTTGGAAGGAATTTTCTGGAAAATTGTTGTGTAATTCTCCCAGAAACGGTAAAGGAAGGGGATAATCGATATTTCAGGAATTATATAGATTTCTAAGAAATAATTCCCGAATAACCGATATGAGCTTCTAGAAGGTTCTTATTTGGATGATATGGCGCCTATGGTTTCATCCATACCTAGGGTTTATAGGATATTCTAATAGTTAATGAATTATCCATTAATTATTTAATAATAATTAATGGATAGGATGATGGGGCTTAGGAAGGGTCTAGGTGATCGGGTGGCTTTGAGGAAATGTTAGGGGTAATTATTCTGGAAATTATCGGATATCCGAGTAATTCCCGAATAGTTATATTAATTATTTAGAAATATATTTCTAAATAATTAAGGGATATTGGAATAATATTCTGGAAAACTAATAATATAATTTTCCGGGAATATTATGGGCGGTATGACGGCTAGGGTTTGCTAATATCTGGGACTTTGGGTCGGGTAGCATAAGGGCTAGGTTTTATCTAGGGTTTTATTCGGGCAGTACAACGGCTATAAAAGGATAGGGTTTAATAGCCAGAGTTTTTGGTTGGGCGGCATAACGGCTATATCGGGAGATATGTGGGGTTTGGATTTGGGCAGCGTAACTGCTAGGTGGGGCTAGGATCAGGGTTTCGGTCGGGCATTATAACTGCTAGGGTGGACTAGCCTGGAAACTTGGGAATCGGGCAGCATCCCGGCTAGGGTTGCGAAGCAGCGAGCAGCGATGGGGTTTAGCGGCGGGGGAGGGGGGGGGGGGTCAGGCATTGCGCGGCCAGCCGAACTGGCATCGTCCACAATGTCGAGCGAAATGGCTAAAGCTACGCCGCTGGTTAGACTGTTCCGAGCATACCCGAAAACAGAACAGAGCAGTAGTTGGTGCACCTTTTCCTACGTGTACGTGGGCAGTGTGGTAGGACTAAAGCTACGCCGCTGGTTGAACTGTTCCGGGTGTACCCGAGAGCAGAGCAGAGCAGCAGTTGGCGCACCTTTCTATTGTGTACGTGGGCAGCGCTTCCGCGGTGTGTAGAGAGCTGTGCTCTCGTGCATGTGTTATCGCATGTGAGAGTCGAGCTTCTCCTGCGCTCTCGTTGAGAGCTGAAGCTCCCACTCTTACGGAGCTCTGGAGAGCTCTGGCTCTCGTTGCGCCGGGCAAGCAGAAACGAGGGGCCTCGATCCCCTTTTATAGGTGCTGGTGAGGGGGCGGGGCTGGCCTGGTCGGCCTGCCGGCCGGTGCTTCCTTCGGCGTGAAGCAACGAGGCTGGGGGCGACGTGGAGGACGGCAACAGGCGGAGCGAGCGGGAGCCGGCTGTGCAGCGTAGCAGGCTGGGAGGCAGCGTGTCGCGCGGGGGTTGGGCGTCACCGTGGCACGGCCGCGTGGCTTGCGGCCTGTGGTTGACCGGCACGGCTGTGCGGCGTGCAGCACGCTGCAGCCGACTGCGACATAGGGAGGCCGGGGCTAGGACGCGCGGGAGCCGAGGAGGAGGAGAAAAACGGAGAAGGGAGAAGGAGGGTGGTCCCAGCGGCGAACGGCGGCGAGGTTTGGCGGCCGGCAGCGGCACCGGAGCGGCGGCGGCGGCGCTAGGCGGCGGCGCTGCTGAAGACGGCGACGGTTCTAGGGAAGAAGGCTGCGGCGCGTGGGCCGCTACGGCAGGCTGGGCCGCGTGTCGAGCTGGCCGCTCGGCCTGCGGGGGAGGCGCGCGGGCCAGAGGTGGAGGCACTGGGCCGGGGAGGCGAGCGGGGCCAGTGGGAGGGAATGGGCCGGTCGAGAGGCACGGCGCGCGGATGGGCCGCGTGGGGGCGGTGGGCCGCGGCTGGGAAGTGAGGAGTTCGAGGGTGTGGAATGGACTTCGGTGATGGGCTGGCTGTGCTGATGGGCTGGAAGGAAGGGTTGTGGCCCATTTTAGGAAATAGAGAGGTTTTCAATTGTTTGAAAAGGATTTGAGTTTCGAATTTGAATATCTAAGTCTTGGAAAGAGACTTGGTGGGATTTCTATCTCTTGAAATTTAGAGATTAGAGATGGGTTCTAAAGTATTCAATATGCAACACTCATGTCAAGGTTAAATGCATGATTTAATTTATAAAATATATTTTGAATATTAAGAGAAAGGAAATTATATTATTAATTAAGAGAAAATTATTTAAAATATATATTTTTAAATACTTTAAAATTCGGGTGTTACAGCAAGGAAGGAGCAGCCAGCGCCGTCGGGCACGACGACGAGCCGAAGCGCCCACACCGCCGGAGCGCCGCTGCCATGGACGTCGACGCCGACACCGCCACCCACGCCGCCGGGAACCACTACGTCAAGCTGAACCGCGAGGAGGAGAGGAGCAGAGCCGCTCAAGGAAGCTGGTAGAGACGGTGGAGAAGCCGCGCAGCACCACACCGGAGCCGTCGTCGACGCCGAACCGCGAGCGAAAGCCGTCCTCCGCACGTCGCCGCCGGAGTCGCCGAACACGAGCAAGAAGATGCCCCTGCTGAAGATGCCGAGACGAACCGCGAGCCCCTGCTTCCCCTTCGTCAAGCTGGCGCGGCCTCGACCAGACACAACCCTGCCGTCTGCCTGCGCCACCTCGCCGTCCACGAGCCCGACGTTGAGCACTACCATGTCTTTGTCGTGTCCCTGCCTTAGCCTTGCCAAGACCGAGCTCTCTGAGCTCCAGGTTGCCCTGCTGCCGCTCGCCAGCTGTCACCGCTGTGGCATGCCACTCAGGCCACCGCCAGTGGATAAAGCTCCCACCTTTGGCCACCATAACGACCATCACACCCCGCGCGAGCCCCCTAGGCAAGAACAAGTTGAGCGAACGCGCGCGCTGGGCCATTCCGCGAGCTCGCCGGCGCCGCCGAGGCAGAGCCTCCGCCGTCTCGTCACCCCGGTGAGCTTCGCCGGGCTTCTCCATGCCCATCAAGACCATCGTGAAGTTTGAAGCCCAAGCGGCGGGTCTGGGGACGAGTCGACCCCCAGCGCCACCCGTGACGGGCCATCTCCGGCGAGCTTCGGCCGTCCCCACGGCGGAGGGGAGGGAGAAGAGTCACGCGCCGCCGCGTTCCGCCCCGGCACCACGTGTCATCCCGCGGATGGAGCCGCAAGCCGAGCCACACCGCCCATGGCCGCATCGGATCGGGTGTGGCCATGACGCAGGCGGTGACGTCACCACCCGCGCCCCTGTTTCAGCCGAGCCCTTGCATGTTTGCAGGAAAGCCCCTAGGTTTTATCTGATTCGCAGATCGGCCCTTCCACCTATGCTCTTTTATGGAAAACACCGTGGCTGGATTGTTTTCAGTTTAGCCCCTGTAATTTCACAGTTAAACCCCTGGTTTCCTTTTTATTGCGTAAAAGCCCTTCGGCTGACACGTGGGACCCACAGAGTTTGACCCTTGACCTGGTCAACGTTGACGTCATCCGGGCCCATGATGACATCAGCACAGCCCGGACCCACTGCACTTTTATAGTTAGGTCCCTGAACTTTTCTGAAATTACAAACAGGTCCCTAGACTTTTACAAATAGGTCCTTCCGCTTCTGCCTTTTTGCAGAAAGGTCCCTGGCCACCCTTTTTCCCTTTTAAAACCCCTGCTTCTTTTGCATCTGGGCCCTAACCTTTTCCAGATTCGCAACCAGGCCCTTCCACCTTGGCAATCTTGCAGGAAACCCCCTTTAGGAAAAAGGTCTATTCTTTAATAAATCCTTTTTCTTAATGTCTAAAATGGGATAAACCTTAGAAAACCCATATATTTTCCGTCCTAGCTCCGATCAACGCGAAACCAGTTGCGTTGGCTTCCAAAAATCGAGCCCGTCCTCCCAGACCTAGCCAAGTGGCGCCCGCGTCTTAGTCACGCGACCGCCATGTGGCTAACTTGCTAGTGACCCGTCAGACTGTGGGCCCGTTAGCGGAGCCCACTAACCCAAAGCCCGGACCCACCTGGCCGATGGGGCCCGCATGTTGACATGTGGAACCCGAAAGCCGTTAACCCGTCAGCCTTGACCCGTTGACCGTAGTTTGACCCGTTGACCAAGGTCGTGACCCCTTTGACCGTTGACCTAGTCAACTTTGACCAAGTCAACGATGACATCACCAGAGCTCGTGATGATGTCATCAATCCCAGACTGTTGCCCCGACCTGCTCGACTCGCGGTTTAACCCCGAGCCGGCATCTGACACCTCCGAGATGCTAGTAGTGGTCATTTAGAGTTCATTTGCTAGTAGTGGTCGATATTTATTCTGGTATCCGTATAATTGTATCCTCGGAGGACCCGGACTACTTCGACTACTTCGACGACGTCGACTACACTGAAGTGAAGAAATAAAGAACCTTGCTCCCGGTTCACGCCCATCCTGACTCTTTGACCTATTAGGCATTGCTGAGTAGAATGCTAGCGCTTTTCTTATATGATGATGATGATTGAGCCATGCATAGCCTATTTATATATCCTGATTCCTTGTTTACCTACTATATATATATGAATGCTATGCTGCTGCTTGCATGTGTATGGGATATTGTGGAATAGGATTCTTGGCGTGTGTGGGGATAAAACCGGCAGGAGAAGGTGTTTTTGCGAAACTTGGCAGGGGCGAGCATTTTATAACAACTCGATCTTTGATCGAGGTGCCGGGAGACCCCTGCTCTCGAGGGGGTCCCACACTGTGCTTATGGCGGGCACACGGATGGGTAGGAGCATAGGAGTTGGCGGTGGTACCTATAGTGGGTACTGCGATCAGCGTTCCTCTGCGGGGGATACGCCTTTTGGACGATGACGCTCGCCCCGTTCTGAAACCGAGTAGGGTAACCACTCTTTGGGCCCCACATACTTACCGCTTACCCATATGAATGGGTTCCAGCCTTCCTATCTAGCGCGATGCCTGCTCTGCGAGGAGATCAGGTGGATGGTGTACGGGAACGGGAGAGACCGTTTCCCTGAAGGACTATAGCCCCGACTGGCCCCCGAGGGAGAGTTCAACACAGCTTTCGAAGCATTGGATTGCGAGCTGATGGACCGAGACAGGAAGGGCAGACAGGCGTCGTTGCGGTTAAGCCTGAATTGTTGTTGTTTCCAATGAAGCAGGCTTCCTCTTGTGTCATCGGGAAGCTGGTACCCGAGTGTCCTGTTTCTCCACATGTTTCGCATGTGATTCGGTCTTCCACAATCCGACTCATCTCTTTTCCAGGAGATTCAATCTTCTTCAAGAGAAGGTCCATCTTAGCGGTCAGCATGTCGACGGAGTCAATCTGGTGTACTCCCTTGGTGCGGGGAGCTTGTCTCTCTCCCACCCAACTTTGGTGAGAGGATATTTTTTCAATTAGTGCTTTCGCAGCGTCTACATCTAGCGAGAGGAAAGCTCCTCCCGCAGCTGCATCCAAGTGCTCTTGCGATCGGCGGCTCAGGCTATGGAAGAAGTTTTGAGTGATCAACCAATCTTCCACACCATGGTGGGGGCAGGCTGCAATGTACTCTTGCAGTCGCTTCCAAGCTTCTGGGACTGACTCTCCGTCTAGCTGCTGAAAGCTAGTGATTTTTCCTCGGAGGGCGTTGGTCTTGCCCACCAGAAAATACTTGGTCAGAAATGCGTCGGCACATGTCTGCCAGCGTCCTTCAAAGGACGCTTTGTTGGCATAGAACCACTCCTTAGCTTTCCCAAGTAAAGAAAATGGGAAGAGCTGTAGGCGGATGTTGTTGATCGGTGTGCCATTGGGGTTGACAGTGCTACACACCTCCAGAAAATTCTGAAGGTGAGCGTTGGCATCCTTAATTGCCTTTCCGCAGAAAGGACTGGCTAGACCATGTTGACTAGGCCAGACCTCAGCTCAAATCCCCTTCCTGTGCGTTCGATAGTCCCGGAAAGTTGCTGCTTGACGGGGCTGAGAACTCACGGAGTGTCTTCTTCGGCTGAGCCATCTCTGGTGATTCTGGGGCCGAAGAATACGATGAACCTGTGTCTGGTTCGGACTCGGAGTCGGATGACGACTCAAGAATGTTGCTTGAGCTGAGTGAAATCTGAGGAGGTACGATTCTTTTGCGCACTACTCTTCCAATGCGTTCTAGATTTGGATCAAAGTTTGACGGTAGGTTGAAACCAGTCATGCAATACCCTGCAAACACATCAAAAATAGATGAATGTTGCAGTGATGAGGTCACTAGGGTTAGTGGTTTGGTAAATCTGTAAAGATTATCAAAAAATTCAACAATAATTTTAGCCAATTGCTTCCTCGGCAATGGCGCCAGAAATGCTTATTGGCACTCCTTAGCGTCACGTTTTTAGCAACGCTCAAGAGCGCGAAGATATATGTCGTTGTATGTAAAATGGATTATGCAAGCGCACAGAATATATCTCATTGTACCACTTCACCTCGGGAGTTATCCCAGGGTATCGTATTTATATTTCCGCAGGGAACCAGACGGTTAAAGTGTATTGAAGAATGATATGATAAATCTTGCCAGAAATATCAAGCCAAAAACCCAAGGGTACAAACTCTAGGTTTGAGGGATAATGGTCAAATGAATGACCGGATAGAAGGTCTGAAAGACCAGCGACACACAGAAGCTCCTAAGTCTATAGAAAAGGAAAGATGTTGGGAGAGACCGGACTTAGATACTACCTAACTCAGAGCAAAAGACACTCTAGCCTTAGCCTAGACTCTAGCTTAAATACCGGGAACAGAGCTCGCTTTGACGGCTACAATGGGAGAACATCAGAACAGGGTGAGAGAGGGGGTTCTCCGGGCTCAGTACTACTGTTATGAATACACCCGAATGTGGTGGACTACGAAGGACGGACATGGCTGTCACCACCTGCCGCCTACAACTCAACACATTTCCTAGTTAATCAACAAGCCAGACACCACGTCTGCACTCGAAGATTAAGATTTCTCTTGAGGCCTGTCAAGAGAAATCTCCATCTTCCCTAAGGCATCTTACGGCCCGGTCAAGGCGAGCAAATCCGCGAGATAAAACCCGGTAGAGCTAAAACTAAACTCTACACTAAAACTAAAGGGAGACAAAACTTACCTCTGAAAAGAGCTAAGAACTTTACTCTAAGAAAAGAGCAAGAAATAAATATGAAAGATAACTTAAGCTCTGAATAAGATAGTATTGTTATGATAAACTCTTCAAAAAGAAGAAAAGGATACAAGAGCTTTACCAGAACTCCGAACACTCTGAAGATCCGAGCGAAGCTCGACTCTACTCTACTCCCAACTCTAATTATAATCTAAGAAATGGAACAGATACAAGAGCTCCCTTCAAGTAAAGACTTGAGAAGTGTGGTGTGTGTCTTGGGGTGAAGAGGATGTGGCCTTTTATAGCCTCCCAAGGTCGGTAGCCAGCTTAATTGTCACGCCAACCACCTGCTTAACCTCCACGCTGAAGTTGGTCACGTGAGGATGCAGCAGGAGGCCGACCGGCCTGGTGTAGGCCGATCGGCCTACACCTGGCCCCCCTGGCCACCGCCTTCGTCGTGGACGCTCCTGATTGCTTCTTGAGGTCGGTAACGGTTGCGTTCAGTTGAGGTTGTCCAAGAATCCGAGGTCGGTGGGCCCTTCAATCCATGTGTTTCCCATCTAAGCCTTTCGGGTCCTTGGATCAAACCGACATTGATTGCACGGTGCTTAATCATCCTGGATGTTTGCTTGAGCTCCTGGATCAGTGACGTGGCCAAACCTGGCCAGGGGAGGCCGGTCGGCCTGGGCTAGGCCGGCCGGCTTGGCTCCGTGCCAGGTTTGGCCCTTGTTTCACCTGTTTCATCCTGCAACCATAACTCATCCAAAACTTACGGAATTTGTTAGTATAAACACATTTATGCATGGAACATGGTATGATCATCCTCATTTCACTGAATTGTTAACGGTCAGAACTAGGTTGTAATGGCCGTCAACAGTAATGAATCGCCGAGGAGGGAGAGTAGACTTCCCGGAACGCCCCCCCCCCCCCACCTAGGCCGTGTTCTGGCCCGTTTAGGCTGTCTGCGGGGCCCAGTTGCGTTTGGATGGCTATATAAGGGACGATTGCCTCTCCTATTAGGTCATATCTCTTCTTGTTTTGCGTCTGGTTTCAAGGAGCTCCGAAGGTTGTGCGGATTCTGTCTCGAGGTTAGTTTCGAGTTTAGTTTCGGTATTTTCCTTTCTTTTCCTTCTTCTGTTTTATTCGTACTTAAATTTCGACGTTCTTCTTTTCTTCGTTGTTTCCCTAAACCCAATGGCTCCGAAAAGGAAGAGGGCTGATGACGAGGTGGTCCTCGAACCTGAGAAAGTTGTCTCGAAACCGCCCACGCTTATATACGGGCTCAGTATTCTTAAAGAAAATGATATAGTGTCGCTAGAGGCTTTGAAGATGATCACACCAGGCAAATCTAGGGCTGCCGAAGAGGACAAGACGAAGCCTGCACTGAAAGTTAATGAGGTTGTTACCTATAGGGATCATTTTATTTCAGGACTTCGGTTTCTGCTGGATCCGATTGTTGTGGATATCCTGAAGCACTGTGGGGTCTATTTGCACCAACTTACGCCAAATTGCTTCGTGCATTTGAATATATACATGTGGGTTTGCAAGACCACGAAGATTGAGCCGACTGTGGAGTGATTTCTATATGCTCACAAGGTGCACAAGCAGACGAAAACTCAGCTACACGCCCATCCTACTAAAGGTGATATAGAGAAAGAGTGCAAGTTTGCTTGTCTTAACCTTACGTACAAACCTCATGTTCTTGCTCCTGTCATGGCATACCGGAATAAGTGGCCTAAGAACTGGTGGACCGCATGGGTCTATCATGAGGTTGATAAAGATAAAGAAGGCAATTATCCGTTGGCTTGTTCGCCTCTCGGGAATCTTCTGAGGTCTTGGCCTTCATCTTCTGGTGCGGCACCCCAAGGTGTGGCTTTTGTCGAAATGCTGAGGAGAATTTCCCAGAAGTACAATTTTCGCGATCTCTTCGAGGAGTTTCGCTTGTGTTGGGTTTTTCCGATTCAAGCTGGATGGAGTGTGAAACACTGGCGTGATACTCCTGAAGATGGTATTCTTGTGCCTGATTTCGCTAAGTGCTTCGGTCTGACGGCCAAAGGTTTGTCCGTGTTTTTCCTTTGCTTTGATTTCTACTTGTTGAGTGGATTATTTTTCGAGTTTTAATGTTTTCTTTTTCCTTGAAGATATTAATGCTTCTTGGGTTGAGAAGGAAGTCAACTTCATGATTGGAAAAGAGTCTTCAACTGAATTCTGTGACAGCAAGAATGTGCTGGCTTTGAAGAGATCGAACCGTGTGTTCGAATTTTTCAAGATTTCCCCTGGTCTTCGTAAATCCACCAACAAGAGCATTGCCAAGGATTTAAAGGCTGAAGCTTCCAAAGCCCCAGAGGTGTAACATCCCGCAAATTTGCAGTCTGTTACTTGTATGAAAAATTGGGATTTCAAAAATTTTTGTGTGAAATGTTGTGAGCCATGAATCTATTTGCAATATAAGTTAAATGCTCTTTCTAAATTCCTAGTAATTAATTTGTGCATAAAATAATTTTTCATGACAATTCATGTGTGATTTGGATTTTATCTGGAATTATTAAATTCCATTTGGATTTGTTTGAATTTGTTGAGTGTGATTTATATTTGAAATTCCGTTTCAAATATAAATCAAAAGCTAGTTATCTATCTACCCTATCTAACTTGGACCTTGACCCCGAGACCAACCTGCTAACTCGCTAACCCCGGCCTGCTAATATGCTAACACCGTCGACCCAGCTAACTACCCTGACCTGTTTAATCCCAAACCCCTTTTTAAAATCATTACATGAGTTATGACTATATTTGTCGACTCTTTGAATTAATCCTTTGCCGATGGATTCAATATAGACAATAGTCTAATTCATTCGTAATAGATTTTCACTGGCCTACTTTGACTTATGACGTCATTTTTCGGCATCTCGAATTAATTCTTTGCTAATTAATTCGTACCGGAAAATCAGTCAAAATCATTTGTACCAAGTTTTGGACGAAATAAATTGCTACCAATTTATTTCGCGGCCTAACAACTGTTTTGACCCAAAACTCAACCTGTCCAAAGCCCCTGGCTTAATCCTCTCTATTCCTATCGCTAATCTTGATCAGCTAATCCTAATCCCGCTTCCAAATACCCTGACCAAGTGGCTGAGCCCGTTTCCTTTTCTACGACAAGCCCAGCTCCTGAACCAACCAAACCCAACAGCCACAGCCCGGTCCAATCCTTTTTCCCGGGCCCAACCTGAAGCGTGAAGGCCCAGCTAGGCCTGCCCACCGCTGTTGCATGACGCTGTTCTTCTTCCCGTTCGACCAGACGCAGCGACGCCGTCGCTTTTTCTCTCGACCGCGCCGCCTGCTCTCTCTCACTTCTCGCTCGCCCTCCTTTCCGTCAACCCAACGCCGTCGCTTTTCCCCCTCGCGGCCGTGCCCACCTGCCTACCTCGCCCAGCCGCGTGACCCTCACGCCAACGCTGCCGCCCGCCTGATGCAGCCACGCGTCCAAAGCGCGGACCCCGAACATCACCGCCGCTCGTTCACCCTTGCAGCAGCGCGAACCCTAACGCTCTGCTATAAATTCCCAGTACTGCCTCCCTCTTTCCCATCTCCCACCAGCGCCGCCACCGAGCCTTGCCAAGAAAACCCCAACGCCAAGAGAGAGCAGAGAGCAAACCAGGGGAAGGAAGGAGAAGAAGGAAAAGGGGGAGAGGAGAAGGGACGCGCCCGCGCCGCGGGAGAGCAGCCGTCGCCGCCGACGAGCTGGAGGATCGAGAAGGAGCAAGAGCCGCACCAAGCCGACGACGACGCCGTCCGTGCCGCCGGGAGCTGCAACGTCGACACCAAGCCGCCGAGCCGTTGCTGCCGCGCCACGAGGACGACGCCGTCGACACGCCGGCGTCCGCGAGTACGACGACACCGAGCTGCTCGAGGGAGAAGACGCCGCCGCCGCGAACGCCCCTAAGCCGGAGCCGCCCGTGGAGCTCGACGCCGGAGCGCCGCTGCCGCCGTCATGGACCCGGAGCAAGAAGACCCAGAACCGATCCCTGTCGCGGCTCTTCGTACCCCTACGCCACTTCTTCGCCATCACCCTCTCTTCACCAAGTCGGGCCTCGAACCCCTAGGTGAGCACACCCCGCCGGCCGACCCCAGTCTTCTCCTTGCTGCCCGGCTTGACGCCGACGAACCCTCAGTAGATAGGAAACTGTCCCAAGCCGGAGCCTTGAGCCCTCTGTGGGTTGGCCCTCGCGCCAACCACCGTCTTGTGCAGGATCCCGTCGAAGAGAACCCAAGACCACACCTTTCCGTCGCCTTGCGCGATGAACGCCGCTTTGCGGCATTTTGTCGAGCACTCCCCGTGCGCCGCTGTGCCACGGCCAAAGCAGCCCCTTTAACCTCGCCGTGGTGAAAGGCGGGTCCAGAACCATCATAGGGCCGCTGCGCGTGTGCCTTTGCCTCGCCGCCGCGTGCTCTGTTCCCGCTCCTGCCGCCGCCGCTGTGGAGGGCCACGCTGTAATGCATGCAAGACCCGGCAAGGCCGAGCTTTTAGGCGACCTTGACCTCGCCTGGATCTCGCCTGAGCCTTAGCCGAGCCTCTCGTTGCGCTGTGCCGCCCCGTCGCCGTCCGCCATGCTCCACCGCCGCCGCTGCACCGCCCGAGCCGCGCTTTAGACTTCCGCTTTCGGCCACCAACGTGTGCGCAAGAACCTGCTGAAGCTCGTAGACGTGACCAAGGCCTTCCTCAACCTGTGACGTGCGTGCGTACTTCGCGAGCTCGCCGGCAATGGCCGAGCTCTGCCCTTGCCGTTCGCCGCCGTCCGCCACGGGCATGGTGGCGCCATGGCCCGTCCTTTTTCTGTTCACGTGATAGCCAGCCTCCTTTGTTTCCTCAAGTTAATCACGGTTAGCAAAGGCCCAATCAGCAAGCTGGCCCAAACTTTCCTTCTTTTCGTTTCTGCTAACGCGAGAAGGCCACCAAGTGCTATTGACCGTGACCAGCCCGCCTAGCCCGCTGGCCAGCAACCTGCTGCTCTCTCGGGCTCTTCCTTTTCTCTTCTACGTGAAGCCCAGCCTGCTTCCTTGCTTTCTCGTAAAGCCCATCCAGCTGATCCACGCAAGCCCACCTTGATCAAACACGTGAAACCCAGCCACCGCTTATCAGCCCAGAGCACGCACACCTGTTTCGCTCCTGTTCCTCTTCCTGCTTCGCAAGGATGCCACATGGTCCAATCCCGAGCCGACACATGGCACCTCTAGCAGCTAACACGTGTCCCTGTCCTTTTTCCTTTTCTTTTTCGAAATTATTTATAAATTCAGAAATTGATTTAAACATCCGAAATTTATAAGAAATCAACCGTAGCTCAGAAATTGTGAAACCAGTTCCAGTATTTTTGTAAAATCGTGACGAACACGATAGAATAGAGTTTGCTGCTATTTGGATTTCTATTGGTTTTCATTTGGAGTTCATTGTTAGTAGTTGTCGGTATTTATTTATTTATCCGTCCAATAGGATCCCCGGAGGACCCGGACTACTTCGACTACTTCGACGACGTTGACTACGCTGAAGTGAAGAGATAAAGGACCTTGCCCCAGGTTCACGCCCATCCTGACTCTTTGACCTATTAGGCATTGCTGAGTAGAATGCTAGCGCTTTGCTTATTACATGATGATGATGATTGAGCCATGCATAGCCTGTTTATATATCTTGATTCCTTGATTGTCTACTACACTTATATATGATCGCTATGCTGCTGCTTGCATGTGTATGGGATATTGTGGATTATGATTCTTAGCGTGTGTGGGGATAAAACCGGTAGGAGAAGGTGTTTTTGGAAAACTTGGCAGGGGCGAGCATTTTATAACAACTCGATCTCTTGATCGATGTGCTGGGAGACCCCTGCTCTCGAGGGGGTCCCACACCGTGCTTATGGCGGGCATATGCATGGATAGGAGCACAGGAGTTGGCGGCAGTACCTATAGTGGGTATTGCGACTGCGTTCTTCTGCGGGGGATACGCCTTTGGACGATGACGCTCACCCCGGCCTGAAACCGAGTGGGGTAACTTTATTTGGGTCACACGTACTTACCGCTTACCCATATGAACGGGTTCCAGCCTTCCTATCTAGCGCGATGCCTGCACTGCGAGAAGATCAGGTGGATGGTGTACGGGAACGGGAGAGACCGTCTCCCCGAAGGACTATAGCCCCGATTGGCCCCCGAGGGAGAGTTCAACACAGCTTCCGAAGCATTGGATTGCGAGCCGATGGATCGAGACAGGAAGGGCAGGCGGGCATCGTTGCGGTTAGGGTCTGTGCTGTGGGTTGCGTCTCGAGTTGGCGACGGCCATCTCGCAGCCCGAGTGGGTCCAGTTGTACAAGCTCTGCAGAGTCTAGAATCTATACGTATAGTCGTGTCCTCGGTATGGACATTGCCCATTTTCCCTGTTACCTCTCATATTTGGAATCTTCTACCTCCCCCTTTATTAGCCAGTTTTGAGAGTGATTAAGGTTCGCACCTACGGACGGGGAGAAGGAAAGCTTGCTCCCTTTCCTTTCAGGATCCGGTCATAGTTGGTGAGGTGCGAGGGGAGGGAGCTCTCGCATCGACTTAGACGAGTGTGAAGAAGGTGATGTGATGTGAGGTGAGATTTGGAGATGGTTGTGGAGATGATACCTTGACTATTATTGCTGCTATTGCATAGGAAACCACAGCCTTTCCTTGAAATACTTTTATACCTTTAGATGTTAGGCCACTTAAAGCTTGCATACAGATGGTGACGTGAACCTATCCCGCTCCTTGGGGATAGTTTGTGAGCATGCAGGTTTGGACGCGTGGAAAAAAGGGTTGTGTGCTTCGCTCAAGTTGCCTGTGGAGTTGATCGAAGAAGAAGACTTGAAGCCTAGCTACCACTACGCAGGATTTCCGCTTGTCGCTTAGCCCGACGGGCTTGTACTTTATTCGCATTTCCATAATGGTATGGATGTAAATCTCTTCTATGTAATCTAAATTCGTTGTATGGATATGATATTATGCTGAGATGAGTTCTGTACGTGATAGCTACTGATCCAGGGACTGTCACAAGGGTACAGAGATTTGGATTCTCGATTTTGAAAATTCGGGTCGTCACAAGAGGCTTCCAAGGTTGTCGCGCCTAAAGATTCGAAGGTGACTTCAAGAGACGATCGTGGTGCCCCTTCCGAAGGCAAAGAGGTGCCGCATTCTCTACCCAAGCGTGTGCTGAAGCGGAAGGCCCCATCTTCTGGTGATGCCTCAAAAAAGCTTAAGATTCAGGATCCTAAGGAAATTCTTAATGATGTTTTTGGTGATTTGGATGAAGACGAGCTTCAGATGGAAAGTGTTGCTGGTCGATCTCATGAGGGTCCTTCTGAGAACTCTCATGCTGGTGATGAAGTTAATCTGAATGTTCTTGATGCCTCCCCGACTCATTTTCCTAAGTGTTCTCTGAAAGCAAGTGACCAAGCTGTTAAGTTGGTTACCTCCGAGGTGGTTTTGGGCAGCGGCCCGTCCTCCCCTAGGATCGGTGTTGTCTATAGCCCCCCTGCTCCTGACAACGATGAAAAAACCGACAAGGTGCTAGAACAGGGCGTCCAAGGGGACACCGTTGCAAATGATGTTCGCACTCGCTCTCCGAGCCCCCATAACTCTGGTTCTGACTCATCTCGAAGATCATCTAGGGATTCCAGTCCATCTTTGGATAGTTCTTCAAAAACAAAGACAAAGTCTATTCCGCCGCAGCCCCTCATTGTCGGGGACGACGAAGAAACAGATGTGGATATTGAGGACACTGAGACTAGTAGTAGCTATTTTGTTAGTTCCGAAGATCCAAGAGAAGTCACGGATAAGGTTGGATTTTCAGCGGACACCAAGCTTATCGGTTGTCAGATGGTGGGGAAAGTTGCCTTCAAGAGCGGCAGGCATGAGAATGAATTTCTTTCCGAGGCTAGCCGTTCTTTTTGTTTGCCTCTGATGGAAAGCAGGCTTTGTCAACAAAGCACCGAGGCTGTCCTGCAACAGGTCGAGGACTTGGCCATGAAGACGTATCTATCTATCCGATGTGCTTCACATACTCATAAGCGAGATATTGATGATCTTCGGCCGTATATGAAGAGTTTCGAGGTCGCCTTCGGAAAAGTGACTACCCTGGAGGAGGAGAAAAAGTTGCTTTCTGAGAGCCTTCGTTTGGAGAAAGGGCGATCGAGTGATCTGGCCCTGGAAAAATAGGTTCTCGCGAAAGAGAATGAGGATCTGAGAAAAGCTATTGAAGATCTGGCCCTGGACAAAGAACTCATTGATGAGAACGAAAAGCTGAAACAAGACATTAATGGCAAGAATGTTAGCCTTGTGGAGCTGAAGAAACAATTTGATGATTACATGAATGCTCATGCCGAAGGCGTCGAGGAAGTCAAGACTGGTTCCGCTCGCGCTCTTGCGCCTTTTGGCCTTATTCCTCCTAATCTTGATGTCAACGAGTGTAGTATTGAAGGGTTCTATGACTGGATTTTTTCTTGTCTCGAGGTGGCTTCTATCGGTAGCGGCTTATGGGGAGAATTGAATGCTAAGGTTGCCTCTCGGGCTTTTGCCTAGACCATATGCTCCCTGCTGCCCTCTGATGCGTCGGCTGACTCAAAGCATATTGGGAAGAAGGAACTCTAACTCCTGAAAGATCCTTCGTATGTTTGGCCTTCGGAAGAAGATCTTGCTCCGAGGCATTTAAATCCTCTTGCCAAGAATATATCCAACAACTTCATGCTGACATTTTTCAAGTTCCATGGCGGAATTTTGGCACAAGATGAGTCTCGTCGAACAGAAGAGCAGGTCAGTTGCATTTCAATTTGTGGCTTTTTCTAGATGAGGTCGTCTTTTTTATCGTTGTTTCTTGTTGTGGATGTAGATCCATGCGCAAATTGAAAACAAGGATGCCGCGGCGCTCGAAGCTCGTCTTACCTCGAAATCTACCACTGCTTCGAAACTCGAGACCATCAATGAAGACGCTAAGCTTGAAGCCGGTGGAACTTCGGGCGCAGCTGCTGGGACATCTACCGAAGGGGTTATCGAGACCGCTGCACGGACTGAATTGGATCCCGAAACACGAGAGGTGTGAGGGACCGCTTCGTATTTGTATGGAACATGGATTCGGTTGCCACGCAGGTCCATGATGTGGATCCTGCTATGGTAACCGAAGGCGTGCTTCCCTTGATGATGTATTGATACGGTTTTTTAATGTCGAGTAACATTTGGTCCAAGTTTCATGCGAAGCGTCCGGATGTGAGTTTTGATTTGTTTTGGCTTATAAGCTTCGAAAGTACGAGATTCGTAACGCTGAATCATGTTCTTTTTTTGCTGAGTTCCACCGGAATTTGGTGGAACATGATAGAATTTTACATACTCGCTCCCCCCCCCCCCCCCTCGGTTTGCTGACTCCGAAGGAGGAACCTGTAGATGATGTTGGATATAAGCCTGCAGAATTTATGTATCAGTTTCATAGGTAGGTTCATTTCTGTTTTCCGAAGCCCATCTTGTAATTTTACATTGTATCCTATTTTTTCGTCCGTAGGTGATTTCGATGCGTTCCTGAGAGGAGAGGCTGAAGTCATTATTTCCGTTGTTGTTCATAATTTGATCTCGGAGATCTGTGATGTTGTTCTGAGTGAACCTTGAAATTTATGTAATGAATATGCACAATAAAGCCCCAATGGTGGTTCGAGGTTTGAATCATGTTTGTTCGAAGAACGCCTCACCCCCTCCCCCCTCCCCCTCGGTTCAAAAATTGAACCCCAAGGGGCTGGTTGATTTTTATGTATGCTGAGCATATTTCTTCCCCTCGGAAGTTTATGTTAATTCTTTGGTACCATATTTTGTTTGGTTTGGGCCCAGGGGCGTATTTCCCCTACATTCCCTGCGGAATGTTTTTCTCGCGTTTTGCGGGTGAGTTAAGACTTTTGTGCTCGGGCCAATGATGCGCTCCGAGGCTTAACTCAATTTGGTCAATTAACCATCTTTTTCTGAAGACAACTCCACTTTTTTCACAGAGTGGTTGGTTGCTTCGGGTTTTGCTTTTCTTGGGGAAACCTTGTTTATATTGCACAAGGGGTTACATTGGAAATCCGCCTCGTTAAAAACCTCACACCCTCAAATTGCTTATGGATCGCAACTCGAAAGCTTCCCCTATGAGGAAAAGAGTACGGACTCCTCATTACATCTTAAAAGGTAGAAAAAAGGAAAATTACATAAGGAGAAACTACAGAAAAAGTTGTAAGATACAGTTTTCGAGCCACTGGCTCCTTAAATGTAGTATCGTTGTAACATGTCTTCGTTCCACGGGTACGGGTCGTCGACTCCGTCCAGTGATTGCAGCCTGAAGGCAGATGGTCTTCATGTTTCTGATACGAGGAATGGGTCCTCCCACTTTGGGTTGAGTTTTCCCTTGTACTTTCCCTTGGGAATTTTCCTGAGCACCATGTCTCCTATTTGGATGCCTCTCGGTTTCACTTTCTTGTCCCTCCACTTCTTGGTTTCATCTTGGTAGTTTTCGATGTTCGTGGAGGCTTTTTCCCTAAGAATTTTCATGGTGTCCAGCGTTACTTCCATGAGAGTTGTGTCTTGGTGTTCTTCTTCCTCTGTTCTCCAGGACTCATGCTTGATTTCTTCTGGTGTCATGGCTTCCTCTCCATACAAGAGCCTGAACGGTGAAAACTTGGTTGTTCTTGATTCTATGGTGTTATGGGACCATATTACTCTTGGCAATTCGTCCACCCATTTTCCTTTCGGGGGTCCTGTGATATTTTTCTTGACTCCAGAGAAAATTATCCCGTTTGCTCTTTCAACAGCCCCATTGGACTACGGGTGGTATACCGAAGCAAAACACAGTTTAGTCTTGAGGCCCTGGTAGAAATTGCGGAATGACTCACAATCGAATTGCTTGCCATTGTCAACTATTATTTCTCTGGGTACCCCCAAACGACATACGATGTTCTGCCAGAAGAATTTTTGAACCGAAGCGGATGTTATTTTCTGCACTAGTTTTGCCTCTATCCACTTGGAAAAATACTCTACCACAACAATTGCATATGTCAGATTTCCTTGTGCCTTCGGAAGCGGACCCACGATGTCGATTCCCCATCTGGACAATGGCCGAATCGGGGGTATGAGTTGTACTTCGTTTGCTGGGTAATGCTTGTATGGTGCGTGCATGCGATAAGTGTTGCAAGTTCGAACAATTTCATCTGCATCTGAGACTGCTGATGGCCAATAGAAACCCTGCCTGAAGGCATTTTGTACGAGGGCTCTTGTTTTGATGTGCGATGACCACATTCCACTGTGAATTTCTTGGAGCAATTCTTTGCCTTCTTCTACAGAAATGCACTTCAGTAAAGGTGCACAAACTCCTCTTCGGCATAATTTTCCATCTATTATGTAGTAATTTCTGGCTTTCGCTTCCACTTTCTTCTTTTCTGCCTCATCTTCGGGTTCGTAGTGTCCCCTAATGAAAGCCATTAATGGGGCTCTCCAGTCTTCACTCTGTATTGCGTTAATGTATCTGACGGGGGCTTCGTCACTAAGGACTGGCTTTTGCTTTAGCACCTCGTAAAACACATCCGAAGTTAGAGGGGATTTGCTTGCTGCTGCTTTGGCTAAGTCGTCTGCTTCTTTGTTTCTGGACCTCGGATAATTTTTCACCGTGAACCCGAAAAAATACTTCTCCATCGATCTTACAGCTGCTAGGTATTTTATCAGCTCTAGATGCCTGGCCTTGTATGACTTGTCCTTGTATCCGGCAATCAGTTCAGAGTCCGTATTTACGAAGACTCTGCGTGCTCCCAATGCTCTTGCTTTACGAAGCACAAACAGTAGCCCTTCGTATTCTGCCATGTTATTAGTGTAGTTGTCGTAGTCCAGGCGGATGGCATATCGAAGCTTGATTCCTGACGGTGACAAAATTATTGCAGATGCTCCTGACCCTCGGTCGCAGTAAGCCCCGTCGCATTATATTTCCCATATAGACTCTGGAATTGGTCTTGAAATTGCCTCTTTAAAAGGTGTCCAGTCTGCTACAAAATCTACTAGGACTTGTGACTTGATTGCTGCTCTTGGGATGGAATCAACAAAATGTTCTTGCAATTCTGCTGCCCATTTTCCGACCCTGCCCGAGGATTCCTTGTTTTCGAACATGTCTCGTAATGGATACGAGGTTGGTACCAAAATCTTATGACTGAGGAAATAGTGTCGTAACTTTCTCTTGGCCATGATCACTGTATATGCCATTTTCTCCATCTCTGAGTAAAACAGTTTGGAACCTGACAGTGCCTCTGAAACAAAGTATATTGGGACCTGTGATAGCGCCCCCTTGACTTCTCTTTCCTCTACTAAGGCTGCACTCAATGTTGTATCCGAGGCTGCGATTTAAAGCATTAGCTGGGATCCCGGAGTTGGGCTGGAGAGTACTGCCAGGTTTTCTATGTACTGCTTGAGTTCTTCGAAGGCTTTTTGTTGTTCCTAACCCCACTGGAAACTTGCTGTATTCCGAAGTGCCTTAAAGAAAGGCAAGCTCTGTTCCGCAGATTTGGAAATGAATCTGTTTAGTGCGGCGATCTTTGCGGCCAACTTCTGCACATCTTTTCTGGACTTCGGTGGCTGCATTCGTCTGATTGCTTCAACTTTCTCAGGGTTTGCCTGAATTCTTGTTTTGGATATTAAGCAACCCAAGAGTTTTCCTTTAGTGATCCCGAAAACACACTTTGCTGGATTCAATTTTAAGCCATTTTTCCTCGAGTTGGAGAATGTTTCCCGAAGGTCTTGAATGTGGTCAGCTCTTTGCTTGCTTTTAGCGACGACATCATCAACATAAGCCGAAACATTTCTCTTTAGCTGAGACCCCAATATCTTCTGGATCATCCTGCTAAGAGTGCAACCTGCATTTCTGAGTCCCTCTGGCATTCTGATGAAGCAATAAGTTCCGAAGGGGGTCGTGAAACTTGTGGCTTCCTCGTCTATCATCTTCATCCATATCTGATGGTAACCAGAAAAGCAATCTAGAAAGCTAAGCATCTCACAACATGTTGCCTGATCGACAGCACATCAATCTGAGGCAAGAGGAAATCGTCTTTCGGACAAGCTTTGTTTAGACATGTGAAATCAATGCACATCCTCCACTGTCCATTCTTCTTTGGCACCATGACCACATTTGCTAACCATAAACAAAATTGAACTGGACAGATGACGCGGGCATCTAGCAGTTTTTGCACTTCGGATTGTGCTACGTTTTTTCTTTCCTCAGACATGACGCGAAGCTTCTGTATTTTTGGATTTGCTTTCGGGTCTAAACGAAGCTCGTGCTCAATAACACTTCTGCTGACTCCTATTAGGTCGTTTGACGACTAAGCAAAAACATCTTGATTGTTTCGAAGGAACTCAACTAGCCTGATTTCTTCTGCACTGTCGAGTTCTTTTCCAATGATGACAGTTCTGTCTGGCACATCCTCGCACTGCGAAATTTTCTTTGTGCGCTCGAAAGGAGCTACCCTTTCTGCGTTTTGCGTTTTCTTTTGTTCCTCCGGAAGTTCTTCTAGGTCTTCCGCTTCGTCTTGTGCCTCATTAATGACGTGGACATGCTACGCCTCGAAAGTCGTGTTTCTTTCAGCTCTTCGGGCTTCATCTTGACTGCCGTACACAGAAATGATGCCCTGATTCGTTGGGATCTTGGACAACTAAATGTCATAAACAAAAAGAAGATGGATGTAATAAACAAATGAATAACTGAATGGACTACAGAAGGAAAAAATGTATAATTATCAACTTATAAATAGATCATATGAAAAAAAAACACTTGGATTACATGAGTGATGGGTACAGTGTAACTCAGTGAGCAAGCTGACATATCAATTATAGTCAAGCTCAAATGGAAGCGCTAAACAAATTACTTAATTAAACAGAGGCATAAGCAAAAGTGTAATCTGTATACGATGGACTAAATTAAAATAATGTGCAAACAAATTCAAGGTCTAAAAGGTATGTATGTAACATATCTGAGAACATTCATTCTGCAGCGCTATGTAACATATCTGGGCACCAAGACTACTTTCTTGTTTCTAGAGGAAGAGAAGAAGGAGCAAAGGGAGGAGGGCAGGCAAGCACAGACAACACTGCATGGTCGCTCACACCACACATGCACTTGATCTCATACAGAAATCGCACATCAATGTCGATCAACTGGAGACAAACGACAACGGTAATCAAGAGGCAATGGAGAACCTGTCGATGTCGTCAAGGACGGGATGGGGCGGCATGGCGTCGACGGCAGTGCTCGGCGTCGGCGTCGTCGTCGTTGAGGACGGGGATGGCCCGGCGTGGCGGTAACGGCAGTGGCGGCTTCTACCCTCGGCGGCGGCGGCGGCGTCTGGCCTCATTGTTGTGTCGCCCTCGGGGTTGAGCCGTCGTCGTCCTGCTGCTAGGTTTGCGTCGCACGAGGTGGACGGCGAGGGCGTCACGCGAGGATCGTGGGAGATCGTGTAAGAACCGCCCAATTTGCACTCGGCTCAAGTGAACGATTAGCCGTTTCATCGAGATGAGGGTTAGTACTTAGCCGCCTTTCGACGATTCAAGTACTAAACCACATCTAGAAGATGGACGGCCTCTTACAATTTCACTTCAAACGAGTACAAACCCGGTAGTCCCGGTAGGTGTTCCACATACGCCCAAGATCGAGCACACCCACCGTTACAAATCACATCATCACAATGGACCATAAAGAGCAATTTTAAACGACATGGTTTCACAATTAAGTTACAAATTCTTACATAAATGGTTTCAACAAGAAATAAAAGAGAGCAAAGGTAACAAGTTTAAGCTCTCAACAAGACAACACAAAACATAAGTGAATTCATGTTCTTCCAAGCTCTAACTTAGACGATAGGAGTAAAACGCAGCGGATAAACGATAGTAACGCAAAGTAAACAATGGTGTTGTTGCCCAAAACACCATCGCCACAAGCCACAACAAGTTTAATCACTCATCACCCACCCTTGGATCGGCGGGGGAAAAGTAACCAAACACAAGCTCCGGTTCACCTGCAACTTAGAGTTTTGAAAGCAACGTGAGTACGTGGGGTACTCGCAAGACTTACGCAAGGAAAATATTTAGCACCATGCAAGATTATATCAAGGTTAGGCTTTAAGGTTAAATAAAATTTAGCAAAAGCCTAAGCGACACATCCTTAATTTTTAACCATAAGCATGATGAACAACAACCTATAAACATCTAATTCATTTTACTTAACTTGCCCAAGCCCACACAACATTTTAGTTGAAACAAGAATTATATCGCGATAACATAGAGCATGAACATATGACAAGAACAAATATAACCAACGGTAACTCTACGAGAGATCCATGGGAGTGAGCTTGCTCATAACCGAGAGCGCGGCAATTCGAATTGATTTAACCTTGCAAGGGTTGTACTCTTTACCCGCTCAACACGAGAATGAACTCACGTCAACCCTTCCCAATAAGCCCCAAACGTTGGGAGTCCACGCCTAGCTTACGCGGAGGGAGCTCTAGGTCCACCGGGGACATCCCTAGAACCCCTCTACATAGCCCGAGGCCACGTATCTAGGACCGTGCTCCAATGATCGAGACAACAATCGGAAAAAGGGCTTACCCAACAATAATTGGACAACGGTAGCACAAAATGGTGCTCAAACCAACGTCACAATCGGACGGGCCTTAACCAACTCAAACGGGCTATGTCACCGAGACTCCGTTCTCGTGACCCTATCTCCCGTTCAAGTCTCGCATTCAATCTTTAACATACTCATAAACATTGCTCATTATTAATTAACCAAAGTAAAGGCGACGAAGTTGATTAGCCTATAGCCCATCCCTCCCAAGTTGACTAGACCAAAACTAAGCATCTAAGCATTAATCAAATTAAATTAGTAAGAGCCCCTTTTTCTACACGAGCGACAAGGAAGGGTATAAAACAAGGAAGGCTTAAAGATAGGATTCTAATGCAACTAAACCCACATGCAACCCATAGCGGCATAATATTAATTAAGAAAATCATAGGATAGGACATATGAGCTGCTTGCCTTGGTTTTCTTCCGACTCGACAAACTCTTCCTCGACGACTTCGGATCCGGGCTCAACGGACTCGCTCTCCGGCACTTCGGTCGCTAAAAGAATGAAATGCATGCATGCATTAGTTACGATGCTATGAGTGCAATTGTCATGACATGAGTAGGAATGGATGCATACAACCAAGAATATAATGATGACATCACATGAAGCTAAAAACATTGACCAAACAAATTCAAATGCATAAAAGAGCAACTCAAGTTAAGCAATGTACTAGTAAGCAAGATAAAGCCAAAATAAATTCTATTGATATCTAAAAATCATGAAATAAATCATACAACCAGAGAGTCACTAAAACAGCTCAAGAGAGTTGGATTCACCTCAAAGGCTATTTCCAAAAAGGAGATATCAAAATAAAAAGGGAAAACAACTACTAGCCAAATTAATTCGTAAAAGGCATGTAAATCAACCGTAATAACAGAGAAGGCATTTTTCCTGTATTCTTTACTGAAACACAAGATCGACAAAATTGGTTTACCATTTTATCTTTTTTCTTCTATTTACTGAGCATTAAACCATTTTCAGCCTAGGAAACAAGAAAATCAACCCAAACTACTGCAGAACCTATACAACTGCAGATCCAAACAAGACAAGTTCCAAGGAAGCCAACAAAATTGAATTCGTGATTTTAGGAGCAACACATGACTTTTAAGGTATTTAACCATATTAACACAAAGTAAATCATAGAGAAATAAATACAACAGTGACAGGAGGAAACTCATTTTGTAAATAAACTAGATCTAATAGGGAAACCAACAAAAGAAGAACCACTGTTTTTGGATCTATATTTATTTTCTTACGATTTTTGCAAGGTCAGCAACACACTAGTGCTACTAAGCTACCCCTTCACAAGCTAGCACTGTTCATCTTCCCTAGAACAGAACGCGCGCACGGCTGCAGGTCCCAAGTTTCGCATGCTGCAGCGCTAGGAAAGGAATACCAGGAGAACCCACATGCATGCAAGGAAGGAGAAGGGATTGCCCAGTTCATGCACTCACCCTCAAGGACCTAGGAGCGGAGGGAGCAAGGCGTGTGCAGCAGCAATGGAGGGAGAACAGCAGCCACGGGCGGGTGAACCTTGCCGCCGGTGACCTGCACGGTGAAGAGCCGAGGGGGTAGAAGGGTTAAAGCATGTGCGTGAGCTCAAAGGGGAAGGTCCATCTGCAAGGAATAGATGGGAAGCTCACCGGCGAGACGGAGCTGGGCCAGCAGGCAAGCTCGGCGGCGGCGGCAATGGAGGGCCGAGCTAGGGTTTGAAATGGAGGCCGGCTGCCAGGTTAAATAGAAGGGACGGGCGAGGGGTAGAAGAGGGTTTTCGCGTGGCCAGAGCCACGGTGGCCAGTCCGGCGGCGAGGGCCTGGTCGACGCCGCCCCTGCTGCCCAACCGGCGTGCGTGCTGCAGCGTGAGACGAGGAAGACGACGCTGACGAGTGGACCCGGCGGAAATTGAACCGTTCAACCTCTCATACTTCAAACCCTTAATTAACTATGTTCCCAACGTCCAAAAATTGCAAATAAATACTCGTTGGAAAGCTAAAAACATCAAGAACGAATTAAGAGCAAGATCAACATCAGCACTGATACGGTTTGGTCGCAAATCAAAAAGCAAAACAGCTAAAGCTGAAAGTTCCACAAGCTTTTAAGCATAGCAAACCAAGTCCAAAAATTTGACCAAAATTCAACAAATCACCAATTGACATGAAGTAAAAGAATAAAATAACAGCAAGCCAACTCATGTAGCAAAATTCAACTTCCTTCACAAGTGCACAAAAACATACATAGGAATATTAATTCAAATGAAATGCTCATGATGCTCGTTAATGCTCAAATGATGATTATGCAATCTTGATCACTTGTTAAACACGTTCATGGATTTTGGGACGTGACAAATCTCCCCCCCCCTTAGGAGAATCTCGTCCCGAGATTCAAGTGATAAGAAAAGTAAAGGAAGGATGGGACAATAAGGAAACCATGATAAGTCTAAGTTTAGAGTTGGCCACATTCACCTAGACAAGATAGCAACTAGAAGGTCTCTACCAAGAAACAAGATCATGGTGTGAGGGAAAACACCTAGGTTTTCATGATGGTGATTGTGTACACATCTAAGAAAGTAAGTATGAAATTCTTCATAAAGAGAGCATGGGGCGAGGTAGATAGGGAGAGCTTACTTATTTGCAAAAAGTTCGGGATATTCCTCACGCATCTTATCCTCATGTTCCCAAGTAGCTTCATCCTCGGAGTGATTACTCCATTGAATCTTAACCATTTTGACATTTCCCTTTCTCAATTTCCTCTCCGCACGATCAAGGATATCAATAGGATGCTCATCATAAGTAAGGCCCGGTTGGAGGTTAAGCACCTCTAGATCGACGGCTTCGGTTGGAACACGAAGACATTTCTTAAGTTGAGAGACATGGAAAACATTATGAACGGCGGAGAGTGATCGAGGGAGATCCAATTGATAGGCCACGTTACCAATCCTCTTGGTGATTTGGAAGGGTCCAACATACCGAGGCGCCAATTTTCCCTTGACTTGAAAACGGCGAACGCCTTTGAAAGGGGAGACCTTGAGATAGACATGATCGCCCACCTTGAAATATAATTCACGACGGCGACGATCGGCATAATTCTTTTGGCGAGATTGAGCTATGCGAAGGTTCTCACGAATGATTCTCACTTGTTCTTCGGCTTCCATGACCAAATCCGGGCCAAAGAAAGGCCTTTCCCCGGACTCGGACCAATTAATAGGGGTTCTACATCTTCTACCATAGAGAGCTTCGAAAGGGGACATCTTAATACTTGATTGATAACTATTGTTGTAAGAAAATTCCGCGAATGGCAAACAAATTACCCACTTCTTCTCATAGATAAGGGCACAAGCCCTCAACATGTCTTCCAAGACTTGATTGACTCTCTCGGTTTGACCATCGGTTTGAGGATGATAAGCGGTACTATAAGTGAGGTTGGTTCCCATGGCTTCATGAAGGCTTTGCCAAAAGTGAGCCATAAATTGAGAACCACGATCGGAGACGATGGTTTTAGGAACACCATGGAGACATACTATTCTTGTGAGATACAACTCCGCATATTGCTTAGGGAGGTAAGTAGCTTTGACCGGGAGAAAATGAGCCGACTTAGTCAAGCGATCAACAATTACCCAAATTGAGTCATACCCTTGGGATGTCTTGGGAAGGCCGGCGATAAGGTCCATACTAATATCTTCCCACTTCCAAGATGGAATAGGCAATGGTTGAAGAGCGCCGGACGGTTTGAGGTGTTCGGCCTTGACCCTTTGGCAAACATCACATTGAGCAACATACCGTGCGACTTCTCGCTTCATGCGAGTCCACCAAAACCTTTGCTTGAGATCTTGATACATTTTTGTACTACCCGGATGAATAGAAAGTTGAGAATTATGGGCTTCATCAAGAATTAGATCCTTCAACTTAGGGTCCTTAGGCACAACAATTCTCTTCCCAAAGAAAATGACACCTTGATCATCAATTGAGAAACATTGGGCCTTGCCCTCCTTCTTTAAAGAAAGAATTCGGGCCATCCCTTTGTTATTCCTTTGAGCTTCCTTGATTTGGTCATAAAGGTCGGATTTGACAAGAAGAGTAGCAAGAAATCCCTCTTGAACCATTTCAACCCTTAGTTTCGAAGGTCATCACAAAGAGTGTTGACATGAGGCGCAATGGTTAAGCAATTGCACCAACCCTTGCGGCTCAAGGCGTCGGCAACAACATTTGCTTTCCCGGGGTGATAATGAACTTCAAGATCATAGTCCTTGATTAACTCAAGCCACCTTCGTTGCCTCATATTAAGATCGGATTGAGTGAAGAAATATTTGAGGCTCTTGTGGTCGGTGTAGATATTGCAATGATTACCAAGGAGATAATGACGCCATATCTTTAGAGCGTGCACAACGCCCGCAAGCTCTAAATCATGCGTGGGATAATTTTCTTCATGACGCTTAAGTTGACGAGAAGCATACGCTACTACTCGGCCTTCTTGCATGAGAACGCACCCGAGACCAATGCGAGAGGCATCACAATAGACATCAAAGCCCTTGGTGATGTCGGGTTGAGCAAGAACCGGCGCGGTAGTGAGATGGGATTTTAAGGTTTGGAAAGCTTCTTCACATTCTTTAGACCACTCAAATTTTACTCCATTCTTCAATAGCTCGGTCATAGGCTTGGCAATCTTGGAAAAATTTTCAATAAACCGACGATAATACCCCGCTAGCCCAAGAAAACTCCGAATATGGGTGACACTTTGAGGTTGCTTCCAATTGAGAACATCTTGCACTTTGCTAGGATCCACGGCAACACCATCTTTAGAGAGAACATGACCAAGAAAGGATACCTCTTCAAGCCAAAATTGACATTTACTAAACTTGGCATAAAGACGATGGTCTCTAAGCTTTTGGAGAACAATATGGAGATGACGAGCATGATCTTCTTTGGTTTTGGAATAAATAAGAATGTCATCAATGAAGATTATCACAAAGACATCAAGCTCTTCCATGAATATGCTATTCATAAGATACATGAAGTAGGCCGGTGCATTGGTGAGACCAAAGGACATAACGGTATACTCATAGAGTCCATACCGAGTAGAGAAGGCCGTTTTAGGAATGTCTTCCTTCCGGATTTTGATTTGATGATACCCCAACCTTAGATCAATTTTTGAGAAGTAACGAGCACCGGATAATTGATCGAACAAGATATCAATGCGAGGAAGAGGATATTTATTCTTGACCGTGACCTCATTTAAAGGACGATAATCAACACACATACGTAAACTTTCATCTTTCTTCTTCACAAAGAGAGCCGGGCATCCCCAAGGCGAGGAGCTCGGACGAATGAATCCCTTTTCCAACAAAAGTTTGAGTTGCTTTTTCAATTCTTCTAACTCATTGGGAGGCATACGATAGGGACGCTTTGAGATTGGTGCCGTCCCGGGCAATAGTTCAATAGCAAACTCTACTTCCCGATCGGGAGGCATTCCCGGTAATTCTTCCGGAAAGACATCCGGATACTCACAAACCACGGAGATTTCTTCCAATGCCGTGATTTCGGTACCCGACATGGTAAAGAGACAAGACTCTTCTCTATCTAAAGAAAGAACAACCCTTTTGCCGGAAGGATGTAAGAGGTCTACGGTGCGAGGTCCACACTTGATAACCCCATCATGCTTACCCATCCAATTCATACCAAGAATGACATCCAACCCCAACTTATCTAGTATGAGAAGATTAGCCCTAAAGATGTGTCCCTCTATGATAATTGGAACCTTATCAACAAAGTGCCTAGCAATGATTTCCCCACCCGGTGAATCTATGAGATATGGAGAGGCTAGGTTTTGCACTTGTAGTTTATGATGCGACACAAGGTTCTTGTTGACAAAAGAACGAGTAGCTCCGGAATCAAAAAGAACAACGGCGGGAGAGGAATTTACGAGGAGCGTACCCATGAGCACTTCGGCATCTTCCGGAATTTCTTCCGCGGTGGTGTAGTTGAGGCGGCCACGCTTTGGGGCTTGTTGATTCTTGGCCCCTTGGCGTGCGGCTTGAGGTTGAGGATTGCCTTGCCTTGGTGCATTGGGAGCACCACCTTGCCTTGGAGAGGGGCAATTCTTGGAGATATGGCCCGAACCACCACAATTGTAGCATGGGCCCCTTGGACCACCACTTGCATTGCCCCAATTAGGATTCACCGGCCTTGATGGTTGCCCTTGAGAAGGATAAGGACGGCGCACAACCCACATTGGGCGTGGAGGAGGAGCACCCGGCGCACGAGGTGGAGGAGGAGGCGGCCCCATGCGTGGGCGTGAAGCACTACCACCCGCCGAATAAGGAGTCGGGCGCTTGTTTTTCTTTGCTTCAAGCCTCTTCATCATGCTCTCGGCCCGGATAGCCACATTAATCATGTCATTGAAGTCCTCAAACTTGGTGGTGGAAAGCTTGTCTTGTAATTCTTCCGAGAACCCATCATAAAGACGCTCTCGCTTCTTCGCATCGGTGGACACTTCTTCGGGAGCATATTGAGCAAGAGTATTGAAGGTTTGCACATAGGTCATCACATCCATGTTTCCTTGAGCGAGGCTAAGAAATTCTTTCTTCTTGATATCCATAATTCCCTTGGGGATGTGAAAGGCACGGAATGCCGTCCGAAATTCATCCCAAGTAAAGCGGTGGTTGGGAGGGCGTGCGGCAAGCACACTCCGCCACCAAGCTCCGGCGGCATCTTGAAGTTGATGAGCGGCAAAGAGGACCTTGTCATGTTGCTCACACCGAAGGAGGCCAAGCTTTTGCTCAATGGTACCGAGCCAATAATCCGCATCAAGAGGGTCCTTGGTTCCACGGAAAATAGGAGGGTCGGTGCGAAAGAAATCCCCAAGACCATGCATCGGGGGATCTCCCCTTTGTTGCGCTTGATTGCCAAAGTTTTGAACAATTTGCCCAAGTAGGTTGGTTTGTTGGGCGAGCACATCCACAAGAGTCGGGTTCTCCGGAGGGTTGGGTAGGTTTTGGTTGGCCGCACCCGAAGGTTCACCGCTCTCGTGTCCCGAACGATGGTGCCTCATCCTGTGGTCCAAGTTAATTAGATAGGTTAGCAAATGGGTAAAGATGTGGTACAAGATAGATATAGGTTGGAAACACATGAAGATAACACGTGTGCGAATATTAGAAGTGAGTAGATGATTGTTGACAGATTTTGGACAGCAAGTATATCACAAGGTTTTAGCTCAGATTTTTCCATTAAAACAGCATGAAAAACACCATATTATTGCTCCAACAAGTGATCCATATATGTATGAACATGTATGCAAAGAATGGGTGCAATATGACGTCTCCTCACATCGTACTAAGCAATATACCGGGCTCCAACAGAAATTTCAGCAAGCAGAATTTTATTTAAACGAGACAAGAACTTGCATAAATTAAACATAACAACTTAGAACATAAAACAACTTGATCCACAACTTAACCAACAATAAATTTAAACGACTTGCAGCCACCAAGGTTCACAAGAATTTTTTTAAAACATAGGGCACGATACATAATAAGCGTCTCAACTTCGCGGTACATGACCAAAGGACCAACGATACATCTAGGTAACCTCCTAGCTCAAGGGAAGAAGTGCTCCGGAGCTCCCAAAAGAGCCTCGCGAG
This sequence comes from Urochloa ruziziensis, assembly GCA_015476505.1. Lineage (NCBI taxonomy): Eukaryota > Viridiplantae > Streptophyta > Magnoliopsida > Poales > Poaceae > Urochloa > Urochloa ruziziensis. The sequence goes on from CM027122.1 coordinate 29,958,899, forward strand.
TGGTGCGCACGCAATTAAATCGACGCACATGAAGCCCCATAGAGATTGGATTGTAGCTTCGAGTCTCCGCCCAAACCCCATTCACATGCGGAAAGCGATGGGAAGGAGCAATGTTCTCTTGTGGCGGTTCCCTTGGGAGATCATCAAGCAATGTTCTTGGAGCCTTCTTGGTCCTCACTTTGAGCTCCACACCCACTTGGAAGTCTTGTAGACGCCTCCTTGTCTCATCCAATTCCGCCTTCACACTCCGATAGGCCCGCTCATAAATGGAGATTGTTTCCGCCATGTATCTCTCACGGGGAGGGGCATCCACCGGGATGGTGACGGTGTAGGGACAATCATCACCGGGACCTTGCATGGGAAGATAGGTGAAAATATCCCCCCATAGCTCCGGAAGCTCATAGCGAAGATGGATAAGTGCCACACGTGCCACCTCTTGCACGGCCATCTCCGGGGTAGTCCCGCATGCTTGAAATGCGTGAGGATAGATCCCCATATCCTTTCTTTCACCAAGGTAAAGTCGCGCCATATACTCATCAAATCCAATAGCATAGCCGCGGGCATGCACCTCGTACTCGGGCTTGTATATGAAGTTTGCCCTCCTCAACGCTTCATTGAGGAGCGCGGGAAAGCCCACCGTGTCCAAAGCACGAGTCGCCATAACGAACGTCCTAGCGGCCATCTAACCCATAAAAAGACAAGAGAAGTTAAGAGCACAATTATTAATAACATGAAGCAAGAGATAGGACAAGTTCTAAGATAGGAAGGAGATAGAAATAAAACCTTAAGTACAAAATTTTAATCCATGAATTTTAATGCAAGTGGTCACATTTTAGTTTGTTTTTATCCACCCCACTAAACAAGTTTTAAGTTCACTCCATGGAACCTTGCTCTGATAGCCACTTGTAAGAACCGCCCAATTTGCACTCGGCTCAAGTGAACGATTAGCCGTTTCATCGAGATGAGGGTTAGTACTTAGCCGCCTTTCGACGATTCAAGTACTAAACCACATCTAGAAGATGGACGGCCTCTTACAATTTCACTTCAAACGAGTACAAACCCGGTAGTCCCGGTAGGTGTTCCACAGTACGCCCAAGATCGAGCACACCCACCGTTACAAATCACATCATCACAATGACCATAAAGAGCAATTTTAAACGACATGGTTTCACAATTAAGTTACAAATTCTTACATAAATGGTTTCAACAAGAAATAAAAGAGAGCAAAGGTAACAAGTTTAAGCTCTCAACAAGACAACATAAAACATAAGTGAATTCATGTTCTTCCAAGCTCTAACTTAGACGATAGGAGTAAAACGCAGCGGATAAACGATAGTAACGCAAAGTAAACAATGGTGTTGTTGCCCAAAACACCATCGCCACAAGCCACAACAAGTTTAATCACTCATCACCCACCCTTGGATCGGCGGGGGAAAAGTAACCAAACACAAGCTCCGGTTCACCTGCAACTTAGAGTTTTGAAAGCAACGTGAGTACGTGGGGTACTCGCAAGACTTACGCAAGGAAAATATTTAGCACCATGCAAGATATATCAAGGTTAGGCTTTAAGGTTAAATAAAATTTAGCAAAAGCCTAAGCGACACATCCTTAATTTTTAACCATAAGCATGATGAACAACAACCTATAAACATCTAATTCATTTTACTTAACTTGCCCAAGCCCACACAATATTTTAGTTGAAACAAGAATTATATCGTGATGACATAGAGCATGAACATATGACAAGTACAAATATAACCAACGGTAACTCTACGAGAGATCCATGGGAGTGAGCTTGCTCATAACCGAGAGCGCGGCAATTCGAATTGATTTAACCTTGCAAGGGTTGTACTCTTTACCCGCTCAACACGAGAATGAACTCACGTCAACCCTTCCCAATAAGCCCCAAACGTTGGGAGTCCACGCCTAGCTTACGCGGAGGGAGCTCTAGGTCCACCGGGGACATCCCTAGAACCCCTCTACATAGCCCGAAGCCACGTATCTAGGACCGTGCCCCAATGATCGAGACAACAATCGGAAAAAGGGCTTACCCAACAATAATTGGACAACGGTAGCACAAAATGGTGCTCAAACCAACGTCACAATCGGACGGGCCTTAACCAACTCAAACGGGCTATGTCACCAAGACTCCGTTCTCGTGACCCTATCTCCCGTTCAAGTCTCGCATTCAATCTTTAACATACTCATAAACATTGCTCATTATTAATTAACCAAAGTAAAGGCGACGAAGTTGATTAGCCTATAGCCCATCCCTCCCAAGTTGACTAGACCAAAACTAAGCATCTAAGCATTAATCAAATTAAATTAGTAAGAGCCCCTTTTTCTACACGAGCGACAAGGAAGGGTATAAAACAAGGAAGGCTTAAAGATAGGATTCTAATGCAACTAAACCCACATGCAACCCATAGCGGCATAATATTAATTAAGAAAATCATAGGATAGGACATATGAGCTGCTTGCCTTGGTTTTCTTCCGACTCGACAAACTCTTCCTCGACGACTTCGGATCCGGGCTCAACGGACTCGCTCTCCGGCACTTCGGTCGCTAAAAGAATGAAATGCATGCATGCATTAGTTACGATGCTATGAGTGCAATTGTCATGACATGAGTAGGAATGGATGCATACAACCAAGAATATATGATGACATCACATGAAGCTAAAACATTGACCAAACAAATTCAAATGCATAAAAGAGCAACTCAAGTTAAGCAATGTACTAGTAAGCAAGATAAAGCCAAAATAAATTCTATTGATATCTAAAAATCATGAAATAAATCATACAACCAGAGAGTCACTAAAACAGCTCAAGAGAGTTGGATTCACCTCAAAGGCTATTTCCAAAAAGGAGATATCAAAATAAAAAGGGAAAACAACTACTAGCCAAATTAATTCGTAAAAGGCATGTAAATCAACCGTAATAACAGAGAAGGCATTTTTCCTGTATTCTTTACTGAAACACAAGATCGACAAAATTGGTTTACCATTTTATCTTTTTTCTTCTATTTACTGAGCATTAAACCATTTTCAGCCTAGGAAACAAGAAAATCAACCCAAACTACTGCAGAACCTATACAACTGAGAAGTACAACTGCAGATCCAAACAAGACAAGTTCCAAGGAAGCCAACAAAATTGAATTCGTGATTTTAGGAGCAACACATGACTTTTAAGGTATTTAACCATATTAACACAAAGTAAATCATAGAGAAATAAATACAATAGTGACAGGAGGAAACTCATTTTGTAAATAAACTAGATCTAATAGGGAAACCAACAAAAGAAGAACCACTGTATTTGGATCTATATCACTACAACAAATAGCTAAGTCCGTGACGGAATCCTGGTGACAGTTTCAGAGATCGTCATGGATTGATATGACTGGGTAGAAAGCCCACAATTCGGCCCAAAGCACTATGACGTTTATTCAAATCGTCACGGAATCGTCACAGAATACAAATTACAAATTGACATGTCTGTAAAAAATATAATAATATTTACAAATGCTAGGGATTGAACCTAGAACCACATGAGTAGGAAGTTATGAACTTTCCATTGAACTATAACCCGATTTGTTCATCACCCTAGTACTTATTGTTTTTATATTATTCTGTACCCCTCTATTGCTTGGTTGGCAACTATAAAGGAGTGAAATCAGTAATAAAAAAAAGGAAGTGAGATCAGACCGGCCACGTCACTACCATCGTGGATGCCACCTGAACGGCCACGTTGCCCACCAAAATTTGTCCAAAAATTGTGAGGACGGGCGGGTTCGAACCCTGCCCACAGGAGTTCGAATAAAGCAAGTCTACCACCAGACTACATCGTCGCAAGTGGCTAGTTTTGTTATTTGAATTTACTTAAACAAAACATTCGGTCTGGCATCTTATCTCCTCACGGACGCATCGCAAAACGATTTTCCACGCCGCCGCCCACCATTAGCCTGGCCATCTTCATGTAGATCCCGAATCGCCGCCGCCGCCATTGCCGCGCCATCCCAGTCCACGCCACCGCCGTTACCGTGCCATCCCGAATCGAGCCCGCCGCCGTTGCCGCGTCATCGCTGCCTGCGGCGCTGCAGCGCCCCCGTCCGGCTGTCCACCAGCATCTCCACCACGGGGAGCCCACCACAAGCACGCCGTCCATTTTTCCCACCACCAACCCGCCCTTCGTGATCCTCCCGGACTGCAGCGACGGGCTCTCGAGCGCCATGGCCGAGTAGAGCAGCAAAGTCAAGCCCGCTGCTCATCTACTGCAGCAGCTCCACGAAGAGTGGCGCCATCCCAACCCCTGAATTGATGCTCAGCGTGGCCTCCAGTGACACTGCAGCAACGTATATATCTGAAATTTTGTTTTTTTATTTCTTTGAATGTCCTGCTTTGAATTGGTTTAGACTTATTTATTTGGGTTTCTTTATGATGCTTGACCAGATGGATCGAAATTGGGTTCGTGGCAGATTGTTTTCTCCTGAACACATTGAGGGTGTCAAACAATTCATGAGCTTCGTTGAAGAAAAATTTAGTGAGAATGCTGAAATTTTGTGCCCTTGTGGTAGATGCCTTAATCAGAAGTATTATGCTCAGCCTCTTGTGCGGAAGCATATTTTGATGAATGGCATGGACAAGACTTATACTCGGTGGATTCATCATGGAGAGAGCATAGATGTACAAATTGTAGGGCACCCTGTTGATTTGCTTGACAATAATGATGATTTCATACATGAAGAAGATGACAATGCTGATCGTTTGGAAGGGCTTTTAGGAGACCTACACACTGCAGCAGAACAAACAAGGCAGGATGGTGAAAATCAGGAGGGAGAAGATCAGGAGGATGGTGATGCAGCACCTCATGACAAGGAGTCATTTTTGAAAATAGTGATGAAAGAGGCGAAGCGTCAGCTGTATCCTGGTTGTACCAAATTTTCAAGGTTCTCTTTTGTGGTAAAGCTTCTCCATATGAAGTCATTATATAGGATAAGCAATTCTGCATTTACCGCAATTTTGAAGCTATTGGCTGAAGCATTCCCTGATTGTAATACAATTCCCAAATCATATATAATGAAGCAAAGAATCTGCTAAAGGAATTAGGTCTTGGATATGAATCAATACACGTGTGCTACAATAATTGTGTGTTGTTCAGAAAGGGATATGCCAAGCATGACAATTGCCCTGTTTGTGGTTTATCAAGATGGAAAGACTCTGAAAGAAAGAAAATTCCACAGAAAGTGTTGCGACATTTTCCATTGGCACCTAGGCTAAAGAGGATGTTTGCAACTAAAGAAGCATCAGAAAAGGCACAATGGCACAAGTTAAAGCGGCAGCCTAGGGAGAATGAAATGAGCCACCCAGCTGATGGTGAGGCATGGCAAGATTTTGATAAGGAATATCCAGATTTTGCAGAAGATCCAAGAAACCTTAGACTTGGCCTTGCAACTGATGGGTTTAATCCTTTTTCAGAAAAGAACACAAAATATAGCATGTGGCCTGTGTTTGTGGTGCCTTACAACCTTCCACCTTGGGCTTGCATGGAAGAGTCAAACTTTATGATGGCTTTGCTTATTCCAGGTCCTAAATGTCCCGGGAAGGATTTTGATGTGTTTTTAGAGCCTCTTGTGGAAGATTTGCTTGAGCTTTGGACAGGAGTCCGTGCTTACGATGCTATTACTGACAAAATGTTTAAGCTTCGTGCTGCAGTTTTATGGTGTATCCATGATTACCCAGCTTTAAGCACTCTTTCCGGGCGTACCACAAAAGGCTACTTTGCATGTACTCATTGTGATAAGCACCCTCTTTCATACGGCCTAAGGAGCAAAATTGGGTATTTTGGACACTTTCGTTTCCTTCCAGAGGGACATCCATTGCGTAGAAAAAATGAATTTGTAGGCCTTCATAAAAGCAATGATCCGCCAGGTGAATTCTCTATTGAAGAGTTGATGGCCGAATTGGAGAAAGTTAAAGATGTTAGACCTAGGAAGAAAAAAGAAACTGGGAAGAGAAAGCATTCTGAATTGGAAGGCGGTCGTGTGAAAATTTGGAGTCGGATGGTTAGTTTATGGAAGTTGCCATATTGGCATAAGTTGAAGCTAAGACACAATCTCGATGTCATGCACATTGAGAAAAACATATGCGAGTGCCTGATTGCGACAATTCTCAATATAACTAGAAAGACAAAGGACACAGCTAAAGCTAGACTTGACCTCGCTGATTTGGGAATTAGAAAGGAGCTGCAATTTAGAGAGAATGGGGAGATGCCAGTTGCTCGATATACCTTGAACAAGGATCAAAAGAAGGCCTTTTGTGACTTTATTCAAGAGGTAAAGTTTCCAGATGGATTTGCTTCCAACATCTCAAGGTGTTTAAATGCTGAGGGAACCAAGGTACAGGGGCTGAAAACACATGATTGTCATATTCTGTTGCAAAGAATATTACCAGCTGCAATGAGAGGATTTTTCGACAAGAACATTTATGAAGCAATAGCAGAGTTAGGAAAATTTTTCAGGGAATTGTGCAGTAGAACCCTTAACAAGGATGTGTTGGAAAAAATGAAGAAAGAAATCCCTGTAATATTGGTAAAGCTTGAGAAAATATTCCCTCCTGCTTTTTTTGATGTGATGATGCACCTTCCGGTTCATTTACCTGATGAGGCATTGCTTCGAGGTCCTGTGCAATACGGGTGGATGTACCCAATTGAAAGGAGGTTGTACACTTTGAAGCGCTATGTGAGGAATAGGGCACGGCCGGAGGGTTCAATTGCTGAGGCATATATTGCTGATGAATGCCTGACATTTTGCTCTAGATACATGGATGATGTTGACACCAGATTTAATCGGGAACCAAGAAACAATGGTTTTTCTAATGAAGAAGCTTATGGTGTTGATGTCTTTGGGCATGGAGTTAATTTGACTTCTGCACCTGAACTTGTATATGATGAAAATGGTTTTGATCAAATGGTGTGGTTTGTGCTCAACAATTGTAGCCAAGTGGAGAATTATGTGGAGTATGTATATGCTAACTTTTATTTTTTGGCATACTACATTTATAGTGTTGCACTCTACTTTTGTACTAACTTCTATTTTTATGCAGAATGTTCAGAGCTGAATTAGAGATGCAAGGGGTGTCTAACATTGATAGAACCCTTCGGCAAGGATTTCAGGCTTGGTTTAGGAACCATGTTAGTGTTCATAGCCACACATTCTTACTTTTTCTTGGGTGATGGATATTATTACTAGATTCTGATTTGTCTGTCTTTCATGTGGCAGATCATGAGGTTGCGGAATTCAAATCAAGAGGTAGATGATGATCTCTTTTCCTTAGCATGTGGTCCTGATTTCAGAGTCAGAAAATATTCCTCATGCATAGTGAATGGTGTGAGGTTTAACACTGTTGACCGTGACAAGAATAAGAAGACACAAAACAGTGGAGTAATGTCACAAAGTTCACATAATGGACAGTTGACTGATTTTTTTGGAACCTTGAAAGAGATAATTCAGCTAGAATATAGCCAGGAGGATAGGTCAGTAGTTTTGTTTAAATGTGACGGGTTTAAACTGGATGGGAAGAAAACTGAACTTAAAGATGATGGTTTTTTTTAGAAGCATCAATGTTGGGAGCCTATGGTACAAGAATGATTGCTATATTTTGGCCACTCATGCTAGGAAGGTCTTCTATTTGCCAGACACAAGATATGGTAAAAATTGGCAAGTTGTACAAACATTTGACCACAGGCATCTTTACAATGTGCAGCAAACTGAAGCTGCACAATATAATGCTTGTGCATATCAAGAGGATGAATGTTGTGAGGAGGGCAGCATGCGACCAACAGTTTCTGACGTTACATATGACCAGCCTTTAAATAGAGATGATGAGGAAGGACCTATTTTTGAAGCTTCTGAAATAGCCCGGTTGATGAAAGAAACAGATAAAGAGATTATTGATGGCAGTGATGAAGAAGAAGACGACACACTTTCAGAATATTGCATTGATGATGAAGATTCCACAACTAAGGTCGACAGTGATGATGAGTAGCTAATTCCAATATTTACTGCTATGTTGTAAGGGTCACCCAGTATGAGACCCATTTATTTTTATATCAGACCCATCTATTTGTATCTCAGACCCATCGATATGTATTTAACACCATTGTTCTATTTTGAAATGGCACTTGTGTTTTTCTTTAATCTATGCAGATTTATTTTCAATAGCTGTTATGGTTATATGCGTTTTTGTTAATTTTTTTCCTGTCAAATTCCCAACAACACCAGTGTCCCATTGTTCAGGTTTTTTGTTCACTACTGGATGCCAGACTAACACTGGTAGTTGAACCATGTTGAATTCTGCACCTGAAACAGGCCAATATTGATTCAAAATTTTTGTTAAGGTATTTTGGTTCAGGTTCAAAACAGGCCAATATTGATTCAGGTATTGTTGTTCAGCTGAAACAGAACCAATATTGAAGAAGAATTTTTGTTCAGTATTTTTTTTTGGTTCACCTGAAACAGCATATGAACCAATATTTGTTCAGAATTTTTGTATCATAGGACATGGGTAAATGGCCAATACAAGATCAATTGCATGCAGACATCACATAACACATATAATAGGACATTTCACAAGTAAGAGAAATTGGATATGCATTTCATTCCACATCAGGTTGCACAATTCATTTCACAAACATCAGATTCATTCCACACCAAGTTGCAAAAGTACAACTCAGATACCCACCAAAAGGATGCAGAACCTAGAGTTTGAAACATGAACCATCCATGCGAAGCTAAACTTAATTTTTTTTTTACAAGCCAAAAGGCAGATTTAAGCACTTTCTTCTTTTCTTCAGCTGCTGCAATTTTTTCTTCCGCATCTGCAAGTGCCTGTTCAAGGGCCCAATTAAGCTTCCTTGCCATCACTTTATTTCTCCTTTTCTGTGCAATCAAGCTTCCTTGCCATCTCTTTCCTCTCCTTTTCTGTGCAATCAAGCTTCCTTGCCATCTCCTTCTTCTCCTTGTCTGCCCTACTTTTGAACTGCTCAAAAGCATCCATCTGCACCATATGATAACCAGTGTGAATACTATGATATACTATGTACATGTATTCACATATGTATAACTAACAATTCAAGGAATTGATCGAGATTGCTACACTGATGGTGTCCACCTCCAATTTAAGCAACAATTTGTGACCCCATAATGCAATTTGGAGGTCAGATCAATGAGCACAGATCAGTTTGGGATTACCTTCTTGTTCTTGGAGGTCGCCGAGGTGGTCAGATCGATGGGCACAGTGTTGCGCCCGACGTTGGAGTGGGGGGGAGCGCGGCTGACCTTCTTCCCCATGCCGGCGTCGCTCCTCCTAGTGGGGGCACCGCAGCGGGGACTTCTTCCCCTTCCCAGAGGGGGAAGCGCTGGAGAAGCAGCTGAAGTCGTCGCGGACCTGATCCCGAGCTTGCTTGGAGCGCTTCCGGTTCACCATTCTTGCGCCGAGGAAGGAGCTGGGCGAGGCGACAGGCGATGAAGGAGAAAGGGGCGAGGCGAGGAAGGCGGCCGAAGGATCTCGATGCGTCCGACTTATGGGCCAAGAGGAGAGAAGAGCTTTGTTTAAAACAATTCGTAGACGAGCAACTTCCGAAAGTACATGAGTAGCTCACTGGTTAGTATGGTCGATCTGGGCCGAAGGGGTCCTCGGTTCGACTCCAGGATCCACCACCATTTTTTGTTTTTGCGTTTTATTTTCTTTATTTTCGTATTATTTTTCCTCCTACGACCAAATAATGTTTTTATTTTTTGTATCACTGTCTTTTTTATATTATATGCATATTACTCCATCTCCCACAGAAAACGTGTCATGCATGCTATATCATTCTTCTTCTAAAGTGCCATACAATTAATTTGTCATGTGTTTCTCCCCTATTTTGGAAGCAAAGTATGTTCAAGTTCTTCATCGAACAACATGTCATGCACATGCTATATCTTTCATGTCCCCCGACAATGTATTATGTAACACTACGTGACAATGTGAGCACTAATTTAGTTTTCACTATAGTATGTGCTATATATATTAGGATATAGATATGCGCTTGTACATATTGTTAGTGCCGGGTCAATAACACTAGCCGAACGCGTATCTACGCTTGAAAACTCGTGTGACTTGCATACCATTTGTATCTACGCGTGAAAACTCGCGTGACTCGCGGGCGTGTACAATATTCTTTTTATTTTTGATTGACGCAAAAATCATTTACTATAACTTTAACAACTTGCATACCATTTGTATCAACACTACATGTTAGTGTTCATGTAGTACAATCATGACATGAAGTATTAAATTGCGTTCAAACAATTGATGCACAGTATTGATGCTACACTACGTGACATGTTAGTAATCTCTAGTATTGATGCACAATGAGTAACTATCCTCCCAACATCATGGATTCGAATAATAGGAGATATGTTAACTTGGAATTAAAAATGAGAGACCAAAGAAATCAAACACTCTCCTATATGACTTGGAATTAATTAGCATCCTTCCAATATTTTTTTTAAATAAAACTATTTTTAATATTGAAGAAACTCAAATAGTGTTATTGTATACGGTTTTGTCTAGAAGGTTCCAGAGATCGATGAGGGCCCGCACACGGTTTCAGATTTCCCGCTTTGGTTTTGGGCCAGCGGCGCCCGGTCGATGAAAAATTTGACAACGAATTGACTCTACTACCCTACTGGTCTTGGCAAAACTACAAACCTTCACACCCCCTCAGCCAAAATAAAAAAGGGCAACTAGGTAATTTTCCGTCCCTGACCCCTCCTTATCCCGCACGGAGGCCAAATCCCCCAGGCGGCATCTCATTTTTCCCCTCCGCCATCCACCCCAGGTCGCCGCCGCCGCCCCCCCACTCCTCTTCCACCTCCGCCCACACCAGCAGGCCGGCCTCCATTCCTCCTCCGCCGCCCCAAGCACGTCGCCCTCCACCACTCCTCCGCTGTCTCGCCAGCACTTTTGCTAGCGCCGCCGCCAGCAAAACCCTAGATGGCAAGCGGCGGCTGCACAGACCTCCGCGCCGCCGCCGCGGGCGCCGCCGCCGCAAGCTCGTCCTCGTCACCGCCGTCGCCGCTGGAAGGACCTCCTCCTCACCACAGTCGCCGCTACAAAGAAGTCATCACCACCAATGTTGCCGCTTCAACAACCTCGACCACCACGGTCGCCGCTGCAAGTACCCCTTCACCACCACTGTCGCTGCTTCAACGACCCCAACAACATCCCGTGATGCCGACAAAGGGTGCTGCCAAGAAAGCACAAGGGCTTCGGACAACAGGTTTTTCTACAACAACTTTTCCCCCCTTTATTTTGCTACTATGTACAATTTCCAAGCCGCTATATAGGGGACCTGCTAGGATTCTAGGAAAGTAGAATATCATGGTTCTCTGTTTTGTGGCACTTAGCATTTTTTTTAAAATTGCTTGCTGTAATAATACATGGATTTTTTTATCTCCAAATAATAGCACCATCTGGTACCTTGTGCATGTCCAAAATCTGTTTGCTTTTAGATGTCCAAAATCTCTATGATGTAGTTCTGTATGTGTTCTGTCTAGCACCAGCTACATGTCCAAAATCTGGTAGCTAGTGTCGTAGTTGTACAATCTCCATTTGTATTGCACATCTGGCCAATCTAGATTTCTGTCCGTGCTATTGTGGTTTATCTCTAATGATCTGATCTTTAGCTACCTTTTAATGTTTTGAACTTAGATGATACTAGGTCACTAATTTGTTAATGTTTTCTCTCATCCTAGAACTGTCATTGCATCCGTATGAAGAGCTGCGCCTAAGACAATGTATGAGGAACAATTCAAGGTTGCAGCAACTTGGCCTTCCTGCTCTCGCCTTGTATGCAAAAACAACTGTCACTCGTCAAGACAAGAATTCAAGAAATGGGAGGAATACAGAAGACCCTGACCCTGAGTATGATCCTTTACATGATGATACTGTTGAAAGGGGCTTGATTGATGATGTGAATTCTAAGGTGCTAATTCTTCCGTCTTGTCAAGGACAATGAGCTGTAACTCTTTGCACTCTCTATTTGCTAATTCATGATTCCATTTCTAGCAGGGCACTAAGGAGATGGCTCACAAGAAAACAAACAAGCAAACTTCAGAACAACCTCCTGGTGGAGTCAAGTTTCAGTCTCGGAAGAGGGTGTATCCTTTTCAACAACCAACTGTTACTACAAGGTCTAAGAAGAGCACTGGGCAGCCTGATGCAAGCATGACACAAACCGTCATATGTGTGCCACCACCATTGCATCCTAATGCTGAACTTGTTTCAAACTTTGAAGACCAACCTAATGGTGATTGCTTATTCTACATCCATATTTTCCAACTTGATTACCTTGGATTATATGATGAATGCAAATTTGATGCTATTTTTCAGATAATGGAGGTGATGCAATTCCCCAGTCCGATGGGCACAACCATATGGCAGCCGAAGGTGATGCTATTTTTAGCTATCAATCTAGCTTAGGTTGCTTGAAAAAAAATCTATTAGCTTAGGTTGGCTAATGGATGTATACTTACTGCCTTCCATTTTTAGATGATTTGCCCCTCCCTGGTCAGAACGCCACCATGGATGAAGGAGCTGACGGCCACAACCAGTTGACCAGAAAAGGTGAAAGATTGCTACATTTTTACTGGCCTTATTGCATATTGCCTCACTAGTTTGGCTGCTGAATAAAGCTGGATCAATGTTTGTGTCGGTGATATATTCTCCGGCAGTCTTCCACGGGGTAGCCCACGGAAGTGATTTGTATGTAGGGAAGATCGCAAAGATCGGAAGCAAGATGGTTAGGATGGACAGACACAAGGGTTTATACAGGTTCGGGCCGTCGACTCGACGTAATACCCTACGTCCTGTTTTGGGGTGTTGTATTGCTTGTTGAGATGTGGTGTCTAGTTATGAGATGCTTTTTTGAGGGGGTCCCTGCCCGCCTTATATATCGGGGGGCAGGGTTACAAGTCGGTTTGTATCCGATCCTATCTCTAAGAATCCTTTCCTTCTTTACAATAATTCCTATTCCAACTGGGACTTCTCCTTCCAGATCCTTCCTCCGTGCGCCGACTTGTCCCGCACGTCTTCAGGTCCGGAACGGTGAGGTGGGCCGCCCCCTTTTGGTGGGCTGCCAGGCTTGCTCGTGAGGTACCCAGGTACTATATCCCCCACAGTAGCCCCCGAGCACTTCTTGGCCGATCGTTGGCTGTAATTGTTCTATCTTTTCTTGCATGATTCGAATGCTCCAAGTTGTCTAAGATCTCATCCGAGTGGTTTCGAAGAAGATCCGAGTGGTTTCAAGGAAGATCCGAGTGGTTTCTCAGACGTCCCTGAAAACAATTCTTCAATTTCAGTCAAAGTGAGGGGAAGGAGTGCTCTTTTTCACGACGCGATAGCGAAGTGAATACACTTAGCCCCCGGGCTTTGGGCAATTTTAGTATGAAATTGGCCAAAGGTCTTCAACTTTTATCCATCTGTATCTTGATTTTCAATGGTGTGCACCTCCAGGTGCACCCATTGGGTGTAGCCCCCGAGCCTTGAGTAGAATAGAATATTCTGGTCGAGGGTCAAAAATAAATATTATGAATCTCTTTTTAATCTTGATCCATCAATGGCGTGCACCTCCAGGTGCACCCATTGGGTGTAGCCCCCGAGTCTTGTTACGACTCAGCATGATCGTGTCAAGACTCTGAAAGCCATGAATTCCGACTGATTTTTCAGCCCCCATGCCTCTGGACATGGATTTTAAATAATCTCTTCCTTCAGGGGCTTTTTTGTTTCCCCTTTATAAGGATTTCGTCCTCGAGTTCTTTGAACTCGGCATGACTCCCGAGTCGTGTCCCACGACTCAGCTTGACCATATGGTAAGCCATCTTCTCACAAGATTTATACTTATCAGCACTTGACCCAGATTTCTGAATCAATTTAGCAATAGTATCGCATGCCTTACGTAAAAATCAGTTGCGAGGTCGCAATATTAATTGCAAAATCGAGTCTGGTCGTCGACTAATTTTAGCCTCACGACCGAGTGGTTTCTGCCCCTGAACCCTAGCTCAGGAACCCACAAATTTATTATCGTAACAGAACCGAAAGGTCGTGCTATATTTCAGCCCATTAGGCCCATTATTCCTAAAAGTCCGTTGCGTCCCTAACGGTCGCCTTACGGAAGTCGAGATATCGCGAGATATCGCGATTCCCTACCGCATCTTTGAATTCAAAGCGACGGGACGTGCCTGCGTCGGTTGAGTTCCCGAGACAAGCGCCGCGCCGCGCGCGGGAGGAACGGTTCCTTCCTTTATAAGCCATCCCCGCCGCATTCTTCTTCCTTTACTTGCCATTTGCCTTCCCCGACGCTCCAGTTCCCTTTGCGCCAGAACAAAACCCTAGATCTGCTCCCGCAACCTTCTTCCTCGCTCTCCAGCACCGCTCGCTGCCATGGCGCCCAAGAGGAAGGAAGCCTCGAAGCGGAAGGAGAAGTCACCAGCAAGGGCCCGGTCGTCCAAGGGCAAGGCCACCGCCGAGGTCGCCGTGGATCGCGCCGCCGAGTGGAGGGAGTCCATCACCTCCACCAAGCGCCTCGAGCAGCACGTCATGGATGGCGTCCTCCCCGACCAGCAAACCGCCGAGTGGCGCGCCGCCGCCGGTGAGTCTTTCCCCACCCCAAACTCCTCTGATTTGGTGGTGTTTGAATCTTTCTTTCTCCGTGGTTTCGGCGTGCCCGCGCATTCTTTCCTCCGCGGGCTGCTGCATTACTATGGGATCTGCCTCTGCGCATTGAATCCCAACTCTATCTCCACATCGCCATCTTCATCAACCTCTGTGAGGCCTATCTTGGGATAGAGCCTCACTTCAATCTTTTCATTCATCTTTTTCTCCTTAAGCCTTATCCCCGAACCGACTGCCCACAAGTAGTCGGGGGCGCCGGACTCCAACTCCGCGAGGGTCGAACTCGGGAGTATTTTGACATCCCTTTCCTTACCTCCAATAAGGGGTGGCAGTCCGAGTGGTTTTACGTAGGAAACCACTCGCCTGCCATCTCTCCAGAAATTGATTCTCGTCCTGTCCCCTCCCAATCCTGGACCGCTCTTCCCAAGGAGAGTGAAATGGACCAGGTTCGGGAGCTCCTGGGTCTTATTTCCCAGTTGAAGGACAATGGGCTGTCTGCCGTCGGTGTGGCAGCCAACTTTGTTCTGCGCCGGGTTCAGCCGCTCAAGCAGCGAGCTCACCCGGCGTATGAATATTACGCCGAGGGGGACAACACGCGCGAAGCCCCCGAGCGCGTCGACAAAGTCCAAGCCGCCGCTCGGCTTGGCAAATTCTTCGCACCTGGAACGTCCCTGAGGACTACTGACTGTCCTCCGGCGTTCAACTTGGGAAATCCACGCCCTGAGGTATTTAGTCAGTTTGTTGTTGTTTTTATTTCAATTCCACCCATTGGGTGTAATCTCAAAACTGAACCCAATATTTGCAGGGTCGAGTTGCCTTTGTATCTATCCCTCCTTTGCCTGAGATGCCAAAGGGAGTGGATCAGCCTCGTCGGCGCAGGGCCGTTGGATCTGAAGAAGCAGTCGGGGAAAGTGAGAGTGATCTGCGTGACTCGGATATCACTCTATCATCCTCTCCTTCCCCCGATGTGCAATCTCCGAGTGGTGGGAAGGCTGCTCCTGCTCTGAAGAAGCGGAAGATCTCCACAGGGATCGTGTTCAGGGATGCGCCCAGCCGCCGGCAACTCCTTATATCTGAGTCGTCTGACTCGGAGAAGGATGAAGCTGGCGTCGCCGAGTCGTCTCTCCAGCCGCCAATCACGAGCTCGGAGCAGTCTCCCCTTGCAGTGATGCCTCTGAGTGCTGCAAGTCCGAGGGACCTCCCTTCCCCAACTCGGAAAGGAAAGCGCCTGAGAATGCGCATTTCTAATCTGTAAGTATTCTTGTCTTGTCTTGATTTCCTTTATGCTTTTTGTTAGTGATCCATAAATGCTTTATGTTGTAGCACGCCGTCTGAGGTCCCCTTCTCGGGTCCTCCGCCTCAGTCAGCGGTTGAGACCGAAGCCCCAACAATCCAAACTCCAGAGGTGCCGATCCACTCGGCTGATCTTCTCAGCGATCAGCCTGTGGGTCCGCTACCCGAGTCGCAGCGGGAGCCAACCCCGCCACCGCCGAGTCCTGTACCAGCGTCGCCGACTCCTCCGCCAGTTCCTCAAGGCAGCCCCCAGCATGCTCCTGTGGTTGAACCGACTGCAGCAGTGGAGGAGCCCCAGACTGCGACGGTCGAGATAGCTTCTGCGGCGGTCGGCGTCCTGAGTGGTGGCGCTCCCCTGACTCCTCTGGAGGAGTTTCTGTCCCTTCATCGTCGCATGGGCCACATAGCCAAGGTACTTCCCGAACTTCTTATCTTGTTGATATCAAATACCATTGGTATATTGATTCATATTGTCTTCTGACTTGTTTTTGCAGAACTTAGCTGCTGATGCCGAGGCTAAAACCTTGGTTATTCAAGAATTAACTTCTGCAGTCGCTAAGGCCGACTCCTTGGTGGCCCGAGTGGCTGAGCTCGAGGCTGATGCAGTCGAGCGACAGGCTGAGTTGGAGGAAGCCCAGCGTACCACCCGCGATTTATGCGGGGAGGTAGAGCAGGCTAAGCTCAACGAAGCCCAGGCCGTGCACGAGCTCAGAGGTATGTTCTTCCTTATTTGTTTTTCTGTCAGACGTGAAAATATCATTCAGATCTAACCTTCTTTAGATTATCGATATCGGACTATGTCCCAATTCGCAGAGCTTACTGCCAAGGTGGCCCGGCTGCAAGGTGAGGCTGAGGCGCTGCGCACTGAGAAGATAGCACTGGAGGATGCTATCCGAGTGGTGGCGGAGGAGATCGAGCCGGAGGCGTCATCGTCTTCAGCTTCCATCCTCGACCGCGTTCGGGCGCTCCCACGCTACTTCCGGCGGCAGCTCTGCTCCATCAGCCAGGCCAGCTGTGGCCATGTCCTGGCAGTGCTGAAGTCTCTGTTCCCGGCGTCAGACCTGGAGCCACTCGGCCGCGGGTATGCTGCCGGTACCTCTGAAGACGATGTGGGCAGACTGCTCCATGAAGTCGAGCCCATCGCCAATGTCCTGTCCAAGGACGTTGTTGATGACTCGGATGAAGCGGCCCCGTCTGGTGCTGGCGACCCTGCAGTGTAAACAAAATATTTGTAGTATGTGGTCGAACCAGTACTGTTTTTAAACAATGTTTGAATTATCACTTCTGTATATAAGTTTTTAATTGGTCTACAACTCCCTTTCTTTCTGCGCTAGCCTTAATTTCTGAGTGGTTGACCTGTTACGGAGTAGATTAGCCTCGTTGGTCTCAGTCTCATGCCGCAGAGTCTTTGTCGTACGTTTAGAGCTTTGACTTGGCGAGTACTTTCCCTCTCGATTTAAGGTTTGTTCCCCTCATACTTTATGTGCGTGACGCGAAAGAGGAAATGCGAGTAGTAGAAATAGATGAAAGATGAAATCAACTTTATTGATAACTCATTATGGACATGCCGAGTCGTAACTGGGGGTGACTACCCTCCAAAATCACTCGGAACAAATAAATCTAAAAATAAAAAAGATAAATACATAACTGATTCAGGCGTAGAAGCGTTGTAAGTGCTCGATGTTCCATGGATTTGGGATGTCTACGCCGTCTTCGGTCATGAGTCGATATGAGCCTGGGCGACTGACTGACTTGATAATATATGGACCTTCCCAGGGGGACGCAAGCTTGTGCGCGCCCTTGGTGTCTTGCTTTCTTCTCAGAACCAAATCGCCTGCTTCAAAGGACCTCTGCTTAACTGATCGATCGTGATAGCGTCGCAGGACCTGAGCGTAACGCGCGGCTTGGATCTGGGCAGCCAATCTCTTCTCCTCGATGCTGTCGAGGTCTTCAATGCGCGCCACTTGCGCGTCGTATTCATCATAGAATTCCACTCGGGGGGAGCCGTATGTGAGGTCCGTTGGTAGGATAGCTTCCGAGCCGTAAACCAGAAAGAACGGAGTTTGCTTCGTGGCACGACTCGGCTGTGTGCGCAGCCCCCAGACTACAGCCGGCAACTCCTTGATCCATCGTCCGTCATGTTGCTTCAGCTGCTTGAATATCCGGGCCCTGAGCGCTTTGATTATTTCGCCATTGGCTCTTTCGACTTGGCCATTGGCCCTTGGGTGTGCGACGGATGCGGGGCATAGCTTGATGCTCCTCTCGCTGCACCAATCTTTAAACTCCTGCGCCACGAAGTTCGTACCATTATCTGTGATGATACGATTTGGGACTCCGAAGCGGTGGGTGATGTCGGTGAAGAACTCGATGGTCTTGGCTGCCAGTGTGCTTTCTGACTGGTTTTACCTCAATCCACTTGGTAAACTTGTCGATGGCCACAAGGACATGGTCAAAACCACCAGGAGCCTTCTTAAATGGACCGATCATATCCAAGCACCAACAAGCGAAGGGCCAGGACGCTGGTATGGTTTGCAGCTGTTGTACAGGTGCATGTATTTGCCTTGCAAAATACTGACACCCTTTGCAGTGCCGCACGATGTTCTCTGAGTCTGCTACAGCAGTCGGCCAGTAGAAACCAGACCGGAAAGCTTTACCAACAATGGTTCTAGCTCCGGCGTGATTTCCACAAATTCCTTTGTGTATGTCAGTCAAGAGTTCTATACCCTCAGTGCGACTTACGCACTTTTGTAGGATTTGGGAAGCTCCAGATCGACGATACAGCTTGTCTCCGATGATGACGTAGTTTTTGCTGCGCCGCACGATTTGTTCGTGGAGCGAGTTTAGATCTTTGTCTTCTGCGACCTCTGCGGGTAATATTCCGCTATCCAGATAATCGATGATCTGTGTCCTCCAATCTAGCGCTTCGTCTACCACTAATGTGGCTGACTCCGGGGATTCTCCGACTTGTTGCTCCGCGACAGTGCCATCCGTGTTTATCTTGATAGATGGTTTGATAAGATCTTGTATGAAAACTCCGGGTGGGACGCCTTCACGGGTGGACCCCATCTTAGCAAGCTCATCTGCTGCCTTGTTATGGTCGCGCACCACGTGATGGAACTCCAAGCCATAGAATTTCCCTTCCAGCTTCCTAATTTCCTCGCAGTATGCGTCCATCTTTTCGTTGGTCCTGGACCAGTCCTTGTTTACCTGGTTTATGACCAGGGCAGAGTCCCCGCGTACCATCAGGCGTTTGATACCCAGAGATACTGCGATGCGGAGACCGTGCAGGGCTGCTTCATACTCAGCTGCGTTGTTGGATACTGGAAACATGATTTGAAGGACGTATTTAGTTCCTGTCCACTCGGGGAAATCAGGATTACGCCTGCGCCGCCTCCTTTTATCTGGAGGGAGCCATCAAAGTACATCTCCCAGTACTCAACTACCTCGTTGTCAGCCAGAGCTTGGTTTTCTGTCCAGTCTGCTACGAAGTCGGCCAAGACCTGAGACTTGATAGCAGTACGTGGAACAAAGTTTATGTGATGGGCAGCCAATTCTATTGACCACTTGACGATTCGGCCGCTTGCATCTCGGTTATGGAGAATTTCCCCTAAAGGATTTTCGCTCACCACCGAGATTGGATGGGCCTCAAAGTAGTGCTTCAGCTTTCTTGCTGAGATAAGAACTCCATATAATAATTTCTGTACATGGGGATAGCGTACCTTAGATACGGTCAGAACCTCGCTGATGAAGTAGACTGGTCGCTGAACTCCATATGCGTGTCCTTCTTCAGGACGCTCGACCACTAATACCGTGCTAACCACTCGGGGAGTAGCAGAGATGTAGAGGTAGAGCTGTTCTCTTGGTTGAGGTGGGACGAGGATGGGAGGACTCTGCAGGTAATCTTTGAGTTCCTGGAAAGATCGCTTCGCCTCGTCATCCCACACGAACTTGTCCTGCTTTTTGAGCAGTTTGAAAAACGGCAATCCGCGAACGCCGAGTCGTGATATGAAACGACCGAGCGCTGCCATGCATCCAGTAAGTTTCTGCACATCCTTCTGACAGGTTGGTGGTAGCATCTTGGTGATGGCCGTGATCTTCTCGCGATTTGCCTCGATCCCGCGGTTGCTGACCATGAAGCCGAGTAGTTTACCTGAGGGTACTCCGAAGACACACTTTTCCGGGTTGAGCTTCCACCGGAATACGCGTAGGCGTTCGAAGACCTTTGTCAGATTCCCTATCATGTCCTCAGGGTTCATGATCTTGACCACGATGTCGTCGATGTAAGCTTCTACTATGTCTGGAATCAATTGATCCAGACATGCTTGAATTGTCCTTTGATAGGTTGCACCTGCGTTCTTCAGACCGAAGGCCATTGTGTTGTAACAAAAGGCACCGAACGGCGTGATGAACACGGTCTTTATCTGGTCTTCCAGCTTCAGGCCTATCTGGTGATATCCTGAGTAGCAATCGAGAAAGCAGAGCAGGGCGGAACCTGCCGTGGAGTCAACGACTTGATCGATGCGGGGGGGAACGAAGGGGTCTTTAGGGCAAGCTTTGTTGAGATCTGTATAATCAACGCACATTCTCCAATCATTATTATTCTTTTTTCTTACAAGAACTGGATTAGCTAACCAGTCGGGGTGGAACACCTCTGAATGAATCCGGCTGCTAATAGCTTTGTAATTTCTGCCCTAATTGCCTCCTTGCGGTCCTGCGCGAATCGACGAAGCCTTTGCTTGATCGGTTTGGCAGTCGGATTGACCTTCAAGGAGTGCTCGGCAAGTTCCCTTGGGACACCTGGCATATCGGATGGTTTCCACGCGAATATGTCGGCGTTTTCCCTTAGGAATTTGACGAGCACTTCTTCCTATTTGGGGTCCAACTCTGCCCCGATGATGGCTGTCTTCTTTGGGTCGTCCAGGTCCAGAGAGATCCTCTTCAGCTCCGTCTCCTTGCTTGGCGCGATGGCTTCTCTCGCTGGCTTCTTGGTGGGGATCTCTAGAGCGTCCTTGTCCACCTCCTGTGATGCAGCCAGTACTTGTTCCATGCGCTTGGACATGTCCAGGGCGGCTGCCGCGTTGAGAGTCTCCTGCTCGCACGTGTATGCGACTCGGACGTCTCCCAAGACGGTGATTACGCCTTTCGGTCCTGGCATCTTGACCTGCAAGTAGACGTAGTGAGGAATCGCCATGAACTTGGCGAGTGCCGGCCTCCCAAGGATGGCGTGGTATGCAGTTTCAAAGTTCGCCACCGTGAACTGCATGTGCTCGGTCCGGTAATTATTCCGGTCTCCGAAAGTGACGGGCAGCGTGATGTGCCCGAGTGGTTCTGCCCCCTCTCCCGGTATCAAACCGTAGAACGCGGATTGGGGGGGCTCAGGTCGAGAGTAGTCAGGCCGAGCTCCTTCAATGTGTTAGCAAAGAGGATGTTCAGGCCGCTGCCACCGTCGACTAGTACCTTGGTGAGCCGAACGTTGCGAATTGTCGGAGCTACCACCAAGGCGTGGGACCCGGGCTTCGGTATGAAGTTTGGATGATCCTCCCGGGTGAATGTGATCGGAACCTCCGACCACTTGAGGTACTCAGGTACCGGTGGCTCCCTCGCGTGCATGACCTGGCGATGGGTGAGCTTCTGCTGGCGCTTCGACTCGAACTCTGGTCCGCCGTAAATCATGCGGACCACTCGGTCGGCTTCCTGAAAGTCATTATCAGGCTCGTCATTTCGCCTGTCGTCTCGCGGGGAACCATCGTTCCTCTTTCTGTATGGGGGGCCTCTGTTGCCCCCGGTGAAGGCTCGCTTGAGCCCGTAGCACTCTCGCGCCGAGTGCTTGTGTTTGTGGTACGGGCACTGCTCATCGAGCATGCGCTGGAAGTCCTCTGGAGTTACCCGGCCTCTGGACCGGTCCAGGGCAGCGACCATGTCTCCTTCGCTCTTCTTCTTGCGAGGTTGGCTGTCATTGCGTCGATGGTCGTCGTGTCGTTCTTCGTCGTCGCGGCGGTCGCGTTTGCGAGTCGTCTTCCAGAGTCCCAATGGGTGTAGCCCCCGAGTTTTGTTCTCTTCTTCCCAGCGGCTTCTGATCTCGCTGAGCTGTTCTTTTTCCGCGATCTCGGCGTCCGCCCACGTGCTAGCGACCCGGAACATGTCATTGACAGTCGCGGGTGGCTTCCGAGTCCACTTATGGATCAGTCTTCCATCGGAGATGCCGCGCTGGAAAGCTGACATCACCTCCTGATCCGTGACATCCGTGATGGAGTTGCGCTTTTCTGAGAACCTGCGGACGAAGTCGTGCAGAGTCTCGTTCTTGCGCTGCCTGATCTGACCGAGGAGCCGCTTGCTCCCGGGCCGTTCCCAGGTACCGAGATAGTTACCGATGAAGAGTTCGGTAAGCTGCTCCCAGTTATCAATGGCGTCCTGCGGGAGTCCTGCCAGCCAATTGCGGCAGTCCTTGGTGAGCATGATGGGAAGATAGTTCGCCATCACGTCCTCGTCGCCGCCGGCTGCTTGTACGGCGGTGTAGTAGATCTGAAGCCATTGAGATGGGTCAGATTTCCTGTCGTACTTGTCGATGTCCGACAGCTTGAAGCCTCTGGGCCACGTCACGCTTCTCAAGCGCTCGGTGAACGACTGGAATCCGCCGATCCGACCTCTAGGGCGGGAATCGCTCGGACCCGATCCGTCAACCGCTCTTGGGGGTGTGCTGTCCCTCCTGCGATCCCGGTCCCTGGGTGGGGAACGGGTCCTCCGATAGTTCCGAGTCCTAGGTGGAGTTCGGTCCTGTCGGTAGGTTCTGCTGCGCGGTGGAGTTCGATCTCTTGGCGGAGTCGGCCGCCTGGGTGGCGGAAGCACTCGTCGTCGACCGCCATTATTGCCGCGCCTTGGGCTACCAGAGAGGTCAGAGTAATCTGACTCTGTCGAGTGGCCGCTTCTGTTGGGGTTACGACGGGGATTTCCATGATCCCGATCGTACTCTTGGCGCCGTCGGAGTTCTTCGCGATGGCGCTCTTCAGTGCTATTGGTGATGATGTCCCTTGCATCTCGATCTCTGTTGATCGTGGTGCGGAGGTCTTCATCATGACCCGATCCGCCGCCGGCCCGGTGTCGAGATGAACCGGGTTCAGGAGCGTCGGTGGTCGTCCTGCCTTGCATCTGGTGAACCTGGACGGAGGCGGCCTGCACGAGAGCCCTTACCTTTTCCAGGCCCGGAGTGTTAGGCGGTAGCCGATTGATTTCCTCGTTGATAGTAACGAGGTTCTGGACCGGTGTCTCGTAGACCTCGTGTCCGTTGAACTCGAACGTGCCGTCGCGCATCAAGTTCCGGGCGCTCCTCCGCTCGTGTTGATCCCGTTGGCGACGATGATCTTCAGAGCGAGGCTCCTGGAGTCGAGCAGTACCAGATCCTGACGCGGCGGCTCCATGTGGTCGTGCGGCTCTGCGAGTCGCCCGACTGGCATTGCGTCCTCGACGCTGGTTCCTGGCCTCGGTCGTCTCCTCAGCAGGAGTGACCTCATCCTCTGAGACAGGATTAGTTGGCGTTGCTGGCGCCACCATGTAACAATATGATCCGACTCCCTCTTGCGCGAGGTAGTCTTCCTCGGACTCGGAGAAGTCGGATGTGGGCGTGTAACGCTCCAAACTACTCGGAGTCAATTCTCCGAGTGATCCTAGTAGTTCCGGCTCTGTAGAGGCATCGGACACCGTGTATCCTTCCGGCAGATCGTCTAAGATTGATGGTCCCAGTAGATCTAGCCCGTAGGAGTCGCTCCCAGAGAAGTAATCATCCGATTGGACGATATCCTTCATCTTTTGCTTCCGAGCAAGCGCGCAAAAGCCGGGGGTCCGAACAGCAATGACCTCAGGGCTCTGGACGCGTGTGGGTTGAGCGTTTACGCTCTGCGATGATTCGGCGACGCGACTCTCAGGAGTCGGATCGGAACCGAGTGATTGTAGATCTGTTCCCGACTGGTTTGGCCTCGCGTTCTGCGAAGGACTCAGCGGGGTAGATCCGGCACGATCAGAGGCGATCGGACCGGGTTGGGCCGTGATGGTCGAAGTCGGCGCCAGAGAGGAGACCTCCGTGGCGACCGTAGCTCCTGCCGCCTGGGTATCCAAGACGGTGGTGGTGATGACGTCCCCGAACTGGATCTCGACTTCGTCGACGTCCGGGAGGTTGCAGCTGTCCAAGATCTTGACGCGATCCATCGAGCTTACCAGATTGATCTCGGCGATATCCCCTACCTGGCGCGCCACTGTCGGTGATATATTCTCCGGCAGTCTTCCACGGGGTAGCCCACGGAAGTGATTTGTATGTAGGGAAGATCGCAAAGATCGGAAGCAAGATGGTTAGGATGGACAGACACAAGGGTTTATACAGGTTCGGGCCGTCGACTCGACGTAATACCCTACGTCCTGTTTTGGGGTGTTGTATTGCTTGTTGAGATGTGGTGTCTAGTTATGAGATGCTTTTTTGAGGGGGTCCCTGCCCGCCTTATATATCGGGGGGCAGGGTTACAAGTCGGTTTGTATCCGATCCTATCTCTAAGAATCCTTTCCTTCTTTACAATAATTCCTATTCCAACTGGGACTTCTCCTTCCAGATCCTTCCTCCGTGCGCCGACTTGTCCCGCACGTCTTCAGGTCCGGAACGGTGAGGTGGGCCGCCCCCTTTTGGTGGGCTGCCAGGCTTGCTCGTGAGGTACCCAGGTACTATATCCCCCACAGTTTGCTTGCTTTATTAATTGCAAGTTGAATGTGTACACCCAGGAAGGAAAAAGAAATGGATCCGAGGAGTTAATATGGGGCATGGTCTTCAGAGTTTGACTCGAGCTCGTGGTAGCAGACTGCCCATTGTCATAACTGAAGGGAATATAAGGCCCCTGGTACCTCTTCTTGCTGCCAAATATGCAACTGAATGCAATATTGCAGTTAGAAACCATATGCCTGTGCTCAAGTGTTGGAAGGATTATGAGAGGCAACCTGCGTTGTTCAATGAGTTTATGAACATACTTCGTGTAAGTACATTTTCAAAGTCTTTCCGCCATTTAGTTGCAATATGAAACATTGTTCTTTGAACTGTAGTATGCCTATTACTCCCCAAGATTATTTTAGAGTTCTTGAATCAACCTAGTACCCTCTTTTATAAATATGATTGTTCTTTGATCTCTTTTGCTGCTACGTTGGCTAGCAGTTACAGTTTGACACTTTTACATGTTATTAGCACCTTATATTGTTGTTTTCACTAGAATCTGTGCAAATATAGAAAGTAACAGAGGTTATTTTGTTCCTGCATTTCACATAAGATGCACAACCCTCTTTTATTGCACCTCTTTTCTTGCTACTTAAACTTGTGAAAAAAAAGTAATATCATATCTAGGATACAACTGGATTTCACCTAGCAGGCACAACCCTCTTTTATTGCACCTCTTTTCTTAACAGGTTTTTAATGTTAGACAACCTATTCATTTTCTGAGATAATGATTTCTTAAACATTTTATCCATCTTATTAGGCAAAGTTTGACATTGACACAAATAATGAGACGGTTAAGGCGGGTTGTCTTGAGATGATGAAGTCTGCAGTTCGTCAACGCCGATACAAGCTGAAACAGAAATATTTTGATCCTTTTCCACTACATCTGGTTTCAAAAACTTCTCCTATTCAAGACAAGTAATGAACAGTGGCTTCAGCTTGTTGAATCATGGAAAAGTCCTAAAAAGATGGTGTGTTTTTTTCCCAAAAAACCAAACTCTAGCCTTATACATACTAATATAGCACATGCCTTACATGCATTCTGTTTTTGATGTGTAGGAGACATGTCAAAAGAATAAAGAGAACCGTAGCAATGTTAAGTTCCCTCAAGCAACTGGCTGCCGTAGCTACCCAGTTCTTGTAGAAAGTCTGGTAAGTTATCAATGTTGGTTGCAGTCCATCTGCTGCTTGCTATGTGATGTTAATGTCCTATTTCACTTGTCGTACTACGTGGTTCATAACCAATTTTTTCATTGGCTGGAAGTAAATGTAGTAACTGCATATCCATTTTGAAGTGAACATGCTGCAGAAATTAAATTGTCAAATTTACATTTTGTTTCTTCCAATATGTGGTACTGTGTGAACAACTAAATATTTCATTGGCTGGAAGTAAATGCAATTAGTAGAATAATGTTGTTGACTGCATATCCATTTTGAACAAGTGAACATGCTGCAGAAATGTAATTGTCAAATTTACATTTTGTTTCTTCAAATATGTGGTACTGTGAACAACTAAATACTTTCCATTGGCTGGAAGTAAATGCAGTAAGTAGAATAGTGTTGTTGACTGCATATCCATTATGAACAACTGAACATGCTGCAGAAATATAATTGTCAAATGTACATTTTGTTTCTTCAAATATGTGGTACTGTCTAAACAACTAAATAATCTTCCTCCATATAAATGTTGTTTTTAGGGAGACAAGTATCCGGATAAAGAGCTTGATGCACTTGTTTTATTCAAGGAGACCCACTACAGCAAGAAAAAGGAAGGATACATGCCGGCAGTGCAATCTGCTATTGTAAGATAGATTTCAAATAGTGCTTTTTGATATGCTCATTTTTAGTCGTGTCTCATGATCATGAAACTTTGTTTGTTGCATTCTTGCTAGACTGAGATGGAAAACCAGCTGGCTACACCAAGAGAAGGTGAAGAACAACCCAACTCCGCGACTCGGGCTGTAGGTAATGTGCTTAAACAGAGGACAAAGAAGAATTGTTTCCTTCGGAACGTGGGGATCAAGATTGCACGAGCAAGGTCCAATGTGCAGAATGTTGAAGCAGAACTACAAGTGGAGAAGAGGGTAAATGCTGAGCTGCGTGATCAAGTGGATGCTTTAACAAGGCAAATGCAGGAAACAGAACATGCAAGGATCAGGGACCAAGAGGAGAACAAGAAGAGGCAATCTGAGATGGAAGCGAAACTTGAGCTTCTGCTAGCTCGAAGTCAGCCAAGCTAAGTCATGGTGGTATGTTAGCTTTTGCAGGAACAAACTCTCTGGAACCTAATGCTTGCTGCTGTTGCTCCTTTTTTTGGGTAAACCCATCTTTTGCTGAGTCTGCTGTTGATTTGGCTGTGGTGCATGTGTTGCATCTAATATGTTTCTGGTGTATGTGCTGCACCTAACATGTTACTACTGCTACAACTGTTCTGGTCCTTCTACTCTGATGTGATTGTTTCTGATGTGCTGCTCAATGAAAACGAGACATGTTTTTTGATGTAATGTTGAATGAAAAAATGTTGTATTAACTGGTGCACATAATTCTTGTATGTGTTATATCGGGCTGGAATTCTGCAATTTTGAGAATGGGTTGACAAAATCATACTTGATGGGTCATTTTGTTATGGGCTGTGTACAAATAAGAAAAAATGAGTTGGCTGGAATTGATATTGGGCTTGAAATATTTGGCCCAAAGTAGTGGCCCACTCTACAAATTTAGCCCGAAGTAGTGGCCCACTCTACAAATTTGGCCCGTCAGTTAATGGGCTTAAATGCTGATGTCACCACCATGTCCACGTCACCAGCCACGTCAGCGTCCATGTCACCAGCCATGTCACTAGCCAAGTCAACATTATTGGTTGATCCGTGACGGATATTTAGTCTATGTGGCATCAATCCGTGACGGTTTGTTTTGTCACTGAAATTGGACTTGGGCTGGGCTTCATGGACCTAAAGGTATTCTGTGACAGTGCTAAACCGTCATGGATTACATTAATCCGTGACGGTTTCATAGAAACCGTCACGAGAGTTAATCCGTGACGCTAAGTACATGACGGTATCCAAAACCGTCACGGATGCCGTTTTGTGACGGATTTTTCGTGAATTGTGACAAAATTGAACCGTCACGGACTAAGCTATTTGTTGTAGTGTATTTATTTTCTTACGATTTTTGCAAGGTCAGCAACACACTAGTGCTACTAAGCTACCCCTTCACAAGTTAGCACTGTTCATCTTCCCTAGAACAGAACGCGCGCACGGCTGCAGGTCCCAAGTTTCGCATGCTGCAGCGCTAGGAAAGGAATACCAGGAGAACCCACATGCATGCAAGGAAGGAGAAGGGATTGCCCAGTTCATGCACTCACCCTCAAGGACCTAGGAGCGGAGGGAGTAAGGCGTGTGCAGCAGCAATGGAGGGAGAACAGCAGCCACGGGCGGGTGAACCTTGCCGCCGGTGACCTGCACGGTGAAGAGCCGAGGGGGTAGAAGGGTTAAAGCATGTGCGTGAGCTCAAAGGGGAAGGTCCATCTGCAAGGAATAGATGGGAAGCTCACCGGCGAGACGGAGCTGGGCCAGCAGGCAAGCTCGGCGGCGGCGGCAATGGAGGGCCGAGCTAGGGTTTGAAATGGAGGCCGGCTGCCAGGTTAAATAGAAGGGACGGGCGAGGGGTAGAAGAGGGTTTTCGCGTGGCCAGAGCCACGGTGGCCAGTCCGGCGGCGAGGGCCTGGTCGACGCTGCCCCTGCTGCCCAACCGGTGTGCGTGCTGCAGCGTGAGACGAGGAAGACGACGCTGACGAGTGGACCCGGCGGAAATTGAACCGTTCAACCTCTCATACTTCAAACCCTTAATTAACTATGTTCCCAATGTCCAAAAATTGCAAATAAATACTCGTTGGAAAGCTAAAAACATCAAGAACGAATTAAGAGCAAGATCAACATCAGCACTGATACGGTTTGGTCGCAAATCAAAAAGCAAAACAGCTAAAGCTGAAAGTTCCACAAGCTTTTAAGCATAGCAAACCAAGTCCAAAAATTTGACCAAAATTCAACAAATCACCAATTGACATGAAGTAAAAGAATAAAATAACAGCAAGCCAACTCATGTAGCAAAATTCAACTTCCTTCACAAGTGCACAAAAACATACATAGGAATATTAATTCAAATGAAATGCTCATGATGCTCGTTAAAGCTCAAATGATGATCACTTGTTAAACACGTTCATGGATTTTGGGACGTGACAGATCGGTCCTAGAATGGAAGGCCCGTGTGGTTATAGGATGCACAGATTAAAGTTTCTGGTGTATAGTGTAACAGCGACCAAAGAAATTAGTTTAGAATATTAATTATATATTACCTGGCTAATAGTGAAGCCAATGTAAAACCACAGAGATTTAAGGACACCGTCAAAGGCCGCCCCGGCCGATCGCCAGCTGATGTTGCAGATGGCTTATGCTCGCCCGCACGCAACGCCACAGCACTGCTGGCCGCCGTCCGCTGCCTTTTATCTGATTGAGAATGACCACAGAAATTTGAGTGCAGATTCAAAACGGGAATTATATTGCATTTAAGATTGAGAAAGCAGCAGTTGAGCGTCGTACCTTTGGATCGTTCATGGCGGCCGGGCCACCGCAACAACCCTCTAGTTGCTGGCCGTGGTTGTGTCCTCCATGCCCATGCGAGTGTTCATGTAGCAGTGCGTCTGCAAGAGCGGGAGCGTCCTCAGCAACGGCGACAACGGTGATATGATCGTCGTTCGCGGTGGCCTCGTCGCGGCAGCAGGTGATCGTTGAGGGCCATCTACGTGGGGAGCTCGTACGCGGTGTTGCCGGCGGCGTCGAGCACGCGCAATAGAAGGGTTGCGCGTTGACTGGAGGCGAGTAGATTGCGGAGAGAGGGAGAACGTGGAGTCACGATGTTTTCGAGGGGCACGAGATGGCAGCGAGACGGGCGGCCGGAACGGTTTTTTATCCAAGGCTACAAGATCGCATGGGGTGGAAATGTGCAAGCGAAAGAGCGGAAGGGGTCAATGTCGCACGAGAGGGACAGTCTTCCGTTTAACCCTTTTAGGTGTAGAGATGTGCTGCCCATGTTGCTTAGAACAGCTCCATACACAAGGTGAAATTTACAACAGTGGAACAACAAATAAATCTTATCTTAAAGTATTTAATAATGCACAAAAAGCTTAGTGCCAAAGATGTCACATGCTACAGAATTACTGATTGGGGTTACCTTCTCTAAGAAAAGGACAATGTAAATTTTGTCTTCCATGCCACAATATTCATCAAGAATAAAGACCAATCTATTAAACAAAGTTGCTTTGGTAAAAGTCCATCCTCGAGCTGTCCGAGATGAACCTGTCGCCCTGCAATGCAAAAACAAATGAAAGAATAAGTCAGGCAAATCTTCGAACACACTATGCACGAGCACAAAAACATTTAGAATTTGAGGGAGAGAGATGCAAGAGTTGGTCGTCGTTTGCGTGATCCAGAGAAACGCAAGAGCATGACATGATATGATTCTGCAAGACATCAAAGTTCGGATCCAACTACTCAATCAGAAGTCCAGGACGCAGAATCCAAAGTATGGTCCAAAAGAAACATGATGGTGTCCTACCAGTGGCGATGCAGAGAAGTCGACGGCAGGGAGCTCATCCAGATCCTGCGCCATGGCCAGCCACCTTGAACTGGCATCTCCGAGGACCGAGACTGCGGCGACGAGCGCAAGGGAGCTACGATCCGTCAATCGGTCTTCAGTGATAGGGATATTTAACTATTTGCCATCCTTACCAATGGTGCTCCTTCGTTTGCTAACTTTCCGGTTGACGTTACAGATTTGCCACTCCTGCACAAATGATGCTACATATTTGCCACTTTTGGTGACATGGCGTGCCAACTCACCTCGCCAGCGTGGGCTGGGGGTGCAAAATGACCATGCTGCCCTTGCCATCCTCATGTTAGCCATCTCTTTTCCCTCTCTCCTGCACTGACGTGTGGGACCCGCATGGCAGATGCATCTTCAACCTCCTGTCCTCTTCTTCCTCACTGCTCATCCCTCGAGGTCCCATCCTCTTCTTCCTGTCCTGCTCCGGCCCTGCGCACCATAGGGGTCCGGCCGCCCGCGGGTCCATCGCGTCCTCGAGGTCTCATCCTCCTCGTCCTGCCTACTCCGGCCCAGCGCAGCATAGGGGTCCAGCCGCCCGCGGGTTCATCGCGCCCTCGAGGCCCCGGCCACCAGCGAGGCACGGGAGGCTGGCTGCCGTCGCCTGCGGGTCCAGCGCGTGCGCGCGGCCCGGCCACCAGCGAGGCACGGGGGACGGCCGCCGTCGCCCCCGGGTCCGGCGCTCCCGCGCGGCCCTGGCCGCCAGCGAGGCTCAGGAGGCCGGCCGCCGTCGCCCGCGAACCTGGCCGTCGGCGAGGCACGACTCCTCCTCTCCGCCCGTGGCGCAGGTGGAGGCAACGGCGGTAGGCCAGCCACCTTGCTCGCCGATTCCTCCACTCTCAGGCGAAGCCAGCACCGGGAGAGGGAGAGAAAGATATGTTGCAAGGTAGAAGAAGGTGGGACGCACATGTAAGTGGTGGAAAGGAAAGAGAAGGATCTCATTTTTAGTAGTAGGATATGGCGAGGGCAGCAAGGTCATTTCATGTCCCAATCCACGCTGGTATGAGGAGGTGGCTCGCCACGTCGGCAAAAATGGCAAATATGTTGCTTCGTTTGTGCAAGAGTGGCAAATCTGTAATGTCAACCGGAAGGATGGCAAACGAAGGAGCGTCATTGGTAAGGATGGCAAATATTTAAATATCCCTCAGTGATAGCAGTCTTCCCAAAAAAACATGCAAAAAAAACGGGGAAAACACGGATTCACGAACAGATCCATGCGAGGAAGAAGCAACCGAATGCAAATTCGACAGGAGCTTAAGGCCGCACCACCAGATGGAGGCGGCGGCGTCGAGGGAGTAAGCGTCGTTGACCTCCTTGGCATCGCGGGCGTCCTGGACAGCCACACGCTGACGATCGGTGAGGTCCAAGTGACCATGCCGCGGACCAAGCCCGGAATCCCGCCCTCGAATCAAGAATCCGAGGAGGAGGAGAAGGACGATGGAGGAGGCCAAGTTGGGGATCGTGATGCGGTCCGTCCCGTCGCGGCTGCGGAGGATCATCGCGACGGTGGCGGCGTTGCTGCTCACGCTTAGCTTCGGTTGCGGGGGATTCGGGGAATCTGTGTGCGAGGAAGGTGCAGGGAGAGGAATCCAAGATTGCGGACGGAGGCGAGAAGAAGTAAGGGGAGCAGGCGTGATTTGCGGAGATGCTGCGGAAAGGTTACCCGTGGGTACGGGTGGAGTTCCGGGTGAGAAAAAAGTGCAGGTGAGCGGGGAAAGGGCACGATCAGAGCATCTCCAAGAGCCTCTGTATTATGTTACCTAAATTTAGAGACTGAACCCCTTGTAAAAATAGGAAATGACATAATTTTATAGGGGTAATCCAAGAGACTAGGTAAAATATGATGGCTATTTTCAAAACCAGTCCACGTCATCACTGGGCCCTCGGGTTTCCGATCGCTATTGCCGTTCTCTTTGCGGCGGCCGCCGCCAGCACAAGGACGTTGGGCGATCAACGCCCTGCATGCATCAACGCGGCCGGCTGCTCAAGTTTAAAACAAATCGATTTCAGCTACACACAACAAAGCAACGCCCGTCATTTGATTCGTTCAGCCGTGTCCTGAAAATTGATTCATTCATTCAGCCGTGTCCAGAAAATTGATTTGACCAGCCGTTTTTGATCCAGTGAATCTTGCGCGGGTGTGTGTGGAGGAGCGTGGGAAGGAGAGGCGCGGGCGTGGGGAGGAGCGCTGGAAGGAGAGGTGCGACCGCTAGATCCGCAAAATCGCGTGGGAAGGACGGGATGGCGAGCGGAGCGCGCTCGGATAAAATGACGAGCCAGGAACCGAGGATTGCGAGCGTCGGAGGATGGCGTGCCCGATAGATAATCTATTGGAAGCGATTTTTTCTCTCTTTTTTCTTGGAGATATACAAGAGCTCTTGGAGATGCTCTTAGATTTGTGAGTCTTTTGCGAGGAGTATAGAATTAATTTTTTGTGTGAAAAAGGGTTTCAATTTGTTCATCCTTTATAGTATAAATAAACTAGGTCTTGTATCGTGTCGGGCCTTGATGAGGACATCAACGACAACTGGAGTGATTCTACACCAGCAGCACCAGTCCAGGTGCCACTTTTAGCTCAGGCGCCACCTCCAGTTCCAGAAGCCCAGGCGCCACTTCCACCTGGGCCAATTACTCGGGCCCGTGCGAGATAATTGAGCTTCGTCATGCTGCTGAAAAACGAAGGCCCAGAAGAATAGAAGCTGGCCCAACAGGAGTCCCAGGTGGGGGCGCCTGACTGGTGGGGCCCACCTTGGGCGCACCCCCACCCCCCTTGGCGTGGGATTCCCCTACACGCCGGCCCTAGGGGCTGCGCCCCCTATTTAGATAGACCCCTCTTTTATTTTCAGGACTCGAGTTTTGTTTTACATCTAGCTTTAGCTACACCGATCACGCACAAATACATGCTGTCCTCGTGTGATTCAGAAATCCACCTTCGAGTGATATTAGGATTGCTCGCCTCTTTTTCTTGTTCGTTCTTCGATTGCGTACAGGAATTGATCTTCGTGATCAGGCTGATCTTGCTTCAACAAGGTCGGTAACCACAGGGAGTTGGTTCAGCGATTGCATTGGCGCTTCGGGTTTGCTCGTCGTAATCGGATCGTGAGGGTCTACTTCCACCAAGTCGAAATTATCTCCACTCACCAAAAGATCGGGCACTCCAGCTCTATCAAGTGGCATCAGCTTTCCAGGTTGATCGATGAGTTTTTATCGAGTGTTGTTCCATTACCTACAGTCCACAAAACCAAAAAAATTCAGGTTAGACCATTGTCCCAAAACCTTTCTTCGCCTTGCACTTTCTTTCAATAATTTGCGTTGTTGAATTTGTGTGCTTCGCGTTTAAGTTGTTGCTGGTCACTTTGTGCTTTCGCCGCTTTCCATCGCCACCACCGCCGCCGCCGCCGTCCTACCTCGCCACCACCGCCGCTGCCGCCGCAATCATCATCGCCACCAGCGCCACCGCCGCCTATTTTGCGTCAGCACAAACCCTACAAAACCATGCCGCCGTCACCACGCCGAGTTACCATGCCGTTACCCCCCTCCAACCGACCTTGATGGACTTAAAGACGACATAAAGACGCTGCACGAGAAGGTTGATTCCGCGATCTCTTCATCCAACGAGCGTCTCGACCAGCAGGACCTTGCTCAGACAGCCGCCAAGTGTATATTTGACACCTTGACGGCCCAGCCTGACGCGATGAACACGACGCTCACGACGATGAACGCGACGCTCACGGAATTGCAGAGGGGCTATGGTGGTGACATGGAATATGAGGATGGAGACCGCCGCCCTCGTGCCCGCCGTGTGGTACGTAATCCGGTTAATGATTCATTTGCTAAGATTAAATTTAAGATTCCTCCTTTTAATGGCAAATATGATCATGCTGCATATCTTGATTAGGAGTTAGAGGTAGAACAAAAATTTTCATGTCATGATATTCCTGATACGTCTCAAGTTAAGGCTGCTATTAGTGAATTTACTGAGTTTGCTTTAATTTGGTGGCGTGAATATAAACTCAAACATCCCACTGTTGTTCCATCTACTTAGGCTCAATTAAAAGCTGTTATGTGACATCGTTTTGTTCCTTCTTATTATGCCCGAGATTTGCTTAACACCATGCAGCGATTCCAGCAAGGCCAACGATCTGTTGAGGAGTATTACCAAGAGTTACAAAAGGGTATGATTCGTTGTGGTTTGTTTGAACAGGATAATGCTGCTATGGCACGATTTCGTGGTGGGTTAAACAGGGAAATTCAGGATATACTTGATTACAAGGAATATAATGATATGACCACGTTATTTGAACATGCTTGCAAAGCTGAACGTGAAGTGCAGGGACGCCGTTCGAAGACATATACTAACCCTTTTGCAGGAAGAAGCCCGTCGTCCAGCTCCACATCTTCCACTCCAGCACCTTCTACACCTAGCACTACGCCGCGTGAGAAGACGACGAAACCTGCAGCACCCCCAGCACCAGGCGTAGCTTCTTCCTCGGGAGGTACACGAGATGTTCGGTGTTTTCGTTGCCAAGACTTTGGGCACATGATTCGGGACTGCCCCCACACCCGTGCTTTGATCATACGTGACGATGGTGAGTACTCTTCTGCTAGTGATTCCGATGAACCTCACCATACTATGATTGCCACTAACCATGCAGATAATGAGGCGGTCCATGCTACTCCCAGTGACGCAGATAGGTATGAAAGTCTTGTTGCGCAGCGTGTTCTTAGTACACAGGTCGCCCCGCCAGAGAAAAATCAGCGACACACTCTTTTCCATACAAAGGGTGTTGTGCAGGAGCGGTCGATTCGCATCATCATTGACAGCGGTAGCTGCAACAACTTGGCGAGTACTACGCTGGTAGAGAAGTTGTCCTTACCCACCCATAAGCATACGCATCCCTATCATATTCAGTGGCTTAATGATGGTGGAAAGATTAAAGTAACACAGTCGATACATGTTCCGTTCTCCATAGATGTCTATTTTGATTTTGTTGATTGTGATGTTATTCCTATGCAGGCTTGTTCTTTGTTACTTGGTAGACCTTGGCAATATGATACTGATAGCTTGCATCATGGTCGTTTGAATCATTATTCTCTCATGTTTAAAGGTCAGAAAATAATTATACATCCCATGACACCCGAACAAATTGTTAAAGATGACCTTGCTCGAGCCGCTAAAAATGCTAAACAACTTGTACCATCACCTTCTGAAATCAAGTTGAATGCGCCTGTTTTATTTGCTGTACGTGCTGATTTTGTTGATCTTTGTGTTGATGAGCTACCTTGCTATGCACTTGTATATTCTAGTGTGCTCGTTTCACTTGATGATGTACCATCTTTGGATATTCCCCCTGCGGTTGCTAACCTTTTGCAGGAGTACGCTGATGTTTTTCCCAAAGACTTACCATCGGGACTACCTCCACTTCGTGGCATTGAGCACCAGATCGACTTCATTCCCGGCGCACAGCTTCCGAATCGCGCCCCGTACCGCACAAATCCTGACGAGACGAAAGAGATTCAGCGCTAGGTCCAGGTGTTGCTTGACAAAGGGTACATTCGGGAGTCTCTTAATCCTTGCTCCGTTCCAGTGTTACTTGTTCCAAAGAAGGATGGATCGTGGCGTATGTGTGTAGATTGTCGTGCTATTAATAACATCACCATTCGTTATCGATATCCTATACCACGCCTTGATGATATGCTAGATGAGCTTAGTGGTGCCATTATTTTTACTAAGATTGATTTGCGTAGTGGTTACCATCAGATTCGAATGAAATTGGGAGATGAATGGAAAACAGCTTTTAAAACTAAATTTGGCTTATATGAATGGTTGGTTGTAACACCGTCAAAATTAAGCAGAATTAATTTAGGGTTCATTTAGATAAATACTAGATTTATTAGGAAAACTATAGATTTAAAAGGGAGCAAATACAATTAATAAACTATGAATAACTAAAGGGAAATAAAGGGATGTTCTATAACCTAAGTGCTTTGCTAGGACTAAAATAAGTCTCCCAAACCCTAGAGTCAAACTAGGGAAGGTTTGATTCAAATTTGAATTCAAACTCCTTCCAAAAATCCTCAAAATAAATAGAAAAGGAAAGAAAGGCTAAGTAGGCTGCAACCCCCATTTCGGCCCAGCCATTCCTTTAGCCCAGCCGCAAGGTTCACCTTTCCCCCTCCAACTCCCGCCCTCACCCGTACTCCCTCCCCCATTCCCTCCCGCCAGCCCAGCAGGCTCGCGGCCCGGCTCGCCATCCGCTCGGCCCGCACGCGCGTGACCCACACGCCTTCCATCCTTCCACCGCGGCCCGCGTGCCACACAGCCCATCCACATGC
Organism: Urochloa ruziziensis; assembly: GCA_015476505.1. Lineage (NCBI taxonomy): Eukaryota > Viridiplantae > Streptophyta > Magnoliopsida > Poales > Poaceae > Urochloa > Urochloa ruziziensis. The sequence goes on from CM027122.1 coordinate 29,995,642, forward strand.
GCGCGCGGCCCACGGCCCAGCCACGGCCTGCCTCCCCTTTCCCGTAACCTAGCGCCGTCGCCTCCGGGGGGCCGCCGCCGCCACCACCTGCGCGCGCCGCCGCGCTGGGACGCCGCCGGCTGAACACTGCCGCTCGCCGGTGCTTGCCCCGTCACCCCGTGAGTGCGTCAACCGCGGCGTGCCACACGCCCCCTCTCCCTCCCCTTCTTTTGCTGCCACGAAGGCACCCCGCCGCTGGGCGCCCCAACCACCCGGGCGCCATTAATGCTCTGGAGCGCCCGTGCTCGACGCCCATACCTCCACGACGTGATGCTCCGTACGAATCCACAGACGCGCCGCCGCCGCACGATGTTGCCCACACGGCCGAGATGGATCAAAATCGCGGCGCCAAACCCCCTTTCTCCCGCCGCCGGCCGAGCTCCATTGCCGGAGCTCGAGCTCCTCGCGGCAGCCACGCGTCCCACCCCCATCAGCCGCTCTTATCCCTTCCGCGCCACGTGGCGGCACCCCGCGCGCTCTCTCGGCCTATAAAAGGCACCCCCAAGCCTCTCCTTTGGGATCACCGAGCTCAAACCAAGCTCCCTTCCGCCCCCTACCACGACTCTGCCGCTCCACTCCCCCTCGGCCCTCCCACTCCCCACCAGTGAGCCCGCCGTGTCCCCCTCATCTGCCTGGTGCCAGCCGCAAGGCTGCCGGCGAGCTCTAGCGCCGGCAAGGGCTACACCGGCGAGCTCTAGCGGCAGCGCACATGGCGCGTGCGGCGGCGCCACCGTCTTCCTCCCGAAGCGGTCTGCTGCCGTCGCCCCGCCGTCACTCTCCCTCTTTTCATAACCCGACAAGCGGGCCCAGGCCCCGAAGCCGTCGCCCTTCCCCGTTATGCCGTCCGCCCGCCGACTCTCTGCGCGCGGTCTACGTGAGCCGTAGACTCCGCGGCTGGCCCGGCCCACGGCCGGCGCACGGTGCGGCAGTCACACCAGCGAGGTGGACGCGGTCCACTGGACCAGTGGCCCAGCGGTTGCGGTCCACCACGCCCACGCGCCCGGCGCACCAAGCAGTGTCGTGGCCGGAACACACCACCGCCGCGTCAGCCCTAGCTAATTGCTAGGTACACGCCGGTAAGTGTACACGCAAGTGTATTTCGAGCCCTTCCTTTATCCCAAAAATTCCCCAAAAATACCCAAAAATACTAGGAATATTCCTAAGCCTATTAGTCTCATCCAATCCTTTTTAGCATTCCATTAGAGCCTAAACCCAATCATGCAAGTTCCTAACCAATAAGAGGCCTTCCTCACTTCCTCAGTGTACCCCGAAAATTCCCCTTTCCATATCTTAGCCCGATAAATCCCCCGAAAATTCCCATAAATATTAGGGATTATCCTAAGCATTTTCATGTGCTTTGTTCCCTAATATTTACATCCTAATCTTAGCCTTGCCTTTAAACCACCCAAAATCCCGCCGCTACGCCGCCCGTATAAGCCCTAACCCCGTCTAAATCCCCATCGTCCAACCTACCGTCCATAAACCCTTAGGTTTCAATGGAATCCTAGCCGCCTTGCTGCCCAGAATAGTATAAGGACTTTCTAGGAATCCATATTCAGGAATTATCCTTAGAAATCCATGTAATTCCCGGAATACCGATAATCACCATTCCAGCCATCTTCCAGGGAATTATTTAATAATTCTCTTCAAAATCTCCGCCTTCCTTTCCATTCTTCTTTTCCCTTTTGCGAATTGATTGGTGTATTGTTATGCTGATTGTTATTTTATGTGTTTTATCGATAGCATGACCGCCTGCGTAAGTAACGACTAAGGATCGACAATGAAGGCAAGTCTCACCAATAATATCACTTTAATCACTAAAGTTTACCGTTCTCACAGCGTAAGCTATGAGGAGGCATCACGTGGGTGAAAGCCTGGCCCCGCTGTAATTATAGGACGCTGATTGGGAGTGGAAGGAAGATCCCAAGGAGGGATTCTGTCCTAAGAGCCACTCTAATCCCAGCTAAGGACCGGTTCATGGGAGAGTCTTTCCAATCCCCCGTACAACCACGCATGCCAAAAAGGTATGGCCTTCGGGAATACCTATTTATGTGAGGCCTTGACTCACACCCCACTAGTCAGCACTAGTAAACTGTCCCAAGGGGCCACGGTGGGCAACGGGTATGCTGGAGACAGCCCCAGACAGAGGGCTGGGACTGGCCGGCACGGGTCGCATGTGACAGGGCTGGTAGGGCCCATGGGCGATGCATGCCCCTTCTAATATGATGCATCCATACCCGGGTTTGGATGTCCTTTTGTGGACGAATATGCGATCCCTGCTTATGCCCCAGTAGCACCGGTGGATAGAGCTAGTGATTGGCTGTCTAGAGATAGACGCCAGTGGACACGAGTCTCGTAGGTCGACGCCCGCCTTTCGCGGAGGTGGGAACAAACCGAATGCGTGGTAGATAAGTACAACCTCTGCAGAGTTAAAATCTATCTGGATAGCCGCAGCTCTCGGCATAGAGCCGATTTGGTCAAAGCCCCCACTGATTAGATTTACTTTATTGCATGGGAAACCCGGACGGCAGGAGCGTCGATGACTGGGTTCTGGGCTTAGTACCGGGACTGGCAGGGAGGAAATGCCCCTCCAGGCCCAACCTTTACATTTATTTAATTTACATATTTATATTATTGAATTTGTGAGATTTGCTGGGTATTCAACTCTGAATACTCACTCTTGCCTTCATTGTCACACAGGTTTAGGTCTCCAGGGCGACGAGGTGCTGCAACTCACTCCACTGGAGAAACGAGTGGCCGCCGCTCTCCGCTAGTTTAAAACGGTGAATAAAAATTTGATTTATACGTTATTTACTGCTCCTGATACTAATCTGTGACAAGATCTGTATCAGCGACCGATCCAGGACCTGATACAGGTAATCAAGGGACGTCCTGATAAGGGGTCCCCACAGGGTGGTATCAGAGTCGTAAATAAATTCATAACACCATATAAGACAGCCCATAAGCATTAGGAAGCCATAAACCCTCTATTCTGCTCCTATTTTTCAAAATTTCTCAAAAAAAAATCCTTCTTCCATGCCCCCAAACTCCCTTTATTTCTTGCTTAACTCCAAATGTTACTCTGACAGGTATGGATCATGAGAATGAAGTTCGGAAGATGATCCGCAATACGGAGATTATGAGATGAAGATTTGCCAAAAAGCAAATGCTGCCAGAGTAACTAGAGATCTAGTTGTAGAATGTTCTATTGGAAAATAAGCCTATGACTTCATAGTAACGTACTTTTGATTGTATAATGTTTGATTAAGCCCTGGATAATAGTTTTCCCCCTTTCCATATACTAGATATGGACTTGATTGGTAGTTGATTGTAGAAATGCGTGGATAGATCCACTCTTTCCTTTAAATCTAAGGATTGTCTATAGCTTTTGTCCCTCTAACGTCATCAGTGCAAGCAGAAGCTCAGAAATAAGAAAATTTTTGGAGAAATAGCTCCACATGTCGAATACGGAATACGGGATCTAACCCTCTTAAGTGGGGTAGATTCCACAGTTAACAAGGCATTATACTCGGAAAACCACAGGAAACGGTTAATGAAAGTCATAACATACGAACTCCAGGGAAATACGGAATAATCACGGGAATAGTATAAGACAAGTCTATACTATGAATGTGACCAGGTTTAAATCCCTGAGTAAATCTTGGAATAGAAACTTGTAAAAGCCGAAGAAACCGATAAGGAAGATATAAGGATTTTCCTTAGAAACCCTATCCTATAAACCATTAACCGAGAAAGCCCACTCTTTTCCCTACTCAGATCAACTCCATCCACCATGAATATTTTCCGGATTAGCCAACAATTTCCTTAAATTAGGACTGGCTATATCCATAAACCTCTAAGATTCCCTATCAGTCCTTGTAACCATTCTCACCCATAATTTTCTCGAAATCCTATCCCTAAACATCGACTTCAAAGAAAGCCGAAGTTCTGCATCTATACAAGTTTCTCCTCATCATTACCATTCCCGAGCAAAACCGTCATCAATCTCCTTGAAAATCTGCCTCGGTAACCAAACCCCAATCCGCAAAGCATGCTAGCTCGCAGACAAGCCGATACACCGGTTAACAAGGCTTCGTCATCCACAACCCTCGAAAGAATCCCGTACACCTTTCCTAACTAAACCCACCATTTTCTCGGATAAATCCACCTGGATCCCTGATCTTCCATAAACCTCCGAAATCCTAAGGAGACCATATATACTCACCACCTCAATATCACCTTTCGCCGCATATTCCACCCCAAGGCATTCCAAGGAAAACATGCCTTCCCTCATTCCCAACCAAACCAGCATTTCATCAAAGCACCCTGACCACTGGCCACAACACGAATACGAAGCCATTCCTTAGCAAGAAATCATCCTGTTTCTTCACAAATCATTGAGACATGCAAGCTTCTCTAAGCCTGCCTCTCAATCCTCATCCGTCCATGAGAAGCTCATGACTATCCTAGAAATATCACCCCGTCCCTAACTTGATAATCGTATCCATTCATTCGTCTATTCTCTGCCACTAGATATAAACCACTAGGTTTCACAGGTCATTGAGGCATGCAACTTCCGTAAGAAGATGCTCCTCAATTCCATCCTAACCATTCACAAACTCGCACCCACAACCGCTTCAACAGAATTCCCCCACCATTTCCTTTTAATGATAGCAATCACCTCAGACTTCCAGTCAATTCTCAAAACTCATCCTAACCCTATACACCCAAAAAAAAAGGAGCCCCTTCTTGCCTAGCAACATCCTTACACCAGGTCCTACAAAGAGATGGTCAAATAAGCTCATAGCCCTAGGCCGACCATCCCACCTTCAACTCTATAAGTAACCTTCAGCTCTCTCCACCTCCCTACAAAGAAATCCATGGTGATGGATCCAAGAGAGCAAAGGATATAAGGAATGATCATAATACAAGAACGGATCATGATTCAGGAATAAAATAACCAGGTAATTTGACAAAGGAATCCCCAAACCAAGATTTGGGAAAAAAATAGTCACCAGCAACCCCGGATAAGCTACCATGATCCAAGGATATGATCAGGATCAACCGCCATGTAGCCACCCAAATTCCATAGTCAATGAACCTACCAACCGAAGAACCCTGAACCACCTAGCCCTAGCTACTTCCCTAGGGAACCCGAGACAGCTCGCTCCGGGTAGAAGAAACATAAGGAAGGAATCTTAGTGGGATAATTGGGTGATCTGGCAGGGGAATCACCACACAAATTTTGGAAACCAAATTCCCCTAAGAATGGTTAGTGAACCCTCCAACCAATGGACTCTAACCATCCCGTCATCCTGGAAGGAGACACTTCTCGAAATACCCAGAAGAATCACCATACCAAATTTTCTGGTGAGAAGTGGTCACCCAAGTTTACCACTCTTGGATACCTTATCCCGACTGGTAACCTCGGAGTTTTTATTTATTAAATTTCTTCCAGGAAAGACCAGAGCACAGCAGGACTTTTCCTGAATCTAGAAGGATAAAAGCGTCAAAAGAAAGGACAAAGAAAAGACGACGCTCTCCATCAGGAAAACCTGGATCAGAACTGATACTCTCAAAGATGAAAAAAAAATTGAGAGTTAATCAAATAGAAACCCAGGTAAGAACCATCCCAATGACCAGGAATAGAACATCTGAAGGAGTAGTGAGGTACAACATGGATACATCCAAGTCAAGGAAAACTTGGATAAGAAATTTGGATAAAGCCCCTAAGAAGATACAAAAATCCGAGGATTTTAGTTAAAGGCAGACACAAGAATCTAAGAAAATTACTTGGAAAAGATATTTAACCTCAAAAACTTGAGGATTAACACAACTCAGGAAAAGTATTCCATCAAGTCGCCCCAAGTATGACAGAAATAAATTGGATATCTTTGGGAGTAATGGAAGTGAGCATCGACGATCGTACTCCCACATATGGAAATGAGAGATAAGTAATTACAAAGAGGAAGGATTTCTAAAATTAAAAGGGAAAAGAAATTCCTTTTAAAAGTATTGAAATCCTTGTCGTCAACTAAGGAAAATTAGGACAAAACCCTAGACCTTCTTTCTAGCCCTAAATCTCAGGACGAGATTTTTTTAAGTGGGGTAGATCTGTAACACCCTCAAAATTAAGTAGAAATAATTTAGGGTTCATTTAGATAAATACTAGATTTATTAGGAAAACTATAGATTTAAAAGGGAGCAAATACAATTAATAAACTATGAATAACTAAAGGGAAATAAAGGGATGTTCTATAACCTAAGTGCTTTGCTAGGACTAAAATAAGTCTCCCAAACCCTAGAGTCAAACTAGGGAAGGTTTGATTCAAATTTGAATTCAAACTCCTTCCAAAAATCCTCAAAATAAATAGAAAAGGAAAGAAAGGCTAAGCAGGCCGCAACCCCCATTTCGGCCCAGCCATTCCTTTAGCCCAGCCGCAAGGTTCACCTTTCCCCCTCCAACTCAAGCCCTCGCCCGTACTCCCTTCCCCCTTCCCTCCCGCCAGCCCAGCAGGCTCGCGGCCCGGCTCGCCTTCCGCTCGGCCCGCACGCGCGCGACCCACGCGCCTTCCATCCTTCCACCGCGGCCCGCGTGCCTCACAGCCCATCCACATGCTTGCGTGGCCCACGGCCCAGCAGCGGCCTGCCTCCCCTTTCCCCTAACCTAGCGCCGCCGCCTCCGGGCCGCCGCCGCCACCTGCGCGCGCCGTCGGGCTGGGACGCCGCCGGCTGAACACTGCCGCTCGCCGGTGCTTGCCCCGTCACCCCGCGAGTGCGCCAACCGCGGCGTGCCACACGCCCCCTCTCCCTCCCCTTCTCTTGCTGCCACGAAGGCACCCCGCCGCTGGGCGCCCCAACCACCCGGGCGCCATTAATGCTCTGGAGCGCCCGTGCTCGACGCCCATACCTCCGCGACGTGATGCTCCGTACGAATCCACAGATGCGCCGCGCCGCACGATGTTGCCCGCGCGGCCGAGGTGGATCAAAATTGCGGCGCCAAACCCCCTTTCTCCCATCGCTGGCCGAGCTCCATTGCCGGAGCTCGAGCTCCTCGCGGCAGCCACGCGTCCCACCCCCATCAGCCGCTCTCATCCCTTCCACGCGACGTGGCGGCACCCCGCGCGCTCCCTCGGCCTACAAAAGGCACCCCCAGGCCTCTCCTCTGGGATCACCGAGCTCAAACCGAGCTCCCTTCCGCCCCCTACCACGACTCTGCCGCTCCACTCCCCCTCGGCCCTCCCACTCCCCACCAGTGAGCCCGTCGTGTCCCCCTCATCTGCCTGGTGCCAGCCGCAAGGCTGCCGGCGAGCTCTAGCGCCGGCAAGGGCTACGCCGGCGAGCTTTAGCGGCGGCGCACATGGCGCGTGCGGCGGCGCCACCGTCTTCCTCCCGAAGCGGTCTGCCGCCGTCAGTTGCCGTCGCCCAGCCGTCACCCTCCCTCTTTTCATAACCCGACAAGCGGGCCCGGGCCCCGACGCCATCGCCCTTTCCCGTTACGCCGTCTGCCCGCCGACTCCCTGCGCGCGGTCTACGTGAGCCGTAGACTCCGCGGCTGCCCCGGCCCACGGTCGGCGCACGGTGCGGCAGTCGCACCAGCGAGGTTGATGCGGTCCACTGGACCAGCGGCCCAGCACCTGCGGTCCACCACGCCCACGCGCCCGGCGCACCAAACAGTGTCGTGGCCGGACGCCACCGCCGCCGCGTCAGCCCTAGCTAATTGCTAGGTACACCCCGGTAAGTGTACACGCAAGTGTATTTCGAGCCCTTCCTTTATCCCAAAAATTCTCCATAAATACCCAAAAATACTAGGAATATTCCTAAGCCTATTAGTCTCATCCAATCCTTTTTAGCATTCCATTAGAGCCTAAACCCAATCATGCAAGTTCCTAACCAATAAGAGGCCTTCCTCAGTGTACCCCGAAAATCCCCCTTTCCATATCTTAGCCCGATAAATCCCCCAAAAATTCTCATAAATATTAGGGATTATCCTAAGCATTTCCATGTGCTTTGTTCCCTAATATTTACATCCTAAGCTTAGCCTTGCCTTTAAACCACCCAAAACCCCGCCGCTACGCCGGCCGTATAAGCCCTAACCCCGTCTAAATCCCCGTCGTCCAACCTACCGTCCATAAACCCCTAGGTTTCAATGGAATCCTAGCCGCCTTGCTGCCCAGAATAGTATAAGGACTTTCTAGGAATCCATATCGGAATACCGATAATCATCATTCCAGCCATCTTCCAGGGAATTATTTAATAATTCTCTTCAAAATCCCCGCCTTCCTTTCCATTCTTCTTTTCCCTTTTGCGAATTGATTGGTGTATTGTTATGCTGATTGTTATTTTATGTGCTTTATCGATAGCATGACCGGGCCCGACGAGACACCGAAGCTCCAGAAGATTCGAAGCCCCGCCCGGTCAACATACGATACACGCCTGCATAAGGAACGACTAAGGATCGACAATGAAGGCAAGTCTCACCAATAATATCACTTTAATCACTAAAGTTTACCGTTCTCGCAGCGTAAGCTATGAGGAGGCATCACGTGGGTGAAAGCCTGGCCCCGCTGTAATTATAGGACACTGGTTGGGAGTGGAAGGAAGATCCCAAGGAGGGGATTCTATCCTAAGAGCCACTCTGATCCCAGCTAAGGACCGGTTCATGGGAGAGTCTTTCCAATCCCCCGTACAACCACGCATGCCAAAAAGGTATGGCCTTCGGGAATACCTATTTATGTGAGGCCTTGACTCACACCCCACTAGTCAGCACTAGTAAACTGTCCCAAGAGGCCACGGTGGGCAACGGGTATGCTGGAGACAGCCCCAGACAGAGGGCTGGGACTGGCCGGCACGGGTCGCACGTGACAGGGCTAGTAGGGCCCATGGACGATGCATGCCCCTTCTAATATGATGCATCCATACCCGGGTTTTGATGTCCTTTTGTGGACGAATATGCGATCCCTGCTTAGGCCCCAGTAGCACCCGTGGACAGAGCTAGTGATTGGCTGTCTAGAGATAGACGCCAGTGGACACGAGTCTCGTAGGTCGACGCCCGCCTTTCGCGGAGGTGGGAACAGACCGAATGCGTGGTAGATAAGTACAACCTCTGCAGAGTTAAAATCTATCTGGATAGCCGCAGCTCTTGGCATAGAGCCGATTTGGTCAAAGCCGCCACTGATTAGATTTACTTTATTGCATGGGAAACCCGGACGGCAGGAGCGCTGATGACTGGGTTCTGGGCTTAGTACTGGGACTGGCAGGGAGGAAATGCCCCTCCAGGCCCAACCTTTACATTTATTTAATTTACATATTTATATTATTGAATTTGTGAGATTTGCTGGGTATTCAACTCTGAATACTCACTCTTGCCTTCATTGTCCCACAGGTTTAGGTCTCCAAGGCGACGAGGTGCTGCAACTCACTCCACTGGAGAAACGAGTGCCCGCCGCTCTCCGCTAGTGTAAAACGGTGAATAAAAATTTGATTTATACGTTATTTACTGCTCCTGATACTAATCTGTGACAAGATCTGTATCAGCGACCGATCTAGGACCTGATACAGGTAATCAAGGGACGTCCTGATACGGGGTCCCCACATTGGTTATGCCGTTTGGTTTGACTAATGCTCCCAGCACTTTTATGCGTTTGATGAATGAAGTTCTCAGACCTTTCATAGGTTTGTTTGTTGTTGTATATTTTGATGATATCTTGATTTACAGCAAGTCTATGAAAGAGCATTTAGAACATTTGCGTGCTGTTTTTAATGTGTTGCGTGCTGCTCACTTGTTTGCTAACATGGAAAAATGCATCTTCTGCACACAACGTGTTTCGTTTCTTGGTTATGTTGTTACTCCACAGTGTAACACCCTGCTTTTTAAGGCATTTAAAAATATAGGGTTATCAAAAAATTTTCTCTAATTAAACATAGCTCTTCCCCTAACAATATTCAAAATATCTGTTCTGAAATAAACCATGCATTTAACTGGACATGAGTGTTGCATTTGAATGGTTAGAAATTTCCCCTTTCCAAATCCTTGGATTAATATTTAAATTCAATTTAAATATTATTTCCCCATCCCAAACTTTCCACATTTTCCAAATCAATGTTCATCTCCAATCCTTCCAAAAACCCCTCGAATTAAGCTTCACATCAAAACTCCGCCCAAATTTGAATCCTCATTCAAATTTGAGTTTAAACTCCCATTCAAATAAATAGAAAAGCTATTCAAAGATAACTGGGCCAAACCCTGATTCCGGCCCAGCTAAACTTCGCGGCCCGTCACCAGAGTCCATTCTCCAACCTCCAACTCTCAGCCTCATCCACTCCCTCCCCTCCTCCAGCCGGCCCGTGGCCCACCCGCGCACGCCGTCCTTCCCTTCTATCTTTCCCACGGCCCAGCGCACTTCCCCGTCCCACGGGCCACTTCCTCCAGCCCACCTCCGCAGCCGCACGCCAGCTCGGCCTGCGCACGCAGCCCACGCCCGCCGGGGTGACGTCACGCTGACGTCACCCGATTCCCTTCCTCCTCCTGCCTCTTCCTCCCGGCCGCTCCATCGCCGCTCGCCGCCGCACGATCTCTGGCCGCTGGCCAAGATCCGCCCCTGGGGCACGCATGCGACGCGTGTCAGCTCCACGACATGCCACCGCACGAGTAGTGCTGGCGCCGACCATCTTTGACGGCCAACTCCGGGCGCGCCGCTGCCGTCATCCCGCCCCCGGCCGATTCCCACGCGTCGCCGCCCCAACCGCCGCCGGGTGCGACGTGGAGGCCTCACCGGCGCCCCGAACCCTCAGGCCGCCTATAAAAGGGAGGGCGCCCCTTCCCTTCCCGGCACAAGCTCAAACTGAGCCAAACCATTTCCCCCACCACGACCACGCCGCCGGCGCCGCCGCGCTCGCCAGCACGAGCGCCACGCGACTCCGCAATGCGCCACCGCCAGCGAGCCTCCCTAGCCCCTAGTTCACCCGCCGCTCGCCGCCGCCACCAAGCCCGTCACCGGCACCGCGCCACGCCGCTGCTGCCACCCCCAGCCACCGCCGGCGCCGCCGCTGCAGGTCCGACCGCCACCGCGTCGGCACGCCCCACGCCTGCGCGTCCCGCGCCACCACGTGCGCGCGGCACAAGCCGCGCCGCCGCCTACGCTCGTCGGGATGCGCCACCGCCGCGCCGCCTTGCGCTGCGGCCATCCCACCGCCGTGCCGCACCTCGCCCCGCGTCTCGCGCCGCCACACGCCGCGCAAGTGCCCCGCGCCGCCCAGCGTTGGCCGCCTTCTCACCGCCGGCCGCCGGCGCTGGCCGCCGTAGTGCGCCGCCGGCCGCTCCCCACCACCCGCTGGCCGCTCTCCTCCCCTTCCTCTGCTCCGTCGCGAGGAGAAGAAGAAACAGAGAGGGGGGAAAGGAGAAGGCGACGGCCACGCCGAGCGCCGTCATCTCCCCCCGCCTTCCCTCACTGCCAGGTGGGCCGGGAGGCCGACGCCGTCACCCTGCCGGCCGTTCCCCCCTTCCACCCCGAGCGGTGCTCACGGTCCAGTGGACCACCGGCCCGGTGACGCCGGTCCACCGCAGCCCACCAAGGCGGCGCACAAAACAGCGCACAGGATGGGCCCCACACGCTCGCGTCAGCCGGCCCACCCCTTTGCGTCAACGGCGGCAAAAATGCTAGGTACACCCCGATCCTTGCACGCAAACATTTATTTGGAGCACTTCCCCATTCTTAAAATTCCCCAAATTTCTCCAAAAATATTAGGAATATTTCTAAACCTATTAGAGCCATCTAAACCTTTTTAGGATATCTCTTAACCCCAAATCCCAAAGTGTTTCCCTCATCCAATAGAAAAGCCCCTTAAATGTACCCCAAATCTAGCCAACCCAATTCCAAAGCTCCATAAAATCCCCAAGTTTTTCTATAAATACTAGGGATTATTCTAAGCATTTTCATATGCTTGATGCCCTAGGATTTATATCCTAGCCCCAAAACTCAATCGCACTATCCCAAACCCCCGCCAAAGCCCCGTCTGAGCCCCACGGGTGTCGTTTCGCCGCCCGATCAAAACCCTAAGTTTTAGTAACACCGTAGCCGCTGTGCTACACAATTCCATTCCATGCCCTTAATTATTTAGAAACTTATTTCTAAATAATTAATATAATCATCAATTAATTATTCCAGGATTATTGCCTATCAATCCAATAATTCCCGTACCCGTTGTTCTAAGCCTTTCTCAGAAACCACCGTCATCCGGGAGTTATCTCTTAGAAATCCATATAACTCCCCAACCGTTCGGTCATCTCTGAGGAAATTACTTATTAATTTCCTGGAAATTCCATTTCATTAAATCCATTAATTATTTACCGTAATTGATGGATTATTCCTTAATAACCCTAGTCTCCCCATTTTATCCTTTATTTTCATTCTATAGGAATTGATTGATGTATTATTATACTGAATGTTATTTTCCATGTTTATTGATTGATAGGTCGATGGCATGACTAGGCCCAACCACGATGTCGGAGCTCCAGAAGGCCCAGAAACCACGCCTGGTCAGCATCGAGCATACGTACGCGTTAGCGGACGTCCAAGTACCGTTCATGAAGGCAAGTCCTGGAAACCAACCCCTTGGTCATGCCAGTCCCAGTTCCTTCATAATAAAATCAACCAAGTTAATAATATGGACTGCATATTTTATAAAACATAAGGAAAGCCCTCTATGTTCCACCTCCCCCTTGATTTAGAGCCATTTCTAGCCCAATATCCTATTAATAACCCCGGTCACGACCTGTCGCTGACCGAGCGTTATTTAGAAGTAGATTTCTTAGGAATTCTATACATTTATGACTTGTGAGGAAAGAGCTTCCGAGAGATGAGAGTGAATGTTGGATTAATATAAAATGAACCAACTAATAATAGAACCCCTAAGGACGGACTTGCAAGTAAGGGAGGCAGCCTCGGAAGAGGATCCTGTCTCAAAGGCTTGCTCTGGTCGCATAAGTACCGGTTCACGGGAGAGTCTTTCTAATGCCAGTATCGCCATACGGGCCAAAAAGGACATAGCCTTCGGGAATGACCTGTAATGTGAGGCCTTGACCCACACCCCGCTAGCAGCTCCTAGTAAATCCATCCCACGGAGCCGCATGATTGGTGCAGAGTGCCGACCGGCGAACTGGGTAGCGCCTGGTGCCTAGTCGGGCACGGACCAAGTCGGGAGACAGATGTACTGGATACAGCCCCAGACAGAGGGCTGGGACTGGGCGGCACGGGTTGACTAGAGTACAGGGTAGGGAGACCCTGAGGGCCGAGGGCCCTAATATATGAGCTCATTGACCCGGGTCGACATCCGCGAGGCGGATGATGATTAGTAGCCCCTGCTTAGCCCCCAGTACTATCTGTGGCTGGACCTAGGAAAGGCTGTCTGGTGACAGACGCCGGCAGGTACGGGTCTCGTAGGTCGGTACCGCCTAAGTACACGGTATGGGCTGACCGACCGTATGGCATAGGGTACAACCTCTGTAGAGTAACCAATCTGTCGATAGCCGTGGGGCTCGGTTATGAGCCCATTTAGTCAAAGCCCCCGTTGATTAGCATACACTTGTAGAAATAAAGTATGAAATGACGAGACGGGCGGAGGCCCAGATGAGTGAGGCATAAGCCTGCCCAGAAGGACCCTGACGGTCTCTGGGAGAGAGAGAACTAAAATATGGGGACTGGCAGGGATGAGAATGCCCTTCCAGGACCAAACAACATAATACTTCTCCTTTCCCACCCCTGTTTACAAATTTATAACTTTACTTTGTATTTATATTTCCACCAAAGGATAACCTCATTCCCCTGCATACATTATAATTTTACACAGGATTTGCTGAGTACCAATCATAGATGTACTCAGCATTGCTTTCAAATGATTACAGGTACGTGGACGTGTAGTGCATCCCGGCCCATCCCCTCCTTGAATGGGTCATAATGCCACTCTCCGCTAAGGCGAAGGTAGCTATTCTTTATTTACTGCGCATTTATTGCTTCCAATACTAATCCTGTGTAAAACATGTATCAATGCACTAATCCACGGACTGATACAGGTGATTAAGGGACATCCAAAGGATGGTCGCCACACACAGGGTATTGAGGTGGATAGCAGCAAGATTGATGCAATTCGGGAATGGCCTACACCGACGACGGTCACGCAGATTCGGAGTTTTCTTGGGCTTGCAGGTTTCTACCGTCGATTCGTACGAGATTTTAGCTCTATTGCAGCACCTCTACATGAGCTTACAAAGAAAGGTGTGCCTTTTACTTGGACTGATTCCCAGGAACTCGCCTTCACTACTTTGAAAGATAAGTTAACACATGCTCCTCTTTTGCAATTGTCTGATTTTGGTAAAATATTTGAGCTCGAATGTGATGCCAGTGGTATTGGATTAGGTGCTGTTCTGTTACAACAAGGAAAACCGGTTGCTTATTTCAGTAAAAAATTAAGCGGTGCTAGTTTGAAATATTATACTTATGATAAAGAACTTTATGCTTTAGTGCGTACTTTGCAAACGTGGCAGCACTATCTCTGGCATCGTGAGTTTATAATCCATTCTGATCATGAGGCTTTAAAACATATTCGTACCCAAAATAATCTGAACCGTCGTCATGCTAATTGGGTAGAATTCATTGAGTCTTTTCCTTACATCATTAAACACAAGAACGAGAAGGACAATGTGATTGCTGATGCTTTGTCTCGCCGATATAATATGCTGTCACAATTGGATTTTAAAATTTTTGGTTTACACACTATGAAACATCAATATGTCGATGATAATGATTTTAAAGATGCTTATAAACATTGTATGACTGGTAAACCATGGAGGAAATTTCACATGCAGGATGGGTTCCTGTTTCGCGCTACAAGCTGTGTACTCCAGCTAGCTCGGTTCGTCTTTTGTTGTTACAGGAAGCTCATGGAGGCGGACTAATGGGACATTTTGGCGTTTACAAAACGCTTGAGGTGCTGACCGCCCACTTCTTTTGGCCTCAGATGCGTCCTGATGTTGAGCGCTTGGTTGCACGCTGTACTACATGTCAAAAGGCTAAATCCCGATTGAACAACCATGGTTTGTATATGCCTTTGCCTGTTCCTACTTCCCCTTGGCGCGATATTTCTATGGACTTTGTTTTGGGTTTGCCTAGAACTAAGAAGGGGAGCGATAATATTTTTGTGGTTGTTGACTGATTCTCTAAAATGGCTCATTTCATACCTTGTCATAAGACCGATGATGCTAGCAGTGTTGCTGAATTGTTCTTTAGAGAGATTATTCGCTTGCATGGTATTCCAAATACAATTGTTTCTGATCGTGATGCTAAGTTTCTTTAGTTATTTTTGGAGATCTCTTTGGAATAAATTGGGACCTAAATTGCTGTTTAGCACAACTTGTCACCCTCAAACTGATGGACAAACTGAAGTGGTTAATAGAACTTTGTCAACTATGCTTAGGGCTGTCCTAGATAAAAATTTGAGACGTTGGGAGGATTGCTTGCCTCATGTTGATAATCATGCTACGCATTCCTCTACAAAGATGTGCCCTTTTCAGATTGTTTATGGTTATATTCCTCAGGCACCTATTGATTTGTTTTCGCTTGATGCTGATGGCGCTTATGCGGTTGCACATGTTGAACATATGATTAATTTGCATGAACAGACTCAACAAAACATTGCTGCTGCTAATGCTAAATATCAGGTTGCTGGTAGTAAAGGGAGAAAACTTGTTACTTTTGAACGGGGTGATATGGTTTGGTTGCATTTGAGAAAGGATCGTTTTCCTACTTTGCGTCGTTCTAAATTAATGCCTCGTGCTGCTGGTCCTTTTAAAGTGCTAGCCAAGATTAATGATAATGCTTATGTCCTTGACCTGCCTGCAGAGTTTGGTGTTTCCACTAGTTTTAATGTTGCAGATTTGAAGCCGTATGCGGGAGAAGATGAGGAGCTGCCGTCGAGGACGACTTCAGTTCAAGAAGGGGAGGATGATGAGGACATCAACGACAACAGGAGTGATTCTACACCAGCAGCACCAGTCCAGGCGCCACTTTCAGCTCAGGCACCACCTCCAGTTCCAGAAGCCCAGGCGCCACTTCCACCTCGGCCAATTACTCGGGCCCGTGCGAGAGAATTGAGCTTCGTCATGCTGCTGAAGAACAAAGGCCCAGAAGAATAGAAGCTGGCCCAACAGGAGTCCCAGGTGGGGGCGCCTGACTGGTGGGGCCCACCTTGGGCGCGCCCCCACCCCCCTTGGGCGTGGGATTCCCGTACACGCCGGCCCTAGGGGCTGCGCCCCCTATTTAGATAGACCCCACTTTTATTTTCGGACTCGAGTTTTGTTTTACATCTAGCTTTAGCTACACCGATCACGCACAAATACGTGTTGTCCTCGTGTGATTCAGAACTCCACCTTCGAGTGATATTAAGATTGCTCGCCCCTTTTTCTTGTTCGTTCTTCGATTGCGTACAGGAATTGATCAGGCTGATCTTGCTTCAACAAGGTCGGTAACCACAGGGAGTTGGTTCAGCGATTGCGTTGGCGCTTCGGGTTTGCTCGTCGTAGTCGGATCGTGAGGGTCTACTTCCACCAAGTCGAAATTATCTCCACTCACCGAAAGATCGGGCACTCCAGCTCTATCAGGCCTTAAACCCAAGTTGTGACCGACCCCCCTGTCGCCCGACCCTAGGACGCCCCTGGCTTCCTCGTAAACCTTCAGTAGCCGTCGCCGTTTAGACTCGGGTTTTGTTTAGATTATTCTGTCAAGAAAACTATCGTGTTTCATCGGTTTGTGAAACCCAACTTGAGTGCTTAATCATTCATCTGCATGTTGTCACTTCATATCGAAAGTTGCGTTGTTTCAAGTTCTTGTTTGTGTTCTTCGTTTCGTGGACAGGGATTAGCCTTCTTGGCGAGGTCAGCCGGATTGTGACACGGTTGATATCAAATGAGTCATGGCGTTAAGATTACAGGGTTCGAGTTCGCTGAATTGAAGCTGGACCGTCGTGTTGTGGTCCACCCAAAACAAATTATCCTTCACCCAACGAAAGATCGGGCACCCTAATTCCCATCAGACGTCGCACGACCTCGGGCTCTAGTTCCCATACGATTCGCAAGACGACCCGGCATCACCGTCCCATTCCCCATCCCCATCCCCATCGCTGTCTCCATCCTCGCCATCAGCATCCACATCGGCGTCAAAACTCCCTGTCCTCGAGCTTGGCGGCGTTGAACTCCCCGGCGAGGCTGTGGTCACCACGAGGCCATGGGCGGCGCGCGAGATTCCATTGCTGGTAACCTCGAGCTGCCTCTACACATGGCAGGCGTTGCAGCTGCTTGATCCTCTTCCACAAGTCGCGATGAGTAGGTGCGACAAGTGAGAAGAAGAACAGAGACAGAGGGAGGTAAGGAAGATGAACAAAGGCTGTGGAACGGACGGCTGGAGGAAAGGGATGATAGGTGGGCACTTGCCATAGAGAGATAAGGCGAGGGTTTAATCAATCGTCCATGGTGGCGGTTCTATGTGTCGTGCCATGTAGACAAAAATATAAAGAATGTAAGAACTCGAAGAGAGATGATGACAAATATATAAGGTCATTTATAAGGGTGGCAATTGAAGAGCCATAGTGTTCGTAAGGATAGCAAAAATAAAAAAAATAGATATCCTTATATCCGGAGGCACTCGAATGCAACCGAGCCGGTGCGTAAACTGGAAATTGGAATGGATGCTGCCCGTACTAGCCCTCTCACGCGCGTGCCGCCTCCTTAGCGTATCCCCTCGTCCCCGGGCTAGGGTTTTGCCCGCCGCCGCCATCCGACTCTCGTTCTCGTCCTCCATCCCCTCCCCGCCACCGATGGAATCGTCGCTGGAGTGGTCGGCCCGGCGGGCCCGCGAGGAATTCATCACCTTCTTCGGGTCCAAGGGGCACTCGCTGTGGCGTTCGAGCCGCGTGGTCCCCTTCGACGACCCCACGCTGCTGTTTGCCAATGCCGGGATGAACCAGTTCAAGCCGGTCTTTCTCGGCACGGCAGCGCCGGACTCGCCGCTCGGCCGCCTGCGCCGCGCCTGCAACACCCAGAAGTGCATCCGCGCCGGTGGGAAGCACAATGACCTCGACGACGTGGGGAAGGACACCTACCACCACACCTTCTTCGAGATGCTCGGGAATTGGTCCTTCGGGGACTACTTCAAGGAGGAGGCCATCGGCTGGGCGTGGGAGCTCCTCACCCAGGTACCTCTGTGCTGGCCGTTTCTGGTTGAACGTTGATTGCTTCTATTTCGAATCGGTTAATGAGTTGGATTGCGATGAGATTGTTAGAGGCTGCAGTAGTAGGAAAAATTTGGGCCTGTGTGCCAATTGTGGGTTTTATCCATTGATGGTGATTAAATTGGGTTCTGTGGTTTGTGTGGTGATCTGGTATTCTATTTTTTGATTCATGCACCAGTTTGGAGTCTTTTCTGATTGACAAATAAGTTTGTTTAGAGTTGAAATCTCTCTCCCCCCCCCCCCCCCCCCCTCCCCTGGCATACACACACACACTACTACGCAAGTTCATAAGAAATGATGCTGTTTCCACTGATTCTATACTAGAGACCTCTGTTGGTAGCACTATACTTGCAATGAATCTCTGTTTTAAGCTGATTACGGTGATGAGATTGCACTTCAGTCATTATCTTCCATGGTAAATTGGTAGTTGCATGAGTGGGTGGTGTTTATTGAAATAATGTAGCATTTTTTATGTAAATAAATAAACAAACTAGAATAATGGGAAAGAGGAGAAATATGTATGTGTGCAAATTACCCACTGCTTTACCTTCTACTACCTCTGTTCCAAATTATAGTTTGTTTGACTTTTTTGACCCCAAGTTTGACAGCTCGTCTTATTCAAAAAATTTGTACAAACATAGTCAAATTTAATTCATCCTTTAACGTTTTTTAGCAATAAAGCAAGCCACAACAAAAAATACGATATTTTGCACAATTTTTGAATAAGACGAGTGGTCAAACTTGAGGTAAAAAATGTGAAACGAACTATAATTTGGAACGGAGTACCTTTTATCACCTACTGATTGATATTATGGATTCCCAGGTTTATAAATTGCCTACTGACAGAATCTATGCCACATACTTTGGTGGTGATGAGAAATCTGGTCTTGCTGCTGATACCGAGTCGAAAAACATATGGTTGAAATATCTACCTGAAGAAAAGGTCCTCCCTTTCGGCTGCAAGGTATAGTGCATTGATCACAAAGCCCCAACTTGCTTGGGACTAAAAGGCTTGTTTTTTCTATTTGATTACAATACATTTTATTAACCGTTTTGTCTGATTGATTAATAATGAACCAACAATTGCTTAACAGGACAATTTTTGGGAGATGGGTGACACTGGTCCTTGTGGGCCTTGTACTGAAATTCATTTTGATCGTATTGGCAATCGTGATGCTGCTTCATTAGTGAACAATGATGATCCTACATGTATTGAGATATGGAACCTTGTGTTCATTCAGGTTGATATGCTATTTTTATATTCACAATCTTATACTTTGTTCATGTTTTCCTTATTCATCTTGTGCCTTCATACTGGGTTTAATTTCAGTTCAATAGAGAAGCAGATGGCATGTTGAGACCTTTGCCAGCAAAACATGTGGACACTGGGATGGGCTTTGAACGTTTAACTTCTATCCTTCAGAATAAAATGAGCAATTATGACACAGATGTGTTCATGCCAATATTTGATGCCATCCACCAAGTATGTTTGCCATGTGCACACATCATACTTACAGTCACTTGCTTTTACGCTTATGCATGGGAGCACATCTAAATATTGAGTCTCTGTACATTTGCACTTACTATTTGATATGGACATGTAAATGCAGTTGGCTGGGGACGGAATTCATCCCTACTCTGGTAAAGTTGGTTCTGATGATATTGGCAAAGTTGATATGGCTTATAGAGTAGTTGCTGATCACATAAGAACCCTTTCTTTTGCTATTGCTGATGGTTCTCAACCTGGTGAGCCCATTCTTTAATTATTTTTCCTTGTCCCTATTTTTTAATGCCTGCAGGGCTACATGTTTTATTGTTGAATGCTTTTCCACTAATATGAGCTTATTTGTAGGAAATGAGGGAAGAGAGTATGTTTTGAGGCGTATACTTAGACGAGCTGTTCACTTTGGTCATCAGAAATTGAAGACAAAGAAACAATTTTTTAGCTCGTAAGATACATATACATTGTTGTGTTATATGCTGTGCTTCTATGTATATCATTACGTTTGCATAGCTCTATTTCAACACTTAATACTTGCTGGGTTCAGCTAGCTGTTGCTGCACAAAAATATTATGCCTTGTGATACCTTTTGCTTTTAGGCACACAATTTTAATTTTAATCAATATTTGCTTTTTGTATAGACGGGATGGTTTTGTATTTATTTTACAGTTGTCCAGAATAGTTCTGCTGGTTCGAATATATTTTCAGACTTAGCAACACCTTTCGTTTACCAATTGTATTAACCGTAACTGAATTATTAAGAATAACTTGATTAGTGCTCCAGCAAAGGCCTGTGTCCAAAACAACACTCTCTTCTGGCCCGTGGTTGCATTCCTGAGTATCAAGATAGTTGCCTTTCAGGCATGTCATAAGTGTTGGACCAATAAATTATTAAATATATTTTCATGTTGTAGTAGGAGAAATTTGCAATTTCACCATTATCAAAAGTGGGTTTCGCCAGAATACCACCCTGCAAATGGGTTTCCCTAGAATGCCATTGTGAAACTATGGCAACACACTACAATGCCTTTTCTTCATTTTCAATTCATTTTGTAATTTCTCAAATCTTCATCCACGTGAGTTGACCTTTAAACCCCTTCTCTGACGAGTTGAATCGGCCGTACTTCACTTTCTTCTCGATCTGTTCTGTGTTCTCCCTCTCTCTCTGCATATTGGTTCAGTCAGCACTTCGTGTGGTGCATGCTCGGCGACGCACTGTGGTGGCGTGAGCCAATGGTTCTCTCCGTGGCGCCGGTCGCCGAGGTGAAGCAACCAGCCAACCACTAGCAGCTTGTTCACCGTGTCCCCGTTCTCTCTCCCTCTCCCCATCTTTAAACAGATCACCTCTTTTATCTGTAAGAGATTGCAAGCACCTGCTCCCTGCTCACCGCTCGATCTGCTGCATGCTGCACCAAATCCACCACAGCCACCAATCTCTTTGTCAATTCGATCCCTGCAGATCCACCAGTAGCAGCGCTTCCTTTTTCCCTCTTGAACACACACAGACACAGCAGTTGCCACTAGCATGCCAGCTCCATTCCCAAATTGGCTCTCTGATCCCTTCTCGAGCAGAGCAAGCAGATTAGGGCAACCTTGCAGCAGCGGCGGCGTGCCTGTAGACAGTGTCGGGGCTTGCGTTCGGCGAGGTTGAAGCCTCTGGTTGCTGCGTATGGAGCGGAGGATTGCGGCAGTTGCTGGCATAGGCGCAATTAAGGAACTCTTGATGGGAAAAATGATCAAATGAATTGGAAAAGTTAGAAAAGGCATTGTAGTGTATTGCCCCAGTTTCAGAATGGCATTATAGCGAAACCCATTTGCGGGATGTCATTCTAGCGAAACTTCTGAAGATGGCAAAATCGCAAATTTCTCTCATTGTAGTGCTTCTGTACTATGGACCAATGCATTATTGAATATTTTCACCAATAGTTGTTTAGTAGTTGCTACATTTTTTCGGCATACATGCAACATAGCATGTAAAGGTTTATTGACATTTGACATGAATATCAAATTGGAGTGACATGAGCTTGATACACGATAAATATTTCTGTTGATGGTGGACGTATGGATTCCTTCCCTCCTGTTCTCTCTGGAAAAACTCCAGGATTCCCTATTGTTGTTGCATATATGTGATTAGGCCCACCTAGAGGCCCATGTACATTGTCTATATATCCCACCCTTCTAGGGTTTGGAGGAATACACAACAATTATTTCCTCCGGCGCGTCATCCTGTCACTTCAGCAGGAGTTTGCCATGAAGGATCTGGGTGAGCTTCACCACTTCTTGGGTGCCACCGTTGAGCCTTGTCCCTCTGGCCCCTTCCTTCACCAGCGGCACTATGATTCTGGAGCAGGCCGGGATGACTGACTGCAAGCCTTGTTCCACTCTGGTCGACACTCAGGCGAAGCTCTCTGCAGAGATGGGTGACCCTGTTGCTGACCCGACTGCTTACGAGCGTATTGCTGGTGCTTTGCTGTACCTCACCTTTACCAGAACAACATCCGTTCAGCAGGTCTGCCTACGAATACATGATCCTCGGGAGCCATACCTCACTGCTATGAAGCTGCTCCTACGCTACATCCGTGGCACTGTACCGGTCTCCCACCACTATGCTCGTTGTCTACACCGATGCTAACTGGGCTGGCTGTCCTGAAACTCGTCGCTCCATTTCCGGGTACGCTGTCTTCCTCGGCGGCAACCTGGTCTCCTGGTCGTCCAAGCGACAGCCGGTTGTCTCCCGCTCCAGTGCCGAGGCGAAGTACAGGGCTGTTGCTAACGGCGTAGCCGAGGCGTCCTGGCTGCAACAGCTCTTGGCGGAGCTTCACAGCCTGCTCGTCAATAGCACTCTCGTCTACTGCGACAATGTCAGCGCCGTGTACCTCTCTTCCAACCCAATTCAGCATCAGCGCACGAAGCATGTGGAGATCGACTTGCACTTCGTCCGCGACCGAGTTGCTATTGGCCAGGTTTGGGTTCTACATGTCCCGACCACCTCCCAGTTTGTTAACATCTTCACCAAGGGCCTCCCCTCCTTGACATTCTCGGAGTTCCGCTCCAGTCTCAACATAGTTGGTGGCTAGTTGTGACTGCGGGGGAGTGTGTGTATACTTTCTTTCTTGTCCAGTCTTGAACTCCGCTGCGCCGGTAGTTCAGACTGCTGGGGGGGGATGTTGGTCTTTCCTGTCCAGTCTTTTATTTCGCTGCGCCGGTAGTGCAGACTGCGGGGGAGTGTTGGTGTATATATGTGATTAAGCCCATCTAGAGTGTTAGGCCCATCTAGAAGCCCATGTACATTGTCTATATATCCCACCCTTCTAGGGTTTGGAGGAATACACAGCAATTATGTCGTCTAGTACCTATAACTACTTAGTAGCTGTGTGTTGTTATTTGTTTTAAAAATACAGAGCCGTAGCATATGTGAGCTATGATAGGTATTATGACAATGCAACAACAACAACAACAACAACAACATAGCCTTTTGTCCCAAGCAAGTTGGGGTAGGCTAGAGATGAAACCCAAAAGAAACAAGGATAAGAAAGACATAAAACGGCACAAGACCAAAGATAAGGTTAGGGGTAAAAAAGAGAAGAAACAAAAGATCACGGTTCAGGCACGTTAATTGCAAGTCTCCAAGCGCATCTATCTAAAGCTAATTCCTTGGAGATATTCCACTCTCTAAGATCCCGCTTGACCGACTCGTCCCAAGTCAGTTTAGGTCGACCTCTACCTCTCTTTACATTATCTACCCTTTCTAGAACCCCACTACGCACTGGCGCCTCAAGAGGCCTCCGTTGGACATGTCCAAACCATCTCAACCGATGTTGCGTCAGTTTCTCCTCGATTGGTGCTACGCCGACCCTATCCCGAATATCTTCGTTCCGTACTCTATCCCTTCTTGTGTGCCCACAAGACCAGCGTAACATACGCATCTCTGCTACACTCAATTGTTGGACATGTCGCCTTTTTGTAGGCCAACATTCCGCACCGTATAGCATTGCCGGGCGAATCGCCGTCCTATAGAACTTACCTTTTAGCTTTTGTGGCACTCTCTTGTCACAGAGGATGCCAGAAGCTTGACGCCATTTTAGCCAACCGGCTGAAATTCTATGCCTAACATCTTCATCAATATCTCCATCCTTCTGGAGTATCGATCCTAAATATCGAAAAGTATCCTTCTTGGCAACCACTTGCCCATCAAGGCTAACGTCTCCATCCTCATGTCCAATCGCGCTGAAGTCGCACATCATGTACTCTGTCTTCGTCCTACTAAGTCTAAAACCTTTCGACTCCAACGTGTGCCTCCATAGCTCTAACTTCCTATTAACCCCCACCCTACTCTCATCAACTAGCACCACATCATCCGCAAAGAGCATACTCCAAGGGATATCACCTTGTATGTCCCTTGTGACCTCATCCATCACTAAAGCGAATAAATAAGGGCTCAATGCTGACCCCTGGTGTAGTCCTATTTTAATTGGAAAGTCACTTGTGTCGCCATCACATGTCCGGACAGATGTCATCGCATCCTTGTACATATCCTTGATGAGGGTAATGTACTTAGTGGGGACTTTGTGCTTTTCTAAGGCCCACCACATGACATTTCTTGGTACTTTGTCATACGCCTTCTCGAGGTCAATGAAAACCATGTGCAAGTCCTTCTTCTGCTCCCTATATCTCTCCATCAACTGTCGTATTAGAAAAATTGCCTCCATGGTCGACCTACCAGGCATAAACCCAAACTGGTTTTGGGTCACGCTTGTCACTCTTCGTAGGCGATGCTCTATAACCCTCTCCCAGAGCTTCATCGTATGACTCATCAGCTTTATCCCACGATAATTAGTACAACTTTGAACATCTCCCTTGTTCTTGAAGATCGGTACTAATATACTTCTTCTCCATTCTTCAGGCATCTTGTTTGCCCGAAAAATGAGGTTAAAAAGCTTAGTTAGCCATGCTATCGCTCTAGCACCCAAGAACCTCCACACCTCAATGGGGATACCATCAGGGCCCATCGCTTTACCTCCCTTCATCCTCCTCAACGCCTCCTCGACCTCCGCCTCCTGAATTCTCCGCACAAAGCGTCTACTGGTATCCTCAAATGAATTGTCCAACTCAAGGGTAGGACCCTCATTCTCCCCATTAAACAACTTGTCGAAGTACTCCCGCCATCTATCCTTGATCTCCTCATCCTTCACCAGGAGTCGATCTGTCCCATCCTTGATGCATTTGATTTGGGTGATGTCTCTTGTCTTCCTCTCACGGATCCTAGCCATCCTATAAATGTCCTTCTCCCCTTCCTTCGTGCCTAGCCGCTGATAAAGGTTGTCATACGCCTGACCCTTTGCTACACTCACAGCTCGCTTTGCAGCTCTCTTCGCTATTTTATAGCTCTCGATGTTGGCTGCACACTTGTCAAGGTGTAGGCGCTTGAAACACTCCTTTTTC
Organism: Urochloa ruziziensis; assembly: GCA_015476505.1. NCBI lineage: Eukaryota > Viridiplantae > Streptophyta > Magnoliopsida > Poales > Poaceae > Urochloa > Urochloa ruziziensis. Next base: position 30,020,903 of record CM027122.1, read on the forward strand.
TCCTTAATAGCCATTTTCACCTCATCATTCCACCACCAGGTGTCCTTCGCCTCCTGTTTGCCTCCCCTACTCACGCCAAACACTTCTGAAGCCACCTTCCTAACAGATGTTGCCATCTTTAGCCACATGTCGTTTGCATCCTCTCCTTCTTCCCAAGGCCCCTCGCCTAGCATCCTCTCCTTAAACATGTGCACTGCTTCCCCTCTAAGCTTCCACCACTTCGTTCTTGCAGTCTTGGCACGGTTGTCCCGGTGGACACGTACCCGAAATCGAAAGTCCGCCACCACAAGCTTGTGTTGAGGGACAACACACTCTCCAGGTATCACCTTACAATCTAAGCAATCACGTCTATCCTCCCTCCTTGCAAGGATAAAGTCGATCTGGCTCGAGTGTTGTCCACTATGAAAGGTCACTAGATGTGATTCCCTCTTTCTAAAGAGGGTATTCGCTAGCAACAAGTCGTATGCTGACACAAAGTTCAAAACCTCCTCCCCCTCTTGATTCCTACTGCCATAACCGAACCCCCCGTGCACTCGCTCGAACCCTACATTACTTGCACCCACATGGCCGTTGAGGTCTCCTCCTATGAAGAGTTTTTCGCTGATAGGCACGGTACTAACCATGCTATCCAGATCTTCCCAAAACTGCCTCTTGGTGCTCTCACTAAGACCTACCTGAGGGGCATAGGCACTGATCACATTCAGAGTAGAATTTCCGACTACCAACCGAACTAGGATAATCCGGTCGCCTTGCCTCCTAACCTCTACAACTCCATCCTTAAGGCTCCTATCGATCAAGATGCCTACACCGTTCGTACCCGATGTTATCCCCGTGTACCAAAGCTTGAAACCAGTACCCTCCACCTCCTTCGCCTTCTGGCCCTTCCATTTAGTCTCTTGAACGCACAAAATATTTACACGCCTCCTAATTGCTACATCGACTATCTCTCGTAACTTACCCGTTAAGGACCCTACGTTCCAGCTACCTAGACGAATCCTAGTTGGCTCGGCTAGCTTCCTTACCCTTCGCACCCGTCGAGGGAAGTGCGAAGACCCTTGCTCATTTTTCACTACACCCGGGCGCCGATGTAGCGCGCCACTAAGGAAATGACGACCCGATCCTTGCTCACTTGACACCGTGCCCAGATCACGACACGGCGCGTCACCAAGGGGGTGCCGACCCGGCCCTTGCCCACTTATCACTACACCCGGGTTCCGATGTAGCGCGTCGCTAAGAGGGTTACGCCCCAACGAGTTTCTTATGGGTTTCATATCCATCAGAGCGGCTGTTATAGGTGCTGGTTCGCCAAACCTAACACACCCCCTCCTCCTTTATCCGGGCTTGGGACCGGCTATGTTGAGACGACTCAAGAAAGTCTTCCAGTCAACATAGGCGGAGTTAGGTATTATGACAATGCAACTGCATTATATGTGTTCGAGAAAAAAACAATGCAACTGCATTATATGTTGAGTATTTGGAGTAACATGTAAACATTTGGAGTAACTCTGCTTAGTTTTTTTTTTTGTTGAAACTTGCATGGTCTTTATAGTGATGATGTGAATACATGATTACCATTGAAATTATATTTTCTTGAACAGTCTTGTAAATGTTGTTGTCCAAGTGATGGGTGATGTATTTCCTGAGCTAAAAGAAAATGAAAAGAAGATCAAAGATATAATTAGGGATGAAGAAGAAAGCTTTGAGAACACTCTTGCAAAGGTATATTACTTTCTAGAAGAATCTTTTTTCTTTCAACTGTGTGTTCCAAATGAATTCATTTAAACATTAAGCTTTGCTCACCCCAGATGAATGCTTGCACAGTTCATCCAACTGAGCATGTACTATCACATACCAAGTTACCATTCTTTTAGGGCGAAAAACCTTTATTCTTCTGTTTCCAGATGTTTTATTTCCGCTTACAGTCTGTTTGGGACAGATGAATGACAAAATCGGAATCACTGAAAACATTGAGGTACAGAGATGCAGTACAGAGCAGGGGAGACTACAGCGAAAAGCATAGATATGGCATTTTGGATTAATATAAAAGTGCAAAGAAAAGAGTACAGACTACAGCGAAAAGCATAGATATGACATTTTGGATTAAAAGTGCATGCAAAGGAAACAGAGGGAACATATTCTAAATTTTATTTTTTGGGAATAAAGCAGCTCTTTTGTTATGTAAATAGGTATATGTTCCGTTCTGTTATGAATCGTGATTGTATGGTCAACCATTGCGGGTAGAGCTAGAAGCCTGGGATCACGTTACTATTATTTCTTCGATTGTATGGCCAACCATTGCGGGTAAAACTAGAAGCCCAGGACCACGTTACTATTACCTCCTCTTTCATATTAACCTTTTCAATTTTTGCCAATAAATGACAAGTTACAAAAGGATTCGTTTTTTTTTTGGTGTCACAGCTGATTACTCCTTTTTCCATTTTGAAGAGTGGCATCCTATGTCCACTATCTCGATCTAGGTATGGAGGTCACAGTAGATAGAAAGGATACCATTCTAAGGAAGAAGGCAAGTTTTTCCCTGCTCTAAACAGCAAATTTGGGAAAATTCATCAGGAATGGAATTCCTTCAAAGTTCCCCTACAAAAATAGGGTTTTAATCCTTTTATGTACTTCCTCGTTACGGTTTCACTTGCTTCATATTGCTAAAGGATTTAATATAGGATTTATTGTGCTTAGTGAAGTCAAGTAATCTGGTTATGAAGAAGCATGTGGAATATGGAACTTAAAGAAGGATCAGGTCGTAATCCTAGAGAATTAGAGTGGCTTACTCACCCTTTGTTTTCATGTCCAATTTTGTGGCCATGATAACAGTTGTTTCCCATATAAGTGCAGTTTTTACATAACTAATTTATAATTTTTGCAGTACACTTCTGACTGCCCGGTTTATTATTTCAGCACAATCATGAAAGTTTGGTTCTAGTATTTTATATTGTTTAGCTATGGATAACACCAGTTCTGTTGGTGTATTTTTTTCAGGGATATGAGAAATTTAAGAAAGCTGCAGAAGTTGTTAAGGACAATGGTGGGACAGTACTTGGTGGTCAGGCAAGTGCTTTTAGGTTTTGAATCGCACTGCATAATTTTTTTTTTTCATTTGAAGATGTTAGTGCCTTGCTCTCTGATGTTGGAGGGTAGGGTGTTTGTATTCTGTTGTACTGTCAGCAGTATTCTTCCCTCTTATGTGGTAGGGTAGCTCTAAAGAAAGAGAGGAAGGATGCCTTTCTTTTTTGGCTTACTTTTAGCAATTATAATACACCAACTTGTTCAGAGGGTTCTACTAATATCTACAAATATGATCGATATATGTAACAACCTACAATATTCTTGTTGAGTTGTTTACTGGTTGCGGATGATCAATCCATCCAGGAGTTCTTGCCTACTGGTAGTCTGCGGTAGCAACAGTAGCCGCTAAATAGCCTAAGCTATCTTAATCTATTATTGTAGTAGGGTATCATATGATGGATGATATCTAATTGTTGCAATTTGTGCTCTATGATCCCATGGGTCTCAGTGCAGCTCACAGTAGTCTTTCCTTTAATTTTGTATGTTTTGATACTTAAGAGTCAATGGGGGAAGTGAATATAGTTTCATTTTTATTGAGATCAGGTGCAAACTTTTTTTTGTACAACTGCCTTTTTTTCCTTCAATAAAATGGAGCTTAAATGTTCCAAACCTACCTTTGTAAATTGGTATTCAAATACAGCAATTGTAATATGCATGAAAAAATACCTTCTGTTAGACATGTCATCAGATAGACAACTACTTTCTTTTCTCTTGGATGGTTTGCCCTTTCTTTCCATTGATCTAATAAACATGTCAGAAATTGTTGGACTGGGATTTTATGTTCTATATACGATAAATAAAAGAAACTATTTTCCTCATCCTCTTATTTCAAGAATATAGCTAAAAGGGCGGCCTTTGGTGCAGTGGTAGAGCTTCACCGCCTGTGACCGGAAGGTCTAGGGTTCAAGCCCTAGCCTCTGCACATTTATGTGCAGGAAAGGCTGTGCGCTAAATAACCTGCCCCTAGACCTGTTAGCAGCGCACGAACTGGGATTGGTAGAACAGATAGAATTTGGGACGGGAGCAAGAATTGGGGACGAAATCTGGAGGAATGATTTAAGGATTCACGAGTACAAGATACACGATAGTTCATACCCTCTCTTTCCTCTCCTCCCACTACATATAACAGCAATACCAGATACAGACGCCAACTCTCCTACACCCACTCTGGGCCGCGTACGCGTGAGTTCTCCTTCCTGGGCCGAGTAGACATGCGAGGCCAATTCTCTTGATGGTGAACAACTCCTTCTGTTGTTGCCGTGCTAACGAGATCCCGCATAGTGTGGGAGCCTACGGCACTGGGTACGTCCTTTTTTTTTAGTTAATGTTAGCATGGGCTATTAGGGCCGGCCACATGGGTTGCACGCCTAGGTTAGGCTGATGGGATTTCCATGTTGATTAGTTATAGATTAGGCAAAGATCTCCGATGATTGGGTGTATTCTATAAACCCTAGACTGATCCTTGCATATATATTGTACACCCCTTGTACCTCTATCAATCAATCTATTGTCTTTCATGGTATCACGAGTCCGGGATTCCTCTCAGATTCCTCGCTTCCGTTAAACCCTAGCGCGCCACCCCTTCGCCGCGCCGCGCCCGCGCGCCGGCCTCCCTGCCGCGCTGCGCCCTCCTTCTCCGGAGCCATGGTTGCCCTTGAGTCGCCAAAGGCGGACGACCTCTAGCCGAGCGACGGCGTCGTCGATTCCACCAACTCCTCTGCTTCTCTCCAGCAAGATGAGATCGCTTGGCGGGCGGCCTCGAAGAAGGCCAACGCCCTCGCCAACAATCGCCAGGAGGAGCATGACGCGGCCCTCGTTCCCGCCACTTGGCAGAGGACGCCGCCATCGCCCGCTTCTTCGCCGCCTAGGCCCGCGCGGCCAAGGAGCGCGCGGCGCCCGCCGCTGCCATCGCCGTCGCCCAGACTTTGCCGCGCTACACTAGTATACTGCGATAATATCAGTGCTGTCTACCCCCTTCAGCATCAACGCACCAAGCACATCGAGATTGATCTTCACTTCGTCAGAGCTGCTGCTGTTGGTGATCTGCATGTGCCAATGACGTCTCAATATGCAGACGTCTTCAGGCCTCCCGTCTTCGGGTTTCACTGAATTTTGGACCAGACTAAACACATGGGCTGCACGCCTAGGTTAGGCTGATGGGATTTCCATGTTGATTAGTTATAGATCAGGCAAGGATCTCCGTTGATTGGGTGTATTCTATAAACCCTAGACCGATCCTAGTGTACATATTGTACACCCCTTGTACTTCTATCAATCAATCCATTATTTTCCCAATCCATTGTCTTTAAGTTAAAAGTGTCGTGCGCCCTGTTGGCTTGTTACCAGAAGAAACACAAGAACACAAAGATTTCCGAGGCCACAAATGCTTAGCCCTTTTTTTCTCTTCTCACATTACAAATCTGCCCCACACCGGTTGCTTTTAAAGTCTGAAGCAGCAGGCTTATTACAAAACGGACATAAACTAGTACTAGGATGGTAGGACCTCTTGTATACTGCTACCAAATTTAACCAGACTATGACTCGAACATGCATATGGACAAGACCAGAGTCCATGTCAATTTGATATGGACTTGCTTGTTTCCACTTCGACTTCCTAAACAATCATACCGATAAACATTAGCTCGGACTCTTAACTATCGGCTGCGGAAATCTGTGGTCTTCGCATACCTTCTATACGACTCCGTATACGGAAACTGGCTGGCCGTTTACCATCCTTGCTTTCGACGTGCATAGACTTAAACCAGATACATGCATGACCGGTTCTTCGCAAGGACTCAAACACATCTACGCTTGATTAACAAGCACGTGTCTATTTGCCTACTAGTACTTCATTAACGACACAAACTTAACTCCCTAAATATATCAAAAACCAAATTAAACCTAATACGCCCCACCAAGCCCAGATCTCTCGGTGCCAAAAAAACAACAACACAACAACCAAGGCCTTGGGCCTAGCTAGGGCGATGGGCGAGGGCACTTGTTTAGTTTTGTGCTTGGTGGTGAATCTACAAGATAAGAAAAATTAGTGACCCACCAGATAAGCAGGGAGGGAGGCAATGCTTTTTTCCCCCTTAGATAGTCCAGTCTTCTCTGTTAACCTTACATTTACAGCCCTATTGAAGTATCTAAATGTGTGCAATTAAGTAGGGTTGCCAGCCATGGGCCTAATCTGGACCCCCACCCGGCCATCCCAAACCTATGTTTGTGGGTGCTAATTGAGGTTGTTTGTGTTAAAGTTATATGTATGTATAGATGTATATTCTTGGCCCATGTAGGCTTTAGGCCCAGTTTGGCCCACTCTGCGTATATGTAACCCTAATATGAGCAATGCAAGACTTGTCTGGTCATTCTTTCCTAACATGGTAACAGAGCCATAGTTCTCATTAGTCGCCACAGCCCCCTGCGCCGCCGTCGGAAGCAGAGGCACCTTCCACCCCGTCGGCGACCAACCTCTGACCAGATCCACCTGAATCCCTCCCTCCCCGACCCGTTTTGAGTCGATTTGAGGCCGTTCCTCGCGCCGCCGGTCGAGGCGACGCCTTCCTCTTCTTCGCGCCGCCGGTCGAGGCAGCGCCCCTCCTCTTCGCGCTGCCGTTGGCCTTTGCGCCGCCTGTTCAGGCGCCGCTCCCTCCCCTGCAGGTTCTGAATCGCTCCCGCGCGCGTCTTCTCTGTGCCGCCGCCTCTTCTCTCCGCCTGCTGCTGCGCGTCTGCCTTCTCTTCACCTGCTGCTGTGCCTCTGCTTCTGGCTGTTGCTGATGGAGCCTGCTCAAATTTGTTCCAATTTCCTCTAAATTGCTGCCATGGGGTCAACTGCATCTCCTTCTAGTACCATCGCGCCCGTCTTTTTTGGTTCTCCCGTTTTCGATGTCAAACTTGATGGCTCCAACTATCGGGAATGGGCTCTCTCTCTCAAGATGCTGTTGAAGTATGGTGGTTCTGCCTCCCATCTCACTGATGCTCCTCCGGCATCCACTAGTGATAATCAGAAGGAGGTTCAAGCGTGGCATCTTGCAGATGACCGTGTGATAGCCATCATCTGCATGAGTACTGCTCTGAGTATTCGCTCTTCTCTTGAGGATCACAAGACTGCTAAAGAGATGTGGGATTATTTGCAAGGTCACTATCAGCAAAGCAGTTCAGCCCTTTGCTACTCCATGATACCGAAATTGACTCCATGATACCGAAACCACCTTCTGTGTGCACCACTTGTACCACTTGTAACCCAGCTTGGGCTGCTAGGGAGAAGCATGATCAGCAGGACACCATGTTTGATTTTGTAATGGGCTTGCCATCTGATTTTGAACCTCTTCGTGTTCAGCTTTTGGGGCGACCTACTCTGCCCACTCTCTGAGACATTGTCTGCTCTCATGGCAGAGGAAACCCGGCTGAAGTCTCCTGCTGCACACTCCGTGGTGTCTCAGCCACACTCTGTTCTGGCTGTTCCTCCTCTGTCCGTTGAAGTTGAAGTTGCAGCAGTCTCCTCCTCCAAAAAGGCTCCTCACAAGACTCCCTGCAACCATTGTGGGAGGACTAATCATCCTGATTCCAAGTGTTTCAAGAAATATCCTCATCTTCTCGCTGAAATGAGAAAAAAACGTGTTGCATCTCGTCGTGGAACACAAGCAGTAACTCCAAGTACCCCAGGGCCTTCCATTCAGTTCCCAGCATCAGCTGCCGTGCCTCAGTTTCTGCAGCAATCAGCACCTCAGTATCAGCTGTTTCCTCAACATTTAGCACAACCACATTCAGCTGCCAGCGTTCCACAGTTTCAGCAGCCACATCCGAGTACCATGCCTGCTTCCCTCTCACAGTCACAGTCAGGTACAAATTTTTGGGTGTTGGATTCGGGTGCATCTTTTCATATGACTCCACATTCTTCTGTTTTGGATTCTTGTCGCCCACTTTTGCAATCTCGCCCTGTTCACACTGCTGATGGTAACCCTTGCCCTGTTACTCATCAAGGCAATCTTAATAACTCTAGTTTTCTGTTCCAAATATTTCTCTTGCGCCAACACTTTCTATGAACTTAGGCCCTGTTTGGCATGGCTCCGGAGCGCAAATTCACCAACTCCACCCACTTTTCTAGCCAAACACCTTAACTCCACCAACTCCTAGAGCAGCCCAACTCCATAGAGTTTGAGGAGCTCTAGTTCATTTTGGTGGAGTACCTCTTTTGCAACTCCAGCAACCTCAAATATGGACCTAGTCGTGGAGTTTGAGGGTAATTACCCACCACTGCCACTGATTACACAAAAAAAACGTTTCATCTGTTCTACCCCCATCGCCCCTCCCCCAGGCGCCCCCACCCGAACCTTATCCTCCCGTCCCGACTCAGCAGCGCTCGTCGCCCCCCAGCCCACCCGCGCCGCCGCCTGCTCCCCAACGCCGCCCCCTCCCTCCACTTCCTCCCCGCAGGCCGTCACCTCTCCGTCGCAGGCTGCCGTCCCCGACCCACCCTCTCTCTTCCCTCCTGCCTGCCGCGGCGCCGCCATGAGGCTCTCCCTCTGCCCTCCGCGACACCGCCCCGAGGCTCGCCTGCAGGGGCGCCGCCTCCATCCGCCGTCAAACCTCCAAGATCCCCTTGCCGGCGACCTCCAACGCTCTTTGCTTGAAGCTCGCGTCGACCGCTGTTTGAAGCTTGTGCGGACTCCAATCTATGCCTGGATCGGCATCCTGCGCCACCGTCGGCATGTCGCGCCGTCGGGCCCATGAGCTGGCGTCGGCGAGCAGAGAGGGCAGGAGGTCGGGTGCCACGAGGAGGTTGTTGGCCAGCCCCTTCTCCTTCATCCCGCAGCGCCGCCGCCCGGTCCTGAGCCTCCGTCGAGCCTCGCCGCCGCCGGCCCTGGAGCCTCCGACGAGCAGCGCTGTAGCGCAAGGGGGCCGAGCAGCGCCGCCGCCGGCCCTGGCGCGCGCCGCCGCCGAGCACCGCTGCCGCGCGACCTGTTGTATCCATATTCCAGAGGAGGAAGATGGGAAAGACAATGACATGTGGGGCCATGAACTAGGGGCAAAATTGACAATCCATATTGAAAACCATTTTTTTGGAGTTGGGATACCATTCTAGCCAAACACCTTACATAAGACAGCTCTTGCTCCACCTGGAGTTTAGGAGTGGAGTTGCTCCACGCAGGGTTGGAGCCATGCCAAACAGGGCCTTAATCTCTGTTGGTCAACTTGCTGATCTGAATTGTGTCGTTGTCTTTGATGACACTTCTTGTTTTGTTCAGGATCGGCGCACCCGAGCCCTTCTTGGTACTGGCCGTCGCCATAAAAACTCATCCGGTCTGTACCTCCTTGGTCGGCTTCATCTGCCATCCTCTGCATCAGCACCAACACCTTCTCCGCCATCAGCCTTGGCTTCCGCTGCAGCAACTTTTCCTCAATGGCATCATCGTTTAGGTCACTTGTGTGGCTCGCGTCTGTCCACCTTAGTCAAGCAAGGTGTTCTGGGTCTGGGTCATGTATCTGTTGATCCATCTTTTGCATGTCATGGTTGTAAACTTGGGAAACAAATTCAGCTTCCATATCCATCTAGTGACTCCACAACTACTGAACCTTTTGCTCTTGTACATTCTGATGTATGGGGCCCCTGCTCCTTTTGCCTTCAAAGGTGGTCACAAATATTGTGTCATATTTGTTGATGATTATTCTCGCTATACTTGGATTTATTTCATGAAGCATCGTTCTGAGTTGTTGTCTGTTTACAAATCCTTCGCTCAAATGGTTCATACTCAGTTTACCTCTTCTATCCGTATTTTTCGATCTGACTCTGGGGGAGTATCTATCCATTGGGTTTCGTCAATTCCTGTCTTCTGAAGGAACTTTGCCTCAGCTCTCTTGTCCTGGTGCTCATGCTCAAAATGGTGTTGCTGAGCGTAAACATCGTCATATTCTTGAAACTGCACGTACTCTTCTTTCTTCTTTTCTGCCAACTCATTTTTGGGCCGAAGCTGTTTCTACTGCTATCTATCTTATCAATCTTCAGCCTTCCACTCGCCTTCAGGGGAAAAGTCCTGGAGAAGTCTTGCATGGGTCACCTCCTAAATATTCTCATCTTCGTGTTTTTGGTTGCACTTGTTATGTTCTTTTTCCTTCTACTCAGTCCACAAAATTGACAGCCCAGTCTGTTCAATGTGTTTTTTTGGCTACAGTCTTGAACATAAGGGCTACCGTTGCTATGATCCCTCCGTCGCCGCATTCGCTTCTCTCGTGATGTCACCTTCCTTGAAAATAAACTATATTTTCACTCGTCCACTCCTCCGTCGTCATGTACTACACCTCCTTCCTTTCTTTTTCTACCATCTTATGACTTTGTCACTCCACATGAAACGACTCCACCTTCTGTTTCCATACCATCAAATGCACATGAATCAACAACAGCATCTCCACCACCACCATCTATTACTCCTTTTCCTTTTCATTATAGTCGTCGTCCTCGTGCAACCTCTCATACCGCCACTCCTCCCTTGGATGATGCTTCTTCTAGCTCCAATATAATCTCAGGGATCGCTTTGCTATTCCAATCCCTGATCGGTACGGTTTTCCCACCGCTGGTGTGGTTTGTCAGCCATCTTCTTATCAAGAAGCTCTTCTTCCTGCTTGGCGTGATGCTATGTCTGCTGAATTAGAAGCCTTGCACCGCACTGGTACTTGGGAAGTTGTTCCATTACCTCCTCATGTTACTCCCATCACTTGTAAATGGGTGTACAAACTTAAGACCAAAGCGGATGGCTCTATTGAGAGGTACAAAGCCCTTCTCGTTGCTAGGGGTTTTCAGCAATCCCTTTGTCGTGATTATGATGAGACTGTTGGAGTTACGACCATGGGCCCACAGGGACACATGGATTGTCTCCAGACAGAGTCGTACCAGGCGTGAAGAACACGAGTAGAGTACTGCAAGGACTCTTCTCGATATGGAAACTAGTCGTATGACTTGTAAACTACTCGGATTGCCTTGTAAAGCACTCTTCGAGTAGTAATTGGTTAGGATTTTACTCGAAACCGACCTTGTAACCCTGCCCGCCGTGTATATAAGGCTGGGCAGGGACCCTCGCCAAAACACACGAACCCAAGTCTCCCAACAGAGAGACATACAATCAATACCAATCACCACACAGGACGTAGGGTATTACGCCTTTAAGCGGCCCGAACCTGTCTAAATCCTGAGTCTCTTAGCCTTTGCGTTCCTGATCTCGGCGAAACCCACCTGAAACTCTACTACCTCGGGATACCCCTCGGTAGGATCGACGGTAGAACACCGACATCTGGCGCGCTAGGTAGGGGTTTTCCTCGAAGATCCCGTGGAGAACGCAATGGTGACCTACATTCAAGCTGAAGCGCCTCAGGAGGGCACAACTTTCCACTTTGGCTCGTGGGTCTACATCGCCGACGGCTCAGGTGGTTTCTACAGCTACTTCGAGACACCTGTCGAGTTGAAGCAGGAGCAAGCGCCCATCGTGGAAGATTTGGCCGAACAACTCGGCGAGATCACGCTCGCGGACCTCATCCGCGGGCAAGAGTCCGAGTCGATCACGACTACAGAGAAGCAAACAACCCTCCCACCCCAATTCCCGTTTGGACTCCGTAATTCGACCCACGTATATTGTGAGGCGTTATGGAGCCAGTTCGAGTCCGTCATGGACTCGAAGCGGGACGTCCCAGTCCGAGTTATGGCAGGACACGCCAACTCTCTGAGCCAAGCGGTCCCCGAATGCCACTCGGACTCGGACGAGGAGACACTACAAGACGATGGCGAACACGACCTCGTGATCTACGCCACAACTGAAGGAAGATCAGTGTACCAAAGAGACAGGATCCCACGGGACGTCTACGAGTCCCGCCAGATCTTGTACTCTTTGGGCCTGAAGCTACTGACGACTTGCCGTTCCAGTACGGCACACCGCTGCTGCCAGAAGAAGAAAGCTCTACGGAGCTCGTCACCCCAAGCTCCAGCGACTCTGTTGAACCCAATCGACAAGTTTTCATGGCTGGCGCAGCAGCAACTGGCGACGTCGACAACGACCCGCGCTATGCTTTCGAGCTAGAAGGAGATATCTCTGCAAATGAAGACGCACCCGCTGGCGAATCCACTCAAGCGGCCACGGACAGAGAAATCCGGAACAACAGGAGGGCTCAACGCCGCCTAAACGCTCGCAATCGCGTCATGGCTGGTCGCAACCTCGCTCAAGAGTTCGCACGAGTGGCACGCTACGACTCTCTTATGGCTAACGCCATGGAGATTGCCTACCACGTGCGCAGCCTGCCAAGAACCCCAGAGACGGCAGCTGCACTCGAAAGGATCAGCGACATGATCCGCACTCTCGACAAGGGCATCGCCGCCGCACCATCGCGCAACGAAGAAGTCGAAAGCAGCGGACGTCAACCTCCACGCGACAAGCATCGTCCCCCAAACCCCAGCCGAGTGGGAGAAGCCAACCGCGCAGAAGGCGCACCCCCACACCGACTAGAAGATGATCGTCAACGAGGCGGACGTACTCATCGCAACGACGCTGCTACATCATCCCACGGGTTGGCACACAGTGTCGACCTCCGGCAAACCATCAACGCCAATCGCGACGCGCGCTCCATCCTTGAATCCAAGAGGCCTGATGAAGCCCGGGCGCTCCATCCTTGAATCCAAGAGGCGTGATGAAGCCCGGGGTACAAGGAAGAAGACGACGAGTACCCAATGTTCTCCAGGGACATCCGGATGGCGGTTTACCCGCAACCATTCAAACCAGTCGGCTTCGAAAAGTACAACGGCAAGACCTCCCCTGAGACGTGGTTGCGTATCTACTCTACAGCTATTGAGTGCGCGGATGGCAACAGCGCCATCAAGTGTAGATACTTCCCAATGGCACTTGAGCCCGCTCCACTCACATGGTTTAAAAATCTGTCACGACGCTCCATCGACTCCTGGGAACGCCTGAAGAAGATCTTCGTGTCAAACTTTCAAGGCACATACAGTCGTCCCAAGACTCGACACGACCTCGCCATGTGCAAACAGCACAAAGGAGAAAGCGCGCGCGACTACATGCGCCGCTTCATGGAAATCAAGACTGGTGGTATACGTCTCTGATCGCGACTGCATTGACTTGTTGCAGAACGGCATCACCAACAGGTTCTTTGACAGGCAATTTGGCCTGCATCGACCAAGGACTCTGGACGCCCTGCGTGACCAAGTTGAGACGTGGTCTGAGCAAGAAGACCGCGACCTCGAGAAGTATGGCCCTCCCCAGGGCAGGGAGAGACAAAACGACAAAGGCCAGCAGGGCTCCCAGAACAACAAGCGCAAGCCAGACGACACAGTCGCGACTCTGGAGACTGGCATGCGAAGCCAGAAGAAGAACTACCCCGGCAAGAGCGATGTTGAGAAGATCATGGACAGGCCGTGCCCAATGCACCTGAAGCACAAGCACACCATGGGCCAGTGTTATGATCTCCAACGCATATACGCCGAGAAGGATCGAGAGAACAAGGCCAAGAAGAAGACGGCAAGGGAACCACTCGATCCTGAAGCCAAGAACAAGGACAGGGCCGACGACGAAGAAGAAGACGACGAGGACCAGACGCCTAAGTTCTAAAAGCCCAAGAACGTACTCATGGTCATCATGTGTGGCGACTATGGTTTCCCCACTCGGAGGAAGCATAAGCTCGCTCTACGGCACATAATGGCAATTGTTCCAGCCGTCCTAAGATACCTAAAGTACTCGGAGGTTCCAATCACCTTTTCCAGGGCAGATCAGTGGAACAGCTACGACGAACTAGGACAATTGCCACTCGTCCTGGACCCCACGGTGGCAGGATCACAACTCACCAAGGTGCTCATCGACGGCGGAGCGGGGCTGAACGTGCTATTCTCTGGCACCCTGCTGGCACCCTGAAGAGGATGGGACTCGACATTGAAAAAATGTTGACTCCCACCGATTCCCCGTTCTACGGCATTGCTCGGTCAAGTCACATTACCAGTCACATTCGGCACGTAGGAGAACTACAGGACGGAATACATCAAGTTCGAGGTGGCGGACTTCAAGACTTCGTATCAAGCGATCCTCGGACGTCCGGCTTTGGCCAAGTTCATGGCCATACCACACTATGTCTACCTCGTCCTCAAGATGCCTGGACCCAGATGCGTCATCTCTATCCGTGGCGACTTGCGACGATCATACAACTACGACAGAGAGGCTGTGGAGTTTGCGGCTACCACTCAGGTACCCAACGCCATGGCCCAGATCTTCGCAGCGGCTCAGAAGCTGAACCAGTCAAAGTATGAGGTCCCCAGCAAGGAGCCCGGACCACACAAGGCGGCCGTTCCTGAAGACGTGGCGACCAAGGACGCCCCACTACTGGAAGGAGACTAGTCGAAGATCACCAAGATCGAGGCCGGCCTAACCCCGAAATAGAAAGGCGAGCTCGTCAGGATTCTGCAAGCCAACCGCGACATCTTTGCATGGAAACCTGCAGATATGCCAGGAGTGCCAAGGAAACTGATCGAGCACAGCCTTAACGTCGATCCCAAAGCTACACCCAAGAGGCAACGGTTGCGACGGTTCGCAACCGACAAGCGAGAGGCGATCAAGAAAGAGCTAGCGAAACTATTCGCCGCAGGATTCATCAAGAAAGTCTTCCACCCGACTGGTTGGCAAATCCAGTTTTGGTGAGAAAGAAGAACAACGACGAGTGGCGCATGTGCGTCGACTACACTCGTGCAGAAGTTCCGGAGTTCCCTTTGATACTTGTTGATTCAACAAAGTATACATCGGTCAAAATCCGAAGAGTAGATCACATGACTACTTTCCAGGATCCCTGAGTACTTAGATGTAACTAAAACCAGGCTGAACACCTGTAGAGGCCAGCTAGCCTTATAAAGCAACTACCCACAAGTGGTAATTTTAAAACTTTGAGTACTTATTTGAAAGTACTACAGAGTCTACTCGGCAAGACGAATAGTAATTTCAAATCTTTGAGTACTTATTTGAAAGTACTACAGAGTCTACTCGGCAAGACGAGTAGTAATTTCAAATCTCTGAGTACTTATTTAAAAGTACTACAGAGTCTAGTCCACAAGACGAATAGTAATTTTAAAATCTCTGAGTACTTATTTGAAAGTACTACAGAGTCTACTCCACAAGACGAGTAGTAATTTATAAATCTTTGAGTACTTATTTTAAAGTACTCCAGAGTCTACTCCACAAGATGAGTACTAATTTCAAATCTCTGAGTACTTATTTGAAAGTACTCCAGAGTCTACTCTACAAAAAGAGTAGTGATTTTAAATCTCTGAGTACTTATTTGAAAGTACTCTAGAGTCTACTCCACAGTATGAGTAGTGATCTTCAAGTACCAGTTATCAAGTGCTTTGAAGTATAACTCGCAAAATGAGTACAACTTGTCGGGAGCTTCCTGAATACACTGCAAGAGTGGTTTGGATGACTTTTCGGGCGCATCATGATCAATGGAATTCATCAATGTGGTGGTCGCCTCAACCCGTTGCAAGTTATCAAGCCAAAGCTCGACTTCAGCGTATGCCGCGGTACTGCCGCATCGCCAATATGCTCGTGATGAACTCAAACTAGTCGGAATCAACTTTGACTAGTCTGCTTCATCGACAAATGACATCAAACAATTTCAATTATTTTTATTAAATTCTATATCTTGTTCTAACAAGATTGGCCAAGTGCCGACTACTTTGTTTGGATGACAACTCTCTAGGCCGCACAGCGTGCTATCACATCTTTACCAGCTTCCAGGCTCGGGGGCTGACGCTAAAATTACAACTCGGTTCGCCATCAAGCTTACCTAGTTGGCTTTCTCCAGCATATTTGAGTCGCCAAGTACCAATGATGGGGCCTCGACTACATTGGCACCTGACTCCTGTTTCTGGGGAGATCGCGGCGTGACAAGTCAACCACGACCTCCTCTGTTTCGCTACTCTATTGATGGTGGCTATTTCGACTACATATTACTCGATGCATCTCCGCTGGCTCCTATGCTCGGGGCTGGGTAGAAGAAAACCACTCGGATGATGATCTCCAAGAAGATTTGATGTGACCATTATTTCTAGGCGCAAATTACTACTCAGATGATGATCTCCAAGATGATTCGATGAACATTAAGCTTGCTGGACCCTTGAATTGATCATTCTGAATCGTTTAAAGGCTCGGGGGCTGATAGGCTATATACATCGACTGCTGATTTTATTTTTTCTGAAGGCTGAAGACTTAAATCAAGCCGAGGGGTCTGATTCTTTGATTCAACCCAAGGCTCGGGCGCTACTTGATATCAAGTGCAATTTTTCCAAATTGCACATTTCAAGAACAAGATGAAGATTCAAGATTCTGTGGACCCTCAACCTGATTCTTCGATTCAACTTATGGCTCGGAGGCTACTCCATATGAAGTGCGATTTTTATCGCACACCATATAATATTTTGAAGACTACTGATTTGATCAAAATAAACGGGGCTTAAGCACCTCATGGCCTCGTGACAACCAAGACCTGTCCAAGACTGATCAAGCACTTGAAGAACTCGAAAAATCACTCGATTGGCTTGGCAAGCACTCGGTTGACGATACTGGACGATGAAGCGCTTGGGGGCTTGTTGGATGTACGACCATGGGCCCACAGGGACACATGGATTGTCTCCAGACAGAGTCGTACCAGGCGTGAAGAACACAAGTAGAGTACTGCAAGGACTCTTCTCGATATGGAAACTAGTCGTATGACTTGTAAACTACTCGGATTGCCTTGTAAAGCACTCTTCGAGTAGTAATTGGTTAGGATTCTACTCGAAACCGACCTTGTAACCCTGCCCGCCGTGTATATAAGGCTGGGCAGGGACCCTCTCCAAAACACACGAACCCAAGTCTCCCAACAGAGAGACATACAATCAATACCAATCACCACACAGGACGTAGGGTATTACGCCTTCTAAGCGGCCCGAACCTGTCTAAATCCTGAGTCTCTTAGCCTTTGCGTTCCTGATCTCGACGAAACCCACCTGAAACTCTACTACCTCGGGATACCCCTCGGTAGGATCGACGGTAGAACACCGACATGAGACATTTGCTCCTGTTGCTCACATGACCACAGTTCGTACTCTTATTGCTGTGGCTGCTAGTCGTTCATGGAAAATCTCTAAATTGGATGTTAAGAATGCTTTTCTTCATGGTGATCTACATGAAGATGTTTATATGCAGCCACCACCAGGGGTTCAGCTTCCTCCTGGATATGTTTGTCATCTTCTTGCTCGCTCTGGTCTTACTGATGCTCGGACTGCTACTACTCCTATGGAACTTCATCTTCAATTAAAGTCCTCAGATGGTTCCCCTCTTGCTGACCCGACAAGGCACCGTCATCTGGTTGGTAGTGCTGTGTATCTTACTGCTACCCGACCAGACATAGCTTATGCAGTTCATATTCTCACTCAGTTTGTGAGTTCCCCTACCAAAGTTCACTATGCTCACTTGCTTCGGGTTCTGCGGTACTTGCGAGGCACATCTTCTTGTCGCTTGCTTCGGGTTCTGCGGTACTTGCGAGGCACATCTTCTTGTCGCTTGTTTTATGCTCGCTCCAGTCCGCCAATGCTGCATGCGTTACTCTGATTATACCTAGGCTAGTGATCCTGTTGATCGACGCTCTGTCACTGGCTATTGTATTTTCTTTGGTGGCTCGCCCATTGCATGGAAGTCCAAGTGACAAAATGCAGTCTCTCGCTCCAGTGCTGAAGACTCAGGGCTCTTGCCACCACAACTGCAGAAATTATTTGGCTCCGTTGGTTGTTGGCTGATTTTGGAGTACAGTGTGCTGCTCCCACCATTCTCCGTTGTGACAACACTAGTGCTATTCAGATTGCCAACAATCCAGTCAAGCACGAGCTTACTAAACATATTGGTGTTGATGCCTCCTTCATCAGATCACATTGTCAGCTGTCTACTATTGATCTTCAGTACACACCTTCTGAACTTCAGCTTGCAGATTTTTTCACCAAGGCTCAGACTAGGGATCAACATCATTTTCATGTATCCAAACTAAATGTGTCTGATTCTTTTTAGCCGCCCTTAGTTTTTTTTTGGTTGGGGGGGGGGGGGGTGTTAGAGTTATATGTATGTGTAGATGTATATTCTTGGCCCATGTAGGCTTTAGGCCCAGTTTGGCCCACTCTGTGTATATGTAACCCTAATCTGAGCAATGCAAGACTTGTCTGGTCATTCTTTCCTAACAGTTTGGTCCAAGTCAACCTGTGGTGTGAGTGTATTTTGGTCAGCTGTTTTGAAAAGTAATCTGTATTGATGGATGATAATACCTGATTTATTGTTTCCTGTATACAAAGCTGTGGTTAACTTGGCCCCCATTTTGGTGTGGTTACACATTCTTTTCCTCAGAATTTGGCTAGGTCCTAGATGTGTTGGATGATTATGTTGGGAGTCGTAAGCAATTTACAATGTAATAGCAACACTGCAGACATGATTAGTGAAGGTTGTACAGTGACAATATTACTGAGTGTGCGTGTGTGCTGCTTCCTGTTCATGCCGGTCAGGATGCTGCAAAAGTGTTACTTAACTTCTGTGATTATACTAATAATGTAACTAAAGTAATTAATTTATTCTTTCAGGATGCATTTGTTCTGTGGGACACCTATGGTTATCCGATTGATTTGACTGAGGTTAGTTTTACATTTTTCCCATTTTTGTTCTAACTAGCTGATTTGCAGGAGTTTTTTTTATATTTATCATGCATTATTTTTGTTTATTGCATAGGTCATGGCAATTGACTATGGGCTGACTGTTGACAAGGATGGTTTTAATGCTTCTATGGAAGAAGCAAGGCAGAAAGCTAGGAATGCCCGGAACAAGGTTATTTTTCATCTCTATTGAGTGTAGAAATTAATCTTGAAGAGTTCTCTGCGGTGCTATTTGTTATCCAAGTATTCTTGCTGTTTGCGTAAATTTGATGACCACATTTTGTAACATTTATGTGTTCCTGGTGTTCCAATTTGTACCTCTCTTCTTTGTTTATCTTCTCTAAATTTCATGGCGATTGTTTTTTTGCTTTTATTTTTATTATTTTTGTTTCTTTTGCAGGCTGGAGGGAACTCTATCGTTATGGATGCTAATGCTACTGCACATTTACGGAAACAGGGGCTTGCCAGTACTGACGATAGCCCAAAGTTCCTGTGGCCCAAGGTTAGTTAGACTTTTTGGTATCACATTTATACTCCCTCCTTTTCAAATTATAAGTTGTTTTGGCTTTTCTAGATACATAGTTTTACTATGTTATTAGATATAACGTGTATCTAGGTGCATAGCAAAAGGTATGTACCTAGAGAAGCCAAAACGACTTGCAATTTGGAATGCAAGGAGTAACTTATTGAGCCAATTCCCTCAATGCCATAGAAATTTAAATGGATTCCTTGTATGCCACAATTTTTTTTAAGTTTCCTTCAGTGTCATTCTGTCCAAATTCCCATCCATGTGCTATTAATTATGGATGGAAAAGACAATTTTGCCCTTCAGTCCCACCTATCAGCGTCACTCTCTTCTCTCTGTTTTTTTTTTCTCTCCCTTATCTCCCATTGGCGGCCTCTATGCACTGCCTGCTCCCCGGCGGCACTTGGTCCGCCACCCCTAGCTCCCAGCGCCCGTTAGAGCCTAGAGCTTGCTTCGGCCGACCACCGCCGCTCCCAATGCCGCTGGGGGAGATGAACTCCTCGTGGCCCGCGCGTCGTAGTCTATCGAAGGGGAGCTTGACTAGGCCGGTGCGCCGCAGCCGCTGGCAGCGTTGCTCGCCCCAGCCCACGTGCTGTAGTTGCTGACTCACTGATAGTGAGATGAGGGGAAGGACGCGAGAGAAAAAAGAGGAGACAGAAGAGAAGGGCACTGACAGGTGGGTTTGAGGGGCAAAATTGTCTTTTCTGATCACACTTAACAGCATATGGATGGGAATTTGGATGGAATGACAGTGAGGGTAAATTAAAATTTCATGGCACTGAAGGAAACTTGAATAATTTTGTGGCATACAAGGAATACATCTAAATTTCTATGGCACTGATGGACATGGCTCTAACTTATTAGGTACAGTCAACTTCTGGTTCTCCCCACACGATATTTTGATTAGGGTGTTGGCAATTGTTTTACTATGCCATTCTTGATCTTATCAAGTTCAAATTGAGATTCTGTAGGAACATGGAAGTGTAGTGAAGGCTATCTATAATGGTTCAGAATACATTGCTACAGCTACCGGTGATGAGGACTTTGGCCTTGTGTTGGAAAGTACAAGCTTTTATGCAGAACAGGGTGGTCAGGTACATCTTGTTATGAATGGCATAGCACCATGTTGATATAGTGCAACTCGTCATTCAGTGATATAAAAACAATCTGGCTGATATGCAATAACTAGGGATAGCACGAAGAACCTATTCATCGCCTTCCTGCAGGAGGCTATGACTGTGCTTGCCTAACCTAGAACTAATCGTCTGCCATTATAGACTATATGCCTGCTAACAAATCTTATTTAAATAACTAACCAAATCTTATCTGCTAATAAACCTGATCTACTGCTCGTTCAAGACAGCTCGTCCTTGAGCTGCGATGGTGCACAACCGCTCATAGCTAGATGTGTCGCCGCTTGCTCATAACTGTAGATGTGACAGTGTTGAACGTCTGGACATGTCTTGATGATCACACAGTAGAGAAGCAAGCAACAGCATAGTAGTACCCCCTGACGTGATTGCAAATATGCTGGACCTGAATGCCGAAAATTCTGGACCACTGAACACAAGGATGAGCAGATTGGGACATCCCCTTCCCTGACAGAACGCCCATTTAGCTTGAGCCCAACCGACGCCAGCCAAACCTTAAGTGCCCATAGCTGTGTGTAAAGCAATAGAAGATGACCTCGCTGGGTGAGGCCCACGGTTCCCTGTGATAGTCCCTTTTGGATGAGGATAGATGCTGGCTGAAGGTAAGTAGCAACAGGGGGACGACGGCTGAAGCTGCTGCTATGGTCGCCGTTCTCCATCCACGATGAGAACAAGTTGCCGGTGCTCAAGGGCAGCACCACTGCTGGGACGGCAGTTCACGCCAGAGGTATATCCAGCTTAGGACCTGTGCTTGATGAAGATGAAGGCCGGCGGCCACGGCCACGACCACAACGGCAGAGGTGCAGCTGGGAGGCGCGAGGCCGGCAGCATAATGCTGGATGAGCTGCTCTCGTTCTCGAAGAGGCCCATGACAGGCGCGGTGTCCAGCGGAGGTCCGGACGCGCAGAGGGTGCCCATGGCCTTGTCATGGATGAGGAAGCTTGGCCACGCCGGAGGCTTGTTAGAATTCTAGCAGGGCTTAATCCTTTGATGACGATCATATGTATGTGATTCTACAACAAGGAAAAGCAAGGCAAAGCTTCCGTGGGGACGTTTGCCTCGCTTGCCGGAGCTGGCCACGGTCTCCCTTCCAGCAGCGGCGGAGCTCGGCTTGGAGGCAGCGGATGTCAATTCGAAGGAGAAAACGGCCGATTTGGCTGCTGTGGAGGTTGATCTGGCGACCGGCGGAGCTCGATTCGAACGCAGCGGAGCTCGATTTGAATGTGGCAAAGCTCGATTTGGAGTCTACGGAGTTCGATTTGGAGGCGGATGGGCTCGATTCGACGCGCAGAGCTCAATTTTCTGCTGGCGGAGCTCGTTGCGGCGTCACTGTTTGAAGCCCGAGCTGCCCCATGCAAGGGTACGAGCGAGTGAGCTTGCTTTGCCCGTGCGGGAGAGCCGAATCGGCTCTCCTGCATGGGCAAGGATTTCCTTGCTGAGCCAAGCAAGCTCGCCGAGCAAGCTAGCGTTTTCTAGCGCTACCAAATTCCTAGCCTTGCCCGGCAAGGCTAGGCAAGCTTCTGGCGAGAGAACCAAACTGGCCCTCAATGAGCAGGCCACTTCATTTTTTAGGATCAGATGAGTGGTGGGCTGTTTGGGCCAACGTGGGCAGCCCAAGAACTCTTTTCTGTTTTTGGTTTTAATATTTTTGCCTGGGCCAGCATGGCAGCATCTGGAGCCCAGTTGATCTTCTTTGTTTTATTTAATTTTTCTTTTATTACTTTTGTATTGTATGTGCATGTTAGCTCATCTCTAATTGTATTGCATATAACATATGAGAGCTCCATGAATTGTCTCATTGACCCAGAGTGTTGACCTGGATTAATTGGGGTCATTCAATCTGAACTACTCCCTTCGACCCACATTTTTAGACACCCTCGACCCCGACCCACGATCTGGTTGACCCGGGAAAATTGTGACTATGGTCATACTTATTCCAATTCTTTTGCAGTTAACACATGAATTTTCTTTCTTCAGATATTTGATACCGGGGGCATTGAAGGGTCTTTTGGAACTTTCAATGTGAACAATGTTCAAGTGTTTGCGGGCTATGTTCTACATATTGGCTCATTTACAAAAGGTTCCAAGGCTTTGTCTCTTGGTGATAGTGTGATATGCAAGGTAACACCTTGTACTGGCAACACATTTGTACTGAAGTTGCTCGTCTATTAGTATATTTAAATAATGATGAACTCATTGGTAGGTTGATTACAACCGGCGCACTCTGATTGCTCCAAACCATACGTGTACCCATATGTTAAACTTTGCTCTAAGGGTATGTTTCTAGCCTTGTCTGAAATTTATTGTAATTCTTTTGTGCTCATGGTTAACATTGTATGTGCAGGAAGTACTTGGTGATCATGTTGACCAGAAGGGTTCAATTGTTCTCCCGGAGAAGCTGAGATTTGATTTTTCTCATGGTATTATGGCTCCTTTTGTCCTAACATGGTATTTTCTCAGTATGTCAGACATGTCAACTCAACTGTTAGTCTGTAACAGGAAAACCTGTTCAGCCTGAGGATTTGAGGAAAATCGAGTCCATAGTGAACCAGCAAATAAAGGACGAGCTGGATGTGTTTGCACGTGAAATAAAATTAGAGGATGCAAAGCGCATAAATGGTCTTCGTGCTGTGTTTGGCGAGGCAAGTTTTCTTGCTCATGCTGACATACAACATCCGCATTTTACGTTTGGCGGGGTAATCATTTGAAGTAACAGAGTTCACATATTGATTTTGTAGATCTACCCTGATCCAGTAAGAGTTGTATCAGTTGGTTGCAAAGTGGAAGATCTTCTTGCAAATCCTGATAGCAAAGAGTGGTTATCCGTATCTACTGAGCTATGTGGAGGTATGTTTACGGCTCTCTATATATACGCGCGTGTAGCTACTCCTACCTACATATCTCATGATACATGAGTACATGACTTATCTGACCCAACCAAGAGTATGTACATGTAGTATGTGATGATACTAAACCATCTGTAGTGGTATATACGTTGAGTATGTGAGCATACATAGAGTATGTGGACATACTAATGTTTATATACTAGTAAAGGTACAATCAGAATAAACCCAAATTTAAAACTAGGGATGCTTTTGAAATTTTCACAAATATACGTATGGTGGTATATTGATGGTGAGAGTAGCTGCACGCGTGTGTAGATAAAACGTGTCCTATATATATATACACACACACACACACACATATATATATATATATATATTTCATGATTATGATATCTAATGTGACGTATAATATCAGGTACACATATCTCAAACACAAGAGATGCTAAAGCATTTGCGCTCTTATCTGAGGAAGGCATTGCAAAAGGTGTCAGAAGGATAACAGCTGTGACCGCTGGATGTGCCACCCAGGCTATGGAGCTAGCATTGTCTATTGATTCTGATATCAATCAAGCATCTCAATTGGAGGGAGCCATATTGGAAAAGGTATTGAAGTTTTCTGTATGTGATGTATTTTCTGGTTCGTTGAGGTGCAGCATTGAGATAGAAAATGCAAACTTCTTTTTCGAGGGAGCATAGGACACCTTATTAGTAGGAAATATTATAATGCATGACTTACATCAGTAATGTTCTGTAATTGGCAATGGATAAGTTTGATGCAAACTGTGGAATTTTACTGTGCGGACATTTTTGATAATCTATGCATTTTAGGATTACCATCTAATGGTGATTTCTGTTTATCAGAAAATCGCTTGTATCAAGAGCGGGCTAGATGCAGCTGCTATCCCTGCTGCAAGAAAAGCTGATCTAAGAGGCAAGGTTTCAAAGTTGGAGGTCTGTAAATGTTTCTGTTTCGGCTTTCAGGCATGCCCATGTCAAAGGAAGAAAGAATAATAATCTGCAAAATTGTGTTCCTTAAAAGATTATGTAGATATTTCTGTAATACTTCAGTTCTTAACTGATTGAAACTGTTGCATGTGTCAGGATCAACTAAGGAAGGCCAAGAAGAAAATGAGTGAGCAAAACATACAAAAGGCTTTGAAATCTGCAATGGATGCAGCAGAAGCTGCTCTTTCAGAAAAGAGGCCATTTTGTGTTGCTCATGTTGATGTGGGTCTTGATACCACGGCTGTCCGGGAAGCAGTTATCAAAGTCATGAACCAAAAGGTCAACATCAAATATGAATTGTTCTTATTCGTCTGACTGACAAAATTATGCACCTCACGTTGCAGTAGAATCATTTAATTTCATGTCATTGATATCCTGTTGAACTTTTGGATTTATTATGGCCCAGGGTTTGCCTATAATGCTATTCAGTTCTGATGAGGCATCAAACAAAGCTGTCATCTATGCTGGTGTCCCTCCCAACACTCCCAGTGGTTTCAAAGTGTTGGACTGGCTAACGCCTTCAATTGCACCACTCAAGGGAAAAGGTGGTGGTGGCAAGAATGGTGTTGCTCAGGGCCAGGTGAGAAGGCACTCTTAATTTTAACTTTGGGCAGTCTTGAGACTATCAATTAAATGACCAACGAACAACCTTACGATTATGCAATTACTATTGCAGGGAAGTGATGCGTCACAACTCAAGGAAGCAATGAAGCTTGCAAATGACATTGCTTCGATGAAACTCAAGGAAGCAATGAAGCTTGCGAATGACATTGCTTCGATGAAGCTAAGCTGATTGGCCAACTCCTCTCTTATACTTTTCCATTTACCATTTTACACTAAACAGAAGTTCCATTTACTTACCATACCATTTGAACCATTGGACATGTAATTTGACAATATAAAGGCTGTGGTTATCTTATTCAGGCTGGTTTAACAAGTTTTTAAACTGTTAAGGTAACTTAATGTGCAATTGTTTGGCAAAACATGTTATTCTGTATTTAAATCATCCCAATGTTACGAACGTCCATGCTGAACATTGTTCATATACGTTTAAGTTACAATCTGAATGTACTACGGCAATCTGAATGTACTATAGGTTAGTGCAATGGTGCTAGATACGCTGGCCGGACAGTGTATGCATATGGAGATATGTTGTGATGTAGATGCCTCTAATCAGTTTCGTGTTCTCGTTGTGATGGTCGCGTAATGATCTACTCCTACCGGTCGGGTATCCGCCATCAGAGTTAAGTGATACATGTAAATCCAGTCACAATGGATCTTAGATCAATTAGATTGGTTGAATCGAAACAAGATCAAGTGCCAGGTGCATGTGATGCGCGGTGGTAGTAGATTGGATCTAGTATCGGGCTGAGAAAGATGCGAAAACATGGTGTTCGGTAAAACAACCATAAATTTTCCAACGAACTTGGATTGAGGCGAATTTTATATGAAAATTGATCTAAATGAATTTCACGAGCTTTGCTAGTTTTGACGAAATCAGATTTGCAAAATTCGACTTGGAAGGTGGTGTTTCGGGCGATCTAAGTTTAGACATCGATATACGCCTAACTTGTTTTTATAGGAATTCATGTGATCGGTATGACCCTTATGTGTATGTGATGCAAATGTGTAATTGAATCGTATCCTGCGCGTCGTGAGTGCGGCAATACACGTGGAGCCATATGTATTGTCAAATTAATGTAATGGCATGTGTGCCAACTTGTGATGATTTGATACACGACTATGTAATTTATTTTACTAAGCATGCGTTAGATGGTAGAAGTAGAATGATCCCTCGGCAATATTTAAGTTTTATGCCCTCCCAAACCATGCACTGTCACGAGTCTTGTACGATTGGTGGTGGGTCTATGAAATTAGGGTGCCGCCAGTTTTTCTTGACTAGATGGGTTCGTACCAGACACTTGCTGCATAAGGTTTGGTCACTAAAACAAAATCATCTTAACGGTTAAGGACTTTGGGGTATAAAGGTTGGGAGCCGAGACATAGAGATGTCATCCAACAAGAGTCATATGTGATATGATTAGTGAGGAGTTGCTTACTGATCTACCATGTCTTCTAGCGGTGATGCTAAAGCTCACTAGTCGACTTGATAGTTGTGGGTGTTGAGTCACTACGTATCTATTTAGGGATATTGATTTTAGTGGGAGTAGATTCAGTTAAATGCTTAATTTAATTTACTCCGTCATGGATATGTTGTCTTAGTATTTTGCATTATCGTTTTGTTGTAGATCAATGGCACCTAATAACACACCGTTTACTTTGGGTTCGATCCTTGAGAAGGATAAGTTGAATGGGACAAACTATGCGGAATGGATCCGCAACCAGAGAATTATTCTTAGGATTGAGAAAAAGGAAGAAGTTCTAGACACCCCATTACTAGATAAGCCTACTGAACAATAACACTTGCTATGAAACAAGCTTCCAAGAAAGCATGTGATGCTAATCTTGAAGTGAGTTGCGTAAATAAGTTGTGTGGCATTCTTAAGACAGCAGAGACTGACATAAAGAAAGGCGTTAGTAGCAGTCATGTGATGGCGATCCAGAACAAGCCTACTTTTCAAAAGAAGGGTAATTCTTGGAAGAAAAAGGGTAAATCTTGGAAGAAGGGTAAGGCTAAAGATGGGATCCCCAAGCCAAACCCAACACCCAAGGCTAAAGCTAGACTAACTACAGAAAATGAGTGCTTTCACTGTCATGAATTTGGTCACTGGAAAAAAAACTGCAAGCCGTACTTGGATTCTTTGAAGAAGAACAAGGGAAGTAAGGGTACTTCTGTAACATCCCGCAGAGTTGCAGTCTGTTACTTGTACGAAAAATCGAGATTTCAAATGTTTTTGATTAAATTGTTGTGAGCCCTGAAATAATTTACAGCTTAAGTTAAATGCTCCCTCCAAATTCCTAGTAATTAAATTGTGCATAAAATATTTCTCATACTCATGCAGGTGTGATTTGGATTTTATCCGGAATTGTTGAATTTCATTTGGATTTGTTTGAATTTGTTGAGTGTAGTTTATATTTGAAATTCCATTTCAAACAAATATAAATCAAAAGCTAGCTAACTAGCTACCCTATCTAACTTGGACCTTGCCCCGAGACCAACCTTCTAATCTGCTAACTACCCTGACCTGTTTAAACCCAAGCCCTTTCTGAAAAATCCTTACACGAGTTATGACTTTGTTTGTCGACTCTTTGAATTAATCCTTTGTCGATTGGTTCAATTTTGACAAATAGTCTAATTCATTCATATTGGATCTTTCGGCTTACTTTGAATTATGACGTCATTTTCCGGCTTCTTGAATTAGTTCCTTGTCAACTAATTCATTCCCGAAAAATAGTCTAATTCATTTGTATCAAGTTTCGGCGAAATAAATTGCTACCAATTTATTTCGCAGGCTAATAAATGTTTTGGCCCAAATCTCAATCTTATCCAAAGGCTTTGGCCTAACCCTCTCGTTTTCCTCTCGCTAATCTTATTGATTAGTTTGTTGATCCTGATCATGCTTAGCATGACCCCAAACCATCTGGCCATGCCCCAGCTTGTTTCTCACACGGGGAGCTCATCTGCTATCCACCGAGACCATCCAAGCACACGAGCTAATCAAACTTAGCAAAGCATCAGTTCGGCCCAGACCAAACCAGGAGCCCACAGTCTCCTCTTTTTCTTCACGAGAAGCCCATCCTAGCAGACGTTCAACCAGCCCAGCCCATCCACCGCTTGCATGCTCCTGTACTTCCTCTTTCCCGTACACGAACCAGCGCCCCCGTCGCCTGTTCCCTCTCTACCAAGGTTCTAAATAACCGGCTATAGCGGACGCTATAGCCGGATTTAGCTGCTGGAGAGGGGCAACGCTAGGAGACAGTCCGTTTCGCGCTAAGCAGGCAAATCCGCTAATAGCGGGATTTAGCCCGCTAAAACGGCTAAATGTCAGTGATTTAGCTGGCTAAATCATAAACACGCAGAAATAAAAATGGGCCGTGGGCTTTAAAAATTCAATGCGCTGGCCCAATTAAGAAGCACGTATAATAGAGAAGCTGACAGAGACTCCAATCCTAGCCGCTCCTCACTTCTATCGACCTCTGCCTAAATAGAGCGCCGGCGGCGGCTTGTAGTGGAGGTGACGGCTTCGACCTGCTGCTGGGTGGCTGTTGCTGCACTGTGGCTACGATCTACTATTGCTGTTGGGGTGTCTACGAACAGCACTAGGCGGTGGCTGCAACTTGCGGCTGCATCATCTGTTACCAACGGCGGCTGCTACTACGGAGGAAAGGCTTCTGATTCTCCTGGGATGCTTAGATGAGGAGAAATGATATGAGATGTCATTGATGTTTATTAGCTCAGCCTTTATGCTTTCAGTTTATATGTGAATTGTGTGTTTGTCAGTCTGAAGTTTGTACTTGTCTGTTGTATGTCTACTGAACATTCAACTCTGTGTTTGATACTTCGATTTGTACAGAGTAGAGACCGCTAAATTGCTGTAGCGGGGGCTATAGCTCGCTATAGCCTTTCTTAGCCTATGAAAAACCAAACGCTAAAGGCCTTAACCAGTTATTTAAAACCTTCCTCTCTACCCCGTTCCGTCCACCAGAACGACCGCCGCAGGCCCGCAGCTCCGCGTGGTCTTCACGCCAAGTAGCACGGGACAGCCTTGGCCCACCAAGCAGCCGCCTCCTCTCATGCCCTCGCACCTCAGCTCGGCCACGCTCGGTGACAGCGACAGCGCGTCGCATCGCAGCCGCTCGCCCACGGCGCCCTCGGCGTCCGTGTACGTGGCTAGCCAACGCGCCGTCCAGACCGCCGCAATACCCTAGCCAGCCGCTATAAAAATCCCCAGCGTCGCTCCTTCCTTCCAAGCAGCTGCCGCCGCTCCTGCGCCTTTTCAGTTTTCTCCCACGCCGCCGCAACATCCAGCCCTCTCCTCCCTTTGCTCCTTTCTTTCTTCCACCCAAAGCAAACCACGCCTGCAACCTCCTCCCTGTTCTTGTGTTTGCTCCACCAAGCAAGCAGGCTCCCGTGACCCATCCTTGCCGCGGCCACCAGAGGAGAGAAGAAGCGGAGAAAGAATAGGAGGGGAAGGAAAAGATGGATGTGTGGAGAGCGGAAGAACACCCGGCGACCCGACGCAGCGTCACCACTCGACCTCGACGGCGTCGGGCGTGGCAGTGGGGAGGACGCCGACACCAAGTGAACCACGAGCTGCAAGACTTCCTCGGAACTTGAGTGTCTTGGGGGTTTGTTTGCCAGAAATCGCTTCTTTGGATATAGCCAC
The DNA here is from genome assembly GCA_015476505.1 of Urochloa ruziziensis. NCBI lineage: Eukaryota > Viridiplantae > Streptophyta > Magnoliopsida > Poales > Poaceae > Urochloa > Urochloa ruziziensis. The sequence goes on from CM027122.1 coordinate 30,050,503, forward strand.
ATTCAACTCAGCAGCACTTGAACTGGTGGGTGACACACCATCAGCATCATTAGGTTCCAGCTGGAGAATCTCCCATAACTCTTGGACAACATGAAGCTGAACTGTTTGAGAGCAAGTATGATTTCTGGACCATTTCTCACCACACTTGAAACATTGCCCCAAAGCCTTCCTGTATGCCTTCAAGGCTTGAAGTTTGTCTTGGTCAGAATTGACTTTAGTAGCAGGAGTATCTCTTCTGTCAGAAACTGAAGTAATAGCCTTGGTCTTGTCATATAAGGGAGGTGGTGGTAGTGGCTGAGGACCAGAAGTATAATGTGCAAATGTTTGTTTCTTGACTTGTTGTGAACGGGGAGGTTCAGCCACCTCTTCCTGCAAGGAAGCCAGAACATAGGCAGTATCGAGGTCTTTTGGGCGTTGCAACAAAACTATAGAACGAAGTTCAGGCTTCAATCCATCAATAAATTTCATAGTATAATAGCGAGGATCAGCGGAAGATGCATACACAGCTAATTGATCCATCAGCTCAGAAAATTGGGTAATGTACTCTTCTGTGGAACTAGTTTGTTTAAGATGCAAAAGCTGCCGAATGAGAAAATCATGCTCATCCCGGCCAAAACGATCAAGCAGCAAGGAACAAAACTCCTGCCAAGTCCCACTAAGCACACGACGTTCAACAGATTGAAACCAAGGACCAGCAGCTTTTTTACAATACATGCTAGCTACTCTAATCCAAGCATCCGGTTGAACATTATACATCTCAAAATAAGTTTCACAGCGAGAAAGCCACAACTTAGGATTAACACCCTCAAAGACAGGAAAATCTAACTTAGGTAACCGCCCCAAAGCATTAGGCTTATGAGTAAACGATCTCAACTCAGAGTCAGGCCGAGCAGTAATTAACTTTGGTGAAGTAGATGGAAATCTGAGAGGAGGCATACCCTTGACCGGGATATGAGATTGGGTGAACACTGTCCCAAACTCACCATCCCGGTGTGATGATTCATGGTGGTGCCCACTTGGGCCGTCGGCGGTGAATCCGGCAGATGGGCACGCGGTCGCCGACTTGGGAGGATTGAGAAGACCCGGATCCGTTGTGGATCGGTCAAGCAGGGTACGATCCAGTTGCTTGTTCAATTTGGAAACCTGGAGCTTCAGATCCTCCATGGAGGAATCAACTTGTGGGCGCCAAGTCTCGAAGGCAGAGGCCGTTGATTCTATCGATGTCTCCAACGCACGAACGCGTTCTTCAGTTTCCTGATCCGTAGCACCAAATCGCTTCTCCCACTTGACGTCCAACTCTGTGAAGCGCTTTTGCATCTCGTCAGAGAAGCGCTTCTGCATCTCATCGAGGACGATCTTGATGTTGGGAACCATGGCCCCTTGGCGGCGTTGCAAACGGGTGAAGTGGGGATGCGGTAAATCCAGAATCGGATGAATCTGATACTAGGATTGTTAGGAGCTGACTGGAATTAAGGATAGAAATAGCAGGAATTTGGGGTTCGGGATATAGAAGAACTGGGAAGAACAGAGGTATTCAAGTACAAGTTGCTGTCTAAAAATGAATCATGCTCACGCAGGAGCTCACGCCACCAGATATACTCGACGCCTTCTACTCCCTGTTCCCTCACTGGGTCCACTCTGGGCCACCAAGCCTGACGTTGGGCCGGACTTCTCTCTTGCGGGCCTTGTCCACAACTGTATCATCATCTGGGCCGGTATCTGGACTGGTGACACCGGAGGAGGACGACGCCGCCCACGACATCAAGCTGGAGCTGCGCCAAGGGCGGACACGAGGGGGACGAGCTAGAGCGCAGCGCCGCGCCGCCATGGACGCCGTACCGCGAGCGCGCCGTCGCCGTCACACAAGTACCACGACGCCGCCACCGACGGAGACGAACCGCTAGCACAAGGAGGCCGAGTTCAAGGGGGAGGAAGACGCCGTCGCCGTCGCCGTGTCCAAGTGAACCGCGAGCCTGCACAGCTTCAATCCGACACGGCCTCGAGCTCTCCCTGCACCACCAGACCTCGCCGTCGAGCCCACGGTGAGCACAACCACCCAAAGCTCCACCTTTCTGCCGTGCCTTGACCCTGCCTATGACCCGTCCCACGAAATGCCTAGACAAGCCTCATGGTGAACACGAACCCCCAAATCGCCTCCTTTAACCCCTATGGACATGTCCCTGCTGCCTGCCTGAACCGGCCTTCGTGCCATGCTGATCCACCGAGGAGCCGCCGACCCAGAGCACCGGTGCCGCGCGAGCTCGGCACGGCCGTGTCACACACGTGTTCGCCACGGCCCTACACACGCGCATGACCCAAACCGAGGATAAAGGCGTCACCTTTAGCTCCGTTAGGCCGTAGTCTACCTCGCCTCAACCTGCTCGATGGAATGCGCCAACATCGCCGCCGAGCCGAAGTTGCCATGGACGCCGACGCTGCTGTCGCCGGAAGCCGCAAGGACGAGGAGCACACGACGACCGCGCCGACCCACTTCACCGCGAGCAAGCCGTGACCTTGCAGTCCTCGCCGTAGCCACTGCCTTGTCGCTGCCATCCTGCCGCGTCCATCTGCCCGCACTTGCCGTCACCGTTGCTATGCTTTGCTTTGCTACGCTCTACTTCGCGTCGCCGTTGCTTGACCGCCGCCGTCGCTCGACCAAGAGCCCGGCCAACTACATGCTGCCCTCTCGGCCTCTTTCTTTTCTTCACGTGAATCCAAGAGCTTAATCTATGCGCCTAGCTTAATCTAAGCGCCTAATCCACTGCTCCTTTGCTTCTTCTCAAGAAGCCCAGCTTCTTTGTTTTCTCATGAAATCCAACCGAACTCCAAACCAACGTGCTGGCCCAACTTCTTTCTTTCCTCGTGTAAAGACCAACAAATGCTTCAGCTGAGCCCAGCTCTTTGACCACCGGCCCAGCTAGCAGCCTGTTCTGTCGCCACCGTGCCTATTCTTCTTCTCACCCAAGCCAGCAACGCCCTTTTCTCTCGCCTTTGTGTGTGCCGCCAGTCCGCCACCGTTCTAAGCCACGCGAAGCGACACGTAGCACCGACTAAGTGCTGAGTTCGCCGTCACGTGGCTAACTTGTTAACGCCCCGTAGGACCGTAGACCCAATTGTGGGACCCACTGACGGTCAGCCCGGACCACCTGACCGGTGGGCCCACATGTTGACATGTGGACCCGCTGACCCTTTTACCAGCCCGGTATCCTTTGACCCGTTGACCGAGACCTTGACCCCTTGACCGTTGACCTAGTCAACTTTGATCAAGTCAACGATGACATCACCAGAGCCCGTGATGACGTCATCAACCCCAGATTGTTGCCTTTGCCTGCTCGACTTGCGGATTAACTCCGAGCCGACGACTGACACATCCCAGCTGCTAACTTGTGTTCTAACTTTTATTTGTTTATCGGAATGGTTTATAAATCTCAAAAATGGATTTAAACTTCGGAAAATTATAATAAATCAACAGTAGCTCAGAAAAATATGAAACCGGTTTCAGTATTTTTGTAAAATCATGACGAACACGATAGAATAGAGTTTGCTGTTATTTGGATCTCTATTGATTCTTATTTGGAGTTTATTTGCTAGTAGATGTCCTTATTTATTTATATTTGCGTCCAATAGGATCCTCGGAGGACCCGGACGTCTTCGACGACGTCGACTACGCTGAAGATGAAGCTCAGGACGTAACTCCAGGTTCACGCCCATTCTGCTTCTTTGTACCTATTAGGCATTGCAAGTAGAATTGCTAGCGCTTTATTGCATTGATGAGATGATGATGAGCCCGCATAGCCTATTTATATATCCTGATTCCTTGATTACCTACTACACTACTATATATGATTGCTATGCTTGCATGTGTGGGATATAGTGGTGGTTTTAAATCTCTTGGCGTGAGTGTTTTGGGTGAGAAAACTTGGAGAGTTTTGAACCCTCGGTTGGAGTGAGCAGACATTAACCGACCTTCGGGTGGGGATGGGAGGTATTTGGACAACTTCCCTAGACTAGGTTTCAGGCGTTGGGTGGCCATACCTATGATGGGTGCCGATTCGCGGACCACGGTGGTGGATACGCATTTGGGGACTTGCTTGCTCTGGCTTAGCCTGAGTCGGATTGGACCTAGTGACAGGACTTTTCACGAGCACACCGCTTACCCTTATGGGAGGGGTTCCAGCCATTCTCTTTCTCGGTGGTACCAGTTCTGAGGGAGTAGTGTGTAGGATTGGGTGGTTTTTGAGCATGCCCACAGAACATGCCCAGGGTACATTCGGGATGTTCGGCACCCGACGATTCTCGCCCTTCGTTTCCCAGACCCCTCAGCGCCTATGTGGTGCTAGAGACTCACGATCCCGGACCGTGCGGGTTGCCCGTACGAGTCCTTGTCTGGGAATTCAGGCTGGTACTGTCTGGTTAGGGAGTCATGGTTGTGGGTTGCGTCTCGAGGTGGCCGATCACTGCCTCGCAGCCCGAGTGGGTCCAGGTGCACACACTCTACAGAGTTATGATCTATACGTATAGCCGCGTCCTCGGTCATGGACACCCCCTGTTTACTAGCTTCGTCTGATTAGTGTTTTGGGACTTTCTATCTCCCCCTCTTCTAAAATTATAGGTTGGGTTGAGAGCTACTAGTTGAGGTTAAGGTCCGGCGTTTGCCGTTGAGATGGGGAGGGTCGGAAGCTTCCCCATCGACTCGAGAGGAGAAGGTGGTGAGGTTGAGACGAGAGTCTGGTGCGCCAGAATAGCCCGTGCTGTTGTGATATAGATGGGGATGATGATGACGGTATTTTATACTTTGCTGCTGCTGCATAGGAAACCCGAGCCTTTCCTTGATATACATTTACCCTTTAGAATATAGGCCACTTAAAGCTTGCATACGAATGATGACGTGAACCTATCCCATTCCTTGGGGATAGTTTGTGAGTTGCAGGTCAGGACTTGGTGTTCAAGTCCAAATGTGTTAGATGGGTAGTGCTGCTTCGCTCAAGGTTGCCTGTGGATTGAAGATGAAGACCTGAAGACTTCGCTACCGCTACGCAGGATTTCCGCTTGTCGCTCAGCCCGTGAGGCTTGTACTATACTCGTATTCCCATATTGGTATGGATGTAAACCTCTTCTTGTAATATAAATTCTTTGTATGACTATGATATTATGCTGAGATGAGTTCTGTACGTGATAGCTACTGATCCAGGGACTATCACAAGGGTACAGAGAGTCGGATTCTCGATTACGAAAATCCGGTTCGTCACAACTTGCACTTCAAGTACACTTGATGTTTATGTTACAAACATTTTCTCGCTGATTGTTATACTAATTCTTGGGTATTTGATACCAGATGAGCTGCTCATATTTGCAATTCGATGCAAGTAATGATAAGAAAGAAAACCGTGGAACGAGGAGAATTTGATTTCCGCGTCAGCAATAATGCAAGAGTTGTTGCGTCGATTGTCGGGAAGATGCAACTTCACCTCCTGTTAGGATTTATTTTGGAGTCGAATAATTGTTAATTTATTCCTAGTTTGAGTCGAAACATGTATCTCCTTCATGTTTGGTGAAGGATGGTTATTCATTTGCGAGTGAGAACAATGCTTGTGCTATCTCTAAGAATGGAATGTTTGTGGCGTATGCATCCATTGTGAATGGGTTATTTATTTTAAATCTTGACGAGTCACCTATCTAATGTAAGTGCTAAACGACATAGGCCTAATGATTTGAGTCCTACCTATATGTGGCATTGTCGTTTGGGTCATATAAGTGAGAAACGCATGAAGAAGCTCCATAGTTGATGAGGACATCAACTACAGCACGAGCGCGTCTATTGTTGTCACTCCTTAGCGTCACGTTTTTAGCAACGCTCAAGAGCGCGAAGATATATGTCGTTGTATGCAAAATGGATTCTACAAGCGCACATAATATATCTCGTTGTAGCACTTCACCTTGGGAGTTATCCCAGGGTATCGTATTTATATTTCCGCAGGGAAGCAGATGGTTAAAGTGTATTGAAGAATGATATGATAAATCTTGCCAGAAATATCAAGCCAAAAACCCAAGTGTACAAACTCTAGGTTTGAGGGATAATGGTCAAATGAATGACCGGATAGAAGGTCTGAAAGACCAGCGACACACAGAAGCTCCTAAGTCTATAGAAAAGGAAAGATGTTGGGAGAGACCGGACTTAGATACTTCCTAACTCAGAGCAAAAGACACTCTAGCCTTAGCCTAGACTCTAGCTTAGATACTGGGAACAGAGCTCGCTTCGACGGCTAGAGCGGGAGAACCTCAGAACGGGGTGAGAGAGGGGGTTCTCCGGGCTCAGCACTACTGTTATGAATACACCCGAACGTGGTGGACTACGAAGGACGGACAGAGCTGTCACCACCTGCCGCCTACCACTGCAGTTCCGTGGGGTGCAACACACTTCCTAGTTAATCAACAAGCCATGCACCACGTCTGCACTCGAATATTAAGATTTCTCTTGAGGCCTGTCAAGAGAAATCCCCGTCTTCCCTAAGGCGTCTTATGGCCCGGTCAAGGCGAGCAAACCCGCGAGATAAAACCCGGTAGAGCTAAAACTAAACTCTACACTAAAAGTAAAGGGAGACAAAACTTAACTCTGAAAAGAGCTAAGAACTTTACTCTAAGAAAGAGCAAGAAATAAATATGAAAGATAACTTAAGCTCTGAATAAGATAGTATTGTTATGATAAACTCTTCAAAAGAAGAAAAGGATACAAGAGCTTTACCAGAACTCCGAAGACTCTGAAGATCCGAGCGAAGCTCGACTCGACTCTACTCCCAACTCTAATCCTAATCGAAGAAATGGAAAAGATACAAGAGCTCCCTTCAAGTAAAGACTTGAGAAGTGTGGTGTGTGTCTTGGGGTGAAGAGGAGGTGGCCTTTTATAGCCTCCCAAGGTCGGTAGCCAGCTTAACCGTCACGCCAACCACCTGCTTAACCTCCACGCTGAAGCTGGTAGCGTGGAGTTGCAGCTGGAGGCCGGCCGGCCTGGTGTAGGCCGATCGGCCTACACCTGGCGCCCCTGGCCACCGCCTTCGTCGTGGACGCTCCTGATTGCTTCCTGAGGTCGGTAACGATTGCGTTCAGTTGAGGTTGTCCAAAAATCCGATGTTGTGGGCCCTCTAATCCATGTGTCTTGCACTCTAGGCCTTTCGGGTCCTTGGATCAAACCGACACTGACTGCACGGTGCTTGATCATCCTGGGCATTTGCTTGAGCTTGTGGATCAGTGATGTGGCCAGACCTGGCCAGGGGAGGCCGGTCGGCCTGGCTCTGTGCCAGGTTTGGCCCATGTTTCACCTGTTTCATCCTGCAACCATAACTCATCCAAAACTTATGGAATTTGTTAGTATAAACACATTTATGCATGGAACATGGTATGATCATCCTCATTTCACCGAATTGTTGACGGTCAAAACTAGGTTGTAATGGCCGTCAACACGCCCCCAAGCTTAGACTCTTGCTCGTCCTCGAGCAAGGCTAAACTCTAGGTTCGGTGGGTCAGGAGTTGCTTCAATGTGTATACTCTCTAAGTACCCTGTGCTTAAGCCAAAACTCAACAAATCATTTGAATAAGTTGGCATAAAAGAGATCTCATACCATGATTCAACGTGGGGCTGCACAGTTCACGTCTTGGGCTGTTGAGAGCCTGAACGGTCATCTCTGAAGTATTTCCTGCAACTTTTCAGGTTCCATCTCGGAGATATGAATTTTTTTTCAAAAGATGGTTCATTCATTCCCCGATGGTACTCTCGAGTCACTCAAGGTGTTTAATCCTCACTCTTGGTCGGGATTGACCAATATTTCCCTACACTAAGGCTGAAGTGGAGTTGTAGGTAGGGTAAGAGTGGCATACCTTGGTTACTTCTGTTGTCGAGTCGAAGAGTGGTTCGCGAGCGATGACACTCGTCAAATTCCGGTCTTTGGAATTCATGGGTTTTTAGGTGGAGAGGGAGAAGGTGTGATGCTCAAAGGTCTTGGGACTCCTAGTTTTCTCTCTCTCATATTTTTGTGATGTTTCTCTCTTCTTCTTTCTTCTCTCTCTCTCTCTCTCTTTTCGAATGGAGCATTGTCTCCAACTCTTTTTTTTTCTGAATACATCTCTTCTCTTACTTTGGTAACAGAGAGGAATTAACTTTGTATGGAGTGATTGAGGACCTTTGGGGTGAGCTTTGTGGTGAGGTGAGTATATGTCATCGACGGTGGACGTCAACCCCGGGACAGGACTTTGACTAGTCGGACATTTTGAGGCTGAGGTGGATGGGAAAACCGGTAAATGACAAGTGCCTTCTGCAAGCGGACTTCACCATTCGACAAGACTCAAAGCAACTCAAGATAGCATATGGTAGTTCATGAGATGTATAACTGTTTAGGCTCTGGATAGGACATTTAAACCATCGGGGAAGATTCACCAAGTAATATTTTATAAAAGCTTCCGAGAGGTTCCTTACTAGGCATGCAGTTATACCTCGAAACAAACCATATCAAAACTCACAATATCTTAAACAATGAACAAGTGCTCTCCTTCCACAGATAAACATGGTGGATCCTTAAATGCCAACGAACTCAAATACTTGGAAAGTAAGGGATTAAGCATGAGGCACTTAAAGGGCATAAACAGAGCAACTATTCATCATTCCAAGGTTATCAACCATATTCCATACATAAGGAGCTTTTTATTCAACATTGTTTTTTAATATATTTATTATTATTATTATTATTATTATTATCATCATCATATCATAGCAATGCAAGGCAAGGCAAGGCAAGGAAAGGCGCTTTCGAACATACCTAAGACTCCCCCAAGCTTCGCTGAAGCTCACTGGTAGTACTGGTTGGGGTCGTAGTGCATGTAGTCGAAGAAGCCGTGCATGTCGGTCTGGAGGGACATGGTCATCCCCCAGTTCTGCTGTGTGAGGTCGGTGTTGTGTGCAACTTCATCTCTGAGCTGCTGCTGTCGCAGAGTCATCGTCTCCAACCTGGTACTAAGATCAGCGATCCCCCAGGAGACCGGGTTCTCGTAGTCATACCTGGCGGAGGCAGATGGTCCGACCTGCGGGCCGTATCCTGCCGTTCCTTGATGGTAGTCGAATGCTTCCTCGAAGCTCATGTGGGCAATGGGGTTCTTCGTCGGCTGCTGGTAGTCGTACTCGGGCTGCTGCTGGTAGTGGTACTCGGGTTGCTGCTGATGGTGGCACTCGGGCTGTGGTGCGGTAGAAGTTTCGGCTTCACTATCGTGCCTGGTGCTCCTGCCACTGTGTCACAGGGCCTGCAACACTGTGGCGAGCGGGTTCCTTCCTTCTAAGATGCATGGTTAGACTTTTCACTGATCTCAGCAACAAAGCCGGGCATGGAAGTTCGACTTCGTCGATGAAACGAGGATAGCACATGAAAAGAGTATGGCTAGGGCCCTCGCGCATCAAGTGACCCTGGATAAAATGGTCTAAACCAATGCAAGCCTGATACTCTTGTGTAGCGGGAAGGAAAGTGATTTGAGCGCCCAGCAAAGCACCAACGTGGGTGGCAATGCAGGTGACTAGTGAGGTTATGTCAATTGTGGCTCGGCCAGTGACTAACCTCTGTCAGTCGTCAAGCATGCTCATGACAGGCGAGAAACGAATTTTCTTGACCATGCCATAAAGGCACTCTAAATAAGACAAAAGGCAAAGGCGCAAATCAGCTCGTGGGTGAACCACCATAGCAATCCATTTCGCCAGAAAACGAAGAGTGGGGTTCTGGATGGCAGTGATGCTATTTTTCCTCGAGGATGGCTCGCCTGTGATGCTATCCCACCATGCGGCACAGGTTGTACCGGTGGTTAGTCACCAACAGGTTGGCATCAATGATGCATCTCTTGTTGAAACCAAGAGCCTCACTGAGTTGCTTCGGGGTCAAGGTAAAATCCTCGTTGAAAAACCGAAAGCAAATATTTGTCTCGTTGGGAAGAACTTCGATTTTCAATCTCATCAAAAACTCCATAGTGAGGAAGTGTGAACCTGTTTCTGGGACGGGGTAGAAGTTTTGCCATCCGGCGTTGTTGAAAGCCCATTCCATGTCTCCTCCGAGACCGGTCTTGATCAGCAGCATGGGATCGAAGTACTTGGCATGCGTGTAGTAGCGGTCCTGGAGCTTGGCCAGCACCGTTCTCTCTTCTTCGGACCGAGCAACGATGTGCTCGACCCGAGTCATGATTCGGATGCGGAGCCTGTTCCGAGGCACTTCCTCCTCCTGGGACTCTGTGTCTTGTCGAGTTGAGTCGACAGACATAGTGTCTCGGGAAGCAGATGATCCCTGAGAGCGGCGGGAGCTCGAAGAGCTGAGCTTGGTCACGACTCCACGTGCCGTCTGACGTGCCTTTGTCCACATGATTCCTGCAAAAGGTTAGTCTCACAATACCCGAAGGAAATCAGGGGTTAGACAGTCAGAAGTTAGGCGTTCTTGTGGGAGATTAATCACCACAACTCGGTTAGTCGTTCTTGTGGGGTAAGAACCACCACAAACGTTCTCGTTCAACCGGCAGGGGTTTGTTCTCACAAGAATTCAAGAATGGATTTTAGCAGAATTTTCTTGTGGTTTAAACTCTAACCTTACTTAAAGATTTTCGAAATTCAGAGCGAGGGAGAAGGGAAGTGCTCAGGATGCATGCATACCTGTGCTTGGGGCGAGTTGCTCCTGAGCTGGGCGTCGGCTTTTATAGAGGCACGGCAGGGGGAGGCCGGCCGGCCTGAGGCAGGCCGTTCGGCCTGCACATGGCGCCGGTCGTGCCCATCCCGTGCGTCGGTGGTCACCTTCCTGTGAATCGTGCTCCGGTAGGTGAGGATGGGACAGCGACGGTCGAGGGAGGCCAGGCCGGCCTGCATGGGGCCGTTCGGCCTGGTGTGCTGCCCATTTTCCTCCATCCTTTTGTGTCGTGCCCATTCACATGTGCTTGTTCCTTGCTGCTTTGATCTGGCCATAGAAAATGACAAGTGGGGCCGGCCGGCCTAGGTGGGGCCGGCTGGCCTGAAATTTGGCCGAATTTTTTTTATATGCTAAGTGATGCATAAATAAAATATGAATGCAAGTTTCGAAAATCAAACATGCTAATTTGAAAGAAAGATTTAGAAAAGGAAACCTATTCTATATGCAATGCATGGATACGTACCATATACCTTATGGCGAGGGCTCGAGTTTTACGTCCTGAGCGGAACTCTCTGATTCTTCGTTCGGGGCTGATTTCACCCGCCATTCCTTTCGGGTTGGACGGGGCTTGGTTTCAACTTCCTTGTCGCGCTTTGCTTGTTCTTCTAGTGCATTGGCTCTTGATATCCTTCGCCGCGCATGATAGCGGTCATGTCTTTTCTTTTCTTTGGCGGCGAGGGCTTCCACCATCTTCATGAGTGTTTCTATGGTTGGCATCCTGGGATTTCTGGGTGTGATTTCTCTGACCATATTGACTTGTTCAGGGGTCTCCTTAGGACGGAAGGAGAAATTCTCGGTTTCTCCATTGATCCTGAGTTGAATAGTCCCTTTTCCCACATCGATGTTTGCATTCGCGGTACTCAAGAATGGTCTCCCAAGAATGAGAGAGTTCTTGGCTTCAGCTTCCATGTCAAGGACGATGAAATCCACAGGGACGAAGAAATCCCTGATCTTGACTGGGACATTTTCCGTGACTCCGTGTGGGTAGCGGATCGATTGATCCGCTAGCTGCAAACACATGGGTGTAGAGACAAGCGAAATATGCTTAAGGTGGTCAAAAACTACCTTTGGCATTACGCTGACTGCTCGCCCCCAAGTCACATAGGGCATTGTCGAAATCATGGCCTCCAATTGAGCATGAGATTGTGGGGCAACCAGGATCTTTCTTCTTCTTGAGGCGGGGACCGAGTATGGCAGAGCTGCATTCCTCAGTCAGCTGTACCATCTCCCTTATGGGTAGAGTGCTCTTGTTGCTAAGTATGTCTTTGATATACTTGGCATACGTCGGGACCTACAAAGCATCAAGAAGTGGCATATTGATGTATACCTTCTTGATTACCTCGACAAACTTGTCAAATTGTTCGTCGGCCACGGGTCTTCTCCTCCGTTCGGGGAATGGGAGGAAAGTGGGATCACAGTTTTCGCTAGAGGCCTTTGGTGCCTTGTTCCCCTCCTTCGAGACAGGGATGGATTCCTCGTCGTCTTCCTCTTCGGCGGCTGGCTCGGTGTTGCTAGCTTCCTTTTGTTGGGTACCTGCATCTTGGGGGTTGTGTGGATCCCGCGTGGACTTACTAGCCCACGTGGTTACCGCACTAACATTTTCCTTAAAAGGGACCTCCGGTTGCCCAGGTAACTTTCCCGCATTTGGGTTAGGGACAAGATGCGGCCAGCTGAGCTACTTGAGTTTCAATCATTTTGTTGAAGCTCAGCTAGGTTCTTAACAACAGAATTGAAAGCTTCGATCTGGAGGCCATCGACTCCATAACTTTATCATTAGCAAGAAATTTCTTGCTAATGCTATCGTTAATTTGTTTTTGGCCATACCAGATGTCCTTTAACGACGGTTGAAAACCGTTGTTAGAGCTATACCTTGCTGTTGGCCGAAGGGGAAATTAGGCTTGGAATTCCAACCTTGCTGAGGATGGAAGCCTGAATTGTTGTTGTTTCCAATAAGCAGGCTTCCTCTTGTGTCATCGGGCAGCTGGTGCCCGAGTGTCCTGTTTCTCCACATGTTTCACATGTGATTCGGTCTTCCACAATCTGACTCATCTCCTTTCCGGGAGATTCAATCTTCTTCAAGAGAAGGTCCATCTTAGCGGTCAGCATGTCGACGGAGTCAATCTGGAGTACTCCCTTGGTGCGGGGAGCTTGTCTCTCTCCCACCCAACTTTGGTGAGAGGATATTTTCTCAATGAGTGCCTTCGCAGCGTCTACATCCAGCGAGAGGAAAGCTCCTCCCGCAGCTGCATCCAAGTGTTCTTGCGATCGGCGGCTCAGACTGTGGAAGAAGTTTTGAGTGATCAACCACTCTTCGACACCATGGTGGGGGCAGGCTGCAATGTACTCTTGCAGTCGCTCCCAAGCTTCTAGGACTGACTCTCCGTCTAGCTGCTAAAGCTAGTGATTTTTCCTCGGAGGGCGTTGGTCTTGCCCACCGGAAAATACTTGGTCAGAAATGCATCGGCGCATGTCTGCCAGTGTCCTTCAAAGGATGCTTTGTTGGCATAGAACCACTCCTTGGCTTTCCCAAGTAAAGAAAATGGGAAGAGGTGTAGGCGTATGTTGTTGATCGGCATGCCATTGGTGTTGATAGTGTACACACCTCCAGAAAATTCCGAAGGTGGGCATTGGCATCCTCAATTGCCTTTCCGCAGAAAGGACTGGCCTGGACCATGTTGATTAGGCCAGACCTCAGCTCAAATCCCCCTTCCTGTGCATTCGACAGTCCCGGAAAGTTGCTGCTTGACGGGGCTGAGAACTCATGGAGTGTCTTCTTCGGCTGAGCCATCTCTGGTGATTCTGGGGCCAAAGAATACGATGAACCTGTGTCTGGTTCGGACTCGAAGTCAGATGACGACTCGAGAATGTTGCTTGAGCTGAGTGAAATCTGAGGAGGTACGACTCTTTTGCGCACTACTCTTCCAATGCGTTCTGGATTTGGATCAAAGTTTGACGGTAGGTTGAAACCAGTCATGCACTACCCTGCAAACACATCAAAAATAGACGAATGTTGCAGTGGATTTGGTAAATCTGTAAAGACTATCAAATAATTCAACTATAACTTTAGCCAATTGCTTCCCCAACAACGGCGCTAGAAATGCTTGTTGGCACTCCTTAGCATCACGTTTTTAGCAACACTCAAGAGCGCGAAGATATATGTCGTTGTATGCAAAATGGATTCTGCAAGCGCATAGAATATATCTCGTTGTAGCACTTCACCTCGGGAGTTATCCCAGGGTATCGTATTTATATTTCCACAGGGAAGCAGATGGTTAAAGTGTATTGAAGAATGATATGATAAATCTTGCCAGAAATATCAAGCCAAAAACCCAAGGGTACAGACTCTAGGTTTGAGGGATAATGGTCAAATGAATGACCAGATAGAAGGTCTGAAAGACCAGCAACACACAGAGGCTCCTAAGTCTATAGAAAAGGAAAGATGTTGGGAGAGACCGGACTTAGATACTTCCTAACTCAGAGCAAAAGACACTCTAGCCTTAGCCTAAATTCTAGCTTAGATACCGGGAACATAGCTCGCTTCGACGGCTAGAACGGGAGAACCTCAGAACGGGGTGAGAGAGGGGGTTCTCCGGGCCTAGCACTACTGTTATGAATACACCCGAACGTGGTGGACTACGAAGGATAGATGTTGGCACTCCTTAGCCTAACTAAAATCCGCAAGCGCACGGAGTCCGATGTAGCCTTTCACCAGGGGAGTAAGAACCTTGATATCGAATCCAAGGAACGGTAGACGCGACTAGCCTAGAACTTTTCTAACCGGATCCACCAAGGAGAAAAAGGATAAATGGGTAGAGAGCTTGACTTTAGTTAGCTACTCGTTACCCCAGACAAACTATCGATACCTAACCTGATCTGCTTCGACGGCTAGAACGGGAAGAACTCAGAACGGGGTGAGAGAGGGGTTCTTCCGGGCTCAGCACTACTGTTATGAGTACACCCGAACGTGGTGGAGTACAAAGGACGGACAGGGCTATCACCACCTGCCGCCTACCACTGCAGTTCCGTGGGGTGCAACACAACCTGAGGTGACTAGCCAGCACAGGCACCACGCCTAAGCTTTCAGTCACTGACCTCCACCCAACGCGAAGGGCTATAGAGGAAACCCCAAACAAGAGTCGCTGTCACTTGCGCAGACTCAGGTACCCGCAGATCAAGATAAATACGATAACTTGCTGAAAGTAAGTTGTAAACTAGCGAGGTACTAAAAGGCAAGAGACCGAGGACTTACTGAAGATAACTCTTGAATATATTCGTCGGGGGCGGAAATGTTGAGACGAGACCGAGAGAGAAATCCCAGACTCTCTCTACAAAGCTCGGCTGTCACCCGAGCAACTCACCCACTCTCTCCCTACTCTAACTCTAAAGATGAGAGCAAAAACTCACTAAGCTACTCTTCTCTCCTTTGGATGGTTGATGGATGCTTTCTCAAGGTGAAGGAGGGTCCCTTTTATAGTCTTCAAGGGCGGTTACAGGCGTCAGGATTAAGCTAACCCTCTGCTTAACTGCCACGCGAAAACAGGTGGCGGCCTCTGGGGGAGGCCGGCCGGCCTAGGCCAGGCCGATCGGCCTGGCCTGGCTGCCCCGTGGCACCGCCTTCTTCAGGGACGCTCTGGATTGCTCCCTGAGGTCGGTAACGGTTGCTTTGGATCAAAGCTGTCCGAGAATCCAATGTTGGTGGGCCCTTCAATCCATGCAAATGTAGCTTAGGCCTTTCGGGTTCTTGGATCAAACCGACGTTGATCGCACGTCTCATGATCATTTATGTTGTGTTTGTGATCTCCTAGATCAGTGACGTGGCAAATGTCCACAGAAGGGGGGCGGTCGGCCTGGCATAGGCCAGCCGGCCTGGCTTTGTGCCCAATGTGGCTCAGCTTTTGCTTGCTTGCTCCTGCACTCACAAATTATACAAAACTTGTGGAACTCGTTAGAAATAATCAATTTCACTTTGTTATGAGCAAGTTGAGCCTGAAATGTGACGGAATGTTGGTGGTGAAACCGTATCGTAACGACCACCAACACGCCCCCCTACTTGAACTTTGCTAGTCCCTTAGCAAAGAATGTATTAAACCACCGAGACCGTAGCAAGATCAGGGTCATGAACTCAAGGTATACACAAGTCATATTTCTGAGTTTTCTTTCATACCTTGGATTTTGGTGGCTAGCACCCTCATCTTCATCAATTGAGTCTTAGAACAACTCATTGATTGGTCGTGCACTTCTTCCTCTCGGCATTTGGAGTTTTTGATAATTTTATAAAGAAAACGAGGCATTCCCTTGTTATTTCTCAACATCTCTCGATCACTCATAGTTTTTGGATCCTCCCCTGGGCTTAGAATCAAGCCTCTCTATGTTATAAGGTGGAGCTTTTGAGATGTTGCTCACTCTTCTTTATTTATTTTACAAGATCGAAGAACTTGTCTAATTATTCCTACTACTCATACATCTTGGCCAAGTGCATGTGTACTTTGATGTTTGAGTCCTTATTCAAGCATCTTTCATCTTTCCCCTTTTTCTTTCTCTCTTTTTTTTTCTTCTGAAGATAAGGAGTGTATCATTCCTTTCTTCATTTTTTTCAGGGGGATGAAGAGCTTTCGAAAATTTGGACTTTATTGATGCTCGTGTACGTGGATGGCCATGATGAACAAGATAGCACGAACGTGAAGGCAAGTAATTCGAGCAAGCTCAAAATTTAGAAGGTAGCTATGTAGAAGTTTCAACTTGAACTTGGTATATGGCTTTGGATAGGATATTTCAAGTTGATGATAACAAGGGTTGCCTTAAGTTTTATTTTCAAAAACAATCTCCAAAACCTTGAATCGGAAGGCTCAACTTCTCAAATCATCATATCATAAGAATCAACTAACGAGAATCAGGCAATCCTATCAAAAAGTTCCAAGGAGATGAAATATTTTCTCATGAAATATCACAAGTATATCCAAGGTGCCATGCGCAGGGGTTCACTTTCATGAGTTTTGATCAAGTTTTAAAATTATTTAGCCAGGAATTTTATTTGGATCAAAATCATGAAAGGATCAAGTGTAGTGGTTGCAAACCGTGTCCTGGAGTCGAGTCAACAACGTTGGCCACAGGCCCAGGCCGATCGGCCCAGTAGAGGCCGGCCGGCCTGGCCTTGTAGCCAGGCGTCCCGATTCAGGTTCCTCGTTTATGTGATTCGCGAGATTACGCAGTGGACACGGGATCTCCTCGAGCGGCTTCAGTAGGGGGCCGGCCGGCCTGGCCTAGGCCGACCGGCCTGGCATTGTGCCAGGTCCAGTCGTGCCTTGGCCAGCGACCAGTACACCTCTTGTACATCAGTGTTTCTGCGTGCTTCACTGAAATATCAGTCCGAGGGGTTGGTTGGCACACAAGTGTGCACCAACCATTCATTTTTTTTCTTTTATATATGAGTCTCTTCTTTCAAATAAATAATTTTATTTTATACAGATGAAGGGAAAACAAACATGGGGGTGTTGCATACAAGGGAAATTTGAAATAAAATGAATCAAAAGGAAATTTAACTAAGCACCCAAAAATCTAAACTAATCCTAGCCCTATCTACTCCTCCTTCGGGCGATAGAGGTGTTCATTGCCGGTGGCCTTCGCGAGGCGCTTGACCTTAGAGGCCATTGTCTTGTGAAGGATCTCGATCTTGTCGTCGGCCTCCATCTGCCCGATCACCGCCTCCGCCACGCGCTCGTCCATATTGTTGACCTTGAGTTGCAGCGCGGCGAGCTTCCTCCTCAGCTCCTCTACGTCCTCCTCCTCCTCCTCATCGGACCACTCCATCTGCCCGGGAGGTCCTTGGATCGGAGGGGGCGTCATGAAGTGCTTCCTCCCCTCGTCGGGCTTCTTAGGGGCTAAGAAGAGCCCCTTCCCGATGCCTGGCCCTTCTCGGCGTGGAGGGCTAGGACTTCCCGGGGTGTACTGCGGTGAGTACCCCAGCGGGATGGAGATGAACAGCGGCACGATCTCCTTCTTGAGCGGAGAGGAGACGAGGCGCTTCCCGATGGCCTTCTTTGGGGACAAAAGTCCCGTAGTTGGCCTTCGGGGCGTCTTGGGCAGTGAACTCCCCTGACCCTCCTCCTGAGGATCACGGAGGGAGGCTCTGCCCAAAGGCGAGCCAGAGAGGCGGCGAGGGGAGGCCGGCCGGCCTGCCCCAGGCCGATCGGCCTGGGAAAGGGGCCGTCGGGCCTCCGGCTGCGCGGCGACGGTTTCGACGAACGCCGCCCTCTCGATGATCCTGACACTACTGGTGTTGGAGGAGCTGGGTGTCCCTTTCAAGGACTTGGATGGAGAATGGCTGCTTTGGGAGACCGAGTTGGAATCTTGGTGGCTTGATTGGGAGGCCATGGCTCGGATTTCTCAAAGGAGGGGACGTTTCTAGAGAAGGGAGGCTCGAGAGTTCTGAGGGAGAAGAAGAGAGGGGGCCTTTCGTTTTAAAACGACGCTCCTCCTTTCGAAATTCCACGAATTCTCAGAAAGGATAGCAGGGAGACCCATTCAAACAAGGAGCGTCCCGAGACGAGCCAGGGCTGGGCCGGTCGGCCTGGGTGAGGCCGGCCGGCCTGGCTTTGTCTCGAGGGACTCTGAAATTTTTCATGTATGCTCCCTTTGCCCCCAAACGCCGGGAATCGCTCTGGATTTGAGATTTTCGGGATGAACTTGGGGTCATGGTGTTCTTCACGAGATCTGAGATTCCGGGAGTTGTACTGAGTTAGAGGCCGAGATCTTTTGGGAAAACATTCCACTGGAGGTCTAGATCATCTGACCAAAATCTCGCCTCAAGAGCTCAAGCGGTTTGGGAGATCCACTTTTGGTTTGACTTTTTCCCGAGCTTCCCAGGCCAGGGCAGTTTAACCGCCCCCCTGACCCGGTTTAACCGCCCCCGCCCCCGGGGTGTGTTGGATCGAGTCTTGTTTCGGGCCGTTTTGCGTTCGTTTCGATCGATTCGAGTTTTGCTGCGTATTTCTTGTTCCTAGGGTGAGTAGCTTGACAATGGCTACGTGATCTTGGCAAGATCGCCCTCGGAGGTTTCGGAGTTGGTTTGGGAAATTAGCCGGATCGGTTGGGAAGAAATTTTATCGGCTCCCATTCACTCCCCCCCCTCTCTGGTCGCCATTTCGGTCCTTCAGATGGAGAATGGCTGGTTTGGGAGACCGAGTTGGAATCTTGGTGGCTTGATTGGGAGGCCATAGCTCAGATTTCTCAAAGGAGGGGATGTTTCTGGAGAAGGGAGGCTCGAGAGTTCTGAGGGAGAAGAAGAGAGGGGGGCTTTCATTTTAAAACGACGCTCCTCCTTTCAAAATCCCACGAATTCTCGGAAAGGATAGCAGGGAGACCCATTCAAACAAGGAGCGTCCCGAGACGAGCCAGGGCTGGGCCGGTCGGCCTGGGTGAGGCCGGCTGGCCTGGCTTTGTCTCGAGGGCCTCTGAAATTTTTCATGTATGCTCCCTTTGCTCTTCTACCAGAAATTCTTTAGGGTTTGGCTAGAAAAAGTTTAAGGAAAGGAAAGGAAAATAGAAAGGGAAATCTATCCTAGATAAGGGCCACTTTTAGGTCCCGCCCGGACCTGGACTAGGTATCTCGGTTAGCTCGTAGACGTCCATCTCTTTGAGATCCGGCATTTCGGATTCGAGAAATATTTTCAATCTTTGGCCATTGGCCTTGAAAGTATTTCCGTCATTATCCTGGAGGGTTATCGCGCCATGATCGGTGGCATCTAAGACTTTAAAAGGACCTTCCCACTTACTTCTAAGCTTACCATGACCAAACAAGCGAATACGGGAGTTGAAGAGTAGTACCTGATCTCCCGCTTTGAAATGCTTGATCTTGATGCGCTTGTCATGCCATCTCTTTGTTCTCTCTTTATATAGCTTGGCGTTGTGGTAGGCCTTTTCCCTCCATTCATCCAGCTCAGCCAATTGCATTCTTCTTTTGAGTCCGGCTGTCTGGAGATCCATATTCCACCTCTTGATTGCCCAATGGGACTTGAATTCTAGCTCAACCGGTAGGTGGCATGTCTTGCCATATACCAGTTGGTAGGGAGTCATCCCTATCGGTGTTTTGAATGCTGTTCTATATGCCCAAAGTGCTTCCGGTAGCTTTCGCTTCCACCCCGTCCCCATTGCATTGACCGTCTTTTGCAGAATGTTCTTGATTTGTTTGTTTGACGTTTCTGCTTGCCCGCTGGTCTGGGGGTGATAAGGTGTAGCCACTCGGTGGTCCACTCCTAAGTCGCTTAGGCACTTCCGGAACGTCTTGTCGATGAAGTGTGATCCTCCATCACTGATCACGACTCGGGGTACTCCAAAACGGGGAGACTTTGCTGAATTTGTAAGAAAGCTTTTGCTCTAGAAATTGTTGGATTTGTGTGAGAGTTTGAAAGTTTTGCCAAAGTGAGAGTTTTCGAAAATTTGTGAACTTTCTGAGAGTTTGATCATTGGAATATCTTGCTGGGCACATGTGGAAGGTTTTCAAGTTGGAACGACATCGTTGCGAGTTTGTTTGTGCAATTTTGGCACTTTCAAGTTTGGTCATCTGCCAGGGGCGGTTTAACCGCCCCCCCTGGGCGGTTTAACCGCCCCTGTGCTGAGTGCACAAGGTTTGTGATAGTTTGAGCCATTTTCGAGTGTTTTTCGCACGTACAAGTTCACTTGTTCAGGGGAGTTGCATCTTTGCAGGGGGAGTGCTTTGAGTATCCTGAAAAGTGAGTTGGAGGTTTTGAAGTTTGTGATTTGTGCTTTGTGTTTTTGCTCTTCGCCGATGGTGTTGAGCCCTTTCGCTTCTTCTTGAAGGGTCGGCGTTTCTGGAGCTTTCTCTTGCAGAGTGACTTTGTTCTCGGCTTGTTCTTGCTTTTAGTCACTTGCTTGAGTCTTGTTTTTGATTTCTTTTAAATTTTCTTCATATCATTGGTTACTATGTGTGTGTTGTCAATGCACTCATCAAGGGGGAGATTGAGGACCCGGTGTGTCCGAGGACCGGTGGATGGTCGCTTCCTGGTGTGATGAGTGATTGACAACGTGGTGTGGATTGACGTTTCCCTTGGCTCAAGTATTGCAGGTGTAGAATGCGGCTTGGTTGCATTGGTGCAGGTGAAGAACAGGCGCGAAAGGTCTTAGCCATGGCGGCCTCCGAGGAGCGGAGAGACAAGTAGGCTTGGTTCGAGGGACCCGGTGGCCGGTGGATCAAGTGCGGTTCACATGCTGGCAAGAACGAGCAAGGGGACGTGGTTCGGTGCGAGGTAGCGGCTCACAACCGAAGCTCGTACGCGGACGAGAAGCCGGCGCAAGGTGGCGGCTAACAGCTGAAGTTTGCGCGCGGGGTTTGGTGATTTGGCCACAAAATCATCGGTGGACGGTTTCCCTTGGTTTGGGCCTCAAAACCAAGGACCGAGGACTCGACGTGGCGGAGATGGGCTGCTGGGCCGAGTGAGGCTGGCAGGGGCGGTTTAACCGCCCCCCCCCTGGGCTGGCCCAAAACCGACGTCGAGGAGCTTCGATCCGGAGGACACGCGGCGTGACTGCAAGGCTTGCGTCGGAGGGAAGCTAGCTTGCAGTGGAAGGTGCCCGAGCCGGAAAATATCTGAGAACAAAATGTCAAATTTGCCCCTGAGGGGTATGTATCACTTGGGGGTAGTTTAGTCTTTAGAGCACCACCACTTGGACTACTAATAGCCCCTCCCAGGGCTAGTGGCTGTTATCTCTTTGGTTATCCTTTAGTTATCTCTTTAGTTTTTCCTTTGAACTAGTTTTCCCCTTCATCCCCTCCACCTAGAACTACTTCGAATCATTCCTAGTTTGTATAGGTGAATTCATGGTTATGTGATTGAGTTTCTGCTGCTCATCTTTGTGCCATGATTTGATTTCCCGAGCTCCCTTTTCTTTTTCTATTTTCGTGGGTATTTTCGGAGCTATTTTTGGGGGATTTTCGTTCTTCTCTTCCTAGGGCGTTTTCTCTCGGATTTCTTTGGGGGATTCACATATGAGTGCCCTGTGCCTCTTTTGCTGGTGATCCTTTGCCCCCAAACGCCGGGAATCGCTCTGGATTTGAGATTTTCGGGATGAACTTGGGGTCATGGTGTTCTTCACGAGATCTGAGATTCCGGGAGTTGTACTGAGTTAGAGGCCGAGATCTTTTGGGAAAACATTCCACTGGAGGTCTAGATCATCTGACCAAAATCTCGCCTCAAGAGCTCAAGCGGTTTGGGAGATCCACTTTTGGTTTGACTTTTTCCCGAGCTTCCCAGGCCAGGGCAGTTTAACCGCCCCCCTGACCCGGTTTAACCGCCCCCGCCCCCGGGGTGTGTTGGATCGAGTCTTGTTTCGGGCCGTTTTGCGTTCGTTTCGATCGATTCGAGTTTTGCTGCGTATTTCTTGTTCCTAGGGTGAGTAGCTTGACAATGGCTACGTGATCTTGGCAAGATCGCCCTCGGAGGTTTCGGAGTTGGTTTGGGAAATTAGCCGGATCGGTTGGGAAGAAATTTTATCGGCTCCCATTCACTCCCCCCCCTCTCTGGTCGCCATTTCGGTCCTTCAGATGGAGAATGGCTGGTTTGGGAGACCGAGTTGGAATCTTGGTGGCTTGATTGGGAGGCCATAGCTCAGATTTCTCAAAGGAGGGGATGTTTCTGGAGAAGGGAGGCTCGAGAGTTCTGAGGGAGAAGAAGAGAGGGGGGCTTTCATTTTAAAACGACGCTCCTCCTTTCAAAATCCCACGAATTCTCGGAAAGGATAGCAGGGAGACCCATTCAAACAAGGAGCGTCCCGAGACGAGCCAGGGCTGGGCCGGTCGGCCTGGGTGAGGCCGGCTGGCCTGGCTTTGTCTCGAGGGCCTCTGAAATTTTTCATGTATGCTCCCTTTGCTCTTCTACCAGAAATTCTTTAGGGTTTGGCTAGAAAAAGTTTAAGGAAAGGAAAGGAAAATAGAAAGGGAAATCTATCCTAGATAAGGGCCACTTTTAGGTCCCGCCCGGACCTGGACTAGGTATCTCGGTTAGCTCGTAGACGTCCATCTCTTTGAGATCCGGCATTTCGGATTCGAGAAATATTTTCAATCTTTGGCCATTGGCCTTGAAAGTATTTCCGTCATTATCCTGGAGGGTTATCGCGCCATGATCGGTGGCATCTAAGACTTTAAAAGGACCTTCCCACTTACTTCTAAGCTTACCATGACCAAACAAGCGAATACGGGAGTTGAAGAGTACTACCTGATCTCCCGCTTTGAAATGCTTGATCTTGATGCGCTTGTCATGCCATCTCTTTGTTCTCTCTTTATATAGCTTGGCGTTGTGGTAGGCCTTTTCCCTCCATTCATCCAGCTCAGCCAATTGCATTCTTCTTTTGAGTCCGGCTGTCTGGAGATCCATATTCCACCTCTTGATTGCCCAATGGGACTTGAATTCTAGCTCAACCGGTAGGTGGCATGTCTTGCCATATACCAGTTGGTAGGGAGTCATCCCTATCGGTGTTTTGAATGCTGTTCTATATGCCCAAAGTGCTTCCGGTAGCTTTCGCTTCCACCCCGTCCCCATTGCATTGACCGTCTTTTGCAGAATGTTCTTGATTTGTTTGTTTGACGTTTCTGCTTGCCCGCTGGTCTGGGGGTGATAAGGTGTAGCCACTCGGTGGTCCACTCCTAAGTCGCTTAGGCACTTCCGGAACGTCTTGTCGATGAAGTGTGATCCTCCATCACTGATCACGACTCGGGGTACTCCAAAACGGGGAAAGATGATCTCTTCGAACATCTTCCTTGAATTCTTCGAGTCGGCTGCCGTGCACGGAAGTGCCTCCACCCATTTGGAAACATAGTCGACTGCCACCAGGATATATTCACACTGCTCGGATGCAGGGAAAGGACCCATAAAGCCTATTCCCCACACGTCGAAAATCTCCAACTGGAGGTTATTTTGCAGTGGCATAGCATCACGGGCGTTGATATTCCCGTGTTTCTGACACCTGACACATCTCCGTACGAATTCCTTAGCGTCTCCATACATGGTCGGCCAGAAGAATCCACTCTGCCAGACCTTTGCATGGGTTCGAAAAATTCCATAGTGTCCTCCGTACGGTGATGAATGGCAACGATCAAGGATCTTATGTGTTTCCTCGTGAGGGATGCATCGTTGGAGTAATCCGTCAGCACAAACCTTGAACAGATAGGGGTCATCCCAAAGGTGAAATCTGCTGAGGTAGATTAACTTCTTTTTGTCTTCTCCTAGAGGCACATACCCAGTCACCATGAAGTTTACCAAATTTGCGTACCATGGACTGGATGTGGTGACCTTGAGGAGAGTATCATCTCTGAGATAGTCATTGATCGGAAGATCCGACCCTTGAACCTGCATTCTTGAGAGATGATCCGCCACACAATTATCTATCCCCTTCTTGTCTCGTATTTCTAAATCAAACTCTTAAAGGAGCAGAATCCAACGGATGAGTCGTGGCTTGGCATCTTTCTTGGTCAAGAGGTACTTTAGTGCAGCATGGTCTGTGTATACTATCACTTTGGCACCAACCAAGTAAGATCTGAACTTGTCCATGGCAAACACCACTGCCAGGAGTTCCTTCTCCGTTGTCGCATAGTTTAATCGAGCTCCGGTCAATGTCTTGCTTGCATAAGATATAGCGTAATGCTGTTTATCCTTGCATTGACCGAGCACTGCCCCGACTGCATAGTCGCTAGCGTCGCACATGATCTCGAATGGAAGATTCCAATCGGGCAGTTGTATGATGGGAGCTGAGATAAGTGCCTTCTTGAGGGTGTAGAAGGCGAGAAGGCAGTCATCGTCGAAGTTGAAGGGTGCTTCTTTAGCCAGAAGGCTTGTAAGAGGTCCGGCTACCTGAGAGAAATCTTTGATGAATCTTCGGTAAAAGCCAGCATGACCCAGAAAACTTCGCACACCCTTGACATTCGTCGGGGGTGGTAGTTGCTCAATAACTTCTATTTTTGCCTTATCAACTTCTATCCCTCTTTCTGACACCTTGTGTCCCAGCACAATTCCTTCTCTGACCATGAAGTGGCACTTTTCCCAATTTAGGATAAGGTGATGCTCTTTGCACCTCTTGAGGACTCTTTCCAAGTGCTCGAGACAGTTGTCGAAGGTTTTACCATAGACGGTAAAGTCATCCATGAATACTTCCATGATCTGTTCGATCAAGTCAGAGAATATCGCCATCATACACCGCTGAAATGAAGCAGGTGCATTGCATAGGCCGAAAGACATCCGCTGGTAAGCGAACGTTCCGTAGGGGTAGGTGAAGGTCTGGTCATCAGGATGAATAGAATTTGATGATAACCAGAGTATCCGTCAAGGAAGCAGAAAAATGAGTGGTTTGCCAACCGCTCAAGCATCTCGTCGATGAAGGGGAGAGGAAAGTGATCTTTACGGGTAGCTTTGTTAAGCTTCCTGTAATCGATGCACATCCTTCATCCAGTAACGGTCCTCTGAGGGATAAGTTCGTTCTTCTCGTTCTGGATAACTGTCATTCCACCCTTCTTCGGCACAACTTGAACTGGGCTGACCAATTCACTGTCTTGCATGGGGTAGATTATACCCGCGTGCAGAAGCTTCAACACTTCTTTCTTGAATACCTCCCTCACCGCATCATTCAGCCGTCTTTGATGTTCTCTAGACGGCGTATGGTCCGGCTCCATAGGTATGCGATGGGTGCATAAGCTGGGGTTGAGCCCCTTCAAGTCCTGTAGAGAATACCCAAAGACAGACCGGTGTTTCTCTAGGACTGTGATAAGCTGTCGAGTCTCATTCTCTGTCAGTTTTTCACTGATGACGACTGGCGAGCGTCGGTCATTGTGGAGGAAAGCGTATCTAAGTCCAGGAGGCAGCGGCTTCAACTCAGGAGGGGGGTGTTGTGGCTTTTCTTCCTCGTTGAGTTTTATAAAACTGTCCGTTTCTGCCTCTTGGATGAAATGGTTAGCCTCTTCAGCCTGCGAGGACTGAGCTTGCTCTTCTTGAGCGGAGCTAACTGCTTTTTCCACTGGGTCTGCCTCGGATCGGGCCTCTGAGATAGTGTTCACTGACCGCACAAGGCTGACTGAGATGATCTCTTTACCAACCTTGAACTGTATCGTTGCTCGATCATGGTTCGGGTTGGCAAGGTGCTCTATTGGCTGTCCGATCAGGAAGAAGTTGTCGCCTCTAGGGATATCAAAATGTGGAAGTCTAGGAAAATCCTGTTGCGTCCCATGTGTACGGGCACAACACGGATGATTCCTCTGCATTCCATCATTTGGCCGTCAATCCACTTGAGGTGCTTACGGGAGAAGGACCGGGGTTCGTCTGGTTGCAACTGTGATGCGAGTGCACTTGATATGATATTACTCCCGACCTTCGGGTCGTAGGCAACTTCCTGAGAGTCAGTTCCCTCAATAGCGCAATGGAGTACTCTGAAGTTGCGGGTGGTTCGGATGATGTCTTCACAACTTTCAATTTCCTCCGTCCATTCCTTGCTCATGATCGCAGATAAACCCTCAATCTGCGGTACGGCTTCTGGAATGAACGCCTTAGACCATGAACTTGCGCACACTTGTTCCATGGGCATACGTGATGTATTGCCGATCTCCAAGTACTCTTCTTCTGTAAAGAGCTCGGGAATGAAGTGCGGCAGATCGTCAAGAATATTTTCATGGTCTGATGACTTGGGGTGTTCGAGCACTTCCTCTATGATCGGAGGAGGCGGATCGAATGTGAGGGCGAGTATTGGCTGTTTGTCTGTGGGGGTTGTTGGTGGTGTTGGTGGGTCGTCGAAGTCGCCAGTGTACTCGGTAGAGTTGAGAACTTTTTCCAAGATCTCTCGTACCTCATCCACTGTCTTGTATAGCACTGACCCTGCGGAGGTGATGTTCAAGAACTGTGCACTCTCCGGCTTCAATGCACCAACAAAATGCTGCATAAGCATTTCCTCTGGAATGTTATTCGGTGGCCCTGAGTTGGCCAATTTTATGAACCGCTCCCACGTGGCTCCAAGTGACTCGTCGCCTTGCTGATATGTCATCAACTCAACTCTGAGCTTCAAGATCTTGGAGACAGGGTAAAAGAACAGACAAAACTCGTCTTTCAACTTGATCCAATCTCCGCTAAATCCCCTTACAGTCCGGTCGTACCAAGATTTTGCATTTCCCATCAGAGAAAATGGGAAAAGTTTCCATCGTATAGTGTCTTCGTTTACGCCGGGTATAATAAGAAGAGAGCAATTCTCCTCAAAAACCTGCAAGTGAGCATAGGGACTTTCGTCCTTCGTTCCACCGAAAGACTGTGCACGAACCATGGCAACGAGACTGGGACGGATCTCGAAGCCATGAGGTGGTATGGGGTGGCAAGATGAAGGCGGTTCCAAATACTCGCTAGATGGAACCGTCGGGTAACTAGGAGAAAACTCCATGTGGTAGATGGTTATGGGGGTAAAGGTGTACGGCTAAAAAGATCCTACACTAGTGTTGCTACCGTTCCCCGGCAACGGCGCCAGAAAAGCTTGTTGGCACTCCTTAGCCTAACTAAAATCCGCAAGCGCACGGAGTCCGATGTAGCCTTTCACCAGGGGAGTAAGAACCTGGATATCGAATCCAAGGAACGGTAGACGCGACTAGCCTAGAACTTTTCTAACCGGATCCACCAAGGAGAAAAAGGATAAATGGGTAGAGAGCTTGACTTTAGTTAGCTACTCATTACCCCAGACAAACTATCGATACCTAACCTGATCTGCTTCGACTGCTAGAACGGGAAGAACTCAGAACGGGGTGAGAGAGGGGTTCTTCGGGCTCAGCACTACTGTTATGAGTACACCCGAACGTGGTGGAGTACAAAGGACGGACAGGGCTGTCACCACCTGCCGCCTACCACTGCAGTTCCGTGGGGTGCAACACAACCTGAGGTGACTAGCCAGCACAGGCACCACGCCTAAGCTTTCAGTCACTGACCTCCACCCAATGCGAAGGGCTATAGAGGAAACCCCAAACAAGAGTCGCTGTCACTCGCGCAGACTCAGGTACCCACAGATCAAGATAAATACGATAACTTGCTGAAAGTAAGTTGTAAACTAGCGAGGTACTAAAGGCAAGAGACCGAGGACTTACTGAAGATAACTCTTGAATATATTCCTCGGGGGCGGAAATGTTGAGACGAGACCGAGAGAGAAATCCCGGACTCTCTCTATAAAGCTCGGCTATCACCCGAGCAACTCACCCACTCTCTCCCTACTCTAACTCTAAAGATGAGAGCAAAAACTCACTAAGCTACTCTTCTCTCCTTTGGATGGTTGATGGATGCTTTCTCAAGGTGAAGGAGGGTCCCTTTTATAGTCTTCAAGGGCGGTTGCAGGCGTCAGGATTAAGCTAACCCTCTGCTTAACTGCCACGCGAAGGGGGACAGGTGGCGGCCTCTGGGGGAGGCCGGCCGGCCTAGGCCAGGCCGATCGGCCTGGCCTGGCTGCCCCGTGGCACCGCCTTCTTCAGGGACGCTCTGGATTGCTCCCTGAGGTCGGTAACAGTTGCTTTGGATCAAAGCTGTCCGAGAATCCAATGTTGGTGGGCCCTTCAATCCATGCAAATGTAGCTTAGGCCTTTCGGGTTCTTGGATCAAACCGACGTTGATCGCACATCTCATGATCATTTATGTTGTGTTTGTGATCTCCTGGATCAGTGACGTGGCAAATGTCCACAGAAGGGGGCCGGTCGGCCTAGCATAGGCCGGCCGGCCTGGCTTTGTGCCCAATGTGGCTCAGCTTTTGCTTGCTTGCTCCTGCACTCACAAATTATACAAAACTTGTGGAACTCGTTAGAAATAATCAATTTCACTTTGTTATGAGCAAGTTGAGCCTGAAATGTGACGGAATGTTGGTGGTGAAACCGTATCGTAACGACCACCAACACGCCCCCCTACCTGAACTTTGCTAGTCCCTTAGCAAAGAATGAATTAAACGACCGGGACCTTAGCAAGATCAGGGTCATGAACTCAAGGTATACACAAGTCATATTTCTGAGTTTTCTTTCATACCTTGGATTCTGGTGGCTAACACCCTCATCTTCATCAATTGAGTCTTAGAACAACTCATTGATTGGTCGAGCACTTCTTTCTCTCGGCATTTGGAGTTTTTGATAATTTTATAAAGAAAACGAGGCATTCCCTTGTTATTTCTCAACATCTCTCGATCACTCATAGTGTTTGGATCCTCCCCTGGGCTTAGAATCAAGCCTCTCTATGTTATAAGGTGGAGCTTTTGAGATGTTGCTCACTCTTCTTTATTTATTTTGCAAGATCGAAGAACTTGTCTAATTATTCCTACTACTCATACATCTTGGCCAAGTGCATGTGTACTTTGATGTTTGAGTCCTTATTCAAGCATCTTTCATCTTTCCCCTTTTTCTTTCTCTCTTTTTTTTTCTTCTGAAGATAAGGAGTGTATCATTCCTTTCTTCATTTTTTTTTCAGGGGGATGAAGAGCTTTCGAAAATTTGGACTTTATTGATGCTCGTGTACGTGGATGGCCATGATGAACAAGATAGCACGAACGTGAAGGCAAGTAATTCGAGCAAGCTCAAAATTTAGAAGGTAGCTATGTAGAAGTTTCAACTTGAACTTGGTATATGGCTTTGGATAGGATATTTCAAGTTGATGATAACAAGGGTTGCCTTAAGTTTTATTTTCAAAAACAATCTCTAAAACCTTGAATCGGAAGGCTCAACTTCTCAAATCATCATATCATAAGAATCAATTAACGAGAATCAGGCAATCCTATCAAAAAGTTCCAAGGAGATGAAATATTTTCTCATGAAATATCACAAGTATATCCAAGGTGCCATGCGCAGGGGTTCACTTTCATGAGTTTTGATCAAGTTTTAAAATTATTTAGCCTGGAATTTTATTTGGATCAAAATCATGAAAGGATCAAATGTAGGGGTTGCAAACCGTGTCCTGGAGTCGAGTCGACAACGTTGGCCACAGGCCCAGGCCGATCGGCCCAGTAGAGGCCGGCCGGCCTGGCCTTGTAGCCAGGCGTCCCGATTCAGGTTCCTCGTTTATGTGATTCGCGAGATTACGCAGTGGACACAGGATCTCCTCGAGCGGCTTCAGTAGGGGGCCGGCTGGCCTGGCCTAGGCCGGCCGGACTGGCATTGTGCCAGGTTCAGTCGTGCCTTGGCCAGCGACCAGTACACCTCCTTACATCAGTGTTTCTGCGTGCTTCACTGAAATATCAGTCCGAGGGGTTGGTTGGCACACAAGTGTGCACCAACCATTCATTTTTTTTCTTTTATATATGAGTCTCTTCTTTCAAATAAATAATTTTATTTTATTCAGATAAGGGAAAATAAACATGGTGTTGCTGCATACAAGGGAAATTTGAAATAAAATGAATCAAAAGGAAATTTAACTAAGCACCCAAAAATCTAAACTAATCCTAGCCCTATCTACTCCTCCTTCGGGCGATAGAGGTGTTCATTGCTGGTGGCCTTCGCGAGGCGCTTGACCTTAGAGGCCATTGCCTTGCGAAGGATCTCGATCTTGTCGTTGGCCTCCATCTGCCCGATCACCGCCTTCGCCACGCGCTCGTCCATATTGTTGACCTTGAGTTGCAGCACGGCGAGCTTCCTCCTCAGCTCCTCTACGTCCTCCTCCTCCTCATCGGACCACTCCATCTGCCCGGGAGGTCCTTGGATCGGAGGGGGCGTCATGAAGCGCTTCCTTCCCTCGTCGGGCTTCTTAGGGGCTAAGAAGAGCCCCTTCCCGATGCCTTGCCCTTCGCGGCGTGGAGGGCTAGGACTTCCCGGGTTGTACTGCGGTGAGTACCCCGGCGAGGTGGAGATGAACAGCGGCACGATCTCCTTCTTGAGCGGAGAGGAGACGAGGCCAGCACGCCCCCAGCACCCCAGTGGTCGTCCACACCCTATCATATACCCCCTAGCCACCGCCTAGATCACTTGAGTTTTGTTTTACATCTAGCTTTAGCTACATACGACACACACAAATACGTGCTGTCCTCATGTGATTCAGAACTCTACCTTCGAGTGGTATTAAGATTGCTCGCTTTCTTTTTCTTGTTCATTCTTCGATTGCGTATAGGAAGTTGCTGATCTTGCTGCAATAAGGTCGGTAACCATAGGGAGTTGGTTCAGCGATTGCATTGGCGCTTCGGGTTCGCTTGCCGTAGTCAGATCGTGAGGGTCTACTTCCACCAAGTCGAAATTATCTCCACTCGCCGAAAGATCGGGAACTTCAGCTCTATCAAGTGGTATTAGCTTTCTAGGTTGATCGGTGAGTTTTAGCAAGTGTTGTTCCATTACCTACAGTCCACAAAAAACCCCCAAAAAAATTCAGGTTAGATCTTTGTCCCAACACCCTTTTTCGCCTTGCACTTTCTTTCAATATTTGCTTTGTTGAATTTGCATGCTTGCATGTCGTTGTTGCTGGTCACTTTGTGTTTCCGCTGTCTTACATCGCTGTTGCCACCACCTTTCATCGCCGCCACCGCCGCCTTTCATTGCCGCCACCGCCGCCTTTCATCGTGCCCCACCCAAACCCTACCCCTACCTAAATCCGACTTGAACCCCCCACGTCCTATCCTACCCCAAACCGAACTCCCCCTGTCGTTCCATATTGCAGTACCTGTGACGATCTAGGTGTTTAATTAACTTAATCACCTGCTAAACAACTTGTCTTAGCTTCATTAAGTGTACCTTGGCCCCACCTAGATTTTCACTTAAGAAAAATCCACCCAAAACCCTTTGTGTCTCGATGAACTTTGGACCTTTCTTGGTTGGCATGGCTTGAATTCAAATTTTCACTTAAGAACTTGAAAATCAACCAATACAAAAGTTGTTCAGTTTTTAGTGGGACACATTTTTGTTAATTGGCTCATTTCCAGATTTTGAGTGGAAGGCACCTTAAATCTCAGTCAGAGTCAGTCAAACTCGGAAGTTCACAGCTGGCCGACACTCGAGTTCACACTCGAGTTGTAGCCTCCACCTTGGAACACAACTTTTGTATTTGGATATTTTGAACTTCAGTTCAAATTTTTGGAGAAAAACCAGTACAAACACGCCCTCCAAGTGCTCGACGAAATGCCGACGCTCCCTAGTGCTCGCGCGTTCCAGCCCGGCGCCTGCCACTTGGCGCCCGGCGCCTGACACCAAGGCCGAGGCCGACCAGGCTGCTGCTGCGCCGTGCTGTCTTAACCCCAGGTGGGCCCGCGCGCGCCACGGCATCACCTTTGTCCCCCACCGGTATCCCAACCGCGGGCGAGCCTCCGCTCGCACGGTGCCACACGGTGCCCCGCCGCCCGCCGTTGCTCGACCGGCCGCGCGGCCGCGTCCCGACCATGATGCGACGCCCGCCCGGTCCTCGCTGTACCCCAATCCAGCGTGCTTGCTTCACCGTCGCCGCCCGACCGCCCCTGCTCCACTCCGACCGGCGCCCGACCGAGGCCGAGCTCGCGGTGGTTGCCAAGCCAACGCGCCGCCCGAGCCTCCACGTGATTGTTTCGCCGCTCCGGACCGCCGTCTGAGCCTTGCCCCTAGCCGCCTATAAAAGGCGCGGCGCGCACTCGCCGCGCACTCCCTCCGCCGCGCACCACCTCGCTTCCAGGCTGCCCCGCCGGCGAACTCGCCTCTCCACCCCGTGCCACTGCCATCCGCGTGTCCCACCACACTCGCCACACCCCACTCCCGCTTCCCAGCCCCTTTCCGAGCTTCTCCGTCGTCGCCGTCGTCGGAGACAGAGAAGAAGCCGAGCACCGCCGCACTGCTCTGCCGCCCGCCGCCATCGCATCACCTCCGGCCACCCTTCCATCACAAGATCTGCTCGAGGTGAGGCGGTGAGCAATCCTGGCATGTTCTCGTCCAGCCCCGTGGCCCCACATCGCCGGATTCCGGCCATCCCGCCGTCGGCCGTGACCCAAGGGCCACATTACTAAGCTTTAGTTCTTTCCAGGGGCCTTAGCGCAAGTTTCCAGGGACTGATCTGTGAATAGATTGTATAGATCTAGATTTGAATTCTAGAAACTTCAAACATCGATTAAAAATCGCAGAAAAATCAGAAAAATGCAAACCCGATTTTGTTAAACTCTCTGTGCTGTGTTCTATCTTTTATAGAAAGCCTATGTAGGTGTTTCCTGTGTAGATTTCAAATTAAGTTCAAATCTGTTCAAACTTAAAATTGTGCATAGTTTGAAATCTACTACCTTGTTTGTGCTAATTTTTGGATATGTTGTAGCTGATGAAATGTGTAGGCTCTTGGAAAAATGTGGCACAAAGTTACACACTAGAGTTTTAGTTTTGCTTTATTTAAACTGTCAGCACACATCTAGATCTATGAATGTTATTAATTAATCTGTTCAGTAATTAAATGCCAACTTTTTGCAGAAGCTTGCGTACCTCATGTTGTATTTGTGGTAAATAGTTGGGCTCAATTTAATCTGTTTATCTTGCTCTTTTAGTTAATAACAGTTTAATATTGGTTAATTCAAATAGCAAGATCCAGTGATCTTTTTAAGATATGCTTTGGCATGTGAACTTGCTTAAACTAGTGTAGGCTCTGGTAGGAATCTAAGGACCAACTGCTGTTAGTGTAATTTATTAGGATTTATTCTTGATAATGGTATGCTGATCTTGTTTGATTTATTGTGGTAATTGTATGCATGATCTTGGTCTGATTTTTGGTCAGTAAATCAAACAACACACCGAGAGCATACTTTAGTTTTCTGACATTAAAATCATGAACCAAACTGCCAGAATAAATTGTTGAAGTTCATTGCTTACAAAAGGCTAAATCGAAATAAATCACCTCTTTAAGCTAATGGAATAAAATGAACGAATAAATGAACAAATCACCACACACACCCTTGCTGTTTTGTGAAGAAAACAAAGCTGAGAACTTAATAGATGTGTATACAATCACCACCACCCACCCCAAGTACTTTAATGATTAATCACAAACTTAAGTAAAGAAAGGGAGAGTCAGACCAAAATTGTCCAGGTGAATGTGTCACTCAAGATCATACTCTTATTTGCATGTGCATTCGTGTAGAACAAATCCTCGCCGACGGCAACTACAAACTCATCCCGGCAGGAGGGGAAGGCAAAGCGGAAGGTGAAGTGAACGCCGTCCAGATCGAGCAAGACCTGAACGCAGCTGCAGAGGAGTCCCAAGTTAACATCGTGCCCGAAGGCAAGCCCCGAAGCATGTCCCATGTTTCAACTCTTGCAACTATGTTTATTAAGTTTGCTTGTGCATTTACGTTTCAGGAGTTGAATTGAAACCCTAGTTGCAAGATCCTAGGTACCTATGCCTTGCAATACTAGTATGATAGGTCGATAGTTGCCATGCTATAAGGACCTGTAAAAGACGAGTGATTTCCTGTCACTCGCGAGATATAGGAATCAACTGCTTTACTTATGTTGGAATCATAAGGATGACGGGCGGGGATTTTTGTCATGTAGATGCCCCGTCCGTGTATGCTAAATTTGGTTAAGGCCGAAAGGTCTGTGTCACTTTCCCTGGGATTTATCCCCTTGTCGCTGACACGTGGCTCAAGACCGAGGCCGGCCAGCTACGGCCGCGAAGTGTCGGGGTTGATGCTTTTTCGTGTGTTTAGTGTCCACCTTGCAAGGTTAAAAATCGGTTCGAAGTGTCTGTTTCTCGCAGTTAATGAGACTACTTAACCTCTATGCCGCATTGAGTAAGAAGTGGAACATGACGATGAAAAGAAACCTGATGTATGCTTAATTGCTTGCTCCACTTGCTTGATTAGTACAGGCTGCTTACCTAGAATGGTTAACTTGAACTAAAACTTGATGCTAAAATTTTGAAAGCAAGGACCCACTCTTAGTTGCTCTTTGGCAAAGTAAACCCACCAGCCAAAAGCCTTGCATGTCTAGAAGTTGGTGATGTAGCTGTCACCCGACGGTTAAGTCTTGCTGAGTATTAGTATACTCAGCCTTGCTTGTTGAATTGTTTTCAGGTAGTGCTCTCGAGGAGATGGTTGCAGGTCTTATCTGGCCAACTACCCTTCCTCCTGGTTGGACCGTTGTGTGGGACGAGGATGCTTCCGAGTGATGTCACGACGGCTTCACGTGATGTCACGTTCATTTTGAATGTTTAGTTGTTTCCGCTGCATTTCAAAACTCTGAGTTCCCTGCTACCATATGCATTGAACTATTTGTAATAAAGTACCTCAATTGGGACCTTTAAATTAATTGTGGATTGTTGTAAATTCTAGGACTCACCTTCAAGTGAGTACTTGCACGACTTGTTTCGATCGGGGTAATTGTTCGTGGTTGTATCGGGCTTGACCCGACAGATCGACATTTTAATCTGTTTTAATTGCGTGATGACCAATGGAAGGTTAGCGCACTTAAGCCAGATTAATTTGGACGGTTCTGCCATTGTACCCCACGCCCTACCCCAAATCGACACCTCCCTGCTTTTCTCATGTTTCGTCGAGTAGGGCTCGGTTTCATCTCGTCGAGTAGGGCTCGGTCTCGGCCGCGCCTCTGTTAAGAAAAAAAGGGAAAGAAAAAAGGGAAAGAAAAAAAGGAAAGTTTGGCAAAGAAAGAAAAGCGGTTTCATTTGGAAGTTTTTTGCCATTTCAGACACCTTCACGAAAACGGCTATATCTTTTCGCTTGGATCTCTGATTTCTGTGTTTTTTTGGAAAGCTTACAAAATTTCCTATACGGTGCACCCGACGTAGCGCCAGGTGAAGTCGGTTTCGAGGCCAAAAATGTCGTTTAGACAGCGTACCGAGGCCCGAGAGATTTTTCGTTTCTTCATACACTTCCTTGATAGCCGTCTTTGCTCCATTGGCGTTGCACTTGTTTCCAGCAGCATAGTTACATGTTTAGCACTATAATTTAGCTTTGCATTCTTGTTTGATTGCACTAATCCTTGACTTGAGTGCAGCCTACCCAGAACTACACATATTCCTACGACGAGCAGGTTTTGTTTCTCTAGGCAATCGCTGCTCCAATCTCTCGCAGGTGCTACTTGTTGTTTGCGGTCGCCCCTATTGCTTGGTAAGGATGGATAAGAACTTGATCGCAGCATCTTTGTGAGCATTCCATCCACACCTTTGTTGTCGTAGGATTTGTTTTTGTGTTTGTGCTAACCATGTCCAGAGACAACGACAAGATGGATGCGAAGCTGCAAGGCATGAGGACCGACATTGATGGACTTACCGCCGACATAAAGACGCCGCACGAGAAGGTTGATTCCGCGATCTCCTCATCCAACGAGCTTCTCGACCAGCTTGACCTTGCTCAGACAGCCGCCAAGTGTACATTTGACACCATTACGGCCCGGCTTGACACAATGAACACGTCGCTCACGATGATAAATACGACGCTCACAGAATTGCAGAAGGGCTATGGTGGCGACACATAGCAGGAGGATGGAGAATGCCACGGCCGTGCCCGCCGCGTGGTCCATAATCCTGTTAATGATTCATTTGCTAAGATTAAATTTAAGATCCCTCCTTTTAATGGCAAATATGATCCTGCTGCATATCTTGATTGGGAGTTAGAGTTAGAACAAAAATTTTCATGCCATGATATTCCTACTTCGTCTCAAGTTAAGGTTGCTATTAGTGAATTTACTGATTTTGCTTTAATTTGATGGCGTGAATATAAAGTCAAACATCCCACTGCTTTAATTTAATTAAAGGCTGCTATGCGACATCAATTTGTACCTTCTTATTTTGCCCAAGATTTGCTTAATACCATGCAGTGTTTTCAGCAAGGCTAACGATCCGTTGAGAAGTATTACCAGGAGTTACAAAAAGGTATGATTCGTTGTGGTTTGTTTGAATAGGATGAGGCTGCTATGTTACATTTTGGTGGTGGTTTGGACAGGGAAATTCAGGATATACTTGATTATAAGGAGTACCATGATATGACCACATTCTTTGTATATGCTTGCAAAGCTGAACGTGAAGTGCAAGGACGCCGCTCGAAGACAAATTCTAACACTTTTGTAGGAAGAAGCCCGGCGTCCAGCCCCACTCTTTCCACTCCAGCGCCATCTACACCTAGCACTACGCCACGTGAGAAGACGACCAAACCTGTAGCGCTCCTAGCTCCAGGCGCTGTTCCCTCCTCAGGACGTACACGAGATGTTCGGTGTTTCCATTGCCAAGGCTTTGGGCACATGCTTCGGGACTGCCCCAACAAGCGTGCTTTGATCATACGTGACGATGGTGAGTACTCTTCCGCTAGTGATTCTGATGAACCTCAACATGCTATGATTGCCACTAACCATGCAGATAATGAGGCGGTCCATGCTAATCCCAGCGACGCAGATAAGTATGAAAGTCTTGTTGCACAGAGTGTTCTTAGTACACAAGTTGCTCCGTCAGAGAAAAATCAGCGACACACCCTTTTCCATACGAAGGGCGTTGTGCAGGAGCGGTCGATTCGCATCATCATCGACAGTGGCAGTTGCAACAATTTGGCGAGTACCGAGCTGGTGGAAAAATTGTCGTTACCCACTCGTAAGCATCCGACTCCTTATCACATTCAGTGGCTTAATGATGGTGGAAAAATTAAAGTCACTCGTTCAGTGCATGTTCCTTTTGCCATTGGTGCTTATTCTGATTTTGTTGATTGCGATGTTATTCCAATGGAAGCATGCTCTTCGTTACTTGGTCGACCTTGGCAATATGATACTGATAGGTTACATCATGGTCATTTGAATCATTATTCTCTTATGTTTAAAGGTCAGGAAATCATTATCCATCCCCTGACACCTGAACAAATTGTTAAAGATGACATTGCTCGAGCTGCAAAAATTGCTAAACAACTAAAACCATCACCGTCGAGATCTGGTAAATCTGAAATTAAATTGAATGCTCTTGTTTTGCTTGCTACACGTCCTGATTTTGATGATCTACATGATATTGATTTGCCATGCTATGCACTTGTATGCTCTAGTGTGCTCGTTTCACTTGATGATGCTCCTTCTTTGGATATTCCCCCTGCGGTTGCTAACATTTTGCAGGAGTACGCTAATGTTCTTCCCAAAGATTTGCCACCGGGTCTTCTACCACTTCGTGGCATTGAGCACCAGATCGACCTCATCCCCGGCGCCCAGCTGCCGAACCGTGCACCGTACCGTACAAATCCGGATGTGACGAAAGAGATCCGGCGCCAAGTACCGGCGTTGCTTGACAAGGGCTACATTCGTGAGTCTCTTAGCCCTTGCTCCATCCCACTGTTAGTTGTTCCAAAGAAAGAAGGATCGTGGCGTATGTGTGTAGATTGTCATATTAATAATATCACTATTTGTTATCGATATCCTATACTACGCCTTGATGATATGCTAGATGAGCTTAGTGGTGCCATTATATTTGCTAAGATTGATTTGCGTAGTGGTTACCATCAGATTCGCATGAAATTAGGTGATGAATGGAAAACGGCTTTTAAAACGAAATTTGGATTATATGAATTGTTGGTTATGCCGTTTGGTTTGACTAATGCTCCCATCACTTTTATGCTCTTGATGAATGAAGTTCTAAGGCCTTTCATAGGATTGTTTGTTGTTGTCTATTTTGATGATATCCTTGTTTACAGCAAGTCTATGGAAGAGCATTTAGAACATTTGCGTCCTGTTTTTGCTACGTTGCGTGCTGCCCGTTTATTTGCTAACATGGAAAAATGCATCTTTTGCATGCAACGTGTCTCGTTTCTTGGCTATGTTGTTACTCCACAGGGCATTGAGGTGGAAAGCAGCAAGATTGATGCCATTCGGGAGCGTCCTACGCTGATGACGATCACACAGATTCAAAGTTTTCTTGGACTTGTAGGTTTCTACCGCCGCTTTGTCCGGGATTTTAGCTCCATTGCAGCACCTCTAAATGAGCTTACAAAGAAAGGTGTGCCATTTATTTGGACTGATTCACATGAGGTTGCGTTCAATACTTTGAAAGATAAGTTAACACATGCTCCTCTCTTGCAATTGCTTGATTTTGGTAAAATATTTGAGCTTGAATGTGATGCCAGTGGTATTGGGCTAGGTGCTATTTTGTTACAAGAAGGAAAACCGGTTGCTTATTTTAGTGAAAAATTAAGTGGTGCTAGTCTGAGATATTCTACTTATGATAAGGAACTTTATGCTTTAGTGCGTAATTTGCAAACATGGCAACACTTTCTTTGGCATCGCAAATTTATAATCCATTCTGATCATGAGCCTTTGAAACATATTCGTACCCAAACTAATCTGAACCGTCATCATGCTACTTGGGTAGAATTTATTGAGTCTTTTCCTTACATCATTAAACACAAGAACGGGAAGGAAAATGTTATTGCTGATGCTTTAACTCGTCGATATACCATGCTGTCCCAGTTAGATTTTAAAATCTTTGGCTTGCAAACTGTGAAAGATCAATATGTGAATGATGTTGATTTTAACGATGCTTTTACACATTGCATGATTGGTAAACCTTGGGGCAAATTTCACATGCAGGATGGGTTCCGTTTCGCGCTAACAAGCTGTGTGTTCCAGCTAGCTCGGTTAGTCTTGTCTTATTACAGGAAGCGCATGGAGGCGGACTCATGGGACACTTTGGCATTTACAAGACGCATGAGGTGCTGGCTGCCCACTTCTTTTGGCCCCGAATGCACCGTGATGTCGAGCGTTTGGTTGCACGCTGCACTACTTGTCAAAAAGCTAAATCCCGATTGAACAACCATGGTTTGTATATGCCTTTGCCCATTCCTACTTCCCCTTGGCTTGATATTTCTATAGACTTTGTTTTGGGATTGCCTAGATCTAAGAAGGGGAGGGATAATATTTTTGTGGCTGTTGATCGTTTCTCCAAAATCGCTCATTTCATACCTTGTCATAAGACGATGATGCTAGCAATGTTGCTGAATTGTTCTTTAGAGAGATTATTCGTTTGCATGGTATTCCGAATACAATAGTCTCTGATCATGATACTAAGTTTCTCAGTCATTTTTGGAGATCACTTTGGAATAAAGTGGGCACTAAATTGCTGTTTAGCACAACTTGTCACCCTCAAACTGATGGACAAACTGAGGTGGTTAATAGAACTTTGTCAACCATGCTTAGGGCTGTTTTAGATAAAAACTTGAAACGTTGGGAGGGTTGCTTGCCTCATGTTGAGTTTGCTTATAATCATGCAACACATTACTCTACAAAAATGTGCCCTTTTCAGATTGTTTATGGTTACATTCCTCAAGCGCCTATTGATTTGTTCTCTTTTGATGCTGAAGACGCCCCACATTTAGATGCTGTTGCCCATGTTGAACATATGATTAATTTGCATAAACAGACTCAACAAAACATTGCTGCTGCTAATGCTAATTATCAGGTTGCTGGTAATAAAGGGAGAAAACTTGTTACTTTTGAATCGGGTGATATGGTTTGGTTGCATTTGAGAAAGGATCGTTTCCCTACTTTGCATCGTTCTAAATTAATGCCTCGTGATGCTGGTCCTTTTAAAGTGCTAACCAAGATTAATGATAATGCTTATGTCCTTGACCTGCCTGCGAAGTTTGGTGTTTCCACTAGTTTTAATGTTGCAGATTTGAAGCCGTATGCGGGAGAAGATGAGGAGCTGCCGTCGAGGATGACTTTAGTTCAAGAAGGGGAGGATGATGAGGACATCAACTACAACATGAGCGCGTCTACACCAGCAGCACCAGAAGACAAGGCGCCACATCCAGAAGCCCAGGCGCCACTTCTACTACAAGCCCAGGTGCCATCTCTTCCACTTGGGCCAATTACTCGGGCCCGTGCAAGAGAATTGAGTTTCTTCATGCTGCTAAAGAACGAAGTCCCAAAAGACTAGAAAGAGATTTCGGACTGCAGAAAAGGGTCAACTTCCAACGGCCACCACAACTTGATATGGACTCCATTTTGGGAATTCAAGTACTTGATGGAAAGCCTATGAAGTCTACTTTCATATGGATTCGGACTCATGTCCATATCTTTTCTGAGGCGGCCGCAAACCTCAGATCATTGACCGAAGGTTTTTCAGTCTAGGTGCTGCGCCACCTTATTTTGGCCCACGGGTCGTGTATCAAGTTGGGTCCATTAGGGACGCGTCCTAGGGTTGTGCATGGCCCCAGCACCCCTGTGGTCATCCACAACCTATCATATACCCCTAGCCACCGCCTAGAACACTTGAGTTTTGTTTTACATCTAGCTTTAGCTACATACGACACGCACAAATACGTGCTGTCCTCGTGTGATTCAGAACTCCACCTTCGAGTGATATTAAGATTGCTCACCTTCTTTTTCTTGTTCGTTGCATACAGGAAGTTGCTGATCTTGCGGCAACAAGGTCGGTAACCACAGGGAGTTGGTTCAGCGATTGCATTGGCGCCTCGGGTTCGCTCGTCGTAGTCGGATCGTGAGGGTCTACTTCACCAAGTCGATATTATCTCCACTCACCGAAAGATCAGAGACTTCAGCTCTATCAATAGTGATGGACTTTTGACTTCATTTTATTTTGAATCATATGAGACATGCGAAACTTGTTTTGCTAGGCAAGATGACTAAGACACCTTTCTTAGGTTTTCCTATGAGAGCCTCAGATGTGGCAGAACCACTCAAATTAATCTGGCTTAAGTGTGCTAAACATCATATTAAACGCGATCAGACACTTAAATCGAATTAAGGTGACAGTCTGTCGGGTCGAGCCCGATGCAACCACAAATAGTTACCTCGATTGAAACAAGTCATGCAATTACTCACGCGAAGGCGAGTCCGAGAGATTACAGCAAATCCATAAATATTCAAGGTCCCATTGAGGTACTTTATTACAAATTGAGTTCATGCATAAAGTAAAGATAGTTCAGAGTTTCGACTGCAGCGGAAAATAAACGATTTATTCTAGATAGAGGTGACATCACGTGAAGCCGTCGTGACAACACTCAGCTGGAGATTCGTCCAAGACCACGGTCCAACCAGGAGGCAGAGTAGTTGGCCAAGTTAGACTGGCAACCATCTCCTCGAGAGCACCACCTGAAAACAATTCAACAAGCAAGGCTGAGTATACTAATACTCAACAAGACTTACATGTCGGGTGAAAAATACATCACCGACTCCTAGACATGCAAGGCTTTTGGCTGGTGGGTTTGTTTTGCCAAAGAGCGACTAAGAGTAGGTCCTTGCTTTCATATTTTAGCCTCAAGTTCTAGTTTGAGTTAACCAGTCTAGGTAAGCAATCTATTCTAACCAAGCAAGTTGAGCAAGCAATTAAGCAAGCATCAAGTTCATCTTAGTCATGTTCCACTTTCATTACTCAGTGCGAAAAGAGGTCAAGTAGTCTCATTAGCTGCGAGAAACAGACAGTTCGAACTGATTTTATAACCTTGCAAGGTGGATACTAAACACACGGAAAAGCACCAACTATGAAGGTTGACGCTAACCAGGTCGTTCCCATGTCTACCTGGCTTGTTAATCCGAGCTTGCTCCCCTTGGACACAAGCCTATCCGGTTGATACTTCGTGGCAACGCCGGCTGGATTTGGTCTTGAGCCACATGTGCGCCGCATGGGGGGTTGAATCCCAACGAAAGCAGGGCGAGGCCACTCCCCATTCCGAACAGGTACTAAACTAACTGGTCCCATGTTCCAAACAAGTGTTTAGTGCTTTCAAACACTTGACCAGCATCACCGTCACATTTTGACCTTAGCAACCTTTTCATAAATAGACAGGGCATCTACATGACCAACATAAGT
This sequence comes from Urochloa ruziziensis, assembly GCA_015476505.1. NCBI lineage: Eukaryota > Viridiplantae > Streptophyta > Magnoliopsida > Poales > Poaceae > Urochloa > Urochloa ruziziensis. The sequence goes on from CM027122.1 coordinate 30,092,927, forward strand.
AAAGCAGATGATTTCTATAATCTTGCGAGTGAAAGGAAATCACTCGACTTTTACCGGGTCCTTATAGCATAGCAACTATGGACCTATCATATTAGTACTGCATAGCATAGGTACCTAGGATCATGCATCTAAGGTTTCAATTCAACTCCTGAACGTAAATCCATAAGCATATCTTAACAAACATAGTTGCATAATTTCAGAAACATAGGTTATGCTCCGGGGCCTGCCTTAATCCTGAGCTAAGTTAGATTTGTCTCTTTCGAACCTGGTTTGGGTCTTGACTTGCTTGCAACGAAGTTCGGCTTCTCCTCGGACGGTACTTCTGCTTGCCTCCGGATCAACTTGTAGCTTCCGTCGGCAAGAGTTTTTCCTATACAACATGCACATGCATAAGAGAATGATCTTATATCGAGCATCGTATTTCACACGATAAACTCGAGGTGTATTTGAGTGACACGTTCACCTGGACAAACTTCGTCTGATATTCCCTTTCTTTAGTTAGGTTTGTAGTTACTCATTAAAGTACTTGGGGTTTGTTGATGGTGATTGTGTACACATCTACAATTATTTGATTCGATTTCAGCATAAAACAGCAAGGGTGGGTGAAGTGAGGTGATTTATTTTATTTAGATTGCTTAAAGGTGATTTGCTTTTATTTAACCTTTTAAGCATTAAAATTTCGATAAATTATTCTGGCAGTTTGATACATGATCTTCATGTGAGAAAATTACAGTGTGTTCTTGGTTTGACTTTTGAATTACTGGCCAAAAACCAGACAAAAAACATGTATACAACAACCATGAAAAATCATACAAGTTGAGTAGACTAACAGGAAGAATAAATCCTATAAAATCACACTATCAGTAATTGATCCTAGAAATCCTACCAGAGGTATGACTAGTTGAAACTAGCTTCCATGCCTAGGATCAGCTTAAAAAGGTTGCAGGAACATACTGTTTTGATTTACTTGATTTAAACCATTAGAATTTAAAAGGGTAAGCTCGGAACTATATAGATAACAACATACGCAAAAATCAGCACAAACTAACTTATAAATTTAAAATTATGCATAAACTTGAGTTTGAACAGATTTGATCCTAGTTTGACATCTAAACAGAAAACTCCTATACATGCTTTCAACTAAAGGTAGCATTCAGCACAGGGAGCTCAACAAAATTGGATTTGCATTTTTCCAATTTTTTTGTGATTTTTAATCGGTTTTAGAAGTTCACAGATTTTAGATCTACACAAGAACCATGGGTTTTCAGATTGGTCCCTAGAACTTTTTAAAGGCTCGCGAAAAGGTCCCTGAAACTTACATCAGGCACCCTGAACTTCATCTAATTCTAATCGCGAGGTCCCTGGGTAGGGAGCGATTTGAGGATCGCGATCCCGGCGAGGGGGAGGCTCGATTCGAGTGGGGGATGGCTCGGGGATGGAAAGGGGCTCACCACACGTTGGTTTTGTATAGGAATCGAGGACGGAGGTGGACCGGGGGGAGGCGCGCCATGGAAGGGGCGGAGGTGATGGCGTTGGGTGCCGTTTGAGGGTTGGAGAAGGGGCAGTGGAGCGAGGGGAAGACGATGGAGCTCTTGGGAGGCGTTGGAGACGGCCGGGAGGTGGAGCCTCGCGGGCGGCATCCTGGCGGCCGAACTAAGGCGAGGAGCGGCGGCCATGGTGGGTCTCGGGGCTTTGTCTTTATAGGCAGGGGAGGCCAAGGCGTCGAGGCGAAGCCTTAGGGCAGGCAGCGGTGCAGCGCCATGGGCTTCGCGCGGCGGCGAGCGGCCCGTGCCGCACTCGGGCAGGCTGGGCGCGTCGGTGCTGTTGACGGCCACTATATGCTACTTTTGACCGTCAACCTTCCCAACTTAATAAAGGAACTAAGTGATGCTCATATAATATTTTATTTAAACTAATGATTTCCACAAGTTTTGTGCACCAATATGTTTTGCAAGGAAATATAGGTAATATGGTGCATAAATACCAAGATCGGTGAAGTCATGCAAGTGAAGGTTCATCCCAAGACAAAGGAGACTTGGACATGGTGCAAAAGTGACCCAAATCACATATTTGACAGCACCATGTCGAAGAGCTCTCTGAGTTGATCGAAATGGATATTTGGATGGCCCAATTCGGAGTCCGGACGAGAAAGTTACGCCTCCGGGAAAATCGCCGGCGAAACCTGTCCGGCCGGTCGGCCTGACCTAGGCCGAACGGCCTGGACAAGGCCGGTCGGCCCTGGACCTCCACCAAACCACCTCAACCTTTGCAAGATGGCCTTAGTGTGTCACCAAAGTACCCCCAAGCATGGATTTCACAAGGATGAGTGAAGTTGAGACCGAAAGGCCTAAGACATGGAGCGGAAGGCCCACATGCAGCGACTAAACCAAACTTTTGGATTGGAACCGCCTCTTCAGACAACAAGCAATCGTCCATGAGCGTGTCGGTGCAACGGAGGGCCGAGAGGGGCCAGAGCCAGGCCGGCCGGCCTAGCCTAGGCCGACCGGCCTCTAACTGCCGAGCGTGGATCAAACGCCACTGCAACCGTCATTAGGAGAGCATCAGGACCGTCCAGGAGAAAGACGGTGCCAAATGGCACCATCTCTAGGCCGAACAGCCTGAAGTAGGCCGGCCGGCCTATGACCGTGGCCATTACTTCTCCCCTTTGGCGTGGAAGCTAAGCAGGTCCTTGGCGTCATTCCTACGCGTGATACCGCCCTTGGAAGGCTATAAAAGGCGACCTCCACCCCCATTCTACACACCATGGTGAAAGGAAGAAGTCCAAGTGTAGTGTAGTGCTACCTATCTAGCTTAGAAAATAGGGAGAGTGGTGAGGTGAGAGTCCGGAGAAGAGCCGAAGTGCCGGCCCCTCTCCAACTTTGTGCCTCCGAGGAATGAAGCTTCAGTTCGAGTAAAGTTCCTCTTCTTTTGTCTTTACTGCTTCCTCTCCTTATATTAATAGTTCTTGAATGCTTTCTCAAGTTACGGGTACCTGAGTCTGCGTGAGTGACAGCGACCCTTGTTTGGGGTTTCCTCCCCTACTCGCGGGAGGGGAGGTCAGTAGCTGAAAGCTTAGGCGTGGTGCCTGTGCTGGCTAGCTACCTCAGGTTGTGTTGCACCCCACGGAACTGCAGTGGTAGGCGGCAGGTGGTGACAGCCCTGTCTGTCCTTCGTTGTCCACCACGTTCGGGTGTACTCATAACAGTAGTGCTGAGCCCAGAGAACCCCCTCTCTCACCCCGTTCTGAGGTTCTCCCGTTCTAGCCGTCGAAGCAACTAGAGGAATCAAGTATTCCTGATAGGAGGTTAGCAAGTCGACATTAGATTACCTCTACCCACTTATCTGTTCTTCTTCACTCCCATCATCCCTGGATATACCAGAGCCGTTTCTAGTACACTTCTCGTTCCTCGTGGATTCGATACCCTAGAATACTCCTAGGTGAAAGCTACATCGGCATCCGTACGCTTGCGGATTTATCTGTTAGGCTAAGGAACGCCAACAGGTGCGCAGACAGCGGCAGCCTCGTGGACGTCGTGGGCGTCATGGGCATGGGTGTTGTGTCAAGGCGCCTATGTCATGCCGTGGAAGGCAAGGGAGTGCGCGCCCAGGATTGGACGGCGAAACGGTGGCTGGCGATAGGAGGAGCGGGGTGGCACTCGAGCTTGTCCATTAGCGGAGAGGAACAGTGCGCAGACGTCGAAGGCCGCATGGAGACTGAGGATGACCGGCTGGAACTGCCCAGGCGTGGCGCGTCGCGTGGCGGGCGCGGAACGCGCAGGCACGAGTGCGCTCTTGAGTGCCCGCATTCCGTGTGCGCTGTTTCGCAGGCGAATATCTCCAAATATTTGAACTGCACTAAAAAATCTCCAAGTATGAAAGTCATGTCCCTTAGCACCCTCTACAACTTTCATAAAGGGCGATGGTAGAAAAGCTACATGGTTTGGGCTGGAGCGCACGATGAAGACAGCGTGAACTTCTGTGCTGGCCTGGGTGTACTCTTGGGGTCTGAATGGCTTTGACTGAGTTTTGAGCCATGTTGCCCTCAAAATCTTGAAAAGTGCCTATTGACAAAAAATGCGTCCCGTTAAAAACTGGACAACATTTGCATTGGCCATTTTTCAAGTTCTTAAGCAAAAATTCAAATTTGAATCATGCCAACCGAAAGAGGTCAAAAGTTCACCGAGTCACAAAGGGATTTCATTTGATTTGACTTAACCCTCTTCCCATACAAATTTAAAATGCTTAGGGTGTGAATAGTTGATGGAGAACATGACCAAGGGTAAGTCCAAACATGAAACATTCAATTTAGGGAAAATTTCATGAAATGTTATACATGAAATTCCAAATGGCAAGCTTCAACTTTAGGGAAGAATCTCAGCTTTCCAGACTTAGAATTTTTTCCAAGTCCTAGGATGATATCAGGTTTGACTGCTATTTGACCATGATTTGGAGCATCTTCCACTCAAAATTTTGAAAACTACCAATTGACAAGGCTGTTCCTTATAACATTTGGGACAACTTTCATATTGACAGATTTTAAAGTCATTAAGTGAAATTTTTAATTCAAATCAATTCAAGCTCTAAAGGTTTGGCGCACATGGAATTTAAACAATTATTTCATGTGTTGACTTCGGTCATAACCACAAGTTTAAATGTCCATCAAGCCTTAATGAGGTGATTAGACATCAGAGATGTCACAACCTACCCCCCTTAAAAATAATCTCTGAGGACCCAGTGTGTCCGAGGACCGGTGGATGGTCGCTTCCTGGTGTGATGAGTGATTGACAACGTGGTGTGGACTGACGTTTGCCTTGGCTTAATTATTGCAGGTGTAGAATGCGGCTTGATTGCATTGGTGCAGGTGAAGAACAGGCACGAAAGGTCTTAGCCATGGCGGCCTCCAGGGAGTGGAGAGACAAGTAGGCTTGGTTCGAGGGACCCGGTGGCCAGATGGATCAAGTGCGGTTCACATGGTGGCAAGAACGAGCAAGGCGGCTCACAACCGAAGCTCGTACCCGGACGTGAAGCCGGTGCAAGGTGGCAGCTAACAACCGAAGCTTGTACGCGGGGTTTGGTGATTTGGCCACAAAATCATCAGGAGGACGGTTTCTTGGTTTGGGCCTCAAAACCAAGCCCGAGGACTTGGCGTGGCATGGCCCATCAGGAGGAGCCGTGGGCATCAAGGAGGCAGGACCGGAGGACACGCGGCGTGGCCGCAAAGCTTGCATCGGAGGGAAGCAAGGTTGCGGCGGATGCGGTCCGAGCCGGAGGAATATTCGTGACTATGACAAATTTGCCCCTGAGGGGTATGTATCGCTTAGGGGTAGTTTAGTACTTAGGACTCCACCACTTGGACTATATATAGGGGTGGTAGTCATCCTTGCATGGCATCTCTCTTGGCTTGTTTATTTTCCCTTCCCTTTCATCTTCTCCACCTAGAACTATTTTGTTTAATCCTTTGTAGTTTGTATAGGTGAATTCATGGTTGGTTGACAGAGTTTAATCTATTCAAGTTTGTGCCATGATTTGAATCCCCGAGCTCTTTTTCTTTTTCTATTTTCAGAGCTATTTTCGGAGCCATTTTTGGGGGATTTTCGTTCTTCGATTTCTAGGGAGTTTTCTCTCGGATTTCTTTGGGGGAATCACACACGAGTGCCTTGTGCCTCTTTTCTTGGTGATCTCTTGCCCCCAAATGCCGGGAATCGCTCTAGATTTGAAGATTTCGGGATGAACTCGTGGTGAGTGTGTTCTTCATGAGATTTGAGATTCCGGGAGTTCTAGGGCGTTAGAGGCCGAGATTTTTGGGGCATACCCTCTACTTGAGGCATACATCATCTCCGCAAAGTTTCGTCTTAAGAGCTCAAGCCATTTGGGAGATCCATTCACGAGATTGAAGAGTTGACTTTCGGGCTGGGCTGTTTTGCATGTACTAGGCAGTGCCGAGTTTGGTAACCCGATAGTGCTGAGTTTGGTAACTCGGCAGTGCCATGTACATACACTCAAGGGCTGGGCTGTTTTGCATGTACTAGGCAGTGCCGAGTTTGGTAACCCGGCAGTGCCGAGTACACACACTCGAGGGCTGGGCTGATTTGCATGTAACCGGCGGTGCCGAGTTTGGTAACCCGACAGTGCCGAGTACATACACCCAGTGACAGATTTGCCAAGTTTTTCTGGATCGAGGTTCTTTCTATTTTTCCGCTGCTTGTTTCTTGTTCCTAGGGTCAGTAGCATCTCAGTTGCTACGTGATCTTGGCAAGATCGTGTTGCGAGGTTCTGGAAGTGATTTTGGGATGAAAGCCGGATTTGGGAAAGAAATTTTTGTCGGCTCCCATTCACTCCCCCCTCTCTGGTCACCTGATCGGTCCTTCAATTGGTATCAGAGCCGGTTACGCATCTTTGCGACTCTAACCAGTCTAAGATCCAAAGATGGCATAGCAAGATCGGGGTTCCGGGCCTCTGCACTTCGATGGGAAGAACTATCCGAATTGGGTTGCGCGTATGGGTGCTTTGTTGCGAGGCAAAGGAAAGTTGTTGTGGGATGTGACCAAAGATGAACACTATGTCAATCCCACCAACTTAGATGCCCAGGATGCGAGAGATAAGTTTGAGGCAAACGCTAGAGCTGTCGATTACTTGTTCCGTGCTTTGTCGACCGAGGAGTTTGAGCGAGTTTTGGGTGAGGACCTAGCTAGCCAGATCTGGCAGAAGCTCAAGGTAGCCCACGGTGGCGATAGCCATGTGAAGGCTAGGCTTTTCTCGATGTATCGCAGAGAGTATGAAAATTTTGTTCAGTTGCCTGGAGAGTCTGTTGATGCTTTGTTTCAGCGCTTCACTTCCATAGTCAATAACATGAAAGCCAACATCACCATCCTCCCATACATGGATCATGACAGAGCTGTGAAGCTCTTGCAAGCACTTGATCGGACCGTGTAAGGTGCCAAGGTTGAGGCGATCATGGAGTCGGCTAACTATGAAACTTTGTCAGTTGACGAGCTTTCCTCCAAGTTGAAGTCATCTGAGGTTGATAGACAATTGCTTGCCAAGGCTAAGGGTCCGACTGATCCCCATAGTCTGGCTCTAGTCGGAGGCTCTGGTTATGGACATGCTAATACTTCCAAACACTTTGCCTTGTCTTCTCTTGGGTCTCTTCCAGATGAGGAGTATGATGATAGAGCTGGAGTGCCCAATCTTTCGGTGAGTGGAGGATAATTTTGATTTGGGCGGAAGTAGACCCTCACGATCCGACTACGACGAGCGAACCTGCAGCGCCAATGCAATCGCTGAACCAACTCCCTGTGGTTACCGACCTTGTTGAAGCAAGATCAGCCTGATCACGAAGATCAATTCTTGTGCGCAATCGAAGAACGAACAAGAACGAGAGGCGAGCAATCTTATTATCACTCAAAGGTGGAGTTCTGAATCACGAGGACAGCATGTATTTGTGCGGTCATGAATGTAGCTAAAAGCTAGATGTAAAACAAAACTCAAGGATGCTAATGACGGCTATAGGGTTTAATAGCATGGCCACAAGGGAGTTGGGGTCGTGCTACAACCCTAGGACGCGTCCCTAATGGACCCAACTCGATACACGGCCCATTGGGCCAAAATAAGGTGACGCAGCACCTTGGACAGAAAACAGTCTGACTCAAAATGATGATTTCGGCCGCCTCGGTGAAGATATGACGGTAATTCCGGATCCATCTGAAAGTAGAATTGATAAGCTTTCCATCAAGTACTTGATCGCCCAAAACGGAGTCCGGATGAAGTCGTGGCGGCCGTCACAAGTTGACGTTCGTGCGCAGTCCGAATCCAGCCACATATCCTTCATTCTTTAGCACCATGACGTAGTTCAACTCTCTTGCATGAGCCCGAGTGATTGGCCCTGAAGGTGGTGCTTGGGGTGAAGGTACTGCTGGTGTAGATGTACTGGTGATGTCCTCATCATCCTCCCCTTCTTGAACTGAAGTCGTCCTCGACGGCAACTCCTCATCCTCGCCCGCATATGGTTTCAAATCTGCAACATTAAAACTAGTGGAAACACCAAACTCCGCAGGCAGGTCAAGGACATAAGCATTATCATTAATCTTGGTTAGCACTTTAAAAGGACCAACAGCACGAGGCATTAATATAGAACGACGCAAAGTAGGAAAACGATCCTTCCTCAAATGCAACCAAACCATATCACCGGGTTCAAAAGTAACATGTTTTCTTCCTTTACTACCAGCAACTTGATACTTAGCATTAGTAGCAGCAATGGTTTGTTGTGTTTGTTCGTGTAGGTTAATCATATGGTCAACATGTTCAACGGCATCAATATGTGGGGCGCCCACAGCATCAAGCGAAAATAAATCAATAGGCGCCCGAGGAATATAACCATAAACAACCTGAAAAGGGCACATCTTTGTAGAAGAATGTACCCTTTGTCAAGCAACGCCTGGACCTGGCGCTGAATCTCTTTCGTCTCATCGGGATTTGTGCGGTACAGGGCGCGATTCGGAAGCTGTGCGCTGAGAATAAAGTCGATCTGGTGCTCAATGCCACGAAGTGGAGGTAGTCCCGATGGTAAATCTTTGGGAAAAACATCAGCATACTCCTGCAAAAGGTTAGCAACCGCAGGGGGAATATCCAAAGATGGTACGTCATCAAGTGAAATGAGCACACTAGAACATACAAGTGCATAGCAAGGTAGCTCATCAACACAAAGATCAACAAAATCAGCACGTGCAGCAAATAAAACAGGCGCATTCAACTTGATTTCAGAAGGTGATGGTACAAGTTGTTTAGCATTTTTAGCGGCTCGAGCAAGGTATCTTTAACAATTTGTTCAGGTGTCATGGGATGTATAATTATTTTCTGACCTTTAAACATGAGAGAATAATGATTCAAATGACCATGATGCAAGCTATCAGTATCACATTGCCAAGGTCTACCAAGTAACAAAGAACAGGCCTCTATAGGAATAACATCACAATCAACAAAATAAGAATAGGCACCTATGGAGAATGGAACACGTACCGACTGTGTTACTTTAATCTTTCCACCATCATTAAGCCACTGAATATGATAGGGATGTGGATGCTTACGGGTGGGTAAGGACAACTTCTCTACCAGCGTAGTACTCGCCAAGTTGTTGCAGCTACCGCTGTCAATGATGATGCGAATCGACCGCTCCTGCACAACACCCTTTGTATGGAAAAGAGTGTGTCGCTGATTTGTCTCTGGCGGGGCGACCTGTGTACTAAGAACACGTTGCACAACAAGACTTTCATACCTATCTGCGTCACAAGGAGTAGCATGGACCGCCTCATTATCTGCATGGTTAGTGGCAATCATAGTATGGTGAGGTTCATCGGAATCACTAGCAGAAGAGTACTCACCATCGTCACGTATGATCAAAGCACGGGTGTTGGGGTAGTCCCGAATCATGTGCCCAAAGCCTTGGCAACGAAAACACCGAACATCTCGTGTACGTCCTGAGGAAGAAGCTGCGCCTGGTGCAGGGGGTGCTGCAGGTTTCTTCGTCTTCTCACGCGGTGTAGTGCTAGGTGTAGAAGGTGCTGGAGTGGAAGACGTAGAGCTGGACGACGGGCTTCTTCCTGCAAAAGGGTTAGTATATGTCTTCGAACGGCGTCCCTGCACTTCACGTTCAGCTTTGCAAGCATATTCAAATAACGTGGTCATATCATTATACTCCTTATAATCAAGTATATCCTGAATTTCCCTGTTCAACCCACCACGAAATCGTCCCATAGCAGCATCATCCTGTTCAAATAAACCACAATGAATCATACCCTTTTGTAACTCTTGGTAATACTCCTCAACGGATCGTTGGCCTTGCTGGAATCGCTGCATGGTGTTAAGCAAATCTCGGGCATAATAAGAAGGAACAAAACGATGTCGCATAGTAGCTTTTAATTGAGCCCAAGTAGATGGAACAACAGTGGGATGTTTGAGTTTATATTCACGCCACCAAATTAAAGCAAACTCAGTAAATTCGCTAATAGCAGCCTTAACTTGAGACGTAGCAGGGATATCATGACATGAAAATTTTTGTTCTACCTCTAACTCCCAATCAAGATATGCAGCAGGATCATACTTGCCATTAAAAGTAGGAATCTTAAATTTAATCTTCGCAAATGAATCATTAACCGGATTACGTACCACACGGCGGGCACGAGGTTGGCGGTCTCCATCCTCATATTCCGTGTCACCACCATAGCCCTTCTGCAATTCCGTGAGCGTCGCGTTCATCGTCGTGAGCGTCGTGTTCATCGCATCAAGCCGGGCCATGAAGGTGTCAAATGTACACTTGGCGGCTGTCTGAGCAAGGTCCTGCTGGTCGAGACGCTCGTTGGATGAAGAGAGCGCGGAATCAACCTTCTCGTGCAGCGTCTTTATGTCATCTTTAAGTCCATCAAGGTCGGCCCGCATGCCTTGCAGCTTGAAGTCCATCTTGTCGTCGTCTCCTGACATGGTTAGCGCAAACACAAGAAAAACAGATCCTACGACAACAAAGGTGTGGGTGGAAAGCTCACAAAGATGCTGCGATCAAGTTCTTATCCGTTCTTACCAAGCAACAGAGGCGATCGAAGACAACAAGTAGCACCTGTGAAAGATTGGAGCGGCGATTGCCTGGAGAAACAAAAGTCTGCTCGTCGTAGGAATATGTGTAGTTCCGGGTAGGCTGCACTCAAGTCAAGGATTAGCACAATCAAACAATAATGCAAAGCTGAATAATAGTGCTAAACACGTAACAAAGCTGCTGGAAACAAGTGCCACCCGCGATGGATCAAGCAAGGGCAACAAGGAAGTGGGGTACAGAAACGGAAAATCTCCCGGGCCACGTTACGCTGTGTAAATGGCGTTTTTTGGCCTCGAAACCGACTTCACCTGGCGCTACACAGGGTGCCCGTATAGGAAATTTCGTAAGCTTTCCGGAAAAAAAAAGAACGCTGAAATCGGAGATCCGAGCGAAAAGTTATGGCCGTTACAAAACAGGTGTTCGTAACGACACAAAACTGCCAAACGAAAAACCGAACTTTCCAAAAACGAACTGCTCTTTCCTCTTTTTTCTAATTCTTTCCTTTGTCTTTCTTCTCAGAACTTTCCTTTTTCTATTTCCTTTTTTGTCTTTCCTTTTTTTTCTTTCCTTTTTTTCTCTCTTTCCTCAAACAGAAACACGAAACCGAGTAGGGTTCGGTTGGATCGGCGGCGCGTGGAGTGCGGCTTGTGGAAGGAAAACGAAACCGAGTAGGATTCGGTTGGAGGGGGGTAACTCGTTGTGGGGGCGGCGTGGTTTTGTAGGGTTTGTGGTGATGCAAACGGCGGCGGTGGCGCTGGTGGCGAGGTAGGACGGCGGCGGCGGCGGTGGTGGAGATGGAAAGCAGCGGAAGCACAAAGTGACAAGCAACAAATTAACGCGAAGCACACAAATTCAACAACGTAAATTATTGAAAGAAAGTGCAAGGCGAAGAAAGGTTTTGGGACAATGGTCTAACCTGAATTTTTTTTGGTTTTGTGGACTGTAGGTAATGGAACAACACTCGATAAAAACTCACCGATCAACCTGGAAAGCTGATACCACTTAATAGAGCTGGAGTGCCCGATCTTTCGGTGAGTGGAGGATAATTTCGATTTGGGCGGAAGTAAACCCTCACGATCTGACTACGACGAGCGAACCCGAAGCGCCAATGCAATCGCTGAACCAACTCCCTGTGGTTACCGACCTTGTTGAAGCAAGATCAGCCTGATCACGAAGATCAATTCCTGTGTGCAATCGAAGAACGAACAAGAACGAGAGGCGAGCAATCTTATTATCACTCGAAGGTGGAGTTCTGAATCACGAGGACAACACGTATTTGTGCGGTCGTGAATGTAGCTAAAAGCTAGATGTAAAACAAATCTCAAGGATGCTAATGATGGCTATAGGGTTTAATAGCACGGCCACAGGGGAGTTGGGGTCGTGATACAACCCTAGGACGCGTCCCTAATGGACCCAACTCGATACACGGCCCATTGGGCCAAAATAAGGTGACGCAGCACCTTGGACAGAAAATAGTCCGACTCAAAATGATGATTGCGGCCGCCTCGGTGAAGATATGACGCTGATTCCAGATCCATCTGAAAGTAGACTTGATAAGCTTTCCATCAAGTACTTGATCGCCCAAAACAGAGTCCGGATGAAGTCGTGGCGGCCGTCACAAGTTGACTTTCGTGCGCAGTCTGAATCCAGCCACATATCCTTCATTCTTTAGCACCATGACGTAGTTCAACTCTCTTGCACGAGCCCGAGTGATTGGCCCTGAAGGTGGTGCTTGGGGTGAATGTGCTGCTGGTGTAGATGTACTGGTGATATCCTCATCATATGAGGTGCTGAGCGAGGAGGATCTCGCGTTGCTCATGAGGAGGTTCGAGCGCATGTACCAGAACCGGAAGGGTTCGAGACGCGCGGGGAGTACGTGCTACAGGTGCAGCAAGATGGGGCACTTCATCGCCGAGTGTCCAGAGGAGATCAAGAACGACTACAGCCGCAAGCACCAATCGTGTGATGAGCACAAGCACCGGTCCAAGGACGAGTACCGCTCCAAGCACAAGAACAAGGACGAGAGAAGAGCGAAGAACAAGCACGGTGGCTATAAGAAGAACAAGTCTCGAGTGATGGTGGCGGGTGCTAGCGACATCGACACAAGCTCCACCAACACTTCGTCGAGCTTGAGCAGCGAGGATGAAGACCGCGACCACCACAATGAGAAGAAGAACATGAACCGCAACTTCAACGGGATCTCCTTCACCGCCGTCGACTACTGCACCATGGCGCACGACTCCAACAACATGAAGAGCAAGGACGACTCCGACTCCGAGGATGAGGTATTGACTGATCACACCTCTTTGCGTAAGGAGATTGCTAGACTAGAGGAGTTGGTCGATAATTGTGATGATGTGCTTTGGAAGACCAACAAGGAGAAGAGAGAGTTTAGGTATTTGCTAGGAGAGTCCAAGGAAAGAGTAGCTGAGCTTGAGGCCTTACTTTCAAAGACTGGAAAAAAGGCGATGGATTTTGAGTCTTTGCTTGGTGAGTCTAGAAAGAAAATAGCTGAGCTTGAGTCTGAGATTGGTGTGCTGAAAGATGCTCCTGTTGTGTCTGATGAAATTGAATGTTCGTTTTGTGATGTACATCTAGCTGATCTGGTAGCTCTTAAGGACAAACACATGACATGCCTTGATGAACTAGAAAGTGCTAGGGTTGAGCTTGCTGAGTTGAAGTCTAGATCTTCTTTGCTAGGTGCTTGTACTTCTTGTCCTGCTTTACATGCTCAGTTGCTTGAATCTCGTGCCATGATTAGTTCCCTTGAGGCTGAATTGAAATCTCCTATTGCAAATTCTTGCTCTGCTTGCGATGTTGTTGCTTTGAAGAATGTTGAGCTTGCGTAATATGTTGATCGTTTGCAAGATGAGAATGAAAAGTTGCGACAGTGTTTGGGTTGGTTGTCGGGACGCGAGCCACAGCTTAAGATGTTGATTGCTGGGTTTAAGAGTGTTGATGGTCGTGGTCTGGGTTCTGAGAAAGCTGGTGAGCGTAGTGGTGAGAAAGAGAGAGAACCAGAAAACTCCACCACAAACATCCCAACACCACCAGAGAAAACTCAACCACCTGTTGAACAAGCTTGACACCACTCCAGATCCTCCCAAGTTTCCCCCAAAGACAAACAACTTCCAAAAGAGAGTGACCTTTGTGAAGAGTGGGGTTTACCAGAAGAGAGAGAAGCCACAGCCGAGAGAAACCCCAAAGCCAAAACCAGTCCGCTTCCATTGTGATCATTGTGGAAGAGATGGTCACGTAGAAGAGTTTTGTTGGAGGAACAAGAGAGAAGTGAGGCGAGAGAAGGAGTTGGGTAACAGGGACATGTACTACTCTTCCTGTAGTGTGCCTGTGTCTCGTTCACCCCTGCCTAGGAGAGAGGCTTTTGTGCGTACAGTTCCTTCGTTGGGTAGTCGTGGTGTTCTAGGTCGTGGTGAGTTTGCTAGGCGGCCTCCTGCTCGTGGTTAGTTTGGTATAGGGAGGTTCGACCGTAGCTTTGAGGGGAGGAGAGAGTCTAAGCCGCGTTTTCCCCCGCGTGGTGCTAGAGGTCCGACGGTAAGATACGAGAGGGTTCCACAGAGTAACGTTGATTTTGCTAACCCCTCTTTTGAGTAGATGGCCCGACACTGGTTTGAATCTTTTTGTGCTAACCCCAGTGTCGAGTCATTCGCCCATTCTCGTTCTCGCTTTTGATTGTGCAGGTGGGAGGCGTGGAGAACTTTTGGTTGATGGTTCTCCACACTTTTTGGATGGCCTCGATGTGGCCTTTGTACACTTTGTATTGTGAGTATATCTTTTGTACACTCTTGTACTCACTTGTGTACCTTTAGCATGATTTGAGTTTTATCTTGCCTTTTGGGTTTGCTATGTCTTTGGGTTGCATTTTGCTTGTTTGAGATTTCTCTTCCTTTTTGTTTTGTGATGGAGCTTTCCATTTGCTTTTGTACACCGTATTCTAGTTTTCTTTTACTAGCTGTCTTTGGTTGAGGGGGAGCTTGGCTTTATTTAAGGAGGAGAAATTGCACAAGTTGATTTGAAAAGGAGAAGACCTTGCTTATAGCTTTTGGATTGCATGAGTTTGTGAGTTTGTTGTGTTGGCACTTCGGTTGTGCATATCATGGGGAGTTTGATGTTTGAACTTGAACCTTGAGTTTGCATTTTGGTTGCACGTTCCAAGGGGAGCTTGTAGGTTGAACTTGAACCTTGGACTTGCATTTTGGTTGCACATTTCAAGGGGAGCTTGTAGGTTGAACTTGAACCTTGGATTTGCATTTTGGTTGCACATTCCAGGGGGAGCTTTATATGTGTACTTTGATCACACCTGTGTATTGGCGTTTGAGAGATGTCTAGAATCTTCGAACTCTTTGGATTCGAGTCCCTTGCTTTGTCGTGATCTTTTCTAAGCTGAGTTTTGGAGGCTTCTGTTGTAGCATATGTATACTATTGTATTTGATTTGGTTTTATCCATCTTTGTATCTTGATGTATAATTTCTATTTTTTATCTTGATGTATAGTTTTCATCTTTGCATCTTGTGATATATCATGCTGTATTTGTATCATATCTTAGGATGAGCTTCTCCTATATGCAGTGATTGCTACAACTTGCTACTTTTTAGAGTTTAGGCAGGCTGGCTAGGGATTGACTGTATGGATGGCTATGCTCTTGATGGTTTTGATATATATTCTATTGAGATAGTCACTTTTTGAAGTAAAATGAACTTAAATTCTTTCACCCATGAGTAAATGCCTTTGCATGTCTTATTTGAGCCGAAATGGCTATATCTTGCCTAAGATCATGCTAGGATGTGATATTCTTTTCAATTGGGTCAAAGACCTTTGTCATTGTGAATATTTAGCCCATGCTTTATCTTGTGGAGCAGCATAAGCTTCTTTTTTTCGCAAAGACATTTCATGTACCATGCTTAATTTGAAAAACTTGAAAAATGAGATGTCTATGCATGAAAGAAGAAAGATGAGAAAAAGATATATTTGAAGAAATTTATGCTCATGTCTCTATGCTTTCACCATTGCACGCACTTGCACACATGGGTGCTAAGCGGTTGCATGTTGTTTGCCGGAGAAGTCTCCCTTGAGAAGTGAACACATGGCTCCGTGCTTTGACATGAGATGAGATAGAATTTGGGTGTTTGTAATGATCTTTTGTCAAGAATGTTTGTCCTTACATAATCTTGGTGAGATAAAGTTTATTTGTGCTTAAATGATTCATGTTTAGGACTTTGCTCATGTGGTGACCTTTTGATAGAATTGAACAATTTGATCGTGGCTTTGTCAATTGGCTATATGTCTTTACCTTCTTGATGACAATGACCTTGTAAACCTGATGAACTATCTAACTTGTCTCTTCTCTAACTTGCAGCATTTTGTAGTGCTCATTGTATATTTGAGAAGCTTGTAGTTGCATTTTTTTTGCATTTTTGCTGTGCTGCCTGTGCATACTCGGCAGTGCCGGTTTGTGCAACTCGGCAGTGCCGGTTTTTGCAATTTGGGATTCTCTGACCTTGATTCCTGCATTGTCAACAAGGGGGAGAAATTTGTGAGGGGAAAACAAAAGGAAAACAAAAGTGTTGGGTTTCTCGCATGCATTTGTTCACTTGTTCAGGGGGAGTATGCATTTGTGCAGGGGGAGCTCCATGTGTTTCCTGAAAAATGTTTTGGAAGATTTGTGCTTTGTACTATGTGCCTTGCTCTTTTGCCGATGGTGTTGAGCCCTTTTCGCTTCTTATTGAAGGGTCGGTGTTTTCTGAGCTTTTCTCTTGTGAGTGACTTTGTTTCGGCTTTTCTCTTGCTTTTTAGTCACTTGCTTGAGCTTTGTTTTTTGATTTCTTTTATATTTTCTTTTGATATCTATGGTGACTATGTTTGTGTTGTCAATGCACTCATCAAGGGGGAGATTGAGGACCCGGTGTGTCCGAGGACCGGTGGATGGTCGCTTCCTGGTGTGATGAGTGATTGACAACGTGGTGTGGAGTGACGTTTGCCTTCGCTTAAGTATAGCAGGTGTAGAATGCGGCTTGATTGCATTGGTGCAGGTGAAGAACAGGCGCGAAAGGTCTTAGCCATGGCGGCCTCCGGGGCGTGGAGAGACAAGTAGGCTTGGTTCGAGGGACCCGGTGGCCAGATTGATCAAGTGCGGTTCACATGGTGGCAAGAACGAGCAAGGCGGCGTGGATCCGGTGCGAGGTAGCGGCTCACAACCGAAGCTCGTACACGGACGCGAAGCCGGTGCAAGGTGGCGGCTAACAACCGAAGCTTGTACGCGGGGTTTGGTGATTTGGCCACAAAATCATCAGGAGGACGGTTTCTTGGTTTGGGCATCAAAACCAAGCCCGAGGACTTGGCGTGGCACGGCCCATCAGGAGGAGCCGTGGGTGTCAAGGAGCCTAGACCGGAGGACACGCGGCGTGGCCGCAAAGCTTGCGTCAGAGGGAAGCAAGGTTGCGGTGGATGCGGTCCGAGCCGGAGGAATATTCGTGACTATGACAAATTTGCCCCTGAGGGGTATGTATCGCTTAGGGGTAGTTTAGTACTTAGGACTCCACCACTTGGACTATATATAGGGGTGGCCGTCATCCTTTCATGGCATCTCTCTTGGCTTGTTTATTTTCCCTTCCCTTTCATCTTCTCCACCTAGAACTATTTTGTTTAATCCTTTGTAGTTTGTATAGGTGAATTCATGGTTGGTTGACGGAGTTTAATCTATTCAAGTTTGTGCCATGATTTGAATCCCCGAGCTCTTTTTCTTTTTCTATTTTCGTAGCTATTTTTGGAGCCATTTTTGGGGGATTTTTGTTCTTCAATTTCTAGAGAGTTTTCTCTCGGATTTCTTTGGGGGAATCACACATGAGTGCCTTGTGCCTCTTTTCTTGGTGATCTCTTGCCCCCAAACGCCGGGAATCGCTCTAGATTTGAAGATTTCGGGATGAACTCGTGGTGAGTGTGTTCTTCGTGAGATTTGAGATTCCGGGAGTTCTAGGGAGTTTGAGGCCAAGATTTTTGGGGCATACCCTCTACTTGAGGTATACATCATCTCCCCAAAGTTTCGTCTCAAGAGCTCAAGCCGTTTGGGAGATCCATTCACGAGATTGAAGAGTTGACTTTCGGGCTAGGCTGTTTTGCATGTACTAGGCAGTGCCGAGTTTGGTAACCCGGCAGTGCCGAGTACATACACTCGAGGGCTGGGCTGTTTTGCATGTACTAGGCAGTGCCGAGTTTGGTAACCCGACAGTGCCGAGTACATACACTCGAGGGCTGGGCTGATTTGCATGTAACCGGCGGTGCTGTTGGTGGTCGTTACGATACGGTTTCACCACCAACATTTCCGTCACATTTCAGGTTCAACTTGCTCATAACAAAGTGAAATTGATTATTTCTAACGAGTTCCACAAGTTTTGTATAATTTGTGAGTGCAGGAGCAAGCAAGCAAAAGCTGAGCCACATTGGGCACAAAGCCAGGCCGGCCGGCCTATGCCAGGCCGACCGGCCCCCTTCTGTGGACATTTGCCACGTCACTGATCCAGGAGATCACAAACACAACATAAATGATCATGAGACGTGCGATCAACGTCGGTTTGATCCAAGAACCCGAAAGGCCTAAGCTACATTTGCATGGATTGAAGGGCCCACCAACATTGGATTCTCGGACAGCTTTGATTAAAAGCAACCGTTACCGACCTCAAGGAGCAATCCAGAGCGTCCCTGAAGAAGGCGGTGCCACGGGGCAGCCAGGTCAGGCCGATCGGCCTGGCCTAGGCCGGCCGGCCTCCCCCAGAGGCCGCCACCTGTCCCCCTTCACGTGGCAGTTAAGCAGAGGGTTACCTTAATCCTGACGCCTGCAACCGCCCTTGAAGACTATAAAAGGGACCCTCCTTCACCTTGAGAAAGCATCCATCAACCATCCAAAGGAGAGAAGAGTAGCTTAGTGAGTTTTTGCTCTCATCTTTAGAGTTAGAGTAGGGAGAGAGTGGGTGAGTTGCTCGGGTGACAGCCGAGCTTTGTAGAGAGAGTCCGGGATTTCTCTCTCAGTCTCGTCTCAACATTTCCGCCCCCGAGGAATATATTCAAGAGTTATCTTCAGTAAGTCCTCGGTCTCTTGCCTTTTAGTACCTCGCTAGTTTACAACTTACTTTCAGCAAGTTATCGTATTTATCTTGATCTGCGGGTACCTGAGTCTGTGCGAGTGACAGCGACTCTTGTTTGGGGTTTCCTCTATAGCCCTTCGCGTTGGGTGGAGGTCAGTGACTGAAAGCTTAGGCGTGGTGCCTGTGCTGGCTAGTCACCTCAGGTTGTGTTGCACCCCATGGAACTGCAGTGGTAGGCGGCAGGTGGTGACAGCCCTGTCCGTCCTTTGTACTCCACCACGTTCGGGTGTACTCATAACAGCAGTGTTGAGCCCGGAAGAACCCCTCTCTCACCCCGTTCTGAGTTCTTCCCGTTCTAGCCGTCGAAGCAGATCAGGTTAGGTATCGATAGTTTGTCTGGGGTAACGAGTAGCTAACTAAAGTCAAGCTCTCTACCCATTTATCCTTTTTCTCCTTGGTGGATCCGGTTAGAAAAGTTCTAGGCTAGTCGCGTCTACCGTTCCTTGGATTCGATATCCAGGTTCTTACTCCCCTGGTGAAAGGCTACATCGGACTCCGTGCGCTTGCGGATTTTAGTTAGGCTAAGGAGTGCCAACAAGCTTTTCTGGCGCCGTTGCCGAGGAACGGTAGCAACACTAGTGTAGGATCTTTTTAGCCGTACACCTTTACCCCCATAACCATCTACCACATGGAGTTTTCTCCTAGTTACCCGACGGTTCCATCTAGCGAGTATTTGGAACTGCCTTCATCTTGCCACCCCATACCACCTCATGGCTTCGAGATCCGTCCCAGTCTCGTTGCCATGGTTCATGCACAGTCTTTCGGTGGACCGAAGGACGAAAGTCCCTATGCTCACTTGCAGGTTTTTGAGGAGAATTGCTCTCTTCTTATTATACCCGGCGTAAACCAAGACACTATACGATGGAAACTTTTCCCATTTTCTCTGATGGGAAATGCAAAATCTTGGTACGACCGGACTGCAAGGGGATTTAGCGGAGATTGGATCAAGTTGAAAGACGAGTTTTGTCTGTTCTTTTACCCTGTCTCCAAGATCTTGAAGCTCAGAGTTGAGTTGATGACATATCAGCAAGGCGACGAGTCACTTGGAGCCACGTGGGAGCGGTTCATAAAATTGGCCAACTCAGGGCCACCGCATAACACTCCAGAGGAAATGCTTATGCAGCATTTTGTTGGTGCATTGAAGCCGGAGAGTGCACAGTTCTTGAACATCACCTCCGCAGGGTCAGTGCTATACAAGACAGTGGATGAGATACGAGAGATCTTGGAAAAAGTTCTCAACTCTACCGAGTACACTGGCGTCTTCGACGACCCACCAACACCACCAACAACCCCCACAGACAAACAGCCACTACTCGCCCTCACATTCGATCCGCCTCCTTCGATCATAGAGGAAGTGCTCGAACACCCCAAGTCCTCAGACCATGGAAGTATTCTTGACGACCTGCCGCACTTCATTCCCGAGCTCTTTACAGAAGAAGAGTACTTGGACATCGGCAATACATCACGTATGCCCATGGAACAAGTGTGCGCAAGTTCAAGGTCTAAGGCGTTCATTCCAGAAGCCGTACCGCAGATCGAGGGTTTATCTGCGATCATGAGCAAGGAATGGACGGAGGAAATTGAAAGTTGCGAAGACATCATCCGAACCACCCGCAACTTCAGAGTACTCCATTGCGCTATTGAGGGAACTGACTCTCAGGAAGTTGCCTACGACCTGAAGGTCAGGAGTAATATCATATCAAGTGCACTCGCATCACAAGTGCAACCAGATGAACCCCGGTCCTTCTCCCGTAAGCACCTCAAGTGGATCGACGGCCAAATGATGGAATGCAGAGGAATCATCCGTGTTGTGCCCGTACACATGGGATGCAACAGGATTTTCCTAGACTTCCACATTTTCGATATCCCTAGAGGCGACAACTTCTTCCTGATCGGACAGCCAATAGAGCACCTTGCCAACCCGAACCATGATCGAGCAACGATACAGTTCAAGGTTGGTAAAGAGATCATCTCGGTCAGCCTTGTGCGGTCAGTGAACACTATCGCAGAGGCCCGATCCGAGGCAGACCCAGTGGAAAAAGCAGTTAGCTCCGCTCAAGAAGAGCAAGCTCAGTCCTCGCAGGCTGAAGAGGCTAACCATTTCATCCAAGAGGCAGAAACGGACGGTTTTATAAAACTCGACGAGGAAGAAAAGCCACAACACCCCCTCCTGAGTTGAAGCCGCTGCCTCCTGGACTTAGATACGCTTTCCTCCACAATGACCAACGTTCGCCAGTCGTCATCAGTGACAAACTGACAGAGAATGAGACTCGGCAGCTTATCACAGTCCTAGAGAAACACTGGTCTATCTTTGGGTATTCTCTACAGGACTTGAAGGGGATCAACCCCAGCTTATGCACCCATCGCATACCTATGGAGCCGGACCATACGCCGTCTAGAGAACATCAAAGATGGCTGAATGATGCGATGAGGGAGGTAGTCAAGAAAGAAGTGTTGAAGCTTCTGCACGCGGGTATAATCTACCCCGTGCAAGACAGTGAATGGGTCAGCCCAGTTCAAGTTGTGTCGAAGAAGGGTGGAATGACAGTTATCCAGAACGAGAAGAACGAACTTATCCCTCAGAGGACCGTTACTGGATGAAGGATGTGCATCGATTACAGGAAGCTTAACAAAGCTACCCGTAAAGATCACTTTCCTCTCCCCTTCATCGACGAGATGCTTGAGCGGTTGGCAAACCACTCATTTTTCTGCTTCCTTGACGGATACTCTGGTTATCATCAAATTCCTATTCATCCCGATGACCAGAGCAAGACTACCTTCACCTGCCCCTACGGAACGTTCGCTTACCGGCGGATGTCTTTCGGCCTATGCAATGCACCTGCTTCATTTCAGCGGTGTATGATGGCGATATTCTCTGACTTGATCGAACAGATCATGGAAGTATTCATGGATGACTTTACCGTCTATGGTAAAACCTTCGACAACTGTCTCGAGCACTTGGAAAGAGTCCTCAAGAGGTGCGAAGAGCATCACCTTATCCTAAATTGGGAAAAGTGCCACTTCATGGTCAGAGAAGGAATTGTGCTGGGACACAAGGTGTCAGAAAGAGGGATAGAAGTTGATAAGGCAAAAATAGAAGTTATTGAGCAACTACCACCCCCGACGAATGTCAAGGGTGTGTGAAGTTTTCTGGGTCATGCTGGCTTTTACCGAAGATTCATCAAAGATTTCTCTCGGGTAGCCGGACCTCTTACAAGCCTTCTGGCTAAAGAAGCACCCTTCAACTTCGACGATGACTGCCTTCTCGCCTTCTACACCCTCAAGAAGGCACTTATCTCAGCTCCCATCATACAACCGCCCGATTGGAATCTTCCATTCGAGATCATGTGCGACGCTAGCGACTATGCAGTCGGGGCAGTGCTCGGTCAATGCAAGGATAAACAACATTACGCTATATCTTATGCAAGCAAGACATTGACCGGAGCTCAGTTAAACTATGCGACAACGGAGAAGGAACTCCTGGCAGTGGTGTTTGGCATGGACAAGTTCAGATCTTACTTGGTTGGTGCCAAAGTGATAGTATACACAGACCATGCTGCACTAAAGTGCCTCTTGACCAAGAAAGATGCCAAGCCACGACTCATCCGTTGGATTCTGCTCCTTCAAGAGTTTGATTTAGAAATACAAGACAAGAAGGGGACAGATAATTGTGTGGCGGATCATCTCTCAAGAATGCAGGTTCAAGGGTCGGATCTTCCGATCAATGACTATCTCAGAGATGATACTCTCCTCAAGGTCACCACATCTAGTCCATGGTACGCAAATTTGGTAAACTTCATGGTGATTGGGTATGTGCCTCTAGGAGAAGACAAAAAGAAGTTAATCTACCTCAGCAGATTTCACCTTTGGGATGACCCCTATCTGTTCAAGGTTTGTGCTGACGGATTACTCCGACGATGCATCCCTCACGAGGAAACACATACGATCCTTGATCGTTGCCATTCATCACCGTACGGAGGACACTACGGAATTTTCCGAACCCATGCAAAGGTCGGGCAGAGTGGATTCTTCTGGCCGACCATGTATGGAGACTCTAAGGAATTCGTACGGAGATGTGCCAGGTGTCAGAAACACGGGAATATCAACGCCCGTGATGCTATGCCATTGCAAAATAACCTCCAGTTGGAGATTTTCGACGTGTGGGGAATAGACTTTATGGGTCCTTTCCCTGCATCCGAGCAGTGTGAATATATCCTGGTGGCAGTCGACTATGTTTCCAAATGGGTGGAGGCACTTCCGTGCACGGCAGCCGACTCGAAGAATTCAAGGAAGATGTTCGAAGAGATCATCTTTCCCCGTTTTGGAGTACCCCGAGTCGTGATCAGTGATGGAGGATCACACTTCATCGACAAGACGTTCCGGAAGTGCCTAAGCGACTTAGGAGTGGACCACCGAGTGGCTACACCTTATCACCCCCAGACCAGCGGGCAAGCAGAAACGTCAAACAAACAAATCAAGAACATTCTGCAAAAGACGGTCAATGCAATGGGGACGGGGTGGAAGCGAAAGCTACCGGAAGCACTTTGGGCATATAGAACAGCATTCAAAACACCGATAGGGATGACTCCCTACCAACTGGTATATGGCAAGACATGCCACCTACCGGTTGAGCTAGAATTCAAGTCCCATTGGGCAATCAAGAGGTGGAATATGGATCTCCAGACAGCCGGACTCAAAAGAAGAATGCAATTGGCTGAGCTGGATGAATGGAGGGAAAAGGCCTACCACAACGCCAAGCTATATAAAGAGAGAACAAAGAGATGGCATGACAAGCGCATCAAGATCAAGCATTTCAAAGCGGGAGATCAGGTAGTACTCTTCAACTCCCGTATTCGCTTGTTTGGTCATGGTAAGCTTAGAAGTAAGTGGGAAGGTCCTTTTAAAGTCTTAGATGCCACCGATCATGGCGCGATAACCCTCCAGGATAATGACGGAAATACTTTCAAGGCCAATGGCCAAAGATTGAAAATATTTCTCGAATCCGAAATGCCGGATCTCAAAGAGATGGACGTCTACGAGCTAACCGAGATACCTAGTCCAGGTCCGGGCGGGACCTAAAAGTGGCCCTTATCTAGGATAGATTTCCCTTTCTATTTTCCTTTCCTTTCCTTAAACTTTTTCTAGCCAAACCCTAAAGAATTTCTGGTAGAAGAGCAAAGGGAGCATACATGAAAAATTTCAGAGGCCCTCGAGACAAAGCCAGGCCAGCCGGCCTCACCCAGGCCGATCGGCCCAGCCCTGGCTCGTCTCGGGACGCTCCTTGTTTGAATGGGTCTCCCTGCTATCCTTTCCGAGAATTCGTGGGATTTTGAAAGGAGGAGCGTCGTTTTAAAATGAAAGCCCCCCTCTCTTCTTCTCCCTCAGAACTCTCGAGCCTCCCTTCTCCAGAAACATCCCCTCCTTTGAGAAATCTGAGCTATGGCCTCCCAATCAAGCCACCAAGATTCCAACTCGGTCTCCCAAACCAGCCATTCTCCATCTGAAGGACCGAAATGGCGACCAGAGAGGGGGGGGGAGTGAATGGGAGCCGATAAAATTTCTTCCCAACCGATCCGGCTAATTTCCCAAACCAACTCCGAAACCTCCGAGGGCGATCTTGCCAAGATCACGTAGCCATTGTCAAGCTACTCACCCTAGGAACAAGAAATACGCAGCAAAACTCGAATCGATCGAAACGAACGCAAAACGGCCCGAAACAAGACTCGATCCAACACACCCCGGGGGCGGGGGCGGTTAAACCGGGTCAGGGGGGCGGTTAAACTGCCCTGGCCTGGGAAGCTCGGGAAAAAGTCAAACCAAAAGTGGATCTCCCAAACCGCTTGAGCTCTTGAGGCGAGATTTTGGTCAGATGATATAGACCTCCAGTGGAGTGTTTTCCCAAAAGATCTCGGCCTCTAACTCAGTACAACTCCCGGAATCTCAGATCTCGTGAAGAACACCATGACCCCAAGTTCATCCCGAAAATCTCAAATCCAGAGCGATTCCCGGCGTTTGGGGGCAAAGGATCACCAGCAAAAGAGGCACAAGGCACTCATACGTGAATCCCCCAAAGAAATCCGAGAGAAAACGCCCTAGGAAGAGAAGAACGAAAATCCCCCAAAAATAGCTCCGAAAATACCCACGAAAATAGAAAAAGAAAAGGGAGCTCGGGAAATCAAATCATGGCACAAAGATGAGCAGCAGAAACTCAATCACATAACCATGAATTCACCTATACAAACTAGGAATGATTCGAAGTAGTTCTAGGTGGAGGGGATGAAGGGGAAAACTAGTTCAAAGGAAAAACTAAAGAGATAACTAAAGGATAACCAAAGAGATAACAGCCACCAGCCCTGGGAGGGGCTATTAGTAGTCCAAGTGGTGGTGCTCTAAAGACTAAACTACCCCTAAGTGATACATACCCCTCAGGGGCAAATTTGACATTTTGTTCTCAGATATTTTCCGGCTCGGGCACCTTCCACTGCAAGCTAGCTTCCCTCCGACGCAAGCCTTGCAGTCACGCCGCGTGTCCTCCGGATCGAAGCTCCTCGACGTCGGTTTTGGGCCAGCCCAGGGGGGGGGGGGCGGTTAAACCGCCCCTGCCAGCCTCACTCGGCCCAGCAGCCCATCTCCGCCACGTCGAGTCCTCGGTCCTTGGTTTTGAGGCCCAAACCAAGGGAAACCGTCCACCGATGATTTTGTGGCCAAATCACCAAACCCCGCGCGCAAACTTCAGCTGTTAGCCGCCACCTTGCGCCGGCTTCTCGTCCGCGTACGAGCTTCGGTTGTGAGCCGCTACCTCGCACCGAACCACGTCCCCTTGCTCGTTCTTGCCAGCATGTGAACCGCACTTGATCCACCGGCCACCGGGTCCCTCGAACCAAGCCTACTTGTCTCTCCGCTCCTCGGAGGCCGCCATGGCTAAGACCTTTCGCGCCTGTTCTTCACCTGCACCAATGCAACCAAGCCGCATTCTACACCTGCAATACTTGAGCCAAGGGAAACGTCAATCCACACCACGTTGTCAATCACTCATCACACCAGGAAGCGACCATCCACCGGTCCTCGGACACACCGGGTCCTCAATCTCCCCCTTGATGAGTGCATTGACAACACACACATAGTAACCAATGATATGAAGAAAATTTAAAAGAAATCAAAAACAAGACTCAAGCAAGTGACTAAAAGCAAGAACAAGCCGAGAACAAAGTCACTCTGCAAGAGAAAGCTCCAGAAACGCCGACCCTTCAAGAAGAAGCGAAAGGGCTCAACACCATCGGCGAAAGAGCAAAAACACAAAGCACAAATCACAAACTTCAAAACCTCCAACTCACTTTTCAGGATACTCAAAGCACTCCCCCTGCAAAGATGCAACTCCCCTGAACAAGTGAACTTGTACGTGCGAAAAACACTCGAAAATGGCTCAAACTATCACAAACCTTGTGCACTCAGCACAGGGGCGGTTAAACCGCCCAGGGGGGCGGTTAAACCGCCCCTGGCAGATGACCAAACTTGAAAGTGCCAAAATTGCACAAACAAACTCGCAACGATGTCGTTCCAACTTGAAAACCTTCCACATGTGCCCAGCAAGATATTCCAATGATCAAACTCTCAGAAAGTTCACAAATTTTCGAAAACTCTCACTTTGGCAAAACTTTCAAACTCTCACACAAATCCAACAATTTCTAGAGCAAAAGCTTTCTTACAAATTCAGCAAAGTCTCCCCCTTGCAAAATGCTCCAGAAATTCTCCCCCTTGTTGACAATGCACACATCAAGGAAAAATGTACAAAATGCAACTACAAGCTTCTCAAATATACAATGAGCAATACAAAATGCTACAAGTTAGAGAAGAGGCAAACAAGATAGTTCATCGTGTGACACCGGGCATTGCCATCAAGAAGGTAAAGACATATATCCAATTGACAAAGCCATGAGCAAGTTGTGTAGTTTTATCAAAAATGTCACCACATTGAGCAAAGTCCTAACCATGGATTGTTCAAGCAAAAATGAACTTCATCTCACCAAAATCATGAAAGGACAAGCATTCTTGACAAAAGATCATCATAAACACCCAAGTTCTATCTCATGTCATGTCAAAGCACGGAGCCATGTGTTCACTTCTCATGGGAGACTTCTCCGGCAAACAACATGCAACCGCTTAGCACCCATGTGTGCAAGTGTGTGCAATGGTGAAAGCATAGAGACATGAGCATAAATTTCTGCAAATATTTCTTTTTCTCATCTTTCTTCTTTCATGCATAGACATCTCATTTTTCATGTTTTTCAAATTAAGCATGGTACATGAAATGTCTTTGCGACAAAAAGAAGCTTATGCTCCTCCACAAGATAAAGCATGGGCTAAACATTTACAATGACAAAGGTCTTTGACCCAATTGAAAAGAATATCACATCCTAGCATGGTCTTAAGCAAGATATAGCCATTTCGGCTCAAACAAGACATGCAAGGGCATTTACTCATGGGTGAAGGATTTAAGTTCAGTTTGTCATTTTACTTCAAAAAGAGACTATCCCAATAGAATATATATCAAAACCATCAAGAGCATAGCCATCCATACAAGCAATCCCTAGCCAGCCTGCCTAAACTCTAAAATGTAGCAAGTTGTACCAATCACTGCATATAGGAGAAGCTCATCCTACAAAAGATGAAATCAAGATACAAAAGCAAGAAAAATGTACATCAAGATACAAAGATGGTACAATAATATACATATGCTACAAGAGAAGCCTCCAAAACTCAGCTCAGAAAACTGCACACACACCAAGTTCTCCTCGCAAGCGGGTGAAGCTAACTTGGTCAAGTGGCTTAGTGAAAATGTCTGCAAGCTGGTTTTGGGTAGAAACATGGGCAAGCTCAATATCTCCTTTCTCCACATGATCTCTCAGAAAGTGGTACCTCACTTCTATGTGTTTGGTTTTGGAATGAAGCACGGGATTTTTGGCTACGCTTATGGCACTGGTGCTATCACAAAGAAGTGGAACATGGGACATGTCTAATCCAAAGTCTCTCAAAGTGTAGGTGATCCAAAGCAACTGGGAACAACAGCTAGCAGCAGCAACATATTCGGCTTCAGTGGTGGATTGGGCTACACTAGACTGCTTGCGAGAAGACCAATACACAAGAGACGAACCAAGAAACTGACACTGACCAGAAGTAGACTTGCGATCAACACGACATCCAGCAAAATCCGCATCAGAAAAACCATGAAGTGCAAGAGTGGAATCGGCAGAATACCAAAGACCCAGCTCAGGAGTAAACTTGAGATACCTGAAAATCCGCTTGACGGCCTGACGATGTGAAGTCCTCGGTGAAGCCTGAAAACGAGCGCACAGACACACGCTGAACTGTATGTCCGGCCTCGTCGCCGTCAAGTAGAGGAGGGAGCCGATCATGCTCCGGTACTCCTTCTGGTCTACTGGTTCTCCGTCCTCATCCGCATCCAAAGCTGTAGTCGTACTCATCGGCGTAGTCATCGGCTTGGAGTCGCTCATGTCGAACTTCTTGAGAATGTCCTTGGTGTACTTGCTTTGGTGCACGAATGTCCCATCCTTGGTTTGCTTGATCTGCAGCCTGAGAAAGAACTGCAACTCTCCCATCATCGACATCTCAAATTCCCTGCTCATATCGTCTGCAAACTTGGCAACAAGATCATGAGAAGAGCCACCAAAAATGATATCATCCACGTAAATCTGAACGATTAAAAGATCATTGCCATTTCTCAACAAGAAGAGCGTTTTATCAACCTTCCCCATCACAAACCCCTTGCTAAGCAAGAACCCTCTCAACCTGCCATACCACGCTCTGGGTGCTTGCTTTAGGCCATATAAAGCTCGGTGGAGTTTGAACACTCGGTGTGGGTATCTCTCACTCTCAAAACCCGGGGGCTGCCTCACATACACTTCTTCCTCGATCACCCCATTCAAGAAGGCACTCTTCACGTCCATTTGGTACAATTTGAACCCTTTAGCAACTGCAAATGCTAGAAGGATCCGAATTGCCTCCAAACGGGCAACAGGAGCAAATGTCTCCTCATAATCTATCCCCTCCTGCTGCGAAAACCCCTGAGCAACCAACCTCGCTTTGTTTCTCACAATCTCACCACTCTCATCCCTCTTGTTCTTGAACACCCACTTGGTTCCTATAGGATGGCAATTTGGAGGTGGTTCTACTAACTTCCACACCTGATTTCTCTCAAAGTTTTCAAGCTCTTCATGCATGGCATTGACCCAATCAGAATCAGATAAAGCGTGTCCAACATTTTTGGGCTCAAAAGACGCGACAAAAGCAGAATGAGCATAATGAGAGATGTTCTGTGACCTCGACCGTGTAGTGCGTTCATCCAAGTTCCCGATGATCTTCGAAGGTGGATGATCCCTCTGTACCAGCCGGGGAGCTTCTCGCCTCGAGATTGCCTCCCCCTCAACATCAGCTTCCACTTGAACTCGATCTGGAGCGCGACTCGACGAAGGTGTAGCAGAGGGACCGTCGTCGAACGTCGTGGTAGTAGTGGAAGTAGAAGGTACACGATCTCCACACGGTGCCTGAATTTCCTCATCATCTTCATCATCAGGCTGTTCTTCCTCAAAGATGGGCTGTCCCAGATCATCATCACCTGCACACTCAAAACAGAAGAGCTACACGGAATGGTCTCGTCGAAAGTGACTTCGCAAGTCTCCATGATTTGGTTAGTCTCAAGATTGAGCACACGATATGCTCGAGAGTGATTAGCATAACCAAGAAAAATTCCATCCATCGAACGAGACTTCAAACTTGTCCAAATTTCCTTTCTTCAAGATGAAACACTTGCAACCAAAGACCCGAAAGTGACTCACACGGGGGGAACGACCATGGAAAAGCTCATAGCAAGTTTTCTTCTTGAAAGCACGAAGGAAAATCCGATTTGAAACATAGCAAGCTGTGTTCACCGCTTCTGCCCAATACTTCCTAGGAGTCCTATGCTCATCTAGCATCGTCCTAGCCATTTCACAAAGTGTTCGATTTTTCCTCTCAACAACACCATTCTGACAAGCAACATATGGCGAAGAGTATTGATGTTCGAGACCAAGATCACGACAGAAGGCATCAAAACGAGTGTTCTTAAATTCCGTACCATTGTCGCTACGTATAGCTCTCATGGCACCACCATTACTCTCGTTTTTCAACCTCAAAATCAGATCTCGAACAAACTCAAATGTCTCATCCTTCGACGCCAGAAAGAACACCCAAGCATACCGAGAAAAGTCATCCACAACCACAAGAACATACCACTTCCCACCAACTGAACGAACGCGAGCGGGGCCAACCAAGTCCATGTGCAAAAGCTCCCCTGGACGCTCAGTCATAACATCTGTCAAAGGTGGGTGGGAAGCAGCAACCATTTTACCATGCCTACAAGGTGCACAAACCAAATCTTTCTCGAACTTGAGCTTGGGCAATCCTCGGATAAGGTCAAGAGCACTCAAGCGTGTGAGTAGATCAAAGCTCACATGACCCAATCTCCTATGCCACTTCCAAAGCTCAGAAGAAGTACCAGCGATCAAACACCGTGAAGGACCAAAAGATCGAGAAAAATCAGCACGAAAAATCTGTCCCTCGGGAATGATCATACACACAAGGTCACCTCGAGAATCAAGAATTTTAGAATCACCACGCTTAAATCGAACCTCATAACCCTCATCAAGAAGCTGAGAAACTGAGAGCAAATTGAAACCAAGATTCTTGACAAGAGCAACCCGCTTCAACATGAAATTGTCACTAACCTGAATAGCACCCTCAGACAACACTCTACCTCTACCCTTATCCCCGAAAGTGATGTACTGCCTGGACACCACCGGGGTGAGACTGGAGAACCACTTCCCATTACCTGTCATGTGTCTCGAACAGCCAGAATCCATCAACCAAAAGTTCTCCAAGCCTCCCACCTGCACAATCAGAACCGAGAACGAGAATGAGCGAATGACTCGACACTGGGGTTAGCACAAAACGAGTCAAACCAGTGTCGGGCCATCTGCTCAAAAGAGGGGTTAGCAAAATCAACTCTACCACGTGAAACCCTCTCGTCTCTCACCATCGGACCTCTAGCACCACGCGGGGGAAAACGTGGCCTAGACTCTCTCCTAGCCTCAAAGCTACGGTCGAACCTCCCTGAACCAAACTGACCACGAAACGGAGGCCGCCTAGCAAACTCACGAACAGCTGAAACACCACGACTGGCAACCACAGGAACTGTGCGCACAAAGGCATCGCCTCTCGGCCAGGGTGAACGAGACACAGGCACACTACGGGAAGAGTAGTACCTGTCCCTGTTCCCCACCTCCTTCTCTCTTCTCACCTCCCTCTTCTTCCTCCAACAGAACTCCTCAAGGTGTCCATCCCTTCCACAATGCTCACAATGGAAGCGGACTGGCTTTGGCTTTGGGGTTTCTCTCGGCTGTGCCCTCTCTCTCGGCTGGTAAACCCCACTCCTCACAAAGGTCACTCTCCTCTGAAAGTTATCTGTCTTCGGTGGAAACTTGGGAGGATCTGGAGTGGTGTCAAGCTTGTTTAGCAGGTGGTTTGGTTTGGGTGTGAAGGTGTTCTTGAGAATGGCTTTTGGTGGGTTTGTGGGAATGTTTGTGGTGGAACTCTCAGGTTCTCTCTCTCTCTCACCACTAGTCTCACCAACCTTCTCAGAACCAAGACCACGACCATCAGCTCTCTTAAAACCAGCAATCAACATCTTGAGCTGAGGCTCGCGACCCGACAACCAACCCAAACACTGTCGCAACTCATCATTCTCATCTTGCAAGCGATTCACACACTGCTCTAGCTCAACATTCTTCAATGCAACAACATCACAAGCAGAACATGAATTTGCAATGGGAGATTTCAGTTGTGCTTCAAGTGAACTAATCATGGTGCGTGATTCAAGCAACTGAGCATGCAAAGCAGGACAAGAAGTACAAGCACCTAGCAAGGATGATCTAGACTTCAACTCAGCAAGCTCAACCCTAGCACCCTCTAGTTCATCTAAGCAAGTCATGTGTTTCTCCTTAAGCACAACCAGATCAGCAATATGCACATCACAGAAGGAGCATTCAACTTCATCAGACACAAGAGGAGCATCTTTCAATACAGCAATCTCAGACTCAAGCTTAGCTGCTCTCTCCCTAGACTCGCAAAGCAAAGACTCAAACTCCATAGCCTTCTTTCCAGTCTCAGAAAGCAAGGTCTCAAGCTCAGCCACTCTATCCTTGGACTCTCCTAGCAAAGACCTAAACTCCCTCTTCTCCTTGTTGGTCTTTCTAAGCACATCATCGCGGTTATCGACCAACTGCTCTAATCTAGCAATCTCCTGACGCAAAGAGGTGGGATCGGTCAATACCTCATCCTCGGAGTCGGAGTCGGAGTCGTCCTTGCTCTTCACGGAGTCGTGCGCCATGGTGCAGTAGTCGACGGCGGCGAAGGAGATGCCGTTGAAGTTGCGGTTCAAGCTCTTCTTCTCCTTGCGGTGGCCGCGGTCTTCATCTTCACTGCTTGAGCTTGACGACGTGTTGGTGGAGCTTGTGTCGATGTCGCTTGCATCTGCCACCATCGCTCGAGATCTGTGCTTCTTGTGTCCACCGTGCTTGTTCTTCGACCTTCTCTCGTCCTTGTTCTTGTGCTTGGAGCGGTACTCGTCC
Organism: Urochloa ruziziensis; assembly: GCA_015476505.1. Classification (NCBI taxonomy): domain Eukaryota; kingdom Viridiplantae; phylum Streptophyta; class Magnoliopsida; order Poales; family Poaceae; genus Urochloa; species Urochloa ruziziensis. The sequence continues at coordinate 30,125,347 of CM027122.1, forward strand.
TTGGGACGGTGCTTGTGGTCGTCTCGCGGGCGGTGCTTGCGGTTGTAGTCGTTCTTGATCTCCTCGGGGCACTCGGCGATGAAGTGGCCCATCTTCCCGCATCTGTAGCACGTACTCCCGGCACGCCTCGAACCCTTCCGGTTCTGGTACATCCGCTCGAACCTCCTCGTGAGCAACGCGAGATCCTCCTCGCTCAGCACCTCATATTCTTCATCTGGAAGAGACACAAGAGAAGACAAAGCAAAGTGTCTAGGAGTGTTAGCATGTCCATATCCAGAGCCACCGACTAGAGCCAGACTATGGGGATCAGTCGGACTCTTAGCCTTGGCAAGCAGCTGTCTGTCAACCTCAGAAGACTTCAACTTCGAGAAAAGCTCATCGACAGACAAAGTTTCATAGTTTGCCGACTCCATGATCGCCTCAACCTTGGCACCCCACACGGATCTATCAAGTGCTTGCAGGAGCTTGATAGCTCGGTCATGATCCGAGTATGGGAGTACGGTAATGTTGGCTTTCATGTTGTTGACAATAGAAGTGAAACGCTGAAACAAAGCATCAACCGACTCTCCAGGCAAATGAGCGAAATTCTCATATTCTCTCCTATACATCGAGAAAAGCCTAGCCTTGACATGGCTATCACCACCGTGGGCTACCTTGAGCTTCTGCCAGATCTGGCTAGCTAGGTCCTCGCCCAAAACACGCTCAAACTCCTCGGCAGACAAAGCACGGAACAAGTAGTCAACAGCTCTAGCATTCGCCTCAAACTTATCCTTTGCATCCTGGGCATCTAAGTTGGTGGGATTGACATAGTTTTCATCTTTCGTCACATCCCACAGCAACTTTCCTTTGCCTCGCAAGAAAGCGCCCATACGCGCAACCCAGTTCGGGTAGTTCTTCCCATCGAAGTGCGGAGGCCCGGAACCCCGATCTTGGTACGCCATCTTTGGATCTTAGACTGGTTAGAGTCGCAAAGACCCGTAACCGGCTCTGATACCAATTGAAGGACCGAAACGGCGACCAGAGAGGGGGGGAGTGAATGGGAGCCGATAAAAATTCTTTCCAACCGATCCGGCTATTTCCCAAACCAACTCCGAAACCTCCGAGAGCGATCTTGCCAAGATCACGTAGCCACTGTCAAGCTACTGACCCTAGGAACAAGAAATACGCAGCGGAACTCGAATCGATCGAAACGAACGCAAAACGGCCCGAAACAAGACTCGATCCAACACACCCAGGGGGGGCGGTTAAACCGGGTCAGGGGGGCGGTTAAACCGCCCTGGCCTGGGAAGCTCGGGAAAAAGTCAAACCAAAAGTGGATCTCCCAAACCGCTTGAGCTCTTGAGGCGAGATTTTGGTCAGATGATCTAGACCTCCAGTGGAGTGTTTTCCCAAAAGATCTCGGCCTCTAACTCAGTACAACTCCCGGAATCTCAGATCTCGCGAAGAACACCATGACCTCAAGTTCATCCCGAAAATCTCAAATCCAGAGCGATTCCCGGCGTTTGGGGGCAAAGGATCACCAGCAAAAGAGGCACAAGGCACTCATACGTGAATCCCCCAAAGAAATCCGAGAGAAAACGCCCTAGGAAGAGAAGAACGAAAATCCCCCAAAAATAGCTCCGAAAATACCCACGAAAATAGAAAAAGAAAAGGGAGCTCGGGAAATCAAATCATGGCACAAAGATGAGCAGCACAAACTCAATCACATAACCATGAATTCACCTATACAAACTAGGAATGATTCGAAGTAGTTCTAGGTGGAGGGGATGAAGGGGAAAACTAGTTCAAAGGAAAAACTAAAGAGATAACTAAAGGATAACCAAAGAGATAGCAGCCACCAGCCCTGGGAGGGGCTATTAGTAGTCCAAGTGGTGGTGCTCTAAAGACTAAACTACCCCTAAGTGATACATACCCCTCAGGGGCAAATTTGACATTTTGTTCTCAGATATTTTCCGGCTCGGGCACCTTCCACTGCAAGCTAGCTTCCCTCCGACGCAAGCCTTGCAGTCACGCCGCGTGTCCTCCGGATCGAAGCTCCTCGACGCCGGTTTTGGGCCAGCCCAGGGGAGGCGGTTAAACCGGCCCTGGGGGGCGGTTAAACCGCCCCTGCCAGCTCACTCGGCCCAGCAGCCCATCTCGCCATCGTCGAGTCCTCGGTCCTTGGTTTTGAGGCCCAAACCAAGGGAAACCGTCCACCGATGATTTTGTGGCCAAATCACCAAACCCCGCGCGCAAACTTCGGTTGTTAGCCGCCACCTTGCGCCGGCTTCTCGTCCGCGTACGAGCTTCGGTTGTGAGCCGCTACCTCGCACCGGAACCACGTCCCCTTGCTCGTTCTTGCCAGCATGTGAACCGCACTTGATCCACCGGCCACCGGGTCCCTCGAACCAAGCCTACTTGTCTCTCCGCTCCTCGGAGGCCGCCATGGCTAAGACCTTTCGCGCCTGTTCTTCACCTGCACCAATGCAACCAAGCCGCATTCTACACCTGCAATACTTGAGCCAAGGGAAACGTCAATCCACACCACGTTGTCAATCACTCATCACACCAGGAAGCGACCATCCACCGTTCCTCGGACACACCGGGTCCTCACCATCCAAGTCCTTGAAAGGGACACCCAGCTCCTCCAACACCAGTAGCGTCAGGATCATCGAGAGGGCGGCGTTCGTCGAAACCGTCGCCACGCAGCCGGAGGCCCGGCGGCCCCTTTCCCAGGCCGATCGGCCTGGGGCAGGCCGGCCGGCCTCCCCTCGCCGCCTCTCTGGCTCGCCTTTGGGCAGAGCCTCCCTCCGTGATCCTCAGGAGGAGGGTCAGGGGAGTTCACTGCCCAAGACGCCCCGAAGGCCAACTACGGGACTTTTGTCCCCAAAGAAGGCCATCGGGAAGCGCCTCGTCTCCTCTCCGCTCAAGAAGGAGATCGTGCCGCTGTTCATCTCCACCTCGCCGGGGTACTCACCGTAGTACACCCCGGGAAGTCCTAGCCCTCCACGCCGGGAAAGGCCAGGCATCGGGAAGGGGCTCTTCTTAGCCCCTAAGAAGCCCGAGGAGGGGAGGAAGCGCTTCATGACGCCCCCTCCGATCCAAGGACCTCTCGGGCAGATGGAGTGGTCCGATGAGGAGGAGGAGGACGTAGAGGAGCTGAGGAGGAAGCTCGCCGTGCTGCAACTCAAGGTCAACAATATGGACGAGTGCGTGGCGGAGGCGGTGATCGGGCAGATGGAGGCCGACGACAAGATCGAGATCCTTCGCAAGGCAATGGCCTCTAAGGTCAAGCGCCTCGCGAAGGCCACCGGCAATGAACACATCTATCGCCCGAAGGAGGAGTAGATAGGGCTAGGATTAGTTTAGATTTTTGGGTGCTTAGTTAAATTTCCTTTTGATTCATTTTATTTCAAATTTCCCTTGTATGCAGCACCCCATGTTTGTTTTCCCTTCATTTGAATAAAATAAAATTATTTATTTGAAAGAAGAGACTCATATATAAAAGAAAAAAATGAATGGTTGGTGCACACTTGTGTGCCAACCAACCCCTCGGACTGATATTTCGGTGAAGCACGCAGAAACACTGATGTACAGGAGGTGTACTGGTCGCTGGCCAAGGCACGACTGGACCTGGCACAATGCCAGGCCGGCCGGCCTAGGCCAGGCCGGCCGGCCCGCTACTGAAGCCGCTCGAGGAGATCCCGTGTCCACTGCGTAATCTCACGAATCACATAAACGAGGAACCTGAATCGTGACGCCTGGCTACAAGGCCAGGCCAGCCGGCCTCTACTGGGCCGATTGGCCTGGGCCTGTGGCCAACGTCGTCGACTCGACTCCAGGACACGGTTTGCAACCCCTACATTTGATCCTTTCGTGATTTTGATCCAAATAAAATTCCTGGCTAAATAATTTTAAAACTTGATCAAAACTCATGAAAGTGAACCCCTGCGCATGGCACCTTGGATATACTTGTGATATTTCATGAGAAAATATTTCATCTCCTTGGAACTTTTTGATAGGATTGCCTGATTCTCGTTAATTGATTCGTATGATATGATGATTTGAGAAGTTGAGCCTTCCGATTCAAGGTTTTGGAGATTGTTTTTGAAAATAAAACTTAAGGCAACCCTTGTTATCATCAACTTGAAATGTCCTATCCAAAGCCATATACCAAGTTCAAGTTGAAACTTCTACATAGCTACCTTCTAAATTTTGAGCTTGCTCGAATTACTTACCTTCACGTTCGTGCTATCTTGTTCATCATGGCCATCCACGTACACGAGCATCAATAAAGTCCAAATTTTTGAAAGCTCTTCATCCCCCTGAAAAAAATGAAGAAAGGAATGATACACTCCTTATCTTCAGAAGAAAAAAAAAGAGAGAAAGAAAAAGGGGAAAGATGAAAGATGCTTGAATAAGGACTCAAACATCAAAGTACACATGCACTTGGCCAAGATGTATGAGTAGTAGGAATAATTAGACAAGTTCTTCGATCTTGCAAAATAAATAAAGAAGAGTGAGCAACATCTCAAAAGCTCCACCTTATAACATAGAGAGGCTTGATTCTAAGCCCAGGGGAGGATCCAAACACTATGAGTGATCCAGAGATGTTGAGAAATAACAAGGGAATGCCTCGTTTTCTTTATAAAATTATCAAAAACTCCAAATGCCGAGAGGAAGAAGTGCTCGACCAATCAATGAGTTGTTCTAAGACTCAATTGATGAAGATGAGGGTGTTAGCCACCAAAATCCAAGGTATGAAAGAAAACTCAGAAATATCACTTGTGTATACCTTGAGTTCATGACCCTGATCTTGCTAAGGTCCCGGTGGTTTAATTCATTCTTTTCTAAGGGACTAGCAAAGTTCAGGTAGGGGGGCGTGTTGGTGGTCGTTACGATACGGTTTCACCACCAACATTCCGTCACATTTCAGGCTCAACTTGCTCATAACAAAGTGAAATTGATTATTTCTAACGAGTTCCATAAGTTTTGTATAATTTGTGAGTGCAGGAGCAAGCAAGCAAAAGCTGAGCCACATTGGGCACAAAGCCAGGCCGGCCGGCCTATGCCAGGCCGACCGGCCCCCTTCTGTGGACATTTGCCACGTCACTGATCCAGGAGATCACAAACACAACATAAATGATCATGAGACGTGCGATCAACGTCGGTTTGATCCAAGAACCCGAAAGGCCTAAGCTACATTTGCATGCATTGAAGGGCCCACCAACATTGGATTCTCGGACAGCTTTGATCCAAAGCAACCGTTACCGACCTCAGGGAGCAATCCAGAGCGTCCCTGAAGAAGGCGGTGCCACGGGGCAGCCAGGCCAGGCCGATCGGCCTGGCCTAGGCCGGCCGGCCTCCCCCAGAGGCCGCCACCTGTCCCCCTTCGCGTGGCAGTTAAGCAAAGGGTTAGCTTAATCCTGACGCCTGCAACCGCCCTTGAAGACTATAAAAGGGACCCTCCTTCACCTTGAGAAAGCATCCATCAACCATCCAAAGGAGAGAAGAGTAGCTTAGTGAGTTTTTGCTCTCATCTTTAGAGTTAGAGTAGGGAGAGAGTGGGTGAGTTGCTCGGGTGACAGCCGAGCTTTGTAGAGAGAGTCCGGGATTTCTCTCTCGGTCTCGTCTCAACATTTCCGCCCCCGAGGAATATATTCAAGAGTTATCTTCAGTAAGTCCTCGGTCTCTTGCCTTTTAGTACCTCGCTAGTTTACAACTTACTTTTAGCAAGTTATCATATTTATCTTGATCTGCGGGTACCTGAGTCTGCGCGAGTGATAGCGGCTCTTGTTTGGGGTTTCCTCTATAGCCCTTCGCGTTGGGTGGAGGTCAGTGACTGAAAGCTTAGGCGTGGTGCCTATGCTGGCTAGTCACCTCAGGTTGTGTTGCACCCCACGGAACTGCAGTGGTAGGCGGCAGGTGGTGACAGCCCTGTCCGTCCTTTGTACTCCACCACGTTCGGGTGTACTCATAACAGTAGTGCTGAGCCCGGAAGAACCCCTCTCTCACCCCGTTCTGAGTTCTTCCCGTTCTAGCCGTCGAAGCAGATCAGGTTAGGTATCGATAGTTTGTCTGGGGTAACGAGTAGCTAACTAAAGTCAAGCTCTCTACCCATTTATCCTTTTTCTCCTTGGTGAATCCGGTTAGAAAAGTTCTAGGCTAGTCGCGTCTACCGTTCCTTGGATTCGATATCCAGGTTCTTACTCCCCTGGTGAAAGGCTACATCGGACTCCGTGCGCTTGCGGATTTTAGTTAGGCTAAGGAGTGCCAACAGGTGCCGAGTTTGGTAACCCGGCAGTGCCGAGTACATACACCCAGTGACAGATTTGCCAAGTTTTTCTGGATCGAGGTTCTTTCTGTTTTTCCGCTGCTTGTTTCTTGTTCCTAAGGTCAGTAGCATCTCAGTTGCAACGTGATCTTGGCAAGATCGTGTTGCGAGGTTCTGGAAGTGATTTTGGGATGAAAGCCAGATATGGGAAAGAAATTTTTGTCGGCTCCCATTCATTCCCCCCTCTCTGGTCGCCTGATCGGTCCTTCAATCTCGCCCTGAGATTCAGGTAGATTAAGGTTGGACGAAGGGGCTTGTAGCCTTCATAACTTTCACTTCTTTTGGAGTGTCGGTGTCAGGCACACTGTCACCTTGGTGAGGTAAAACCTTCTCCTTCTCGTTCTGGTTGTCGGGCACTTGCTTATTCCTCGGGGGCTGGGAACAATCACGAGCAAATCGTCCTAGCTGACTGCATTGGTAACAACAATTTTGCTTAACATACTTTTTTGGGTAGCATAGGTGGTTGGGCAGTGTATAATCTTCTTGTTCTGGTGTGACGTGATGTCCCAATCCTTTGGGTTACTCTAAATGCTGGAGGGACAGTCCTGAAGGAAAAATGACCATATTCTCCACACATACCACCGGTCAGGCAATACGACAAAGACGTTCCTTAGCAAACTCTGCCGATCCATTGACGAAGGAGCAGGTTCGAACTCTGGCAAGCGGCCATCCCTAGACAACTCCTATTTAGTCCTAGGCTCGAGGTATCTATGCGGCCGAGATAGACGTCACCACAACTCATACTAGTGTACGCCTTCTTTGACGAGAAGTGAGCAACCTTCGTGAATCCGTCGATGAAAACTCATACATAATCCTATTTTGTGGAGCGAGTGGTAATCCAACAAAGATCACACCTTATCCATATCTTCCCGCTTCTCAGAGGTCTAGGAGGTGGGTATAAGATTCTTGCTCTCCTAAGGTTACTAGTCCTTCATCTTCGGATATGTGCCACACTCTAAAACATATTTGGTGGTTTCTTCTCTCTTCATCCTTTAGCCCACTAGAAATTTTTGCTATATAACTGATACACCATGCTGCTATCGGGCGAACAAGGAACTTAGAGCAGTTTATTTCATCTAAGATTTGACTTCAAAGATTCAGGTCTTTGCGTACCCCTATGAAAGTTCAAAGCATACTACCCTTTCTCGATCTCATTGAGTATTGATGATTCTCTTTCTTTGAGAGATGTCGCTTGATGGTTTTGATGCTCTTGTCTTGCGACTGGGCTACAACGACTATATCATAAGGGCTGGATCCTATCGAGACATGGTGCCGGGGACTGCGAGTGTGACAATCTAGGTGTTCATTAGCTTAATCACCTGCTAAACCTTTTGTCTTAGCCTAACTAAGTTTAATTTGGCCTCACCTAGATTTTCACTTAAGGAATCCTACCAAAAATTCCCTTGCACCTCGGTGAACTTTTGACCTTTCACGGTTGGCATGGTTCGAATTCAAAATTTCACTTAAGAACTTGAAAATCGACCAATACAAAAGTTGTTCAGTTTTTAACGGGACACATTTTTGTCAATTGGCTCGTTTCGAGATTTTGAGTGGAAGGCACCTTAAATCCCAGTCAAAATCAGTCAAACACAGAAGTTCACTGCAGGCTGGCACCCGAGTCCATGCTGTTTTCTACTCAGTTTTCTCTCGAATCCACTCACTTTTTCATAGGTCAACCTTTACAAAAGTTGTAGCTGGTAGCCTGGAACACAACTTTGCTTTTTGAAGATTTTGAACTTCAGTTCAAAATTTCGAAGAAAAGTTGGTTTGAATGGACGCCCGGCATGTGTTCGACGGATTGCCGGCGCTCTCCGGCGCCGCGCGAGTCACGCGCGCGACAGCGCCGCCATGCGGCGGCCAGCCTCTGACCCGGACGACGAGGCCACGCCCGCACCTTAAATGCGCCACGCGCTATCCCCATGGTCCACCCGACAGGTCCGCTTTGTTCCCCCGCGCCACTCCGACCAGATGCGACGGGCGCCCGGCGTGCGCCACGTGGTCGCCGGCGACCCGCCGTCGGGCTGCAGCGCCGCTGCCCCGACCAAGGCCGGCAAGCTAGTCACCGTGGGCCCCAGCCTCTCACCAACCCGCGCGCGAGCTCACCCCGACCGGCCACCGACCGCCCAGCCCAGCGCCGCCCCGCCGCGACAGGTCGCCGACCGGCGAGCCATGTCCGCCGCGGCAGCCAGCTGCGCGCTGCCCAAAGCTCCGCGTGGCTGCTTCGTTGCTCCGAGCCGCAGTCCGAGCCTTGCCTTGACTGCATATAAAAGGCCCCGCACCCCCTGCACGCGAGCCTGCCCCTCCGCCGCTCGCCATTGTTGCCGCCAGGCTGCCTCTCCGCCGCTCCCCACCGTGTGCACTGCTCCGCCGCCGTCCTTCACCACCCGCACTCGCCACGCCCTTGCCCTAGCTTCCCAGAGCCCTAGTTGCCACTCTCAGCTCTGCCGTCGAGTCCTCTCCTCAGATCCGCTCCGCAGCCATCCAGTGAACCACTCAGGCGCAGCCAACCACTCGAGTGCAGCAAACCACTTGAGCCCTTCACCAAACCACTCGAGTCTTGCCCAAAAACCACTCGAGCCTTGCCAAAAACAACTCGAGCTCCGCCACAAACCACTCTAGCTCTGCCACAAACCACTCGAGCGCACCCCAAACCACTCGAGCGCACCTGCAGCACACCCCTCGAGTTCCCCCAGCCCTCAGTCGAGTGCCAATAGCCACTCTAGCCGTCGGAACAAACTCGAGCAGAGCCGCCGCCGCCCAACTCCGCCATCCACCGCCGTCGCGCCACCTCCGGTCACCCAATCTACTCGTGATCCACTCGAGGTAAGGCGGTGAGCATCTCTGAGCACCCATGACTGGTTATTGTTGAGCCCCATGGCCCCACTTCGCCGGAATCCGGCCAACTCGCCGCCGACCATGGCCAGGGACCACATTGCCAAGCCACAAATCTTTCTAGGGGCCTTAGCACAAGTTTCCAGGGGTTAATCTGTAGATAGATTGTTCAGACCTAGGGTTCAATCCTGAAACTTTCAAAATCGAGTAAAAATCATAGAAAATTCAGTTTGATGCAAAACCAGTCTTGTTGTATTCCTGGTGCTGTGTTCTACCTTTCCTAGAAAGCATGTATATGTGTTTTCTGTGTAGGTTTTAAGCTAAATTCAAATTTGTTCATACTCGAATTTGTGCACAGTTTGAAATCCTTTGGCTTGTTTATGCTTGTCTTTGAGTGTGTTGAAGCTGGTAAAGTATCTAGACTGCTGTAGAAAGTTGGCGCAAAGCTACACACTAGATTTCGAGTATTAATTGTTTAGGCTGGCACTCCACGACTGGTTCAACCTTGTTAATAACTAGTCTGTGAAGCTTCTGAGTTCAACTCTGTTCGCAGAAGTCTTGTGGTACCCTGATGCATGTCTGGTAAATAGTAGAGCTTAGTTTGAGCTGGCTAACTTGCACTTTTAATTCATACCAGTTTAAACTGGGGAAATTCAAATAGCAGGATCTTCAAATCTTTTGGAGCTATCCTTTGGTATGTGAGCTTGCTTAGACTAGTTTAGGCTCTGGTAAAATTCTAAGGACCTTTGGATGATAGTGTGATTTCTTAGGATTTAATCTTGATGATAGTGTGTTGTTCTTGTTTATTTTATTGTGGTAAATGTATGCATGATCTTTGCTTAAATTTTGGTCAGCAAATCAAGCAAACCACAAAGAGCACACAGTAATTTTCTCACATTTTAATAGTGAACCAAAACTGCCAGAATAATTTATGAAAGTTTCATTGCTAAAAATGGGATAAATAAGAATAAGTTATTTTAATAAATGGTTAAATAAACTAAAAACATCTCACACACACACCTTTTCTGTTTTACGGTGAAATCAAAGATAAATAAAATATGTGTACACAATCACCATCGACAAAACGAAATACACCCGGGTTCATCATTGTGCAACTGTGATGACTCGATCGAAGATCATATTCTTATTGCATATGCATTCGTGTAGAACCTGCCCTCGCCGACGGAGACTACGAGCTAGTCCCCGCTGAAGGAGGAGGCCAAGCGGAAGGCGAGGTGAACGCTGTCCAGGTCGAGCAAGAACCGAACGCGGTTGCAGAGGACTCCCAAGCTAACTTTGTGCCCGAAGGCAAGCCCCGGAGCATGTCCTATGTTTCAAATACATGCAACTATGTTTTGCTAAGCTTATGTTTGTGCATTTACGTTCAGGAGTTGAATTGAAACCCTAGTTGCATGATCCTAGGTACCTATGCTTTGCAATACTAGTATGATAGGTCGATAGCTGCCCCTCTATAAGGACCCGGTAAAAGTCGAGTGATTTCCTGTCACTCGTGAGATATAGGAATCAACTGCTTTACTTATGTTGGAATCATAAGGATGACGGATAGGGAATTTTTGGTCATGTAGATGCCCCGTCTGTTTATGAAAAGTTGCTAAGGTCGAAGAGTGCCGGCGATGTTGGTCAAGTGTTTGAAAGCACTAAGCACTTGTTTGGGCATGGGACCGGTAAGTTTAGTACCTGTTCGGAAGGGGGCGTGGCCTTCTCTCACTGTCCCTGGGATTTATCCCCCTATCGCTGACACGTGGCTCAAGACCGAGGCCGGCCGGCTACGGCCGCAAAGTATGACCGGCTAAGGCTTGTGTACAAGGGAAGTGGGCTCGGATTAACAAACCCGGAAGACATGGGAACGGCCTGGTTAGCGTCGACCCTCGGGGTTGATGCTTTTCCGTGTGTTTAGTATCTACCTTGCAAGGTTAAAATCGGTTCGAACTCTCTGTTTCTCGCAGCTAATGAGACTACTTGATCTCTTGCCGCACCGAGTAATGAAAGTGGAACATGATGATGATAAACTTGATGCTTGCTTAATTGCTTGCTCCACTTGCTTGACTAGTACAGGTTGCTTACCTAGAATGGTTAACTTAACTAGAACTTGATGCTAAAATATTGAAAGTAAGGATTCACTCTTAGTCGCTATTTGGCAAAACAAACCCACCAGCCAAAAAACCTTGCATGTCTAGAAGTTGGTGATGTAGCTGTCACCCAACGGTTAAGTCTTGCTGAGTATTAGTATACTCAGCCTTGCTTGTGGAATTGTTTTCAGGTAGCGCTCTTGAGGAGATGGTTGCCGGTCTTACCTGGCCAACCACCCTTCCTCCTGGCTGGTCTGTTGTGTGGGACGAGGATGCTTCAGAGTGACGTCACGACGGCTTCACGTGATGTTACTACCGCTCCGAATAATTAGTTCATTTCCGCTGCTTTTAAAAACTCTGATTCAACAGTACTTTATGCACTGAACTTGGTTTTGTAATAAATTACCTCAAGTGGGCCCTGTTTAATACTTGTGGATTGTTGTAATCTCTGGGATCCACCTTCGAGTGGGTATTTGTATGACTTGTTTCGATCGAGGTAACTGTCCGTGGTTGCATCGGGCTCGACCCGACAGACTGTCAGATTACTCCGATTTAATTGCGAGATGACCAATGGAAGGTTAGCACACTTAAGCCGGATTAATTTGAGCGGTTCTGCCACAGCTGGTATCAGAGCGAAAAGTCGTACACCAGAGGTTCGCACGGTCCCCAACACACTTGTTTTGCAATAAAACTTGACCAACTAGTGCTTTGTGAAAACTCGTTGGATCGCTAAGGATTAACTAGACCGTGAAGCCCAAGAGGGAATTTCAGGTTGTTTCAGGTGGCTTGCTAATTATGGTATATTTGACTAACCTATCCAGCACACCTTGCCCACGTGTTTTATACGTGCGCTGGTTTCCGTGCCCCGCGTGCACGAAGGGTGATAGGGTCTCCATTCCAAGGAACCTATCATTACGGTTGTGTATGAGTCGCCACATGTTTTATATGTGAGCAAGGTCTTGATGGTATGGTTCTAATTCAAATGAGCCTATCATCCTGGTTGTTCGCCATGTTCGAGACATGTGCATGATGCCGCATCACGAGTTATGCGAAGGGTTGTGTGCTCTATTCAAAAGGAGCGTACGACCTAGATTAGATGCACTGTCCATGCAGTGTTGAACGCATGGATACCATTTTTATAAATGAACGGTAATGAATGGGGACGCTTCCGTGGCGTGCTGACACGGAAGGTTCATGGTTTTCTTGCAGGTACACTGACTCCGTTCGTTTAAGGTTACGATGGTCCGAGTGACGACTAGTTATTATAGGGAGAGACGTATATTGTGCCTCGCCACCGGCAACTAACTACGTACACCAAGGCTTCTTGGTATTTGTGAGGACGTTTTTAGTTCTTTTGCATCATGTTAATCACCTTAAAAAATTGTGAAGTTAACTAGAAGCAAAAGGAAATAAAACTTGTAAATCCCACCAACTTCCAGAAGTCTGTCAAAACTGTGTTTCTTGCTGGTCTGAATTTTTCGGGTCATTAAAACCACTCGGTTGGCTGGGCACGTTAAGTAAAAGTTGTTCACAATTTCATAAGCAAGCGTCTGTAAAAATTTCAGAATTTTTGGATACGTAAAACTGGAGTTATGACCAAAACAAGAGCTATCTGTTTGCTGGAAAAATCTGGCAGACAGCAAGTTAAGAACCAAGTGTTTCACCCATCTTAAACCCAAAATCAAAGCAACCTCAGAATACCAAACTTGTGGTTAATAACCTTAAGAACAACCTGGTAAAATTTGGGAGCTTTTGGTTGGGTAGTTTCAGAGTTGCACTCGTTTTCCCATCGCTGTTCCGGCCTTCTTTCTACTTCCGCACAGTTCTTACTCGGTTCCTTTGGTTCCTTTCTACAGATGGCAGACGCGTCTTACTTTGTGTTTGGCACGGACTGGTTTTCTCCACTCCGAGTGCCTCGCTTGGGAGGGTTTTCCCTCTATCTTGTGGGACGGTCTGAGTACCGCGAGTACCTTCAGGATGGTGTGCTTCGTTGCATCACCAGGGTCTATGTGCCACCACACCCTCACCACCCCGAGTGGCCTTTGTTCGACGCTGAGGTGATAGGCCACAGGTTGACTGACACCAGTGGAGCTCGCTGCCCTGCAGGGTGCTGAACGTCTTTTGTGACTTCCGCCCTGTGGAGGTGATGACTTCTCCACTTGGGTTGCTTCCTACCACGCAGCCTGACGACCCAGCTTAGTTGGAGCGTCGAGCTCACGTGAGGGCAGTTGTAGAGTGGACTGGTGTTGTTCCTACCGCTGAGGGACTAGCACGGTATGTGAACACATTCTCTAGGCTTCTTACACTGCTTCAGGGAGGGCTCGCTGACTCGGTTGAGTACGGCATGGCTTCCTACCTTCCGACAGCTTCAGTACGACTACACCACTCAGGCACTGGAGGCAGCCGACATAGACACGGTCAATGGCCAACTTCCAGGCTCAGATTGGCGACTTACTTGGACAGGTCACCACCCTTCAGCAGGAGCGAGAGACTCACTTGGCACAGATGGCCGAGATGCAGGAGGAGTGCGCTAACCACCTAGGCCAGATCGAGACGATGCAGGAGGAGATAGTCTCGCTGCATAACGAGCGGGTTGGGCTCATTGACCGTGTTGGAGAGCTAGAGGACGAGGTTCACGACCTCCACCTTGACGTTGAGGACGCTCACCAGCACATCTGGATACTCCAGCAGCAGGTTCCTCTTGAGCAGGATGTAGAGACGATCGATGAGGATGAGGAGGAGCCTATGGAGATAGAGGTAGACCCCGAGGTGGTTCAGGGCATGTCCGGCACGGATACCCTTAGTGACTTGCCCCCTCTACCCACGACACCCGGTTCACCCGCCGAGAGTGAGGCTTCGGTCAACAACCTCGACGATTTCTAGATGTTTGGCAGTGATACTCCTCAGTGGTAGCCTACTTTTGGACAGTGATGTAATAGGCTAGCTTTGATTTCAGAATGTCTTTTGTGCAACTTGACCATGATGTAACTTAGGGTAGAGGTGACCCTAGAGTTTGTTGCTTCGATGTGGTTGTAACCGCTAAACTCTGCAGCTGAATCTGGTTCAAATTTTTAATGCATGCATTTCTCATTTCTGGGCAAAGTGATGAATACCAAAGTTGTGAGTAATTTCATAAGGAAGATGCTCGCAAAAGTTCAGCCCTTTTGGTTAAGAATTGTGAGAATTATGTACGATTTGGTGAGCCTCGGCCGTTCTGAAAACCGCAAAAACAGAGACGTGAACTTTGAATTTTTCGCCCTAGCTAGAGTGCGAATCAGACCTGGATTGTAACACGAAAGTTGTAGCTCCGTAAATTCTCTAGCTGCTGGCAAAAGTCCATAATTTTTGGGCGTGTAACCTGGGAGATGTGAATTTTCTTCCCTGACAGCCTCGCTGATCAGAAATTTCTGCAATGGATGTTTACTGTTTTCGCACATGATTGCCTTGTCTACTTTGTATACGAGTTTCGAGATCATGTGGCTGATGGTAAATGATCTTTGCAGATGGTTGACTCAACCCGCCGCACCAACTTCACTGCCGGGCAAAACAGTGGCGCCCAAGCAAACCAGCAACCGCTGTCGCAGCCTCCGCAAAACCCGATGGAGGTGTTTTTCGTCACCCAAACTGCGATGATGCGGGAGATGCTCGATATACAGCGACAGCTGATGCAGCAATGCCCAGGGGGACATCATGATGCTCAGCCCCATGTTGCTCGCTATGAACACTTCCTGAGCACTCAGCCACCGACCTTCCATGAGGCAACCGAACCACTGAATGCTGATGCTTGGATTCGTGTTGTGGAATCAAAGTTCTCGGTACTTGCCCTACCATGCTCCGAGGAGAGCAAGGCTAGGTTTGCTGCCCAGTTACTCAGAGACCCGCCCTCATCTGGTGGAAGAATCACCAGGCCACCCTTCCAGAGAACACTGTGATAACTTGGGCAGACTTCAAGACCGCCTTCAGAGCCCACCATATTCTGGAGGGTTTAATTGAGAGAAAACTTAATGAGTTCCTGGCATTGACCCAAGGCACTAGGTCTGTGTCCCAGTATGCCCAGACATTCAACAATCTCTGCCAATACGCTGGTACCCATGCTGACACGGATCAGAAGAAAATGGACCGCTTTCGCAGAGGCCTTAGTGCCAAGCTCAAGGAACGCCTGAAACCATCCGTACTGCCACCTACAATGAGCTGGTCAACCTGGCCATTACTCAAGAAGATGCCATTACTGCCCTCAAGGCCGAGAAAAAGAGGAAGGCTCCTATGACGCAGGCTGCTCCATCAAATCAGAGGTTCTGGATTGTTCAGAACACTCCTAGCTCCAACCCCCAGAGGCCAGGACAGCAAGGACGTTGGGCTATCAGGCCACCGCAGCAGAATCAGAGTCGTTTCCCTGTTCCTCAGCAGCCCGCAGCCCCGCTCCCCAACTACCAAGTCCCCGCTCGTCCAAGCAATGGGAATGCTTGTTTCAAGTGCGGACAGACGGGTCACTATTACAAGGACTGCCCCCAGAACAAGCAGCGGAACCAAGGACGGGCGCAGAATCAGGGCAAGGGAAGAAGGCAGATGGTACAAGTCCGTCAGGGAAGGATCAACTTCACCACTCTCACGGATCTTCCCGAGGAGGCGCCAGTGATGACGGGTACCTTTTCTGTCCACAGTCAACCTGCAGTTATACTTTTTGATTCCGGTGCAACACATAGTTTTATAAGTGCAAAGTTCAGTGAAAGGTGTGGATTGAATCTTTCTGGTACTGCCACCCCATACTTGATCACCAGTCCGGGTGGAAAAATTTCAACCAACCTAATTGCATGGCAAGTGCCAATAATGTTGGGCAGTAAAAATTTTAAGACCCACTTGATAAACGTGAAGTTGGAGGGGATGGATATCATTCTGGGAATGGATTGGATGACTAAACACCGGGTCATACTTGATATTCCGAAAGGGTAGTGGAAATACACTCACCACTCTTAGGCCACACCAATCTCTATCTGCCGCACAAGGTCTACGCCAGTTCCCATCTGTGCTCATTGGCTGAGCTTAGGCTTGAGGATATTCCAGTGGTTTGCGAGTTCCCTGATGTCTTTCCAGAGGACTTGCCAGGTATGCCCCCTGACCGGGACATCGAGTTCGTTATTGAACTGCAACCGGGTACTGCTCCTGTATCCAAGTGACCGTATAGGATGTCACCCATAGAGCTGGCAGAATTGAAAACGCAATTACAAGAGTTGCTTGAAAAAGTCTTTATCCGACCTAGCACCTCACCTTGGGGATGTTTGGCCCTCTTTGCTAAAAAGAAGGACAAAAGCTTGAGGTTATGCGTGGACTATCGCACTCTCAATGCAGTGACTGTCAAGAACAAGTACCCCTTACCCCGCATTGACATTCTTTTCGATCAGCTAGCTGGTGCTAAAATCTTCTCAAAAATTGATCTTCGTTCTGGGTACCATCAAATCAAGATCCGTCCTTGTGACATTCCCAAGACTGCTTTCTCTACTAGGTATGGTCTATATGAGTACCTAGTAATGTCTTTTGGACTCACCAACGCACCTGCTTACTTTATGTATCTCATGAATTCGGTCTTCATGTCTTATCTTGACAAATTCGTCGTGGTCTTCATCGATTCTGATGTACTCCAAGAATGAGGAAGAACATACTGAGCATCTTCGCATTGTTCTGCAAACACTTAGAGATCATCAGCTTTATGCCAAGTTCTCTAAATGTGAATTCTGGCTCAACAGTGTCAAGTTTCTCGGGCACACAATTTCTGATGAAGGTATTTGAGTGGACCCCGGGAAAGTACAAGAGGTCATGGATTGGGAAACTCCAAGTCTGTTCACCAAATCCGTAGTTTCCTTGGACTACTAGGATACTACCGTCGCTTCATTCCTGACTTCTCCAAGATAGCCAAGCCTATGACTGAACTACTCAAGAAGGGAGCTAAGTTCAAATGGACGGAAAAATGTGAAGAGGCTTTTCACACCTTGAGACGACTCCTTACTTCAGCCCCCATTCTAGCACAGCCTGACAACACGAAGCCTTATGACATCTACTGCGATGCTTCAGGCACCGGGTTGGGATGTGTTCTCATGCAAGATAACAGAGTCATTGCTTATGCTTCTCGAGCTCTCCGCCCACATGAGGTGAATTACCCTACTCACGATCTGGAGTTAGCAGTCGTGATCCATGCTCTAAAACTTTGGAGACACCACCTCATGGGAGCACAGTGTAAAGTGTACACCGATCACAAAAGTCTCAAGTACATCCTTACGCAGGCAGATCTGAATATGAGGCAATGTAGATGGTTGGAATTGGTCAAAGATTATGACTTGGAAATACTTTATCATCCGGGAAAGGCCAACGTTGTAGCTGATGCATTGAGTCGGAAGGCACATTGCAACTGTCTCACCGCAGACACCTATAGCTAGACCCTATGTGCTGAGATGAGGAAACTTAGCTTGGAGATTGTTCCTCATGGCTCACTCAATAACATCTCCTTAGAACCGACTCTCTACGACAAGATTGCTGCCGCTCAATCTCAGGATAAATGCATCAAGATCATTAAAGAAAGGCTCACTGCCAGAGATGAGAAGTATCGTTGTTTCAGATTGGATCAAAAAGAGGTCGTACATTTTGGGAAACGTCTAGTGGTACCTAAAGATCCGGAGCTCCGAAAGGAAATTTTGGATGAGGCTCACCTCTCTAAATTTTCCATTCACCCTAGGGAGTAGCAAAATGTACCAAGATTTGAAACAAAATTTTTGGTGGACAAGGATGAAGAGGGACATTGCCACGTACGTCTCGGAGTGCGATACTTGCCAAAGGATTAAGGCCAGTCACCTTAAGGTAGCCGGAATGTTACAACCCCTTCCAATACCTTCCTGGAAATGGGAGGATATAAGCATGGATTTCATAGTTGGATTACCCCTCACTTCCCAGAAGCATGATTCTATATGGGAGATTGTCGATCGACTTACCAAGACCACACATTTTATTCCAGTCCACAGCTCCTACACCGCCAAGGAGTATGCTGACATTTATTTCAGCCAAATCTATCGTCTTCATGGCACACCCAAAACGATCATACCAGACAGAGGTCCCCAGTTCGTATCCCGCTTCTGGGCGCACTTGCATAAATCACTAGGATCCAAGTTAATCCACAGTTCCGCATACCACCCCCAAACAGATGGCCAAACCAAAAGGGTTAACCAGATAGTTGATGATATGTTGAGAGCTTGTGTTATACACTTTGACAAGAATTGGGATAAATGTTTGCCCCTCGCTGAGTTCTCATATAACAACAGCTACCAAGCGAATTTAAAGATGGCACCTTTTGATGCGCTGTATGGCCGAAGATGTCGAACTCCGTTGAGTTGGTCCCAAACCGGCGAGAGATCGATGTTCGGTACGGACCTAGTGGCCGAGGCAGAAGAAAAAGTGAAAGTAGTTCAGGCTAACCTGAAGGCTGCCCAATCCCGACAAAAGAGTTACTATGATAAAAGGAAGAAGCCCCTACAGTTCTCTGTGGGAGAACACGTCTATCTTCGAGTCTCACCCACTAAGGGAGTACTAAGGTTCGGAGTAAAAGGAAAATTAGCACCCCGTTACATTGGACCCTATGAGATCATAGAAGTCTGTGGACCGGTAGCATACCGAGTACAACTCCCCGAGAAGCTGTCAGGTGTCCACAATGTTTTCCACGTATCTCAACTTAAGAAATGTGTTCGAGTTCTCGAAGTTGAGATTGTCGATCAAGACTTGGCATGGGTAGAACCAGACCTGGCTCTCGTGGAACACCCTCTCCGAATCCTCGACCGCAAAGAAAGAGGAACGAGAAGGAAGATCATTAAAATGTACAAGATACAGTGGAATCATCACACGGAGGAAGAAGCCACATGGGAGACGGAGGATTACCTGAACACCAAGTTTCCGGGTTTTCTTCTTCTACATGATCGTAAGCGTTCTTGCACACACTAGTTCTTTCTACACTCGAATCTCGGGTCGAGATTCTGTTTAAGGGGGGTAGGCTGTGACAATCTAGGTGTTCATTAGCTTAATGACCTGCTAAACCTTTTGTCTTAGCCTAATTAAGTTTAATTTGGCCTCACCTAGATTTTCACTTAAGGAATCCTACCAAAAATTCCCTTGCACCTCGGTGAACTTTTTACCTTTCACGGTTGGCATGGTTCGAATTCGAAATTTCACTTAAGAACTTGAAAACTGACCAATACAAAAGTTGTTCAGTTTTTAACGGGACACATTTTTGTCAATTGGCTCGTTCCGAGATTTTGAGTGGAAGGCACCTTAAATCCCAGTCAAAGTCAGTCAAACACAGAAGTTCACTGCAGGCTGGCACCCGAGTCCATGCTATTTTCTACTCAGTTTTCTCTCGAATCCACTCACTTTTTCATAGGTCAACCTTTACAAAAGTTGTAGCTTGTAACCTGGAACACAACTTTGCTTTTTGGAGATTTTGAACTTCAGTTCAAAATTTCGGAGAAAAGTTGGTTTGAATGGACGCCCGGCATGTGTTCGACGGATTGCCGGCGCTCTCCGGCGCCGCGCGAGTCATGCGCCCGACAGTGCCGCCACGCGGCGGCCAGCCTCTGACGCGGACGCCGAGGCCGCGCCCGTGCCTTAAATGCGCCGCGCGCTGTCCCTACGGTCCACCCGACAGGTCCGCTTTGTTCCCCCGCGCCACTCCGACCAGATGCGACGGGCGCCCGGCGTGCGCCACGTGGTCGCCGGCGACCCGCCGGCGGGCTGCAGCGCCGCTGCCCCGACCAAGGCCGGCAAGCCAGTCGCCGTGGGCCCCAGCCTCTCGCCAACCTGCGCGCGAGCTCACCCCAACCGGCCACCGACCGCCCAGCCCAGCGCCGCCCCGCCGCGACAGGCCGCCGACCGGCGAGCCATGTCCGCCGCGGCAGCCAGCTGCGCGCCGCCCAAAGCTCCGCGTGGCTGCTTCGTTGCTCCGAGCCGCAGTCCGAGCCTCACCTCGACTGCCTATAAAAGGCCCCGCATCCCCTGCACGCGAGCCTGCCCCTCCGTCGCTCGCCATTGTTGCCGCCAGGCTGCCTCTCCGCCGCTCCCCGCCGTGCGCACTGCTCCGCCGCCATCCTTCACCACCCGCACTCGCCACGCCCTTGCCCTAGCTTCCCAGAGCCCTAGCTGCCACTCTCAGCTCCGCCGTCGAGTCCTCTCCTCAGATCCGCTCCGCAGCCATCCAGTGAACCACTCAGGCGCAGCCAACCACTCGAGTGCAGCAAACCACTCGAGCCCTTCACCAAACCACTCGAGTCTTGACCAAAAACCACTCGAGCCTTGCCAAAACCACTCGAGCTCTGCCACAAACCACTCTAGCTCTGCCACAAACCACTCGAGCACACCCCAAAGCACTCGAGCGCACCTGCAGCACACCCCTCGAGTTCCCCCAGCCCTCAGCCGAGTGCCAATAGCCACTCTAGCCGCCGGAACAAACTCGAGCAGAGCCGCCGCCGCCCAGCTCCGCCATCCACCGCCGTCGCGCCACCTCCGGTCACCCAATCTACTCGTGATCCACTCGAGGTAAGGCGGTGAGCATCTCTGAGCACCCATGACTGGTTATCGTTGAGCCCCGTGGCCCCACTTCGCCGGAATCCGGCCAACTCGCCGCCGGCCATGGCCAGGGACCACATTGCCAAGCCACAAATCTTTCTAGGGGCCTTAGCACAAGTTTCCAGGGGTTAATCTGTAGATAGATTGTTCAAACCTAGGGTTCAATCCTGAAACTTTGAAAATCGAGTAAAAATCACAGAAAATTCAGTTTGATGCAAAACCAGTCTTGTTGTATTCCTGGTGCTGTGTTCTACCTTTCCTAGAAAGCATGTATAGGTGTTTTCTATGTAGGTTTTAAGCTAAATTCAAATATGTTCATACTCGAATTTGTGCACAGTTTGAAACCCTTTGGCTTGTTTGTGCTAGTCTTTGAGTGTGTTGAAGCTGGTAACGTATCTAGACTGCTGTAGAAAGTTGGCGCAAAGCTACACACTAGATTTCGAGTATTAATTGTTTAGGCTGGCACTCCACGACTGGTTCAACCTTGTTAATAACTAGACTGTGAAGCTTCTGAGTTCAACTCTTTTCGCAGAAGTCTTGTGGTACCCTGATGTATGTCTGGTAAATAGTAGAGCTTAGTTTGAGCTGGCTAACTTGCACTTTTAATTCATACCAGTTTAAACTAGGGAAATTCAAACAGCAGGATCTTCAAATCTTTTGGAGCTATCCTTTGGTATGTGAGCTTGCTTAGACTAGTTTAGGCTATGGTAAGATTCTAAGGACCTTTGGATGATAGTGTGATTTCTTAGGATTTAATCTTGATGATAGTGTGCTGTTCTTGTTTATTTTATTGTGGTAAATGTATGCATGATCTTTGCTTAAATTTTGGTCAGCAAATCAAGTAAACCACAAAGAGCACACAGTAATTTTCTCACATTTTAATAGTGAACCAAAACTGCCAGAATAATTTATGAAAGTTTCATTGCTAAAAATGGGATAAATAAGAATAAGTTATTTTAATAAATGGTTAAATAAACTGAAAACATCTCACACACACACCTTTGCTGTTTTATGGTGAAATCAAAGAGAAATAAATATGTGTACACAATCACCATCGACAAAACGAAATACACCCGGGTTCATCATTGTGCAACTGTGATGACTCGACCGAAGATCATATTCTTATTGCATATGCATTCGTGTAGAACCTGCCCTCGCCGGTCCCCGCTGAAGGAGGAGGCCAAGCGGAAGGCGAGGTGAACGCTGTCCAGGTCGAGCAAGAACCGAACGCGGTTGCAGAGGACTCCCAAGCTAACTTTGTGCCCGAAGGCAAGCCCCGGAGCATGTCCTATGTTTCAAATACATGCAACTATGTTTTGCTAAGTTTATGTTTGTGCATTTACGTTCAGGAGTTGAATTGAAACCCTAGTTGCATGATCCTAGGTACCTATGCTTTGCAATACTAGTATGATAGGTCGATAGCTGCCCCGCTATAAGGACCCGATAAAAGTCGAGTGATTTCCTGTCACTCGCGAGATATAGGAATCAACTGCTTTACTTATGTTGGAATCATAAGGATGACGGACGGGGAATTTTTGGTCATGTAGATGCCCCGTCTGTTTATGAAAAGTTGCTAAGGTCGAAGGGTGCCGGCGATGTTGGTCAAGTGTTTGAAAGCACTAAGCACTTGTTTGGGCATGGGACCGGTAAGTTTAGTACCTGTTCGGAAGGGGGCGTGGCCTTCTCTCACTGTCCCTGGGAATTATCCCCCTGTCGCTGACACGTGGCTCAAGACCGAGGTCGGCCGGCTACGGCCGCGAAGTATGACCGGCTAAGGCTTGTGTCCAAGGGAAGTAGGCTCGGATTAACAAACCCGGAAGACATGGGAACGACCTGGTTAGCGTCGACCCTCGGGGTTGATGCTTTTCCGTGTGTTTAGTATCCACCTTGCAAGGTTAAAATCGGTTCGAACTGTCTGTTTCTCGCAGCTAATGAGACTACTTGATCTCTTGCCGCACCGAGTAATGAAAGTGGAACATGATGATGATAAACTTGATGCTTGCTTAATTGCTTGCTCCACTTGCTTGACTAGTACAGGTTGCTTACCTAGAATGGTTAACTTAACTAGAACTTGATGCTAAAATATTGAAAGTAAGGATTCACTCTTAGTCGCTATTTGGCAAAACAAGCCCACCAGCCAAAAAGCCTTGCATGTCTAGAAGTTGGTGATGTAGCTGTCACCCGACGGTTAAGTCTTGCTGAGTATTAGTATACTCAGCCTTGCTTGTGGAATTGTTTTCAGGTAGCGCTCTTGAGGAGATGGTTGCCGGTCTTACCTGGCCAACCACCCTTCCTCCTGGCTGGTCTGTTGTGTGGGACGAGGATGCTTCAGAGTGACGTCACGACGGCTTCACGTGATGTTACTACCGCTCCGAATAATTAGTTCATTTCCGCTGCTTTTAAAAACTCTGATTCAACAGTACTTTATGCACTGAACTTGGTTTTGTAATAAATTACCTCAAGTGGGACCTGTTTAATACTTGTGGATTGTTGTAATCTCTGGGATCCACCTTCGAGTGGGTATTTGTATGACTTGTTTCGATCGAGGTAACTGTCCGTGGTTGCATCGGGCTCGACCCGACAGACTGTCAGATTACTCCGATTTAATTGCGTGATGACCAATGGAAGGTTAGCGCACTTAAGCCGGATTAATTTGAGCGGTTCTGCCACAGCGAGAAACAAAACCCAAGCTAGAATTGTCGGGAAGGGCTTGATGTGGTTGCACTAAGATCTTTCATTCTACTAAAAAGTTCCAATCCAATATCACCATTGCCTTGAAGGAAACACCAAGCTAGCATTTCATATATGACTGGCGGTAGAGAGCCTTCATTTTTTGCACTCTGCCACAGAGTGAATCGTTCTTGCTTGAGCGATTTGCTTAGGCTAAAACTCGATTGGGTTCCTTTTTACTAAACTCAGCGTAACTCCTGAACCTCGTACGCAAAAGGATATTGGGCAACCTTTAGATTGGCGGGATTCGCACCGAGATCATACCAAGTCACATATCTCCATGATAAAGAAAGAGAGGTGAGACCAGGTAGATATAGATTGATAGGACAAGGTGCTGAAGAGTTCTCAAGTGGGAATTTGCATTAAGGAGAAAACAAGCAATGAGAAAAGCTCACGGAAGGTCACAAGGCAACTTGAACGTAGGAGGTGATGATCATCAAAGAAGATAGGTTTAAGTGATATTTTCATAACATCAAAGCTCAAAGTTTATCTCGTGAACGAAGTACAAGATGTTGGTAGGGGAAAAACATGGTTAACTGCTTAATGCAAGGATTTCGTAGGTGAATACTTGCATGACAAGAGAGCAAGGAGACATGTCGTGACTCGAGTTGCACATGCCAGGTTGGAAAGTGGTAATGCACCAAGGAGTAATGTAATTGCCATGATGCAAGACGCTCATGAATGATCCATGCATCACTGAGTTGCATATGGCATGATGCATTAGGATGCCAACTTGATGATGCACGTGATATGGTATGATGCACAAGTTATGGTGCATATGATGTATATCCATGATGAGGTGCATGTAGCATGATGCACATGCATATGAGTGGATGGTGCATATGTGTAACACCCCGTCCTTTTAAGAGCATTTAAAAATATGCATTTTCTATAATTTTCCTATATTAGATATAATTCTTTCCTCTTGAATATTCAAAATATATTTGATAAATTAAACCATGTATTTAACTTGCCATGAGTGATGCATTTGAATGCCTCGAGCCCTCTCCGATCTCTAAATTCTAAAAGGTAGAAATTCCTCCCAAAGTCCCTCATCCATTCCAATATTCAGAATTAATATTCAAATTTAATTTGAATACTACAATCTCAAATCTTCCTAAAATATCCTAAACCTATCTCCTTCAAGCCCCATCTCAAAATCTCATTCGAATCTAAATTTGTATTCAAATTCGAATCCCAAATAAATAGAAAACCCTTTTATTCACTAGCAGGCCAACAACCTCAATTCTAGCCCAACTCCCCTTACAGCCCAAAGACCAAACTCTAAAACCCCCCACACCCCTCCGGCCGGCCCAGTCCTTTCCACCGGCCCAGCCGGCCACCTCCCTTCCCCTCTTCCCCTAGCCGTGGCCCACCCACGCACCATCCCTTTTCCCGCCGGCCCGCTCCACCGCCAGCTCCCTTGGCCCGTGCGCGCGCCTTGCCAACAGGCCGCGGCCCACGCGCGGCCTGGCGCGCCCGTGCGACCTAGATCCCCCAACCCTACAGCTTCATCCTCCTCAGAACGCAGCGCCGCCGCCGCCTCCAGTGCGTCGCCGCCAGCGCCGCCGCTCCATCCCGCGGATAGCCTCCAGACCTCGTCGCCGAAGACCCCCTCCCCTCCGTCTCTCCATTTTCCTCCTCCTCCTTGGCCCCCGCGCGTCCCAACCCCGGCGCCATAGCCACCAGGCCAGCCGTGCCATGGCCACCGCCCGCTTCAGCGCCGCTGCCGCACACCATGACATCAGCACTAGCCAGCTCAGCCTCTGCTCGCATGCCACGACGACAACCTGTGACCTGTGCGCCTCAGGCTACTCGCATGCCACAGCGACGACGCATGCCACATGCCCCTGTGCGCCTCAGGCTACTTGCCCCACCAGCCCAACGCACCGGCCTCGCCTGCTTCGCGTGAAAGTGACGCAGAAGCCAACACCCGCCTCGCCACTGCCTTGCTGCCACGCACCGCCAGCCACTCGCCGCCCGCCACGCCTCTCGCCAGAACGCCGACGGCCGGCCCTCCAGCGCCTATAAAAGGAGGCCGACCTCCTCCGATCCCAACTCACCGGACTGAGAGCTGAAAGCTCTCTAACACATGCATTATCGCATGCACGAGAGCACAGCTCTCTACACACTGCAGAAGCGCTGCCAACGTACACATAGAAAAGGTGCGCCAACTGCTGCTCTGCTCTGCTCACGGGTACGCCCGGAACAGTCTAACCAGCGGCATAGCTTTAGTCATACCACGCTGCCCACGTACACGTAGGAAAGGTGCGCCACCTGCTGCTCTGCTCTGCTCCCGGGTATGCCCGGAACAATCTAACCAACGGCGTAGCTTTAGCCACTTAAACCCAGCATTGTGGACTGTGACAATCTAGGTGTTTAGTTAACTTAAATCACTTGCTTAACCACTTGACCTAAGTTAATTAAGAGTACCTTGGCCCCACCTAGACGTTCACTTAAGAAAAGTTCATCGAAAACCCTTTTAAACTCGGTGAACTTTTGACCTTTGCTGATTGGCATGGCTTGTTTTCAAAATTTCCTTTAAGAACACAAAAATGTGCCAATATGAAAGTTGTTCATCTTTTTATGGGACACAACTTTGTTAATATGGCCTTGGAGAAATTTTGAGTGCTTCATCCCCAAAAACATGGTCAAAGCCAGCCAAACCCCAAAAGTTCACGGCCGGCTGGCACAGAAGTTCACCAATTTTCTCCTCAGTTTTCCCTCGAATCCATACACTTTTTCATAGGTCAACCTTTACAAAAGTTGTACCTGGTAACCTGGAACACAACTTTGCTTTTTGGGGATTTTGAACTTCAGTTCAAAATTTCGAAGAAAATTGAGTTTGAATGGACGCCCGGCATGTGTTCGACGGATTGCCGGCGCTCTTCGGCGCCGCGCGTTCCCGCGCCCGACAGCGCCGCCACGGGGTGGCCGGCCTCTGACACGGACGCCGAGGCTGCACCCACGCCATAAATGCGCCGCGTGCTGTTCCTCGCGGTCCGCCCGACACAGCCGTTCTGTCCCCCCGCGCCGTTCCGACCGGATGCGACGGGCGCCCGGTGCGCGCCACGTGGTGGCCGTCGACCCGCCGGCGGGCTGCAGCGCCGCTGCCCCGACCAAGGCCGGCAACCAGTCGCCGTGGGCCCCAGCTCCTCGCCATCCTGCGCACGAGCTCGCCCCGACCGGCCACCGACCGCCAAGCCCAGCGCCGCCCCGCCGCGACGAGCCACCGACCGGCGAGCCATGTCCGCCGCGGCAGCCAGCAACGCGCCGCCCAGACCTCCGCGTGGCAGCTTCCCCGCTCCGAGCCGCAGTCCGAGCCTCGCCTCGACTGCCTATAAAAGGCCCCGCACCCCCCTGCACGCGAGCCCCCTCCGCCGCTCGCCATTGCCGCCGCCAGGCTGCCGCTCCGCCGCTCTCCGCCGTGCGCGCTGCTCCGCTGCCGTTCTTCACCACCAGCACTCGCCACGCCCTTGCTCCAGCTCCCCAGCCCTCAGTCGAGCGTCCTTGCCACTACCGGAGCAGCTCGAACAGACGCCGCCACCCAGCTCCGCCGTCCGCCGCCGCCACGCTACCTCCGGCCGCTCAACCTGCACGGATCCACTCGAGGTGAGGCGGTGAGCACCCCTGAGCACCCTCGACTGGTTATTGTTGAGCCCCGTGGCCCCACTTCGCCGGAATCCGGCCAACTCAGCCGCCGGCCATGGCCTAGGGACCACATTGCAAAGCCACAAATCTTCCAGGGGCCTTAGTGCAAGTTTCCAGGGCTAATCTGTAAATAGATTGTTCAGATCTAGGATTCAAATCCTAAAAATTTGAAAATCGATTAAAAATCGTAGAAAAATCAGAAAAATGCAAACCCAATTTTGTTGTGCTACTGGTGCTGTGTTCTACCTTTCCTAGAAAGCATGTATAGGTGTTTTCTGCTTCGTTTTTGATTTAGATTCAAATCTGTTCAAACTCCAAATTGTGCACAGTTTGAAATCCATTGGCTCGTTTGTGCTAGTTTTTGAGTATGTTGTAGCTGGTGAAGTATCTAGGCAGCTGTAGAAAGTTGGCACAACGTTATACACTAGATCTCGAGTTATTAATTGTTTAGGCTGGCAGTGCACGTTTGGTTTAACATTTTTAATAACTAATCTATGAAGCTTCTGAGTTCAATCCTTTTGCAGAGGTCTTGTGGTAATTTGATGCATGTCTGGTAAAAGTTAGAGCTTAGTTTGAGCTGGCTAGCTTGCACTTTTAATTCATACCAGTTTAAACTTGATAAATTCAAACAGCAGGATCTTTAGATCTCTTGGAGCTATCCTTTGGCATGTGAGCTTGTTTAGGTTAGGTTAGGCTCTGGTAAATTCTAAGGACCTTTTGATGATAGTGTGATTTCTTAGGATTTAATCTTGATGATAGTGTGCTGTTCTTGTTTATTTTGTTGTGAAAATGTATGCGTGATCTTGGCCTAAGTTTTGGTCAGCAAATCAAGTAAACCACAAAGAGCACACAGTAAATCTTTCACATTATAATAGTAAACCAAACTGCCAGAATAAATTATGAAAGTTTCATTGCTAAAAAGGGGTTAATTAAGAATAAGTTATTTTCTAAAAATGGTTAATTAAACTAAAAACATCACACACACACCCTTGCTGTTTTGTGATGAAATCAAAGATAACTAATATATGTGTACACAATCACCATCGACTAACCCAAATACTTTAATGAGTAATTACAACCTTTGTTAAAGAAAGGGAAGATCAGACAAATTTTGTCCAGGTGAATGCGTCACTAAATACACCCGGGTTCATCATTGTGCAACTGTGATGACTCGACATAAGATCATATTCTTATTGCATATGCATTCGTGTAGAACCTGCCCTCGCAGACGGAGACTACGAGCTGGTCCCCGCTGAAGGAGAAGGCCAAGCGGAAGGCGAGGTGAACGCCGTCCAGGTCGAGCAAGACCCGAACGTTGCTGCCGAGGACTCTCAAGCTAAAACTGTGCCCGAAGGCAAGCCCCTGAGCATGTCCTATGTTTCAAATACATGCAACTATGTTTTGCTAAGTTTATGTTTGTGCATTTACGTTCAGGAGTTGAATTGAAACCCTAGTTGCATGATCCTAGGTACCTATGTTATGCAATACTGGTATGATAGGTCGATAGCTGCCCCGCTATAAGGACCCGGTAAAAGTCGAGTGATTTCCTGTCACTCGCGAGATATAGGATTCAACTGCTTTACTTATGTTGGAATCATAAGGATGACGGACGGGGATTTTGGTCATGTTGATGCCCCGTCTGTTTATGAAAAGTTGCTAAGGTCGAAGAGTGACGGCGATGTTGGTTAAGTTTTTGAACGTACTAAGCACTTGTCGATTCTATGGGGTTGGTAAGTTTAGTACCTACATGACTTCAGGGTGCGGACTTTTTCCTGCTCCTTCCGGGAATGTTTTCCCCATGCCTCGAACATGTGGGTACGAGGGGCGTAAGTGTTGGTTCGGCTAGCCTTAGACCTCGTATGCCAGGGGGAGTTTGGTCCTGGACGCGACTGGGGGATTGATGGGAACTACCTGGTAGCGCTAGCCTTTGGCTGAGTGCGATGATCCGAGTGCTTGGGTCCCCCCTTGCAAGGTTAAAATCGGTTCGAACTGTCTGTTTCTCGCAGCTAATGAGACTACTTGACCTCTTGCCGCACCGAGTAATGAAAGTGGAACATGATGGAAAGAAACTTGATGCTTGCTTAGTTGCTTGCTCCACTTGCTTGGTTAGTACAGGTTGCTTACCTAGAATGGTTAACTTAACTAGAACCTGATGCTAAAATATTGAAAGTAAGGATCCACTATTAGTCGCTATTTGGCAAAACAAACCCACCAGCCAAAAGCCTTGCATGTCTAGAATTTGGTGATGTAGCTGTCACCCGACGGTTAAGTCTTGCTGAGTATTAGTATACTCAGCCTTGCTTGTTGAAATGTTTTCAGGTAGTGCTCTGGAGGAGATGGTTGCAGGTCTTACCTGGCCAACCACCCTTCCTCCTGGTTGGACTGTCATGTGGGACGAGGATGCTTCCTGAGTGATGTCACGACGGCTTCACGTGACGTCATTCCATTCGAATAAATTAGTTGTTTTCCGCTGCTTTCAAAACTCTGAGAATAACAGTTACTTTATACATTGAACTTGGTTTGTAATAAATTACCTCAAGTGGGACCTATTTAATACTTGTGGATTGTTGTAATCTCTGGGATCCACCTTCGAGTGGGTATTTGTATGACTTGTTTCGATCGAGGTAACTGTTCGTGGTTGCATCGGGCTCGACCCGACAGACTGTCAGATTACTCCGATTTAATTGCGTGACGACCAATGGAAGGTTAGCGCACTTAAGCCGATTAATTTGAGCAGTTCTGCCACAGCTGGTATCAGAGCGAAAAGTCGTACACCAGAGGTTCACACGGTCCCAACACACTTGTTTCGGAATAAAACTTGACCAACTAGTACTTTGTGAAAACTCGTTGGATCGCTAAGGATTAACTAGACCGTGAAGCCCTAGAGGGAATTTCGGGTTGTTTCAGGTGGCTTGCTAATTATGGTGTATTTGACTAACTGCCCAGCACACCTTGCCCACGTGTTTTATACGTGCGCTGGTTTCCGTGCCCCGCGTGCACGAATGGTGATAGGATCTCCATTCCAAGGAACCTATCATTACGGTTGTGTATGAGTCGCCACATGTTTTATATGTGAGCAAGGTATTGATGGTATGGTTCTAATTCAAATGAGTCTATCATCCTGGTTGTTCGCCATGTTCGAGACATGTGCATGATGCCGCATCACGAGTTATGCGAAGGGTTGTGTGCTCTATTCAAAAGGAGCGTACGGCCTAGACTAGATGCACTGTCCATGCAGTGTTGAACGCATGGATACCGTTTTTATAAATGAACGGTAATGAATGGGGACGCTTCCGTGGCGTGCTGGCACGGAAGGTTCATGGTTTTCTTGCAGGTACACTGACTCCGTTCGTTAGGGTTGCGATGGTCTGAGTAACGACTAGCTATTATAGGGAGAGACGTATATTGTGCCTCGCCACCGGCAACTAACTACGTACGCCAAGGCTTCTTGGTATTTGTGAGGACGATTTTGAGTTCTTTTGCATCATGCTAATCACCTTAAAAAATTGTTAAGTTAACTAGAGGCAAAAGGAAGTAAAAATCGTAAATCCCACAAACTTCCAGAAGTCTGGCAAAACTGTGTTTCTTGCTGGTCCGAATTTTTCGGGTCATTAAAACATCTCTGATGGCTAGGTACCTTAAATAAAAGTTGTTCATAATTTCATAAGCAAGCTTCTGTAAAAATTTCAAAATTTTTGGATAAGTAAAACTGGAGTTATGACCAAAACAAGAGCTGTCTGTTTGCTGGAAAAATCTGGCAGACAGCCAGTTAAGAACTAAGTGTTTCACCCATCTTAAACCCAAAACCAAAGCAACCTCAGAATACCAAACTTGTGGTTAACAACCTTAAGAACAACCTGGTAAAATTTGGGAGCTTTTGGTTGGGTAGTTTCAGGAGTTACACCCGTTTTTCCCATCGCTGTTCCGACCTCCTTCTACTTCCGCACAGTTCTTACTCGGTTCCTTTGGTTCCTTTCTACAGATGGCAGACGCGGCTTACTTTGTGTTTGGCACGGACGGTTTTCTCCACTCTGAGTGCCTCGCTTGGGAGGGTTTTCCCTCTATCTTGTGGGACGCTCTGAGTACCGCCGGCTTCGCCTCACCACCCCTCTACTCGTGCCGCGAGTACCTTGAGGATGGTGTGCTTCGTTGCATCACCAGGGTCTACGTGCCACCACACCCTCACCACCCCGAGTGGCCTTTGTTCGACGCTGAGGTGATAGGCCACAGGTTGACTGACACCGTGGAGTTCGCTGCCCTGCGAGTGCTGAACGTCTTTTGTGACTTCCGCCCCGTAGAGGTGATGACTTCCCCACTTGGGTTGCTTCCTACCGCGCAGCCCGACGACCCGGCTTGGTTGGAGCGTCGAGCTCACGTGAGGGCAGTTGTAGAGTGGACTGGTGCTGTTCCTACCGCTGAGGGACTAGCGCGGTATGTGAACACGTTTTCCAGGCTTCTTACACTGCTTCAGGGAGGACTGGCTGACTCGGTTGAGTACGGCATGGCTTCCTACCGGTCCTTCCGACAGCTTCAGTACGACTACACCACTCTGACCCTGGAGGCAGCCGACACAGACATGGCTATGGCCAACTTCCAGGCTCAGATTGGCGACTTACTTGGACAGGTCACCGCCCTTCAGCAGGAGCGAGAGACTCACTTGGCACAGATGGCCGAGATGCAGGAGGAGCGTGCTACCCACCTAGGCCAGATCGAGGCGATGCAGGAGGAGATAGACTCGCTGCATAATGAGCGGGTTGGGCTCGTTGACCGTGTTGGAGAGCTAGAGGACGAGGTTCACGACCTCCACCTTGACGTTGAGGACGCTCACCAGCACATCGGGATACTCCAGCAGCAGGTTCCTCTTGAGCAGGACGTAGAGATGGTCGATGAGGAGGAGGAGGAGCCCATGGAGATAGAGATAGACCCCGAGGAGGTTCAGGGCATGTCCGGCACGGATACCCTTAGTGACTTGCCACCTCTACCCACGACACCCGGTTCACCCGCCGAGAGTGAGGCTTCGGTCAACAACCTCGACGATTTCTAGATGTTTGGCAGTGTTACTCCTCAGCGTAGCCTACTTTTGGACAGTGATGTAATAGGCTAGCTTCGAGTTGAGTATGTCTTTTGTGCAGCTTGACCATGATGTAACTTAGGGTAGGAGTGACCCTAGAGTTTGTTGCTTCGATATGGATTGTAACAGCTAAACTCTGCAGCTGATTGTGACTTGAATTTTTAATGCATGCATTTCTCATTTCTGGGCTAAGTGATGAATACCAAAGTTGTGAGGAATTTCATAAGGATGATGCTCGCAAAATTTTGCCCTTTTGGTTAAGAATTGGGGAAGTTATGTACGATTTGGTGAGCCTCGGCCGTTCTGAAAACCGCAAAAACAGAAACGTGAACTTCGAATTTTTCGCCCTAGCTAGAGTGCGAATCAGACCTGGAGCGTAACACGAAAGTTGTAGCTCCCTAAATTCTCTAGCTGCTGGCAAAAATTCATAATTTGTGGGCGTGTAACCTGGGAGATATGAATTTTCTCCTCTGACAGCCTTACTGATCAGAAAAACTCTGCAGTGAATGTTTACTAATTTTGCACATGATTGCCTTGTTTACCTGGTATACGAGTTTCGAGATCATGTGGCTGATGGTAAATGATTTTTGCAGATGGTTGACTCAACCCGCCGCACCAACTTCACCGCCGGGCAAAACAGTGGCGCCCAAGCAAACCAGCCACCGCTGCCGCAGCCCCCGCAAAACCCGATGGAGGCGTTTTTCGTCACCCAAACGGAAATGATGCGGGAGATGCTAGATGTGCAGCGACAGCTGATGCAGCAATGCCCCGGGGGACACCATGATGCTCAGCCCCACGTTGCCCGCTATGAGCACTTCTTGAGCACCTAGCCGCCCACCTTCAGTGAAGCAGCTGACCCGCTCAACGCCGATGCATGGATTCGCTCTGTGGAGTCCAAGTTCTCCGTGCTCGCACTGCCATGCTCAGAGGAGAGCAAGGCCAAGTTTGCAGCCCAACTACTCAGAGGACCCGCACTTATCTGGTGGGAGCAATACCTGGCCACCCTTCCTGAGAACACTGTGGTGACTTGGGCAGATTTCAAGACCGCCTTCAGAGCTCACCACATTCCGGAGGGCATGATTGAGAGGAAGTTGAATGAGTTCCTGGCGTTGACTCAAGGCACTAGGACAGGTGTCACAGTATGCACACACCTTCAACAACCTGTGCCAATACACTGGTACCCATGCTGACTCGGACCAAAAGAAAATGGACCGCTTTCGTAGAGGCCTCAGTGCCAAGCTCAAGGAACGCCTGAACCCTATCCGGACTGCTACCTACAACGAGCTAGTCAACCTGGCCATTACGCAAGAAGATGCCATTGCTGCCCTCAAGGCCGAGAAAAAGAGGAAGGCTCCTATGACGCAGGCTGCTCCATCAAATCAGAGGTTCCGGATTGTTCAGAACACTCCTACCTCCAACCCCCAGAGGCCAGGACAGCAAGGACGTTGGACTATCAGGCCACCCCAGCAGAATCAGAATCGTTTCCCTGCTCCTCAGCAGCCCGCCACCTCACGCCCCAGCTACCAAGTTCCCGCTCGCCCCACCAATGGGAATGCCTGTTACAAGTGCAGAAAGGCTGGGCACTTCATCCGAGACTGCCCCCAGAACCGGCAATAGAACCAAGGCAAGGGAAGGAAGCAGACGGTGCAAGTCCGTCAGGGGAGGATCAACTTCACCACCCTTGCAGAACTACCCGAGGGAGCGCCAGTCATGACGGGTACTTTCTATGTCCACAATTACCCTGTTGTTATACTGTTTGATTCCGGTGCAACGCATAGCTTTATCAGCACAAGGTTTTGCACCAAGAGTGGACTAAATCTCACCCAAACCGCCACCCCCTACTTAATCACTAGACCGGGTGGGAAGGTCTCAACAAATCAGAGGTCAAATCGAGTACCACTAGTTTTGGGCAGCAAATTGTTTAAAACTGATCTTATTAGCGTGGGATTGGATGGAATGGATATCATTTTGGGAATGGATTGGATGACTAAACACCGGGTCATACTTGATATTCCCGAGAGGGTAGTTGAGATTCACTCACCACTCTTAGGTCGCACGGATCTCTATCTGCCGCACAAGGTCTACACGAGCTCCCATATCCTTTCCATGGCCGAACTTCGAATAGAGGACATTCCAGTGGTTTGCGAGTTCCCTGATGTCTTCCCCGAGGACTTGCTAGGCATGCCCCCTGACCGGGACATTGAGTTCGTTATTGAGCTACAACCGGTTACTGCTCCTGTATCCAAGCGACCGTATAGGATGTCACCCATAGAGTTGGCAGAGTTGAAAACGCAATTGCCAGAGTTGCTTGAAAAAGGCTTTATCCAACCTAGCACCTCACCTTGGGGATGTTCGGCCCTCTTTGCTAAAAAGAAGGACAAAAGCTTGAGGTTATGCATGGACTATCGCCCTCTCAATGCAGTGACTATCAAGAACAAATACCCCTTACCCCGCATTGACATTCTTTTCGATCAATTGCCTGGTGCGAAAGTCTTCTCTAAAATTGATCTCCGTTCGGGGTACCATCAAATCAAGATCCGCCCTTGCGACATTCCTAAAACCGCCTTCTCTACTAGATACGGTTTATATGAGTATCTGGTCATGTCTTTTGGACTCACCAACGCGCCTGCTTACTTTATGTATCTCATGAATTCAGTCTTCATGCCCTATCTTGACAAATTCGTCGTGGTCTTCATCGACGATATTCTGATCTACTCCAAAAATGAGGAAGAACATGCTGAGCATCTTCGCACTGTTCTACAAACACTTAGGGATCATCAGCTCTATGCCAAGTTCTCGAAATGCGAATTCTGGCTAAATAGTGTCAAGTTTCTCGGGCACACAATTTCTGATGAAGGTATTTCAGTGGATCCCGGGAAAGTACAAGACGTCATGGATTGGGAAACCCCGCGTCTGTTCACCAGATCCGTAGTTTCCTTGGACTAGCAGGGTACTACCGTCGCTTTATTCCTGACTTCTCCAAGATAGCTAAGCTTATGACTGAACTACTCAAGAAAGGAGCTAAGTTCAAGTGGACAGAGAAATGTGAAGAAGCTTTTCACACCTTGAGACGACTACTTACTTCGGCCCCCGTTCTAGCACAGCCTGACAACACGAAGCCTTATGACATCTACTGCGATGCTTCAGGCACCGGGTTAGGATGTGTTCTCATGCAAGACAACAGAGTCATTGCTTATGCTTCCCGAGCCCTTCGCCTGCATGAGCTGAATTACCCTACTCACGATCTCGAATTAGCAGCCGTGATTCATGCTCTAAAACTTTGGAGACACCACCTCATGGGAGCACAATGTAAAGTGTATACCGATCACAAAAGTCTCAAGTACATCCTTACACAGTCAGAACTGAATATGAGGCAACGTAGATGGTTGGAGTTGGTCAAGGATTATGACTTGGAAATACTTTATCATCCGGGAAAAGCCAACGTTGTAGCCAATGCGTTGAGTCGGAAGGCACATTGCAACTGTCTCACCACAGACACCTATAGCCAGACCCTATCTGCTGAGATGAGGAAGCTTAGCTTGGAGATTGTTCCTCATGGCTCACTCAATAACATTTCCTTAGAACCGACTCTCTACGACAAGATCGCTGCCGCTCAATCTCAAGATAAATGCATCAAGATCATTAAAGAAAGGCTCTCTGCCGGAGATGAGAAGTATCATTGTTTCAGATTAGATCAAAAAGAGGTCATACATTTTGGGGAACGTCTAGTAGTACCTAAAAATCCGGAGCTCTGAAAGGAAATTTTGGATGAGGCTCACCTCTCTAAATTTTCCATTCACCCTGGGAGCAGCAAAATGTACCAATATTTGAAACAAAATTTTTGGTGGACAAGAATGAAGAGGGACATTGCCACGTACGTCTCGGAGTGCGATACTTGCCAAAGAATCAAGGCCAGTCACCTTAAGGTAGCCGGAATGTTACAACCCCTTCCGATACCCTCTTGGAAGTGGGAGGATATAAGCATGGATTTCATAGTTGGATTGCCCCTCACTTCCCAGAAGCATGATTCTATATGGGTTATTGTCGATCGACTTACCAAGACCGCACATTTTATTCCAGTCCACACCACCTACACCGTCAAGGAGTATGCTAACATTTATTTCAGCGAAATCTATCGTCTTCATGGCACGCCCAAAACAATCATATCAGACAGAGGTCCTCAGTTCGTATCCCGCTTCTGGGCGCACCTGCATAAATCACTAGGAACCAAGTTAATCCACAGTTCCGCATACCACCCCCAAACAGATGGCCAAACCGAAAGGGTTAATCAGATAGTTGAGGATATGTTGAGAGCTTGTGTGATACACTTTGACAAGAATTGGGATAAATGTTTGCCCCTCGCTGAGTTTTCATATAACAATAGCTACCAAGCAAGTTTGAAGATGGCACCTTTTGAAGCACTGTATGGCCGAAGATGTCGAACCCCGTTGAGTTGGTCCCAAACCGGCGAGAGATCGATGTTCGGCATGGACCTAGTGGCCCAATCCTGGCGAAAGAGTTATTTTGACAAAAGAAAGAAGCCCTTACAGTTCTCTGTGGGAGAACACGTCTACCTTCGAGTCTCACCCACTAAGGGAGTACTAAGGTTCGGAGTAAAAGGAAAATTGGCACCTCGTTACATTGGACCCTATGAGATCATAGAAGTCTGTGGACCGGTAGCATACCGAGTACAACTCCCCGAGAAGCTGTCAGCTGTCCACAATGTTTTCCACGTATCTCAACTTAAGAAGTGCGTTCGAGTTCCCGAGGTTGAGATTGTCGATCAAGACTTGGCATGGTTGGAACCCGACTTGGCTCTCATGGAACACCCTCTCCGAATCCTCGACCGCAAAGAAAGAGGAACGAGAAGGAAGATCGTTAAAATGTACAAGATACAATGGAATCATCACACGAAGGAAGAAGCCACATGGGAGACGGAGAGTTAATTGAACACCAAGTTTCCGGGTTTTCTTCTTCTACATGATCGTAAGCATTCTTGCACACACTAGTTCTTTCTGCACTCGAATCTCGGGTCGAGAATCTGTTTAAGGGCGGAAGGCTGTCACAATCTAGGTGTTTAGTTAACTTAAATCACTTGCTTAACCACTTGACCTAAGTTAATTAAGAGTACCTTGGCCCCACCTAGATGTTCACATAAGAAAAGTTCATCCAAAACCCTTTTAAACTCGGTGAACTTTTGACCTTTGCTAATTGGCATGGCTTGTTTTCAAAATTTCCTTTAAGAACTCAAAAATGTGCCAATATGAAAGTTGTTCATCTTTTTATGGGACACAACTTTGTCAATATGGCCTTGGAGAACTTTTGAGTGCTTCAGCCCCAAAAACATGGTCAAAGCCAGCCAAACCCCAAAAGTTCACGGCCGGCTAGCACAGAAGTTCACCAATTTTCTCCTCAGTTTTCCCTCGAATCCATACACTTTTTCATAGGTCAACCTTTACAAAAGTTGTAGCTGGTAATCTGGAACACAACTTTGCTTTTTGGAGATTTTGAACTTCAGTTCAAAATTTCGGAGAAAATTGAGTTTGAATGGACGCCCGGCATGTGTTCGACGGATTGCCGGCGCTCTCCGGCGCCGCGCGTTCCCGCGCCCGACAGCGCCGCCACGCGGCGGTCGGCCTCTGACACGGACGCCAAGGCTGCGCCCGTGCCATAAATGCGCCGCGCGCTGTTCCCCGCGGTCCGCCCGACAGAGCCGCTCTGTCCCCCCGCGCCGTTAGGACCGGATGCGACGGGCGCCCGGGGCGCGCCACGTGGCCGCTGTCAACCCGCCGGCGGGCTGCAGCGCCGCTGCCCCAACCAAGGCCAGCAACCAGTCGCTGTGGGCCCCAGCACCTCGCCAAATCGCGCACGAGCGCGTCCCGACCGACCACCGACCGCCACGCCCAGCGCCGCCCCGCCGCGACAGGCCGCCGACCGGCGAGCCATGTCCGCCGCGGCAGCCAGCAACGCGCCGCCCAGACCTCCGCGTGGCAGCTTCGCCGCTCCGAGCCACGGTCCGAGCCTTGCCTCGACTGCCTATAAAAGGCCCCGCACCCCCTGCTCGTGAGCCCCCTCCGCCGCTCGCCATTGCCGCCGCCAGGCTGCCGCTCCGCCGCTCTCCGCCGTGCGCGTTGCTCCGCTGCCGTTCTTCACCACCAGCACTCGCCACGCCCTTGCTCCAGCTCCCCCAGCCCCCAGTCGAGCGCCATTGCCACTCTAGCCGCCGAAGCAAGCTCGAACAGAGCCGCCGCAGCCCAGCTTCGCCGTCCGCCGCCGCCACGCCACCTCCGGCCGCCCAACCTGCACGGGATCCACTCGAGGTGAGGCGGTGAGCACCCCTGAGCACCCTCGACTGGTTATTGTTGAGCCCCGTGGCCCCACTTCGCCGGAATCCGGCCAACTCGCCGCCGGCCATGGCCTAGGGACCACATTGCAAAGCCACAAATCTTTCCAGGGCCTTAGCGCAAGTTTCCAGGGGCTAATCTGTAAATAGATTGTTCAGATCTAGGATTCAAATCTTGAAACTTTGAAAATCGATTAAAAAGCATAGAAAATCAGAAAAATGCAAACCCAATTTTGTTGTGCTACTGGTGCTGTGTTCTACCTTTCCTAGAAAGCATGTATATGTTTTTTCTGCTTTGTTTTTGATTTAGATTCAAATCTATTCAAACCCTAAATTGTGCACAGTTTGAAATCCATTGGCTTGTTTGTTCTGGTTTTCGAGTATGTTGTAGCTGGTGAAATATCTAGGCTGCTGTAGAAAGTTGGCACAAAGTTATAGACTAGATCTTGAGTTATTAATTGTTTAGGCTGGCAGTGCACGTTTGGTTTAACATTTTTAATAACTAATCTATGAAGCTTCTGAGTTCAATCCTTTTGCAGAGGTCTTGTGGTAACTTGATGCATGTGTGGTAAAAGTTAGAGCTTAGTTTGAGCTGGCTAGCTTGCACTTTTAATTCATACCAGTTTAAACTTGATAAATTCAAACATCAGGATCTTTAGATCTCTTGGAGCTATCCTTTGGCATGTGAGCTTGTTTAGGTTAGGTTAGGCTCTGGTAAAATTCTAAGGACCTTTTGACGATAGTGTGATTTCTTAGGATTTAATCTTGATGATAGTGTGTTGTTCTTGTTTATTTTGTTGTGGTAAATGTATGCGTGATCTTGGCCTAAGTTTTGGTCAGCAAATCAAGTAAACCACAAAGAGCACACAGTAAATTTTTCACATTATAATAGTAGTTACTCACAATGAAACTTCCGTAATTTATTCTGGCAGTTTGGGACTTCACTTAAATGTGAGAAAATTACAGTGGGTTCTTGGTGTTTGCTAAATTTACTGACCAAAAATCAGGCCAAGATCACGCATACAATTACCACAATAAAATAAACAAGAACAGCACACTACCATCCAAAACAAATCCTAATAAATCACACTATCTTCAAATGATCCTTAGAAAATTACCATAACCATCCTAGCCTAAGCAAGCTCACATTCCAAAGGATAGCTTCAAAAGATCAAAAGATCCTGCTGTTTGAATTTACTAGATTTAAATTGGTATGAATTAAAAGTGCAAGCTAGCCAGCTCAAACTAAGCTCTAATATTTACCAGACATGCATTAAGTTATCACAGAGCTACTGCAAAAGGATCTAGTCTAGAATCTGCACAGATTAAATATTAAAGTTGTTGAACCAAACGTGCACAGTTAGCCTAAATAATTAGTAACTCAAATCTAGTGTGTAACTTTGTGCCAACTTTATACAGGAGCCTAAACAATTCATCACCTACAACATAACCAAAATTTAGCACAAACAAAGCACTACATTTTAAACTATGCACAAATTTATGTTTGAATAGATTTGAACTTAATTTAAAATCTACACAAAAAACACCTATACATGCTCTCTAGGAAAGGTAGAGCACAGTACTAGGAGTACAACAAAATTGGTTTTGCATTTTTATGATTTTTCTACGATTTTTATTCAATTTTTAAAATTTCTGGGTTTGAATCCTAGATCTGAACAATCTATTCACAGATTAGGCCCTAGAATTTAGCAGAAAGAACCCTAGAAAGACTTAAACTCTTGCAATGCAGCCCTTGGGTCACGGCCGGCGGCGGGTTGGCCGGATTCCAGCGAAGTGGGGCCACGGAGCTCAACGAGATCATGGGGAAAACGCTCACCGCCTCACCTCGAGCCGATTTTGTGCAGGAAGGGTGGCCGGAGGTGGTGCGACGGCGGCAGACAGCGGAGCAGCGCGGCGGCGGCCCTGTCTTCACCAATGCCGGCGACGGCAACGGTGGAGAAGAGCGGCGGGGGCGCTGGGAAGCTTGAGTGGTGGTGTGGGTGAGCTCTGGTGGAGGAACAAGTGGAAGGGAAGGCCGGCACAGCGGAGTTCGACGGCGGCGGCAATGGCGGGCGGCGGAGGGGCTCGCGAAGAAGGGGGTCGGGGTCCTTTTATAGGCGGCAAGGGTGTGGTCTGGACAGCGGCTCATAGCGGCGAAGCAGCCACGTGGAGGCTCGGGCGGCGCGTGGCTTGGCGGCCACGGCGGACAGGGCACGCCGGTCGGCGGCCTGTCGCGGCGGGGCGGCCTCTAGGCGGAGCGGGTCGATGGCCGATCGAGGAGGTTCTGATGCGGGTTGGCGAGCGGCTGGGTCCACGGTGATCCTGTCGCCGGTCTTGGTCGGGGCAGCGGCGCAGCGAGCCGTCGGCGGACCGACGGCGGCCACCTGGCGCGTGGAGAACGCGCGTCGCATCCGGTCGGAACAGCGCGGGGGACAGAGCGGAGCTGCCAGGGCAGTCAGCAGGGACAAGGCGCGGTGCAGTTAATGCATGGATGCGGCCTCGGCGTCCGCGTCAGAGACCGGCTGCCGCGTGGCGGTGCGGTCGGGCGCTGGAACGCGCGGCGCCGGAGAGCGCCGGCATTTCATCGAACACATGTCGGGCGTCCGTTCAAACACAAATTTCTCTGAAATTTTGAACTGAAGTTCAAAATCTCCAAAAGCAAAGTTGTGTCCCAGGTTACCAGCTATAACTTTTGTAAAGGATGACCAAGGAAAAAGTGAGTAGATCAGCTAGATAAATCGAGATGAAAATCGATGAATTTTTGTGTCAGCCAGTGATGAACTTTTGAGACTCGACTGACTTTGACTAAGATTTAATGTTCCTTCCACTCAAAATCTTGAAATGAGCCAAGTGACAAAAATGTGTCTCACTAAAAACTGAACAACTTTTGTATTGGTCGATTTTCAAGTTCTTAAGTGAAAATTTGAAATCAAACCATGCCATCCGAGTGATGTCAGGAATCCACCACGTGGCAAGGGTGTTTGGGTGGATTTTTCTTAAGTGAAAATCTAGGTGGGGCCAAGGTACACTTAATTAACCTAAGACAAGTTGTTTAGCAGGTCATTAAGTTAATTAAACACCTAGATTGTCACAGCCTACCCCTCTTAAACAGAATCTCGACCCGAGATTCGAGTGTAGAAAGAACTAGTGTGTGCAAGAATGCTTACGATCATGTAGTAGAAGAAAACCTGGAAACTTGGTGTTCAGATAATTCTCCGTTTCCCATGTGGCTTCTTCCTCTGTGTGATGATTCCATTGTATCTTGTCCATTTTAATGATCTTCCTACTTGTTCCCCTTTCTTTGCGGTCGAGAATCCGGAGAGGGTGTTCCACGAGAGCCAGATCGGGTTCTACCCATGCCAAGTCTTGATCGACAATCTCAACCTCGGGAACTCGAACACACTTCTTAAGTTGAGATACGTGGAAAACATTGTGGACAGGTGACAGCCTCTTGGGAAGTTGTACTCGGTGGGCTACAGGTCCACAGACTTCTATGATCTCATAGGGCCCAATGTAACGAGGTGCCAATTTTCCTTTTACTCCGAACCTTTGTACCCCCTTGGTGGGTGAAACTCCAAGATAAACGTGATCTCCGATGAAGAACTGTAGGGGTTTCTTTCTCTTGTCAAAGTAACTTTTCTGTCTAGACTGAGCAGCTTTAAGGTTGGCCTGTATTACCTTCACCTTCTCCTCGGCCTCTGCCACTAGGTCGGTTCCAAAGATTTGTCTCTCACCTGACTGTGACCAGCTCAACGGAGTTCGACATCTCCTACCATAAAGTGCCTCAAACGGTGCCATCTTCAAGCTGGCTTGGTAGCTATTATTGTAAGAAAACTCAGCGAGTGGCAAACACTTATCCCAATTCTTATCATAGTGTATCACACAAGCTCTCAACATGTCTTCGACTATTTGATTTACTCGCTCAGTTTGACCATCCGTCTGTGGGTGATATGCAGAACTATGGATTAATTTGGTTCCCAAGGAGTCTTGCAACTTTTGCCAAAATCGAGACATAAACTGAGGACCCCTATCTGATATGATGGTCTTGGGTGTTCCGTGCAAACGAAGGATTTGCTCAAAGTAGATATCGGCATATTGGTCGGCACGGTAAGTAGTGTGTACCAGAATGAAATGGGCAGATTTCGTGAGTCGGTCCATGATGACCCAGATGGAATCATGTTTTTGAGAGGTAAGTGGCAATCCAACGATAAAATCCATGCTTATGTCATCCCACTTCCAAGAGGGTATTGGAAGAGGTTGTAATGTCCCGACCACCTGGAGATGACTAGCCTTAACCCTCTGGCACGTGTCGCACTCTGAGACATACTTAGCAATGTCTCTCTTCATTCTTGTCTACCAGAAGTTTTGTTTCAAATCTTGGTACATTTTGCTGCTTCCCGGATGAATGGAAAATTTAGAGAGGTGAGCCTCATCTAAAATTTCCTTTCGGAGTTCCAAATTTTTAGGTACTACTAGACGTTCCCCAAAATGTACGACCTCTTTCTGATCCAATCTGAAACAACGATACTTCTCATCTCCTGCAGAAAACCTTTCTTTAATGATCTTAATGCATTTATCTTGAGAT
Source organism: Urochloa ruziziensis (assembly GCA_015476505.1). NCBI lineage: Eukaryota > Viridiplantae > Streptophyta > Magnoliopsida > Poales > Poaceae > Urochloa > Urochloa ruziziensis. The sequence continues at coordinate 30,168,556 of CM027122.1, forward strand.
TGAGCGGCAGCGATCTTGTCGTAGAGAGTTGGTTCTAAGGAAATGTTATTTAGTGAGCCGTGAGGAACAATCTCCAAGCTAAGCTTCCTTATCTCTGCACATAGGGTCTGGTTATAGGTGTCTGCGGTGAGACAGTTGCAATGTGCTTTTCGACTCAACGCATCGGCTACAACGTTGGCTTTTCCCGGATGGTAGAGTATCTCCAAGTCGTAATTCTTGACCAATTCCAACCATCTACGTTGGCTCATATTCAGATCTGACTGCGTAAGGATGTACTTGAGACTTTTGTGATCGGTGTACATTTTACACTGTGCTCCCATGAGGTGGTGCCTCCAAAGTTTTAGAGCATGAATCACGACGGCTAACTCGAGATCGTGAGTAGGGTAATTCAGCTCATGTGGGCGAAGGGCTCGAGAAGCATAAGCAATGACTCTGTTATCTTGCATGAGAACACATCCTAACCCTATGCCTGAAGCATCGCAGTAGATGTCTTAAGGCCTCGTGTTGTCAGGCTGTGCCAGAACGAGGGCAGAAGTAAGGAGTTGTCTCAAGGTGTGGAAAGCTTCTTCACATTTCTCCGTCCACTTGAACTTAGCTCCTTTCTTGAGTAGTTCAGTCATAGGCTTAGCTATCTTGGAGAAGTCAGGAATAAAGCGACGATAGTACCCGGCAAGACCAAGGAAACTGCGGATTTGATGGACTGAGGCAGGAGTTTCCCAATCCATGACTTCTTGTACTTTCCCGGTGTCCACTGAAATGCCTTCATCAGAAATTGTGTGCCCAAGAAACTTGACACTATTGAGCCAGAATTCACATTTTGAGAACTTGGCGTAGAGCTGATGATCTCTAAGTGTTTGTAGAACAATGCGAAGATGCTCATCATGTTCTTCGTCATTTTTGGAGTAGATCAGAATGTCTTCGATGAAGACCACGACAAATTTGTCAAGATAGGGCATGAAGACCGAATTCATGAGATACATAAAGTAAGCATGCGCGTTGGTGAGTCCAAAAGAAATGACCAGGTACTCATATAGACCATACCTAGTAGAGAAAGCAGTTTTAGGAATGTCGCAAGGGCGGATCTTGATTTGATGGTACCCAGAACGAAGATCAATTTTGGAGAAGATTTTAGCACCAGCTAGCTGATCGAAAAGAATGTCAATGCGGGGTAAGGGATATTTATTCTTGATGGTCACCGCATTGAGAGGGCGATAGTCCACACATAATCTCAAGCTTTTGTCCTTCTTTTTAGCAAAGAGGGCTGTCGGTGATATTATCTCCGTCAGTCTTCCACGGGGTAGCCCACGGAAGTGATTTGTAATGTAGGGAAGATCGCAAAGATCGGAAGCTAGATGGTTAGGATGGACAGACACAAGGGTTTAGACAGGTTCGGGCCGTCGACTCGACGTAATACCCTACGTCCTGTTTGAGGTGTTGTATTGCTTGTTGAGATGTGGTGTCTAGTTATGAGATCTGTCGAGATGTGGTTCGTTGTGGTGTAGTTGTTTTGGAGGGGGTCCCTGCCCGCCTTATATAACGGGGGGCAGGGTTACAAGTCGGTTTGTATTCGATCCTATCTCTAAGAATCCTTTCCTTCTTTACAATAATTCCTATTTCAACTAGAACTTCTCCTTCCAGATCCTTCCTCCGTGCGCCGACTTGTCCCGCACGTCTTCAGGTCCAGAACGGTGAGGTGGGCCGCCCCCTTTTGGTGGGCTGCCAGGCTTGCTCGTGAGGTACCCAGGTATTATATCCCCCACAGTAGCCCCCGAGCACTTCTTGGCCGATCATTGACTGTAATTGTTCCATCTTTTCTTGCATGATTCGAGTGCTCCAAGTTGTCTAAGATCTCATCCGAGTGGTTTCGAAGAAGATCCGAGTGGTTTCAAGGAAGATCCGAGTGATTTCTCAGACGTTCCTGAAAATAATTCTTCAATTATAGTCAAAGTGAGGGGAAGGAGTGCTCTTTTTCACGACGCGACAGCGAAGTGAATACACTTAGCCCCCGAGCTTTGGGCAATTTTAGAATGAAATTGGCCAAAGGTCTTCAACTTTTATCCATCTGTATCTTGATTTTCAATGGTGTGCACCTCCAGGTGCACCCATTGGGTGTAGCCCCCGAGCCTTGATTAGAATAAAATATTCTGGTCGAGGGTCAAAAATAAATATTATGAATCTCTTTTCGAACTTAATCCATCAATGGTGTGCACCTCCAGGTGCACCCATTGGGTGTAGCCCCCGAGTCTTGTTACGACTCAGCATGATCGTGTCAAGACTCTGAAAGCTATGAATTCCGACTGATTTTTCAGCCCCCATGCCTCTGGACATGGATTTTAGATAATCTTTTCCTTCAAGGGCTTTTTTATTTCCCCTTTATAAGGATTTTGTTCTCAAGTTCTTTGAACTCGGCATGACTTCCGAGTCGTGTCCCACGACTCAGCTTGACCATATGGTAAGTCATCTTCTCACAAGACTTATACTTATCAGCATTTGACCCAAATTTCTGAGTCAATTTAGCGATAGTATCGCATGCCTTACGTAAAAAATCAGTTGCGAGGTCGCAATATTAATTGTTGGTGTCCTAGTAGGATTACAGGGTAGATTCCTAGTAGGAGTCCGACTTCCACGGGGTAGCCCACGGAAGTGATTTGTATGTAGGGAAGATCGCAAAGATCGGAAGCAAGATGGTTAGGATGGACAGACACAAGGGTTTAGACAGGTTCGGGCCGTCGACTTGACGTAATACCCTACGTCCTGTTTTGGGGTGTTGTATTGCGTGGATTTCGCGATGAGATGAGATGTTTTCTTCTCTATCTTCTCCTACCGATCTAGGCACCCCTGCCCTCCATTATATATCCCAGGAGGCGGGGAACTAGTCGGTTACAATTGTTGGTGTCCTAGTAGGATTACAGGGTAGATTCCTAGTAGGAGTCCGACTTCTCCCTTCTGTGTGGTACCGGGGGGTATATCCCCGACAGTAACCCCCGAGCCTCGTACTGATTAGTTTAATCAGTTCGAGGGTCTTCTAGTCTTCTATGAGGTCTTTATATCTTCTTGTCATATGTATCTTCTCGCCGAGTGGTTTTAACTTGATCCTAGTGCCTCGCAGCAGCAACATCATCCGAGTGATTTCTCCAATCATCCGAGTGGTTTTGAGAAAGATCCGAGTGATACCCTAGGCGTTTCCCAAAAATTTCTTCAAAGTCTTTCTTCTACACCTCACTGAAGGTGAAGTGCATACACTTAGCCCCCGAGCCTTGAGTAGAGTAGAATAGTCTGCTCGAGGGTCCAATAATCTTGATCTTGATCCTTCGTCTTGAAATGTCTAATGGTGTGCACCGACTAGGTGCACCCACAGGGTGTAGCCCCCGAGACTCGTGCGACTTAGAATAAGTTGGGCGAGACTCCAAAACGAGCTTCGTGACACCCCATCACGCAATCCAAACGCCGACTAGTGTGAGTACTGGGTTGATGATAACATCCGAGTGCCGACGATTGTAAGCACTCAGGCCTTGATGATATCTGAGCGCCGACACACTGAGCACTCGGCCATCAATAATATCCAAGTGCCGACTCGTGTGAGCACTCGGACCTTCAACAATATCCAAGTGCCGACTCATGTGAGCACTCGGGTCTTCAATATTATCCAAGTACCGACTCACGTGAACACTCATTTGATCCTCGTGAAGCGGTCCTAGCCGTTCGATCCAACCTCCGAGCGTAGAAATAGGCTTGGCCGTCCTAACTTGGATCCTGCAATATAAACACGAAGATTGGGTAGTATATGATATAATAAAAAATATCATCTCGAAACAAAATTCGTTGCAGTGATGATGCATATGTAATAATGCATATGTATGCGCTACTCCCTTCCCCCTTCGCTGGCCTTAATTTCTGAGTGGTTGACCTGTTACAGAGTAGATTAGCCTCGTTGGTCTTAGTCTCATGCCGCCGAGCTTTGTCGTGCGTGTAGAGCTTTGAATTGGCGAGTACTTTCCCCCACGATTTAAGGTTTGTTCCACTCGTACTTTATGTGCGTGACGCGAGGGAAATAATTCGAGTAGAAGAAATTGGATGAAAATGATTTGCAACATTGTGCAATGTATGAGCCCACAGGGTGTACGACGCCGATCCGTCGTGGCAGCCGTGCGAAATTAAAAGACGATGTTTATTAGAAACATGACTTAGCTTGATTCGTAGTCGTTTGTTGATGAAGCCGACTAGCCGGAGTTGATTCCGACTAGTTATTAACCGTATATGACCCGTTTCCGAGTTGTTTTGGGACGAGCCGAGCCTTGCGCCAGAGAGAAGTTCTCCGTGGCAGTTGTAGCTTCTGCCTCCTGGCGATCCGAGGCGGCGGTGGTGCTCCCGAACTGGGTCTCGACTCCGTCGACGTCCGAGAGGCTGCAGCTGTCCAAGATCTTGACGCGGTCCATCGGGCTCACCAGACTGATCTCGGCGATATCCCCTACCTGGCGCGCCACTGTCGGTGATATTATCTCCGTCAGTCTTCCACGGGGTAGCCCACGGAAGTGATTTGTAATGTAGGGAAGATCGCAAAGATCGGAAGCTAGATGGTTAGGATGGACAGACACAAGGGTTTAGACAGGTTCGGGCCGTCGACTCGACGTAATACCCTACGTCCTGTTTGAGGTGTTGTATTGCTTGTTGAGATGTGGTGTCTAGTTATGAGATCTGTCGAGATGTGGTTCGTTGTGGTGTAGTTGTTTTGGAGGGGGTCCCTGCCCGCCTTATATAACGGGGGGCAGGGTTACAAGTCGGTTTGTATCCGATCCTATCTCTAAGAATCCTTTCCTTCTTTACAATAATTCCTATTTCAACTAGAACTTCTCCTTCCAGATCCTTCCTCCGTGCGCCGACTTGTCCCGCACGTCTTCAGGTCCAGAACGGTGAGGTGGGCCGCCCCCTTTTGGTGGGCTGCCAGGCTTGCTCGTGAGGTACCCAGGTATTATATCCCCCACAAGGGCCGAACATCCCCAAGGTGAGGTGCTAGGTCGGATAAAGCCTTTCTCAAGTAACTCATGCAATTGTGTCTTCAATTCTGCCAACTCTATGGGTGACATCATATACGGTCGCTTGGATATAGGAGCGGTACCAGGTTGTAGCTCAATAATGAATTCGATGCCTCGGTCAGGGGGCATGTCTGGCAAGTCCTCCGGGAAGACATCGGGAAACTCACAAACCACCGAGATATCCTCAACTCTAAGCTCAGCCAGTGAGCACAGATGGGAACTTGCGTAGACTTTGTGTGGCAGATAGAGATCGGTGTGGCCTAAGAGTGGTGAGTGTATTTCCACTACCCTCTCGGGAATATCAAGTATGACCCGGTGTTTAGTCATCCAATCCATTCCCAGAATGATATCCATCCCATCTAACTTCACGCTTATCAAGTGAGTCTTAAAAATTTTACTGCCCAACATTATTGGTACTTGCTATGTAATTAGGTTTGTTGAAATTTTACCACCCGGACTGGTGATCAAGTATGGTGTGGCAGTACCAGAAAGATTCAACCCACATCTTTCGCTGAACTTCGCACTTATAAAACTATGCGTTGCACCGGAATCAAAAAGTATAACTGCAGGTTGATTGTGGACAGAAAAGGTACCCGTCATCACTGGTGCCTCCTTGGGAAGATCTGTGAGAGTGGTGAAGTTGATTCTCCCTTGACAGACTTGCACCGTCTGCCTTCTTCCTTTGCCCTGATTCTGCACCCGTCCTTGGTTCCGCTGCTTTTTCTGGGGGCATTCCTTGTAATAGTGACCCGCCTGTCCGCACTTGAAACAAGCGCTCCCGTTGCTCGGACGGGCTGGTACCTGGTAGTTATTGCGGGGAACAGCAGGCGGGGGTGGAGCGGGGGAACGATTCGGTGCCTGCTGCGGTGGCCTAATAACCCAACGCCCTTGCTGCCCGGTTTGCTAGGGGTTGGGCGTGGGGTTGTTTTGCACAATCTTGTACCTCTTACTCTGGGAACTGCCCTGAGTCATGGGTGCCTTCCTCTTCTTCTTGGCCTGAACGGCAGCCATGGCATCTTCCTGGGTGATGGCCAGGTTCACAAGTTCATTGTAAGTGGCAGTCCTGGTGGTGTTCAGGCGTTCCCTTAGCCTAGCACTAAGGCCTCTACGGAAGCGCTCCATCTTTTTCTGGTCCGTGTCAGCATGAGAGCCTGCATACTGGCAGAGATTGTTGAAGGTCTGGGCATACTGGGGCACAGGCCTGTTGCCTTGGGTGAGAGCCAGGAACTCATTAAGCTTTCTCTCAATTAAACCCTCCGGAATATGGTGAGCTCTGAAGGCGGTCTTGAAATCAGCCCAAGTTATCACAGTGTTTTCTGGAAGGGTGGCCAGGTGATTTTCTCACCAGATGAGGGCGGGTCCTCTGAGTAACTGGGCAGCAAATCTGGCCTTGCTCTCCTCGGAGCATGGTAGGGCAAGTACCGAGAACTTCGATTCCACAGCACGAATCCAAGCATCAGCATTCAGCGGTTCAGTTGCTTCATGGAAGGTCGGTGGCTGAGTACTCAGAAAGTGTTCATAGCGGGCAGTGTGGGGCTGAGCATCATGGTGTCCCCCTGGGCATTGTTGCAACAGTTGTCGCTGCACATCAAGCATCTCCCGCATCATTTCAGTTTGGGTGGCGAAAAACGCCTCCATCGGATTTTGCGGGGGCTGCGGCAGTGGTGGCTGGTTTGCTTGGGTGCAACTGTTTTGCCCAGCAGTGAAGTTGGTGCGGCGGGTCGAGTCAACCATCTGCAAAATCATTTACTCAACAGCCACATGATCTTGAAACTCGTATACCAGGTAAACAAGGCAATCATGTGCGAAATTAGTAAACATTCATCGCAGAATTTCCTGATCAGCAAGGCTGTCAGAGGAGAAAATTCATATCTCCCAGGTTACACGCCCAAAAATCATGAATATTTGCCAGCCGCTAGAGAATTTAGTGAGCTACAACTTTCATATAAAGCTCCAGGTCATATTCGCACTCTAGCTAGGGCGAAAAATTGGAAGTTCACGTCTCTGTTTTTGCGGTTTTCAGAACGGCCGAGGCTCACCAAATCGTACATAACTCTCCCAATTCTTAACCAAAAGGGCTGAAATTTTGCGAGCATCATCCATATGAAATTCCTTACAACTTTACTATTCATCATTTAGCCCACAAATGAGAAATGCATGCATTAAAAATTCAAATCATATTCAGCTGCAGAGTTTAGCTGTTACAACCATATCGAATCGACAAACTCTAGGGTCAACTCCTGCCCTAAGTTACATCATGGTCAAGCTGCACAAAATACATACTCAACTCGAAGCTAGCCTATTACATCACTGTCCAAAAGTAGGCTACGCTGCGGAGTAACACTGCCAATCATCTAGAAGTCGTCGAGGTTGTTGACCGAAGCCTCACTCTCGGCGGGTGAGCCGGGGGTCGTGGTAGAGGCGGTAAGTCACTAAGGGTATCCGTGCCGGACATACCCTGAACCTCCTCGGGGTCTATCTCTATCTCCATAGGCTCCTCCTCCTCATCTACCATCTCCACGTCCTGCTCCAGAGGAACCTGCTGCTGAAGTATCCCTATGTGCTGGTGAGCGTCCTCAATGTCAAGGTGGAGGTCGTGAACCTCGTCCTCTAGCTCTCCAACACGGTCAAGGAGCCCAACCCGCTCATTGTGAAGCGAGTCTACCTCCTCCTGCATCGCCTCGATCTGGCCTAGGTGGGTAGCACGCTCCTCCTGCATCTCGGCTATCTGTGCCAAGTGAGTCTCTCGGCTCCTGCTGAAAGGTAGTGACCTGCCCAAGCAAGTCTCCAATCTGAGCCTGGAAGTTGGCCATAGCCAAGTCTGTGTCAGCAGCCTCCAGGGTGAGAGTAGTGTAGTCGTACTGAAGCTGTCGGAAGGACCGGTAAGAAGCCATGCCGAACTCAACTGAGTCAGCCAGTCCTCCCTGAAGCAGTGCAAGAAGCCTGAAAAACGTGGTCACGTACCATGCTAGTCCCTCGGCAGTCGGAACAGGACCAGCCCAGTCTACAACTGCCTCCACGTTAGCTCGACGTTCCAGCCAAGCCGGGTCGTCGGGCAGCGCGGTAGGAAGCAAGCCAAGCGGGGAAGTCATCACCTCCACGGGGCGGAAGTCACAAAAGACGTTCAGCACCCGCAGGGCAGCGGACTCCACGGTGTCAGTCAACCTGTGGCCTATCACCTCGGCGTCGAACAACGGCCACTCGGGGTGGTGAGGGTGAGGTGGCACGTAAACCCTGGTGATGCAACGAAGCACACCGTCCATAAGGAACTCGCGGCACGAGTAGAGGGGTGGTGAAGCGAAGCCGGCGGTGCTCAGAGCGTCCCACAAGATAGAGAGAAAACCCTCCCAAGCGAGGCACTCGGAGTGGAGAAAACCGTGCGCGCCAAACACAAAGTAAGCCGCGTCTGCCATTTGTAGAAGAGGAATCAAAGGAACCGAGTAAGAGCTGTGCGGAGGGAAAAAGGAGATCGGGACAGCGGTGGGAAAACAAGCGTAACTCTGAAACTACCAACCCAAAAGCTCCCAAATTTTACCAGGCTGTTCTTAAGGTATTAACCACAAGTTTGGTATTCAGAGGTTGCTTTGGTTTTGAGTTTAAGATGGGTGAAACACTTAGTTTTTAACTTGCTGTCTGCCAGATTTTTTCAGCAAACAGACAGCTATTGTTTTGGTTATTACTCCAGTTTTACTTATCCAAAAATCTTGAGATTTTTACAGCAGCTTTCTTATGAAATTATGAACAACTTTTATTTAAAGTGCCTAGCCATCTGAGAAGTTTTAATGACCCAAAAATTCGGACCAGCAAGAAACACAGTTTTGACAGACTTTTGTAAGTTTGTGAGATTTACGATTTTTATTTCCTCTTTTTGCCTCCAGTTGATTTAACAATTTTTAAGGTGACTAACATGATGCAAAAGAACTAAAATCATCCTCACAAATACCAAGAAGCCTTGGTGTATGTAGTTAGTTGCCGGTGGTGAGGCACAATATACGTCTCTCCCTATAATAGCTAGTCGTTACTCAGACCATCGCAACCCTAAACGAACGGAGTCAGTGTACCTGCAAGAAAACCATGAACCTTCCGTGCCAGCACGCCACGGAAGCATCCCCATTCATTACTGTTCATTTATAAAAATGACATCCATGCGTTCAACACTGCATGGACGGTGCATCTAGTCTAGGCCGTATGCTCACTTTGAATAGAGCACACAACCCTTCGCATAACCCGTGATGCTGCATCATGCACATGTCTCGAACATGGCGAACAACCAGGATAATAGGCTCATTCGAATTAGAACCATACCACCTAGACCTTGCGCACATATAAAACATGTGGCGACTCATACACAACCGTAATGATAGGTTCCTTGGAATGGATATCCTATCACCCTTCGTGCACGCGGGGCACGGAAACCAGCGCATGTATAAAACACGTGGGCAAGGGTGTGCTGGGCAGGTTAGTCAAATATACTATAATTAGCAAGCCACATGAAACAGCCCGAAATTCCTTCTAGGGCTTCACGGTCTAGTTAATCCTTAGCGATCCAACGAGTTTTCACAAAGTACTAGTTGGTCAAGTTTTATTCCGAAACAAGTGTGTTGGGACCGTGCGGATCTCTGGTGCATGACTTTTTGCTCTGATACTAGCTGTGGCAGAACCGCTCAAATTAATCCGGCTTAAGTGCGCTAACCTTCCATTGGTCGTCACGCAATTAAATCGGAGTAACCTGACAGTCTGTCGGGTCGATGCCCGATATAACCACGAACAGTACCTCGATCGAAACAAGTCGTACAAATACCCACTCGAAGGTGGGTCCCAGAGATTACAACAATCCACAAGTATTAAATAGCTCCCACTTGAGGTAATTTATTACAAACCAAGTTCAAATGCTTAAAGTAACAACAGTTAAATCAGAGTTTTCGAAAGCAGCGGAAATAAACGAATTTATTCGAAGGGAATGACGTCACGTGAAGCCGTCGTGACATCACTCGGAAGCATCCTCGTCCCAAATAACAGTCCAACCCGGAGGAAGGGTGGTTGGCCAGGTAAGACCTGCAACCATCTCCTCTAGGGCACTACCTGAAAACAAATCAACAAGCAAGGCTGATTATACTAATACTCAGCAAGACTTAACCGTCAGGTGACAGCTACATCACCAACTTCTAGACATGCAAGGCTTTTGGCTGGTGGGTTCGTTTGCCAAAGAGCAACTAAGAGTGGATCCTTACTTTCAATATTTTAGCATCAAGTTCCAGTTGGAGTTAACCATTCTAGGTAAGCAACCTATACTAACAGAGCAAGTAGAGCAAGCAATTAAGCAAACACCAGGTTTCTTTCCATCATCATGTTCCATTTCTTACTCAATGTGGCAGCGGGGTTAAGTAGTCTCATTAGCTGCAAGAAACCGACAGTTCAAACCAATTTTAACCTTGCAAGGTGGATACTAAACACACGGAAAAGCACCAACCACAACGGTCGACGCTAACCAGGCCGTTCCCATGTCTTCCGAGTTTGTTAATCCGAGCCCACTCCCCTTGGACACAAGCCTTAGCCGGTCATACTTCGCGGCCGTAGCCGGTCGGCCTCAGTCTTGAGCCACGTATCAGCGACAGGGGATAAATCCCAGGGAAAGCAGGACATGGCCACGCCCCCTTCCGAACAGGTACTAAACTTACCGGTCCCATGCCGAAACAAGTGCTTAGTGCTTTCAAACACTTAACCGTCGGTGCCGCACCATTCGGCCTTAACCAATTTTAGCATACACGGATGGGGCATCTACATTACAAAAATCCCCGCCCGTCCTCCTTATGATTCCAACATAAGTAAGCAGTTGATTCCTATATCTCGCGAGTGACAGGAAATCACTCGACTTTTACCGGGTCCTTATACCGTGGCAGCTATCAACCTATCATACTAGTATTGCAAATCATGGGTTCCTAGGATCATGCAACTAAGGTTTCAATCAATGCCTGAAGCGTAAATGCACAGACATAAGGTAACAAACATAGATCCTACTGTTTGAATTTACTAGATTTAAACTGGTATGAATTAAAAGTGCAAGCTAGCCAGCTCAAACTAAGCTCTAATATTTACCAAACGTGCATCAAGTAACCACAGAGCTACTCCAAAAGGATCTAGTCTAGAAGCTGCACAGATTAAATATTAAAATTGTTGAACCAAACATGCACAGTCAGCCTAAATAATTAGTAACTCAAAATCCAGTGTGTAACTTTGTGCCAACTTTTTACAGGATCCTAAACAATTTATCAGCTACAACATAACCAAAATTTAGCACAAACAAATCAATACATTTTAAACTATGCACAAATTTAACTCTGAACAGATTTGAACTAAATTTAAAATATACACAGAAAACACCTATACATGCTTTCTAGGAAAGGTAGAGCACAGTACCAGGAGTACAACAAAATTTTGTTTGCATTTTTCTGATTTTTCTACGATTTTTAATTGATTTTTAAAGTTTCTGGGTTTAAATCCTAGATCTGAAAAATCTATTCACAGATTAGCCTCTGGAATTTAGCAGAAAGAACTCTAGAAAGACCTAAACTCTTGCAATGCAGCCCTTGGGTCACGGCCGGCGGCGGGTTGGGCGGATTCCAGCGAAGTGGGGCCACGGAGCTCAACGAGATCATGGGGAAAACGCTCACCGCCTCACCTCGAGCCGATTTTGTGCAGGAAGGGTGGCCGGAGGTGGTGCGACGGCGGCGGACGGCGGAGCAGCGCGGCGGCGGCCCTGCCTTCACCAATGCCGGCGACGGCAGCGGTGGAGAAGAGCGGCGGGGGCACTGGAAAGCTTGAGTGGTGGTGTGGGCGAGCTCTGGTGGAGGAACAAGTGGAAGGAAAGGCCGGCACGGCGGAGTTCGACGGCGGCGGCCTGGCGGCGGCAATGGCGGGCGGCGGAGGGGCTCATGAAGAAGGGGGTCGGGGTCCTTTTATAGGCGGCCAGGGTGAGGTCTGGACAGCGGCTCGGAGCGGCAAAGCAGCCACGTGGAGGCTCGGGCCGCGCGTGGCTTGGCGGCCACGGCGGACATGGCACGCCGGTCGGCGGCCTGTCGCGGCGGGGCGGTGTCTGGGCGAAGCGGGTCGGTGGCCGGTCGGGGAGGTTCTGGCGCGGGTTGGCAAGCGGCTGGGTCCACGGCGATCTTGTCGCCGGTCTTGGTCGGGGCAGCGGCGCAGCGAGCCGTCGGCGGACCGACGGCGGCAACCTAGCGCGCGGAGAACGCGTGTCGCGTCCGGTCGGAACGGCGCGGGGGACAGAGCGGAGCTGCCGGGGCGGTCAACGGGGACAAGGCACGGTGCAGTTAATGGACAGACGCGGCCTCGGCGTCCGTGTCAGAGACCGGCTGCCGCGTGGCGGTGCGGTCGGGCGCTGGAACGCGCGGCGCCAGAGAGCGCCGGCATTTCATCGAACACATGCCGAGCGTCTGTTCAAACACAAATTTCTCTGAAATTTTGAACTGAAGTTCAAAATCTCCAAAAAGCAAAGTTGTGTCCCAGGTTACCGGCTACAACTTTTGTAAAGGATGACCAAGGAAAAAGTGAGTAGATCAGCTAGATAAATCGAGATGAAAATCGATGAACTTTTGTGTCAGCCAGTGATGAACTTTTGAGACTCGACTGACTTTGACTGAGATTTAATGTGCCTTCCACTCAAAATCTTGAAATGAGCCAAGTGACAACAATGTGTCCCACTAAAAACTGAACAACTTTTGTATTGGTCGATTTTCAAGTTCTTAAGTGAAAATTTGAATTCAAACCATGCCATCCGAGGGATGTCAGGAATCCACCACGTGGCAAGGGTTTTTGGGTGGATTTTTCTTAAGTGAAAATCTAGGTGGGGCCAAGGTACACTTAATTAACCTAAGACAAGTTGTTTAGCAGGTGATTAAGTTAATTAAACATCTAGATTGTCAAAGATATCCTATCACCGTTCGTGCACGCGGGGCACGGAAACCAGCGCACGTATAAAACACGTGGGCAAGGGTGTGCTGGGCAAGTTAGTCAAATATACCATAATTAGCAAGCCACCTGAAACAACCCGAAATTCCCTCTAGGGCATCACGGTCTATGTAAATCCTTAGCGATCCAACGAGTTTTCGCAAAGCACTAGTTGGTCAAGTTTTATTGCAAAAACAAGTGTAATGGAACCATGTGAACCTCTGGGGCACAACTTTTCGCTCTGGTACCAGCTATGGCAGAACCGCCCAAATTAATCTGGCTTAAGTGCGCTAACCTTCCATTGGTCATCACACAATTAAATCAAATTAAGTTGTCAGTCTGTCGGGTCAAGCCCGATGCAACCACGAACAGTTACCTCAATCGAAACGAGTCATGCCTTTACTCCCTCGAAGGAGAGTCCCAGAGATTACAACAATCCACAATAAATTAAAGGTCCCAATTGAGGTACTTTATTACAAATAGTTCAATGCATACGGTAGCAGGGTACTCAGAGTTTTGAAATGCAGCGGAAACAACTAATTATTCGAAATGAACATGACATCACGTGAAGCCGTCGTGACATCACTCGGAAGCATCCTCGTCCCATACAACGGTCCAACCAGGAGGAAGGGTGGTTGGCCAGGTAAGACCTGCAACCATCTCCTCGAGAGCACTACCTGAAAACAATTCAACAAGCAAGGATGAGTATACTAATACTCAGCAAGACTTACCCGTCGGGTGAGAACTACATCACCGACTCCTAGACATGCAAGGCTTTTGGCTGGTGGGTTTGCTTTGCCAAAGAGCAACTAAGAGTGGGTCATTGCTTTCAAAATTTTTAGCATCAAGTTCTAGTTCGAGTTAATCATTCTAGGTAAGCAACTTGTACTAACCAAGTAAGTGGAGCAAGCAATTAAGCATACATCAAGTTTCTTTTCATCGTCATGTTCCACTTCTTACTCAATGCGGCACAGAGGTTAAGTAGTCTCATTAACTGCGAGAAACAGACAGTTCGAACCGATTTTTAACCTTGCAAGGTGGGTACTAAACATACGGAAAAGCATCAACCCCAAGGGTCGACACTAACCAGGCCGTTCTCATGTCTTCCAGGTTTGTCAATCCGAGCCCACTCCCCTTGGACACAATCCTTAGCCGGTCATACTTCGCGGCCGTAGCCGGCCGGCCTCGGTCTTGAGCCACGTGTCAGCGACAGGGGGATAAATCCCAAGGAAAGTGAGAGAAGGCCACGCCCCCTTCCGAACAGGTACTAAACTTACTGGTCCCATGCCCAAACAAGTGCTTTGCACTTTCAAACACTTAACCAGCAGTACCGTACCTTTCAGCCTTAACCAGTATTTAGCATACACAGACGGGGCATCTACATGAAAAAAATCCCCGTCCGTTATCCTTATGATTCCAACATAAGTAAAGAAGTTGATTCCTATATCTCGCGAGTGACAGAAAATCACTCGACTTTTACCATGTCCTTATAGCATGGCAACTATCAACCTATCATACTAGTATTGCAAGGCATAGGTACCTAGGATCATGCAACTAGGGTTTAAATTCAACTCCTGAAACGTAAATGCGCAAGCAAACTTAACAAACATAGTTGCAAGTGTTGAAAACATGGGACATGCTCCGGGGCTTGCCTTCGGGCACGTTGTTAGCTTGGGATTCCTCTGCAGCTGCGTTCGGGTCTTGCTCGACCTGGACAGCGTTCACTTCACCTTCCGCTTGGCCTTCCCCTCCTGCCGGGATGAGTTCGTAGTCGCCGTTGGCGAGGACTTGTTCTACACGAATGCACATGTAAATAAGAATATGATCTTGTATTGAGCCATCACTATTGCATAATGATAGACCCGGGGTGTATTGGGTGACACATTCACCTAGACAATTTTGGTCTGACCTTCCCTTTCTTCACTTAAGTTTGTGATTACTCATTAAAGTACTTGGGGTGGGTGGTGGTGATTGTGTACACATCTATTAAGTTCTTAACTTTGTTTTTCTTCACAAAACAGCAAGGGTGTGTGTGGTGATTTGTTCATTTTATTCCATTAGCTTAAAGAGGTGATTTATTTCGACTTACCCCTTTTAAGCAATGAACTTCAACAATTTATTCTGGCAGTTTGGTTCATGATTTTAATGTGAGAAAATTATAGTATGCTCTCGGTGTGTTGTTTGATTTACTGACCACAAAATCAGACCAAGATCATGCATACAATTACCACAATAAATCAAACAAGATTGGCATACTATTATCAAGAATAAATCCTAACAAATCACACTAACAACAATTGGTCCTTAGATTCCTACCAGAGCCTACACTAGCTTAAGCAATTTCACATGCCAAAGCATATCTTAAAAAGATCACTGGATCTTGCTGTTTGAATTAACCAAGATTAAAATGTTATTAACTAAAAGAGCAAGCTAAACAGATTAAACTGAGCACAACTATTTACCACAGAGACAACATGAGGTACACAAGCTTCTGCAAAAAGTTGGGATTTAGTTACTGAATAGATTAATTAATAAAATTCATAGATCTAGATGTGTGCTGACAGCTTAAATAAATCATAACTAACAACTTATTGTGTAACTTTGTGCCAACTTTCTACAAAAGCCTACACATCTCATTAGCTACAACATATCCAAAAACTAGTACAAACAAAACTGTCGAGTCCAAACTATGCACAAATTTATGTTTGAACAGATTTGAACTTACTTTGAAATCTACACAGGAAACACCTATACATGCTTTCTATAAATGGTATATCTAAGCACAGGGAGTCTAACAAAATTTAGTTTGTATTTTTCTGATTTTTCTGCGATTTTTAATCAATTTTGAAATTTTTGGATTTGAATCCTAGATCTGAAGAATCTACTTTCGATTTAACCCCTGGAGATTTCTAAAACTAACAGATAGGTCCCTGAAACTTGCGCTAAGACCCCTGGAAAGAACTAAGCTTTTGCAATGTGGTCTTAGGGGCGGCCGGCGGCGAGTTCGGCCGGATTCCGGCGAGGGAACGCGGCGAGGCTGCGCTAGAGCATGCTATGAAGGCTTAGAAGCTCACTACGCGTCGATTTGATAGAGGAAACGCGGGCGGAGGAGAACCAGAGGCAGCCAGCGGTGAAGCAGGGGGCAGCGGCGCTCGGTCAGCCTCAACACCGGCAATGGTGGCGGCGGGGCGGGTCGGCTGGGACCTGGGGAAGCTCGAGTGGGTGTGGGGTTATGCGGTGGCAGGGGAGCAAGTGGACGAGACGAGCGGGATGGGGGGGGGGGTTCGGTGGCGACGGCCTGGCGGCTGCAATGGCGGAGCGGCGGGGAGGCGTGCTCGAGGGGGCTCGAGCGCCTTTTATAGGCGAGGGGTGGGGTGCCGGTTGCGTCGAGGCTAAGCCTCAAGAGGGGGCAGCACGGCAGCGGCGCGGCAATGGCCGGCAGGCCGTGGCGTGCGGCGACCGGTCGGGAGCTGCCGTGCGAGCCAAGGCGGTCGCGCGGCAAGGGAGCACGGCACGCTCGTGCAGTCACATCGGCACGGGGCGCTGGCGTGGCACAGCGCGTGCGGCAGACTCCGACGGCCACGTGGCGAGCGGAGCTCGGCGCGGTGTGGTCTGGTCGGGAGACCAGCGGGGACAGGAGGGGGCAACGCGCGGGCGGCGACGGCGTCATATCACGGCCGTGGTCAGCGCGTAGACCGGCGGAGCAGCGGCACACCGCGTGGCGAGCGGAGGAGACGGCGCCGAGCGCGGTCGGGTAAACAAGGCGGGGACAGGCACGACCGGTCGGAACAGCTCCCCCGCACGGCATTGATGGCCGGCAGCCTCGACGTCCGCATCAGAAGGAACGCGACGCGTGGCGGCAGCCGCGGTCGGCCTGGAACGCGCGGGCGCGAGCGCGCTCCTGAGCGCCGTCATTACGTCGAGCAGATAGCGCGCGCATGTTCAAATGGCCCGTTCTCCAAAATTTTGAACTAAAGTTCAAAATCTCCAAATACAAAAGTTGTGTTCCAAGGTGCAGGCTACAACTTTTGTAAAGGTCGACCATAGAAAAAGTCTACGGATCAATGGGAAAATTGACGAGAATACAGTGTGAACTCGAGTGTAGGCCAGCTGTGAACTTCTGAGTTTGACTGACTTTGACTGAGATTTAAGGTGCCTTCCACTCAAAATCTGGATGAGCCAATTGACAAAAAATGTGTCCCACTAACAACTGAACAACTTTTGTATTGGTCGATTTTTAAGTTTTTAAGTGAAATTTTGAATTCAAGCCATGCCAACAAGGAAAGGTCCAGAGTTCACTGAGATGCAAAGGGTTTTGGGTGGACTTTTCTTAAGTGAAAATCTAGGTGGGGCCAAGGTGCACTTAATTAAGCTAAGACACAAGTTTTAGCAGGTGATTAAGCTAATTAAACACCTAGATTGTCACATAAGCCATCCGATGAGTAGGAACTCGCGAAAGGGCTGGTAGCGGACATCTAGTTAACTAGAGGGGCTGCAACACACAAACATCTATGGTCAACCATTTCAAAAGCTTTGGGCAGCCCTTCATGACACGTATCTTCTAAGTTAACATCCAGAAGAACCCAATCTTTGCTAGAAGGACTTGACCAGGTGAGGTATCCTCTGTCGTGACATTCTTTAACTCATACTAACTATATGATCTTCAAAACCCAACCTCTTTCATGGTTATTGCTCGGAACCAAATTGGGATCGATGTGTTGCTCCCATCCTTCGCAATATGATTCACTTAATTGCCACACAATTCTTAATCTCGTTTATGAGGTAAACAACGGATTCACGCGTGAAGGCAATAAGAATCAATCACAGGAAATTTCCGGAAGGCTGTCCGGGAAGAAATTTCATAAATCCTGGGTCAGCTATCCAAAAATTCCAAGTTTTGGTCAGGAGATAGGAAATTTAGTAAGGTCCAACTTTGGTATTAGCTCAGGGTCAAATTCTAACTCCACCATGGTCGAAAAATTCCATTTGTGTATATCTGCCTATGCTGTTTTTGTTGTGGCTGCGGCTTACCATTTCGACCATAACTCTTGCTATACTTATCCCATGGGGCAGAAATTTTGCGTGCGTCTTCCTTAGGATATTTCCTACAACTTTGGTATTCATCAACCAGCCCATAAATGAAGACTCATGCATTAAAAATTCAAACCAGATTCAGCTGAATAGTTTGGTTGTTACAACCATGCGTAATGACATACTTTAGGGTCAAACTCCATCCCTAAGTTATAACATCTTTGTCCAAAACACTCCAACAATTTATTCAACTTAATCTAAACTAGCCTATTACATCATTAACCATCAATAAGAGGGATGCAACGGCAGGTCTTTATTTTAGAGGCTTCTCTTATCGAGACTGGTGCTCGGCCCATGACTACTCGGGTCCAGATTCAATCCCAGATTCTCCTTGTATCTCCTCAGGGTCATCTTCACCTTCGGGTTCCGGAGCAGCTGGAACATGTTGTTGGGCAGCCATTTCGTCCAACTGATTTTCTAGGTCCAAGATATTCAGGTTGGCCAATTGCAGCATGTGGTTCTTTTGAGCAATTCTTTCGTTCTTGATCCGTAGTTCATTACGAAGCTCACGAATTTCCTTCTTGTCCTTTCGATTCTTTTTCTTGAGTGCTTCGATCTGAGCGTGGGCTTCTGAGGACTGGTGTGTCCGAGGACTGGTGGATGGTCGCTTCCTGGTGTGATGAGTGATTGACAACGTGGTGTGGATTGATGTTTCCCTTGGCTCAAGTATTGCAGGTGTAGAATGCGGCTTGGTTGCATTGGTGCAGGTGAAGAACAGGCGCGAAAGGTCTTAGCCATGGCGGCCTCCGAGGAGCGGAGAGACAAGTAGGCTTGGTTCGAGGGACCCGGTGGCCGGTGGATCAAGTGCGGTTCACATGCTGGCAAGAACGAGCAAGGGGACGTGGTTCTGGTGCGAGGTAGCGGCTCACAACCGAAGCTCGTACGCGGACGAGAAGCCGGCGCAAGGTGGCGGCTAACAACCGAAGTTTGCGCGCGGGGTTTGGTGATTTGGCCACAAAATCATCGGTGGACGGTTTCCCTTGGTTTGGGCCTCAAAACCAAGGACCGAGGACTCGACGTGGCGAAGATGGGCCAATAGGTTGTGGCATCAGCCAGGGGCGGTTTAACTGCCACCCAGGGGCGGTTTAACCGCCTCCCCCTGGGCCGGCCCAAAACTCGGCGTCGAGGAGCCTCGATCCGGAGGACACGCGGCGTGACTGCAAGGCTTGCGTCGGAGGGAAGCTAGCTTGCAGTGGAAGGTGCCCGAGCCAGAAAATATCTGAGAACAAAATGTCAAATTTGCCCCTGAGGGGTATGTATCACTTAGGGGTAGTTTAGTCTTTAGAGCACCACCACTTGGACTACTAATAGCCCCTCCCAGGGCTGGTGGCTGCCATCTCTTCTAGTTATCCTTTTAGTTTTTCCTTTGAACTAGTTTCCCTTCATCCCCTCCACCTAGAACTACTTCGAATCTTTCTTAGTTTTGTATAGGTGAATTCATGGTTATGTGATGGAGTTTGTGCTGCTCATCTTTGTGCCATGATTTGATTTCCCGAGCTCCCTTTTCTTTTTCTATTTTCGTGGGTATTTTCGGAGCCATTTTTGGGGGATTTTCGTTCTTCTTGTTCTAGGGCGTTTTCTCTCGGATTTCTTTGGGGCATTCACGTATGAGTGCCTTGTGCCTCTTTTGCTGGTGATCCTTTGCCCCCAAACGCCGAGAATCGTTCTGGATTTGAGATTTTCGGGATGAACTTGAGGTCATGATGTTCTTTGCGAGATCTGCGATTCCGGGAGTTGTACTGAGTTAGAGGCCGAGATCTTTTGGGAAAACACTCCACTGGAGGTCTAGATCATCTGACCAAAATCTCGCCTCAAGAGCTCAAGCGGTTTGGGAGATCCACTTTTGGTTTGACTTTTTTCCGAGCTTCCCAGGCCTGGGCGGTTTAACCGCCCCCTGACCCGGTTTAACCGCCCCCCTGGGTGTGTTGGATCGAGTCGTGTTTCGGGTTGTTTTGGTGTTCGTTTCGATCGATTCAAGTTCCGCTGCGTATTTCTTGTTCCTAGGGTCAGTAGCTTGACAGTGGCTACGTGATCTTGGCAAGATCGCTCTCGGAGGTTTCGGAGTTGGTTTGGGAAAATAGCCGAATCGGTTGGAAAGAATTTTTATCGGCTCCCATTCACTTCCCCCCTCTCTGGTCGCCAGTTTCGGTCCTTCAATTGGTATCAGAGCCGGTTACGGGTCTTTGCGACTCTAACCAGTCTAAGATCCAAAGATGGTATACCAAGATCGGGGTTCCGGGCCTCCGCACTTCGATGGGAAGAACTACCCGAACTGGGTTGCGCGTATGGGCGCTTTCTTGCGAGGCAAAGGAAAGTTGCTGTGGGATGTGACGAAAGATGAAAACTATGTCAATCCCACCAACTTAGATGCCCAGGATGCAAAGGATAAGTTTGAGGCGAATGCTAGAGCTGTTGACTACTTGTTCCGTGCTTTGTCTGCCGAGGAGTTTGAGCGTGTTTTGGGCGAGGACCTAGCTAGCTAGATCTGGCAGAAGCTCAAGGTAGCCCACGGTGGTGATAGCCATGTCAAGGCTAGGCTTTTCTTGATGTATAGGAGAGAATATGAGAATTTCGCTCATTTGTCTGGAGAGTCGGTTGATGCTTTGTTTCAGCGTTTCACTTCTATTGGCAACAACATGAAAGCCAACATTACCGTACTCCCATACTCGGATCATGACCGAGCTATCAAGCTCCTGCAAGCCCTTGATAGATCCGTGTGGGGTGCCAAGGTTGAGGCGATCATGGAGTCGGCAAACTATGAAACTTTGTCTGTCGATGAGCTTTTCTCGAAGTTGAAGTCTTCTGAGGTGGACAGACAGTTGCTTGCCAAGGCTAAGAGTCCGACTGATCCTCATAGTCTGGCTCTAGTCGGTGGCTCTGGATATGGACATGCTAACACTCCTAGACACTTTGCTTTGTCTTCTCTTGTGTCTCTTCCAGATGAAGAATATGAGGTGCTAAGCGAGGAGGATCTCACGTTGCTCACGAGGAGGTTCGAGCGGATGTACCAGAACCGGAAGGGTTCGAGGCGTGTCGGGAGTACGTGCTACAGATGCGGGAAGATAGGCCACTTCATCGCCGAGTGCCCCGAGGAGATCAAGAACAACTACAACCGCAAGCACCGCCCGCGAGACGACCAGCAAGCACCGTCCCAAGGACGAGTACCGCTCCAAGCACAAGAACAAGGACGAGAGAAGATCGAAGAACAAGCACGGTGGACACAAGAAGAACAGATCTCAAGCGATGGTGGCAGATGCGAGCGACATCGACACAAGCTCCACCAACACGTCGTCAAGCTCAAGCAGCGAAGATGAAGACCACGGCCACCGCAAGGAGAAGAAGAGCTTGAACCGCAACTTCAACGGCATCTCCTTCGCCGCCGTCGACTACTGCACCATGGCGCACGACTCTGTGATGAGCAAGGACGACTCCGACTCCGAGGATGAGGTATTGACCGATCCCACCTCTTTGCGTCAGGAGATTGCTAGATTAGGGCAGTTGGTCGATAACCGCGATGATGTGCTTAGGAAGACCAACATGGTGAAGAGGGAGTTTAGGTCTTTGCTAGGAGAGTCCAAGGATAGAGTGGCTGAGCTTGAGACCTTGCTTTCTGAGACTGGAAAGAAGGCTATGGAGTTTGAGTCTTTGCTTTGCGAGTCTAGGGAGAGAGCAGCTAAGCTTGAGTCTGAGATTGCTGTGTTGAAGGATGCTCCTCTTGTGTCTAATGAAGTTGAATGCTCGTTCTGTGATGTGCATATTGCTGATCTGGTTGTGCTTAAGGAGAAACACATGACTTGCTTAGATGAACTAGAGGGTGCTAGGGTTGAGCTTGCTGAGTTGAAGTCTAGATCATCTTTGCTAGGTGCTTGTACTTCTTGTCCTGCTTTGCATGCTCAGTTGCTTGAATCATGCACCATGATTAGTTCACTTGAAGCACAACTGAAATCTCCCATTGCAAATTCATGTTCTGCTTGTGATGTTGTTGCATTGAAGAATGTTGAGCTAGAGCAGTGTGTGAATCACTTGCAAGATGAGAATGATGAGTTGCGACAATGTTTGGGTTGGTTGTCGGGTCGTGAGCCTCAGCTCAAGATGTTGATTGCTAGTTTTAAGAGAGCTGATGGTCGTGGTCTTGGTTCTGAGAAGGTTGGTGAGACCAGTGGGGAGAGAGAGAGAACCTGAGAGTTCCACCACAAACATTCCCACAAACCCACCAAAAGCCATTCTTAAGAACACCTTCACACCCAAACCAAACCACCTGCTAAACAAGCTTGACACCACTCCAGATCCTCCCAAGTTTCCACCGAAGACAGATAACTTTCAGAGGAGAGTGACCTTTGTGAGGAGTGGGGTTTACCAGCCGAGAGAGAGGGCATAGCCGAGAGAAACCCCAAAGCCAAAGCGAGTCCGCTTCCATTGTGAGCATTGTGGAAGGGATGGACACCTTGAGGAGTTCTGTTGGAGGAAGAAGAGGGAGGTGAGAAGAGAGAAGGAGGTGGGGAACAGGGACAGGTACTACTCTTCTCGTAGTGTGCCTGTGTCTCGTTCACCCTGGCCGAGAGGCGATGCCTTTGTGCGCACAGTTCCTGTGGTTGCCAGTCGTGGTGTTTCAGCTGTTCGTGAGTTTGCTAGGCGGCCTCCGTTTCGTGGTCAGTTTGGTTCAGGGAGGTTCGACCGTAGCTTTGAGGCTAGGAGAGAGTCTAGGCCACGTTTTCCCCCGCGTGGTGCTAGAGGTCCGATGGTGAGAGACGAGAGGGTTTCACGTGGTAGAGTTGATTTTGCTAACCCCTCTTTTGAGCAGATGGCCCGACACTGGTTTGACTCGTTTTGTTCTAACCCCAGTGTCGAGTCATTCGCTCATTCTTGTTCTCGTTTCTGATTGTGCAGGTGGGAGGCTTGGAGAACTTTTGGTTGATGGATTCCGGCTGCTCGAGACATATGACAGGTAATGGGAAGTGGTTCTCCAGTCTCACCCCGGTGGTGTCCAGGCAGTACATCACTTTCGGGGATAAGGGTAGAGGTAGAGTGTTGTCCGAGGGTGCTATTCAGTTGAGCGACAATTTTATGCTGAAGCGGGTTGCTCTTGTCAAGAATCTTGGTTTCAATTTGCTCTCAGTTTCTCAGCTTCTTGATGAGGGTTATGAGGTTCGATTTAAGCGTGGTGATTCTAAAATTCTTGATTCTCGAGGTGACCTTGTGTGTATGATCATTCCCGAGGGACAGATTTTTCGTGCTGATTTTTCTCGATCTTTTGGTCCTTCACGGTGTTTGATCGCTGGTACTTCTTCTGAGCTTTGGTAGTGGCATAGGAGATTGGGTCATGTGAGCTTTGATCTACTCACACGCTTGAGTGCTCTTGACCTTATCCGAGGATTGCCCAAGCTCAAGTTCGAGAAAGATTTGGTTTGTGCACCTTGTAGGCATGGTAAAATGGTTGCTGCTTCCCACCCACCTTTGACAGATGTTATGACTGAGCGTCCAGGGGAGCTTTTGCACATGGACTTGGTTGGCCCCGCTCGAGTTCGTTCAGTTGGTGGGAAGTGGTATGTTCTTGTGGTTGTGGATGACTTTTCTCGGTACGCTTGGGTGTTCTTTTTGGCGTCGAAGGATGAGACATTTGATTTTGTTCGAGATCTGATTTTGAGGTTGAAAAACGAGAGTAATGGTGGTGCCATGAGAGCTGTATGTAGTGACAATGGTACGGAATTTAAGAACACTTGTTTTGATGCCTTCTGTCGTGATCTTGGTCTCAAACATCAATACTCTTCGCCATATGTTGCTTGTCAGAATGGTGTTGTTGAAAGAAAGAATCGTGTGCTCAATCTTGAAACTAACCAAATCATGGAGACTTGCGAAGTCACCTTCGACGAGACCATTCCGTGTAGCTCTTCTGCTTTTGAGTGTGCAGGTGATGATGACTTGGGACAGCCCATCTTTGAGGAAGAACAGCCTGATGATGAAGATGATGAAGAGTTTCATGCACCGTGTGGAGATCGTGTACCTTCTACTTCCACTACTACCACGACGTTCGACGACGGCCCATCTGCTACACCTTCGTCGAGTCGCGCTCCAGATCGAGTTCAAGTGGAAGCTGATGTTGAGGGGGAGGCAATCTCGAGGCGAGAAGCTCCCCAGCTGGTACAGAGGGATCATCCACCTTCGAAGATCATCGGGAACTTGGATGCACACACTACACGGTCGAGGTCACAGAACATCTCTCATTATGCTCATTCTGCTTTTGTCGCGTCTTTTGAGCCCAAAAATGTTGGACACGCTTTATCTGATTCTGATTGGGTCAATGCCATGCATGAAGAGCTTGAAAACTTTGAGAGAAATCAGGTGTGGAAGTTAGTAGAACCACCTCCAAATTGCCACCCTATAGGAACCAAGTGGGTGTTCAAGAACAAGAGGGATGAGAGTGGTGAGATTGTGAGAAACAAAGCGAGGTTGGTTGCTCAGGGGTTTTCGCAGTAGGAGGGGATAGATTATGAGGAGACATTTGCTCCTGTTGCCCGTTTGGAGGCAATTCGGATCCTTCTAGCATTTGCAGTTGCTAAAGGGTTCAAATTGTACCAAATGGACGTGAAGAGTGCCTTCTTGAATGGGGTGATCGAGGAAGAAGTGTATGTGAGGCAACCCCCGGGTTTTGAGAGTGAGAGATACCCACACCGAGTGTACAAACTCCACCGAGCTTTATATGGCCTAAAGCAAGCACCCAGAGCGTGGTATGGCAGGTTGAGAGGGTTCTTGCTTAGCAAGGGGTTTGTGATGGAAAAGGTTGATAAAACGCTCTTCTTGTTGAGAAATGGCAATGATCTTTTAATCGTTCAGATTTACGTGGATGATATCATTTTTGGTGGCTCTTCTCATGATCTTGTTGCCAAGTTTGCAGACGATATGAGCAGGGAATTTGAGATGTCGATGATGGGAGAGTTGCAGTTCTTTCTCGGGCTGCAGATCAAGCAAACCAAGGATGGGACGTTCGTGCACCAAAGCAAGTACACCAAGGACATTCTTAAGAAATTCGACATGAGCGACTCCAAGCCGATGACTACGCCGATGAGTATGACTACAGC
This sequence comes from Urochloa ruziziensis, assembly GCA_015476505.1. NCBI lineage: Eukaryota > Viridiplantae > Streptophyta > Magnoliopsida > Poales > Poaceae > Urochloa > Urochloa ruziziensis. Next base: position 30,193,718 of record CM027122.1, read on the forward strand.
TTTAGATGCGGATGAGGACGGAGAACCAGTGGACCAGAAGGAGTACCGGAGCATGATCGGCTCCCTCCTCTACTTGACGGCGACGA